>MU397241.1:0-600000 GCA_022578865.1 Xylaria sp. FL0043 | reverse complement strand
CGAGCAAGCGCTAGCGCGCGCAAACTTGCTGAATACGCAGAGCACGGTACTTCTACAGGCAGCCATATTGTATGTCTCGGTGTTGCGGTCTGATGACGGCACACGCATGGTCTGGTCACTCATCGCACTTGTGTGCCATGTAGCACGCTCAATGGGCTTCCACCGGGATGGGACGGCATTCAATCTTTCACCTTTCGAAAGTGAAATGCGTCGACGCATATGGCATCAAGTCTGTTTGATTGACCATCGATCCACTGAATATCATGGTTATGAACCCGTTGTTTTTGACGAAACAGCTTTCGATACTCGCTGGCCTCTCAATGTGAACGATTCCGATCTCTCTCCCGATATGACTGAGTTGCCACCTGAAAGCGATGGTGCTACCGATATGACACTGGTTCACGTCCGATGTCACGCACTGGAAATCAGCTATAAATTGAAAAGGTGAACACACTTATCTCATCCACTTGTTTTCCCCACGTCTGTGCCCAACTCTATTGCTAGATTGCCAGTTTATACTCCTCTGTCTCATACATCCCACCTACAGCAGTCAATCATTATGCTTAGATAACTCTAAACTGATCCCATTCCTAGAGCAAGCCGTTCCTCCTTTCAAGCGCGTGTCAAAATCATGGATGAACACGATAAACTCGTCGAAAAGTATGTGGAACGGTGCGACCCAGCTCAACCGTTACTTTATCTCGCCAAACAGATTTGCTATATAGCCGCACGGCGAGTCCGGACGCTTATGTATTACACTGAGCTAAAGGCCCGGAGACAGAAAGGAGAGGTCAACGCACCACATACTAGTAATGCTGCTAGAAATGCCGAGGGGTCCGGCTACGGTGGCCCCGAGTTTGAAATGGATAGCAAAACCTTACGAGACCATATTTTTGTCAATTCAGTCGACATACTCAAGAGGACAGCCGACATAATGCAAGACCCACGTTTTGAACGATGGACGTGGCATCTACAAATTTATGTCCAATGGCATACATTAGCTCTCGCTTTATCGGAGATTTGTATTCGTCCCCCGTCCCTACTATGCGATGCTGCTTGGGAATACGCAACCATGACCTACGACAAGTGGCTGCTTGTCAAATATCGCGACAGCACGGAGCGGGGCGATGATTTCGTCAAACCCATTGGCCAGCTTATTGCTCGAGCTCGGCAGGTGCGGGAAATGCAGAAGGCAGAAAAGCAGCAACAGCGACAACCACACCAGCAGACACCAACGGAAACGTCGAGGCCGGGAACCGGCAAATGGGTAGTGCCGGGGCAGCCAGTGCCATGCGGCACGTCAGAAAGCGGCATACCGTCTAGTTTCGATGATATTGATGCAAAACTTTCGAACCTCGGACCCCGTCAGGCAACGTCAAACCCAATGACCGTAACAACAACAGCCCCATCAGATCTCCCACCTAATGACCCGCCCCAATTTGACATTGGCGACTTTGACTCCTTTTTGGAGATGGTGCCCGACGAATATCATAATGAATGGTTTGAGTCAATAGCACCAGGCAACTCAAACCCTCCCAACCACCCTCTTGGAATGATACCCACAACGCATTTCTTCGACTCATTATAGGCCTGTGTGTCTCCCTTCATGATCAGTCACACGACTGCTCCTCATCGCCAATAGCTCCAGTAGAGTACTGACGCACGAGGTACGCTGTGTAGTTCTAAGCTTGGGCCAGCACGCAAGTGCTTATCCAGATTACACGAAGATCACGAAGGTCCTGAATACATCGAAGAAGAGCCAGGCTCAAGTTGGCTACGGCGAGATGGAGAGTGATTAGTTTAGATCTCGATGTATATATACATTCAGACTAGCATACAAGATATCTTGGACGCATCGCGAGATAATCTCAGCTCATCTCTAAGATCCCGCCCATCAAATTCAATATTACTTTACCACTATCTATGTAGTGAGGCAACAATGAGTTAAGGTTTCGCTTCAAACTACAGCCAATATCAAACACAAAATTCATCAAGAAAACATGTACTATGCATTCAGAGCTTGGAGCGTAAATATGGATTATATGTCTTAGTCCTCCCGCCCAGCTATACTACGATCAGAATACTTGAGGTTTATTTGTTACCCCTATTGGACATCCCCAACCCTGCCAACTAAACAGACAACAATGATACGAGAGTGTACACCCGTTATATGCAGCATGAAAAACTAGGGAAGCCGAGAAATTATTTATACGCCTCCCAATATTCTAGCATATCAATTAGTGATTGGTTGGAAGGGGCTGGTTTTACGTAACTCCCGATGGCTGTTGAAGCTGAATAACAAACACATACAGCTTCGTCTGCGTCTCTTCCTCATCTTAATGACTTGTTCGATATCCCATGCAGTTTTGGTCGGGGCAATAAGCGTATCCGTCCTCTACGGACGTTGTGCCTAGGTACCTAGATGAGTATAGGTATGTGTGGCTTTGTGCCTCCGTACCTAAGAGGGGGAGGCAGATACATACCCGTACCTTGGGTAGGACCAACCAACAGTGGCCAACTGGGCACCTGCTTAAGTACACGGATGCAGGAAGGTGAGGGTGGCGCCGTATTCCCTCCCTCCTGCCTTCCTGCACTATCATCGACATGAGGTACCTGCCTGCCTGCCTACCTACCCACCTAGAGTCCCTACCCTCCCATTTAATCTTGTTTCTCGAGTCCTCTTGCCAACAACCGAATTGGTGTAGGGGTTAACATTCGGGATTCTCATCTTCTAAGAGAGCTTTCCCGAGCCAGGAGTTCGAGTCTCCTATTCGGTGGTATCTGTTTACTTTTTTTTATTTCTCCCTCTGTAGACTATAGAATACTCACGCTGATTGCCTGAAATGCGTCTCCGGCTGTTTCACATGATATTCACATTAGAGGATACTACATCAAGAGAGTACAAGCATTATGTTTAATGCATGACTAAGTATTACAAGAAGGACTTGGCCACGCTTCACCATAATTGGCTTTACCTTTGATGATATAATCACCTCTTCGACGTAATATGTTTTTTTCTCTGACCAGTCTTGTGAATTTGAGCTTGATTATGCTGTGTCACCTTTAACTTTCTTCATAAAGACACTTGTATAGTAAAGGGGCGAACGCGACAGGTCTAGAAAACAAGGACTCGCAGGCATTTGGCCCAGACTTGGGCAATTTTAGCAATACGACCACAAGAATAAACTGTTACTCTAGTCCAAAATATTTCCCGACGCATATAGAACCAATCCTAGATCGTAGAATTTTTTTAACATTGTTTGTCTTGAGAAACCTCACAAGAAAAACAGACAGACTCGTATATAGTATATCGATAGTTTGCCAAGAAAACACATGATCGAGAAGCACTTACACGACTACCGAAAACTGCACAACTAGGACGCCAAGGAATGGGACAGCTGAGGTCTTAGACCTCACTTCTTCACCGACTACAGCTGAAAGTAGGTATATTGCAACAAGCCTGACTTATCTGTCCAGTAACAAGGATAGGAAGCTGTTTGTGCACGAAACACGGTCACTGGATCACATCAGCCTTCTGAAGCTGGCGCTTGTTTTAGGCAGCCAGAACTAATATAATGTAGCACTAATATAACTGAGGCTTACGCAGAGATGCGTTGCGAGGCACATTTCGCCTAGGATTTGTCGGGAGCAGGCTATGGCCAACCCTCCTTAAGATCCATGGCAAACAACAACACACTCAATAAGTACTCCAGGCATGAAAGCTCCCATTCAGACACGATTTTTTGATCTGCGCAGGAAAAAGATCAAATATCAGCATGGTATTAGTTCGTGGACTGCACATTGTGAATTTAAGTGTCTTTACCATTATGATACTTTGAGCACTGAACTAAGAGGGGCACAGTGCAGTGTTTTCAATAGCTTATTGCTGTCTAACTATCATGTCCCAATAACAATCACTACAGCCCATGAATGTCACATTTACAGGTCATTAAATCAAACATGTTCATAATATTACCAATGTCCCTAAGGTGCCAGACAAAGGGATACGGATACAAATGCTCTCCAGTGGCAGACGGTAAAGGGTGCAGAGAGACAGGCGAGACAGGTACCTAGATAGGTACACTAAGTGTTACCCCTCACAGTGGCTGCACATCATGCATTACCCGCCTGGCAATGTACCTGCTAAGTGCAGCCGTTTTAACTACAATACAACCTCAATGCTTGGAATAGCACCAATCATGATACCTGCTTCACATTAAGTTATGGGCATTATCATTTGAGGTATATTTCTTCAAGTTTGAATTGTCAGGTTGTCTGTAGGCGCTGTTTCCTGTTCAATACATTATGGACTTGAGCAACAATAAGGATAAATAATAACACCTACCTCGCAGTATCCAAGTCCAGCCAGGTACCGTATGGGGACGTTTGATTGCGTCAACACAGTGCTACCTACCCACCTCTCACCTGAAATCCATACGTATAAGTACCTACTCTCTCCTTAGGTACGTCGCAACCCCTCCAAGCCATCAATGATTCGATGTTTCTTCATCACACATTGTAGATAGTCGAATACTCGAAACCAAAAAAAGTCCAGTTAGTGGTGAGCATCCCTACTTATTAGACAACTTCAACTCTTTCACCCATATCGTTTTGTGTGTTCGAAACCCACAACCTCTTCCACGGGCATCTTAACGGTAGCTGGTTCTGGTATCACAAGCTACTTTCCACGCGTCCCCACCACCACCACCGCCAGCTTGCCCGGGCAGGGATACCGAACTACCTACCTACCCACCCACCTGGTTGCCACAGACGGACGAATAGCTACCTAACTTAACATAAAAGCCAAAAGCTATATTGGGTCACGCATTCTGTCACCCAGCGCTGTCGAAAAAACACAAAGCCCCAGTGCCAACACACTTGCCTTACCCAACTTGGCGGTGTAGCTTTTGCCTCCCGTTCTCTGTACCGGCCGCTGCAGGCTCGCCGCGGACACACCTCAACGCCCCGCCTGTATCTATGAGTGACGAGCGAACACCGAATCGGCTGCAATTCCTTGTCTTGCACACCACACCACGCCACCCTGTTGATTCCAGACACCATGGACGAAGACATCGAGACCTTTATGAGCGTGACGGGCGTAGAGTCCCAAGACGTGGCACGCGGGTGCCTTGAGATATCAGGCGGAGATCCCGCCAGAGCGATCCAGCTGTTTTACGAAAACCCAGAGCTACAGTCGGGCTTTGGCCCTGCGCCGCCGTCTGCAACTACCACGCCTGCTGCCTCCTCGCACCACAGAGACTCCTCATCCCGCACTCGCAGCAGTGCCCGCACAGCCCCAGCGAATTCTCGCGACGTTATACAGATAGATTCCGACGATGACGACATCCTAATGCCTGATGATGATGGTCGTGACGACGACGACGACGATGTTGCCGCCGTAGCCAGAAACGCCCAGGAAGAGGAGGATGCCGCCATGGCGAGGCGGCTGCAGGAAGAGCTCTACGGGTCGGGCCCGGGTGCTGCAGATGATGCTGTGCGAGCTCCGATAGCACAGACAACAGAAACGCTCGCCGGCCCCGACCTACCATGGGGTGGCGTAGGCATCGACCCGATAGAGCAGCTAAGAGCGCGTCAAGCTCGGCAACGGCGAAGTAAGCTCATTCCGGTAATCCTCGCCTCCGAATACTAATCCTGTCATAGCCCGGAACACCGGCAACCCTTTCGACCAAGCACCCTCAATATGGGATGATGCATCCACACCTCCCCTACTGCCCACTACGCGACCTGACCAGGGCCCCTCCCGAGCAGCTCTATTACGCGATCTCTTCCGACCACCTCACGACTTGATGAGTGACGCGACATGGGACGAGGCGAGAGATGAAGGCAAAGAAGATAAGAAGTGGATCATGGTTAATCTCCAGGACCTAGACATATTTCAATGTCAAGTCCTCAACAGAGATGTGTGGAAGGATGAGAACCTCAAGGCGCTGATCAAAGAGCACTTTATTTTCTTGCAATACGATAAACGCGAGCCAAGGGCTCAATCATATACCCAACTTTACTTCCCGAACGGCACCCACGAGAATAGTGACAACTTTCCCCACGTTTCCATTATCGATCCCAGGACAGGGGAGCAGGTCAAAGTGTGGTCGGGAATCCCTTTTCCCACGGCAGGCGAGCTCTATGGGGACCTAACTGAATTCCTCGATCGCTATAGCTTAGCGGCAAACAGCAAGAATCCCGTTGTCCAATCAAAGCCGAAGCGTCAACAAATCGACGTAGGTCGGTTAACAGAGGACGAAATGCTTCGCTTAGCTCTACAGAACAGCCTGGAGAACCAGGATGGTTCGTCGGGATCGAATGTACAGGATCCAGACATGCTCACAAGGTTCAATGACGACACGGATAAGGGCAAGGGCAAGGCAACGAGCGAAGTAGTGGACCTCACGGGTGATGCGACACCGGCACCTGCTGGGGGCTCTGATAATCCTGCTGAGCTTGCCTTCGCCCAAATTCCATCTACCAACCACCATGTAGAGCCAGAAAACAACCCAGCCACAACGACAAGAATACAGTTTAGACATCCCACAGGACGTATCATTCGCCGCTTTGCGATGGCAGACACAGTTCGTCGCATCTACGAGTGGCTAAAGGCAGAGCCGTTTGAAGGCAAGGAGGGTGTCATGTTCGAACTCAAGGCTATGCCTGCAGGCGCGGACTTGATCGACGAACTTGACAAGACGATCGAGGAAGCCGGCTTAAAACAGGGCACGGTCATGATTGAGTTCATTGAAGATTAGAAAACAAAAAGGACGATCGTTCGGCTGCACAAAGTAGAGGATTGCGTACAGGACTATAATAAGGCACCGCATCATGACTGCGTTGGCAAGGTATCTGTTCTCTGGAAAGGTTCGGGAGAGAACATCGTTTCTTATAGATAGATGTTGCGGCGCCAACCGAGTTCCTTGTCGCTTAGAGATTCGGCATTCCTCATAAACTTGAGGTAGAGATATCCGGCGTTTCGTGCGAGCAACCAACTGATTTCCTTACTCTTGCTTCACGTCGAGTGCACCTGCAATTAGCTTGTAATCCAGCTGCGACGCCGAATCGAGTAGCAGCATTAACATTTCTCTTTATTCCACTACCGGGAGGGCTTGTAACTAGACGAGCTAGTATCAATAAGTAGCGCCGCGGGCACACTTTATTAAACCTGGAGTAACGTTGAATTAATTTACCCTGAATGAAAATCCCTGCCCGTTATTATACACTAAAATTGGATTATGCTTAGATATAAATAGGCAGCCCTTTTGTATGTTAGGAAAATAAAAAGGCTAAGTACTTAAGTAACAATGGAAAATTGACAAAAAAAGCTGGTACAGGAGGAATCTAACCTCCGAAAGCTGGACTCGCGGGGAATCGAACCCCGGACCACTCCCATGCTAAGGGAGTATTATACCACTAAACCACAAGCCCGTGGAGCTGTTTCAGTTGTCATTATGCAGATCCATAAAGCTGTTAGCTATCATGTTCCTGATTGGTTTCAGTCTGAGCGACTCCTATCCCGCGTGTAAAATCGGATCAAGACGAATAGAGGACAAGAATGTGGATATAGTTTCTTCAAGATATGAGAATGGCTCAGACGAGGACATAAACTAGTTACTACGATACTATGATCTTCGCCGGAATGTGTGGTATGAGATGACTTGAGCTATGCCCAGACGACCCCTATCCTAGAAAAGAGGCAGACCCTGCACTTCTCAGGATAGCTAGGCGACCAAAGTATTGAGAATCTCTTGATCAAAGTAAATGTACTACGATTCGTTTTATAGAATATAACCTCTGCATTTCTTGAACTCGCTGTCTGTGTCTCCCTGTAAGTTGACCCGGCCAGTTATTTGCTAGGCCGGCCCCTTTTTGCCTCAACTACATTGCCAATTCTACTCCGGTATGGGAGACCTGATAGATCAAAACCAAAGCTCTAGGAAAGCCGTACTAAAATAGCCTCTTTGTTAAACGTTTATCCAGTCGCTTCAGTACTTTTGAATTAGTTTCCCCCAGCCGCTATATCGTCCCAGACCCCTCGAAACCCCAGTTTGGAGGGACGATCTAAATACGTACACGAAGCCTAATAGGTACACGCCAGGGTTTCGCATAGTCCCTGACACATATGTCAGTATTTACAATCAGAGCGGTCGATGACGGGCACGAACGTTCTGACTCGAATACAAAGAGAAAGGATGTCTTTCCGGACCGCCAGATGGTTATTAGTCGCACGTGACGATATAACTGTGCTCCGGGGACACGTAGGCAGCTACATCGGTCTGGTCACAACGTATCGTGGCGAGGATTCCGCTGGCCACGTTGCAGCCACCACCGGGAGTGACGACGAGCCTACACGCAGGGTCGCCCGTCTGTCCGCTGGGCATGAAGTAGCACGAGTTGGTGTGCGTGTCGGAGCACCCGTCCTCGTCCGTCTGGTCGCCGGATTTATGGCCGCTCCCGCAATTTCCCGGGACGGCGGGCGTGAAGCGGATGAATTTGCACCGGGATGCCGAGACCGTGACGGCGAGGGCGGCGAAGACGACCATGAACTTCATCGTGATGTGGTATATGGATTTTATGAAAGTGTGAGTGATTCATGTGGAAGATGGTGGTGATAGTAAACTGTGAGCATGATATGAAGTACTTATACTCCCCAACTCATTGTATCATGATATAAGCGACAGACCTTTCCCTCCCATGCAGAAGTCGCTTGCGTCCTACAGTCAAGGATTACAAAAACTTCGGAGTCTCTTGCACGGAAGCATCACACGTGGCCGGTTGTATATCTGGAGAATATTCACACCGCCATCTCCCTGATGCATACTAGTAACAGGCATGGGTAGGGATCAATCAAGAGCGAGCCGTATGCCAACAACGTGGTCATTAGTTCCCAGCGCGCCCGTAAGTTGAAGGGTCGTGCTCGTCTAATCCTCAAATTCGAGCAGTATATGGAATCGCCGCGTCGAATACACATTTCGGAACCCGGACCGCTTACTCAAGAATTTAGACTTCTGTCTGCGGCGACTCACTTGACATGGGACGGCCTCTCGGTTAGAGAATTTACGAGGAAGTCTGGGGTTGATGAACCTGGAGCCTGCATTTCAGCCGCACCGCGCGATAACTTCACCACTACACCGATCGGGAAGGACGTCAATCCAAATGCAGGAGACTATGGACTAATAAGTCACTCGCTTTGTGTGTAGCTGAGAATCCACATACCTTAGCCTCCTTCTATTCTCTGAGCGGAAACCTTTACTTTCCGCTCTATTAACCATTGGCAACTGTATTGTGTTTAACAACATTGTCGATATCGCCAGGGCTTGATACAGAGCCTGAAGAACAGCTCAATATGTGAATAGTATTCTATGAGTGTAGAGACCTTTGACTATCCCGAAGACCCCCTTGGCCTCCTGGTGGTCAGTCAGTCTCCGCATATAGCATTCCTACGGCCTCAGGCACCACCCTTTTTGGAGGCGTGGCCAATGTTTCAGAGGTCGGAATAGCATTACTCATCTCTCGCCTGGATCCTCTGCAATACGGCTACATACCTGTATTATGTATTAAATAACAAGGCATAATGTAGTTCACAGAGTCTGGCATAGATGACCTCCCGTCTGCGCGGAGGCTCCCGTACAACAGCATATTGGCAATGTCGCAAAGTCTGGAGCGCGATCGCAAGAGTGCCAATCCACTATTATTGAAGTTAGCCTTCTTCACCCTAATATTCTATGCTGGAATTTCCTACATCAAACCCGGATAAATATTGAGAACGAGACAGTTATGTCTCCATATGCGGCTATGTTGGTTTGGCGACCTCTACCTATGATATTATCCAACCAAGGAGAATACGCATGTAAGTATGTATCAAGATGATATATAGTGCAAGTGAATAGGCAGCCTTTCAGGTCTATTTGAATGCGAGAAACTATCTATTTCGTCGGATGTCAACCAGTTTCTTTGTTGTGAAAGCTGTGGCAAAACGACCTCCCATTTCGTGAAGGGGAAAACGACGCTCTTAACATCATGACAATACCTATAGGCTAATCTATAAAAACAATCCTGATAGATTCTAACCTCATGATTCCTGAGTGTGATGCCATTTAACATTTTCCTGGCGGTGTCACTGTGGAAAGAGGAACATGACTTGGAAGTGGGCAGCATGGGCTTAACTCACAACGGGACCCTAAACCTTCAGGAGGTAGACTCAAACTATAGTTCCTATGACCCTCGAACTAATATTATTTCACTTGGTTTTGAAGGGAAACATGATGTTCTAAGTAAATTTAGTTTGATTGAAGAACTGATAAAGAGATATGCGTAACTGTTCTATGTGCCTGCCCTTTTTCATTCACCATATCTAACGGCCCATATATCTCCGAGCTATTACTTAGCCAGCAAGTGACTAAGTCATCCTCACCTACTCCACTTTCGTATGTACCGCGTTTCCGACTTGATCGGCTTTGCTGTAACATATTAATTATGAAAGCGCGCCTTATAGGCCGTTATCATCGGATCCAGAGTGTGGTTAACAATTATGGCTGATAAAGGATCCCCACCCGTGACTCAGCGGAGCTGCCATAGCTTTACAGAAAAACTTGGTCGTGAGTCTGCGTCCAGCTTTTGGATGATTTTATTCCTCTCGTCTGCAGGACATTTTCACCGTTCTCTTTAGAATCCCCGATGATTATTATGCGAGCAGACCGGTTCTGCCGGATATCTGCAGATCTCAGCAGAGACTTATTGGGTAACTCAGAAAGGCCCTGAAGATGCCACCACTGGTCTTTTGTATACCCTTCTGGCCTTTTCCATTCCCTCCCCCTTGAGATCTAGTGTATGAATCAGCTTCTTAACCTCTACCAAGCCATTTTCGGAAAAAGATTCCTTCGGTCGATCCACTATGAACTTATTGGAGACAAGTCATCGAGATTACCACCCCTTTCTGCAAGCCAGTTAAATTTCTTCGCCTCCTCACGATACCCTAGTAAAGAGGAAGTTGTAGAGTGTAGACTGCACGGATATTACAAGACGCCAAAGGCAGCAGCTTTGTTGTCAGAGGCGTAATGAAGTTAGTGGCTATGTATAATCGTAACAGTTTGGCTTCCAGGGGCATAAGAATTCCATGTCGAATATTGTTGTGACTTATCAAAACATACGGGCGTATTTAATCTATCTGCGATACATTTCAGGATTATTTAAATCTATGCCCTGGGTGGCTCATCTAATATCTTCAGGCAAAAGCAGGTGTTCTTCACAAAATTAGGTCACATTCATCTTATGGAGTTGACCTGTTAGGCTTTTTTTATGTATTATGGCTACTCCGCTGATATTTGTGAGAGATAGAGATTATTTGAACTATACTTCCTATGATGACTGACTCCTTTCTACTACCTGCCTGCTATGTGACTGCGTATAAGTTGTCTATGAGCTCTGGGATAGATACACTAACCTATTCTATGTCGAAGCAGGGGCGGCCCAATCAGATATTACTGGAACTTCACATTAAGGGGATTAACAAGACAGCCGGTCGAGCGCCAAGGAACTAGGGCTTTAGCTAGCAGAGACTCTTGGCTATCGGTTATTTTGCTATAAACACGACAGTTGTGTTAACTCGCTTTATTGTCGATTCTCTATGGGCTATTAACGAACATGATGTATATCTTACATCTGTAGCCTTATACATTCCAGAGGTACTACTCTTGATAGGTTAATCAGCCTTAACACAATATAGGTGTCTGATAAGGTTCGCTTTACCTAACACCAACTATGTTGGTCATGCGCAATCGGACGTCAGTGTCGCTTACGCGTCAGGTGTGCCATGGCAGACGCACCATGTCTGCAGTACGGTTCGTATACACAGACGAAGTTGCGTTGCAGCAACCTATGACCGCAGGTGTTGGACAGGAACACTTCAGGACCCGAGGGCACATAGTTATCAAGACGGATAATGGTGGACATATCATGTCTGCAGTCATATGGTGGTGTAAACACCAATAGAATCGCCTAGCAACACCACATGACTGCAGGTGTTCGAACATCTGAATGACATTAATCGTTATCTTCACTTCTTTGTTATTAATTCCGGACGATTAAATACCACATACGTCGATGGACCATCGCGATGTGGTTACAAGTATAACATGACGAAATCTGCTTACGTATGCTATTTCTGAGGTGTCCGCTTGAAAAAAATGAGATTGCTTCATACGATTAGGTCTAAACAGCTCGGCGCGTTGGCTAAGGGTTCTGAAATGATCAAACATGTCAGCATGAATACTGATAACTTACACCAAATGGTGCGCTGGCATCACGACTTGACAGTGGTGTGAATTGGGCTGGATCGTACCAGAAACATGTTGTGCTTGGTAAATTGTCAGGTCAGTATCTTTATAGCACTTAAATTTGGTTTAAGTGCTCAAGGTAATGTTAAGCAATTCCCATGTGTAAGGTTATCAGCTTGTTATATTACGTCTACTCGCAGAGCTATAGACAAACCCGTCAGTCAAGAACGTTGAAATACTAAGTAGCTTGGTGCTCTATACGGCTGTAATAAGAAAAAACCGATGCAAACCTTTCATCTTTGACGGCGCAACTGCGCATGCAATGAACGGCCATCATCGCCACAACAACAATAACACCAACCACCACCAACATCATCTTGACCAAACGAATTAGTGATATACACATGGAGCGAAACGGCAATTACCGACCTTGAACCATGGTACTAATCTGCTTAGCAAAGGGGCTTACTTTGGGGTAGCACATTGTCTCCCGGTGATCAGTCCCAAACAGTAGCTGTATAATATGCGAACAGCAGGAGACGAGACAAGCAGAGCAACGGATTGATTGCAGTTTCAGATTTTATTCGGTATCGATTGATTATTAATCCAAAATTGCCGAAAGGAATGAGTTGCATGACTAATAGATGCATCAACCTTTACCTGCCTAATGCTCATCCTGCGGTGGACGGCACGGCAATGTACCCCGTGCTATTCCGAGCTCGGTTGCGTTACGGGCTGTGCATTGGCGCACTGTTATACCCCTCTCCGGTGCCGATCGGATAGGGTTGCTGGAGTAGCAGAAAGCACAGTCGCCGATTTCAGAAAGCTCAACCGCATCTCCCTCTCCCTCTCTCTATCTCGCGCGCGGGGGGAGACGGTAGCTGCCCTTTCCCCCTATCTGGTAAGCTGCCTATACTTTGGTCCATAGGCATGGCAGCCCCAACCGTAGACAACTCTAAGTCGCCTCGCAAGTGGGGAAACGGATGTTCACCGGGAATGTAAGCAAGAGCTGCCGCGATTATGCGAAAACTAATGCTGTAAGAAACGCAAGGATCACGGAGTAGGCAATCATGTCGCTCCCATCATATCATTCGTATGTCCGAGGCTCCGATGTTGAGCCCGAGTTACAGCATATGAACGCAAAGAATGACTTGTATAACTCTGGAAAATAACTGAGAAGATGGCCTTGAAGTTTGTGTGAACCCACCGTTGATTTTAATGTAGACCTCGAAGTGGCACAGGCGACTAATGGAAGACGATTGGAGTGAGGTTTCAGACGCGGCAATCCGCAAGAGAATCCAGAACAGGCTCGCCCAGCGGAAACATCGTGAGTAAACTAGTCGATGGACTTATCCTGTATAGGACACAGAAGAGCTCGTTACTAACATCTAACGTCAGGCCAGAAAGCTCAGACTCAGGCACAAGCACAGGCCAAGAAGTCGGTCGAGAAGACCGTGGGCGGCTCTGGGCACCCCCAACTTGCACAGCCTAGTCAGTCTCTCTTTCTACCGTCTAGCTCACCGATCGAGACCAGAGTCTCAACGGATGGGATGTCTGGAGAAGCCTGGGCCGCTGATTTCACGCACAACGTATCCATGCCCACGACTCAGGATGCCGGCTTAGAGGCGACTTGGAATTTGCTCGCTAGTGAGAATGGAAATAGTGGAGGAAACATGGATAGCAACTGGGGAGAGGATTCCCACCGGGGACTTGGCAGAGCTCAGCTCCCACGTAGAAGCCGCACTGCTAGGATTATGACGGAGGAGAAAGTAGGTCAGGTAGCCAACCAACAGCAGCATGACGAGTCTATGCCGACAGACCTAGACACTATAGTTCCAAGAACTATGATGTATCCAGAGATGAGCAATTGGCTGTCAGAATCATCTTACAATCCTTCCTTCCATATCACGGGGGGCCTCCGTTACCGGGCGGAGCAAGACACCACCCATCAACGCGACTTGTCCTCTGACGAGAAGGAACATTGCGAAACGTGTGATCATAGGCGTCACAGGAGCAACCGCGGAAAGGCCTCAACCGCTTATAACGGCAGCGGCAACAACAGCAGTGGCAGGCAAAGCGGTCTCCCGCCTGTTGGCTCTGTCCTAGCTAGTCCTATTAGCCCAGCGCCGACATCGCCGACATTATCTCGCGTGCTACGCGACCACAACATTGAGTTGGATCATCTCATGTCGCAGGCAAGTCATTCGAGGCGGCAGTCTATAGGCGCAGCTTCAACAGATGGCGGTGGAGGCGGAGGAGGAATTGCTCATACCCGACAGCTGAAACGCCGATATTCAGACATCAACGCGGCTACTATTGCTTCTTCCGGGGCCCAACAGCATGACCAAGGATCACACCTCCAGCCACTACCTAACGTGCCTGAGCAGCAGCAGTACGATGTCATAGAAAAACATGAGTACACTCAGAGCCAAGACAGTGAGGATGACCCGGGGCCGAAAGTCACCAAGGTTGTTGTAATATACATGCAAGAGCGGCAGCGATAAACAGGTTTAGAGCGCCAAAAGACTGGCAGGCCATAGATCACATAGCACATTTCAGGGGTACGAAGCATACTAAGAGGTTCATGTGTCGATACCCGCGAATCCTTTCATAACTCGGTATAGAAAGTCCATATCTCGGTATGTCCCGAAGGCTTCTATGCTACTCCGGACCTGATTCAGTTCTTATGAGGCCTGCTAGACTTTTTCCAAAGCTCAACTAGCTGCACGTAGCTGAGATTTGAGATGGGAAAGGAATGCAATAAAAAGGAGTGGTCTAGTCTGCACTAGATTTGACAATCTTGAGCCCTGTCATCCGTGTTTTGTTATGCTTGCTGTTATCCATTAAATAGGCAGTTGAAGTTGAGACTTGAATCGACATGACTACAAGAGAGTTCAACTTCTCAACTCGTATCTCGGTCCCACTAACCCCTTCTAAAACTGACTATTCCTGGAGGACCCCAGAGCGATAAAATAAATCATATAGGTACAACCACAAATGTTATACGTGAAACTCCCTCCCGGAGAGATCGGCTATGAGTCCAAGTGCCAACATGTTGTATGTACTACTACGTGTGCAGGTGAGCAACCAAACAGTGGATGACCACAAGGGTCATCCGGGGCCGATGCAGTGGTTAGTTCCCGGCTTCGCCACCTGCCGTGGCATCTCCGCAGATCCCGAACTTGAGCTCAGGGGCCGACCTGTAAGCTGCGAAGTCTTGCGGCGAACGTGGCCGAAGACTCCCAACTTGATAGCCAAACATTGTCTATGCCAATCATTTATCATGTAAAAGCACAGAATGTCTGGTTATACAAGCTGACGTGCAGCAATGTGTCACCTCTGCCTCTCTCGCAGAGCCTTGCTATGCCTGATTCGTCCGACCATCGAGTCCTACATTAAGCCCCCAAATCCGGATTACCGGTTATGGAAGAGCTGTCCAGATTGACCTATAGGCATGAGGGATTGTTCATATTGACGGCGCTCCTATAGTGGTCATGAATAATGAAAACCATGTTTTACGGGATTAAGATATTCACTGCAGTGACCTGCTTCTTGATTTGTGATATCGGCGCTTTGCGGCATATTAATCGCCCCTGACGATAATCGCGAGCTTTCGCCAATAGTAGGTAGATCTTATTATGTGATACCTGCAGCCCTAGAAGGACAGGAGCACGGGCGCAGGAATCTTGTTTGCAATTTCGAGTAATTCAGCTACGACCCAGCACAGCTCCCATTCTGGAAGACATCAACGCTAAAGACTGCGCCTCCAACAAGCACAGGCATTTGTGCATATGCAGCGTCTCCACCAGTAGTTGTGACGTATAAGCAACCCTGGTCTGTCTCTGTCCTCCCGAAGGCGCACGAGGTCGGCCCAGGCAGCATCGTCAAGTTCATATCTTGTCCAGTGGCTAGGACAATTTCGGTCAGATTTCCGGATCCGCCCACACTGAATAGCATCTGTGTGGCGAAATCGACTGCAAAGTCATCCCCGCCGACAGCGACCACGACGGATGCAGGACCAACTGCGTCGCCGGACGCATCTATGGGGATCTGGCCAATAATATTCTGTCCTGGATTCGTGAAAATGAGCTCACCGGCGTCGATTTTGATGCCGTCTATACCGATTACGTTATTCACCGTCCCTGGCTTCATGAGCGGGTCGTCGATTGCGATCGCCGACTCTCCGGTTGAAATATCGATGCGCCAGACCACTCCAAGGTTGATATCCGCTGCCAGAATGACGCTAGCGTCCTGCGGGAGTGTTGTCAAGCCATCCAGGAACATGGCATCGGGAACATGGGCCGTCTCGGAAACCTGTAGGTTCGGACTTGTGGGACATGCCGGCAACGCAGTGAGGTCGACCTGAAAGATAGAGAAGGACCCCTTTGTTCCTTCAAACGTGGCTAGTGAACCATTACCGACAACGACCTGGAAGATATCCGGTGCCGTTTCGGTAATCCCCACGGTACTTGTAAAGCCCGTAAAGCTGTGCAGAAGAAACGGCGGGCACCTGTTCTGCGGATCGACCTGGTAGAGATCTGGCGTACTCGACACGGTCGTCACCAGCTGCCCGTTGGCTCGCACACTGAGATTTTCCACCCATGTGCCATTCGGGAATTGGTGTATGAGATCAGCTGGTAGTGATGCGGACGAATCATTCTCCTTGTTCAAGCCTAAGACTTGAGTAAGGGATGTCGCGAGGATAGAGACAGTTACTACTAGGTTATGCATGCTTTAAGGGGCAAAGGGAACGATGTATAATTAAATGAGGCGTGTAAATGATATCCAAGTACGAGTAGACGACATGAGAATAGCTTTCTTTCCTTCTTATTTGTACTTCAGATTCATGGCTGATTTTTAAAGCGTTAATGCCGTCTGATATTTAGTCATGCTCTTATGCAGTAAGAAATAACTCAGACCGCTTAGTCTACTCATAGCTCTTACTGGGTCAAACCATGATCATGAACATCAACACGCCATCCTTCAGCAGCAATACGTCCATGATACACGTGCCTTCACCCTTGCTTACCGATATTCCACAATGAGCTAGCTCTACTCGATGCTAAAAATATGCCAAGATTATGTAAGCTTCACCAGGGTTCTGGTATGGAAGGGTCGTGGTGTTTACCTACTAGTAAGCACAATGATGCCGTCGTAATCGTTTCCTCGCAAGATAAAATTTATCGGTGAATGCAGAGTTTTCATAATAGGGGCATTAGCCCACTTAAATGTCCAAGCAGCTTACTTTGTAATACTCCTTTTAACTAAATGGGCAGAGGCGAGCGCTTATGAGCTCAGTATTTCTGCATTAGGTCGACTTTCGACTTTGAATTTTAGGCCCAATACATGTCAATGCACCTGTATTTCAATAAGATTCAAAACCGACGACACTGTCTATCGCTAACATCACCGCCTTTGGGTAGTGCTACGCTCTATGAGACCATAATCTTCTCAGGACTAGGGTCCCTTTCTACGGCGCACTCTTCCTCCCTATTTTGGTTATCTGATGCAGATGACAGAGTTGGCTTGCCAGCTACCAACTGCCTTACCCGCTCTGCTTCAGCTGAGTATTTACATTTGAGCCTGATAGCCTCGCCGTACCGGAAGAATAACCATGGGAACGGGACACATGCGAGTGCCAAGAATGCCGGGATGGTCGCTGCCCAGTGGATGCCCAGGTTATGGTACTGGGCAGGAGTGAATAGGGGGAACACGGCACCAAATATACATCGCAGCGCGGCATTGGCTGCTAACGCGGAGGATGCGTAAATTGTGTATGAATCGACCACGTAATTTGTAACGGCAAGGTAAACCAGTACCATACCGGTTCCGAAAGGGACCCCGGCAGCGATACTGGCGATGGCCGAAATGGAAGGGAAGTTGGTCCAGGCAAACCAGAACAGAGAGACTGGTACGAGTATGCTACCGATCATTGCAGCTTTCATGCGAGTCTCGGGTGTCGCTCTTCCTGCTGCTGCGGTTCTTCGGTATTGCACGTTGACCCAGATGGCGCACATGACGCCGGCAATCATGCCAACCGCGACTCCAGTAAATGCCAGCCCCCCTATACCGAGCGACCACCCACGCACCTCCTCATAGACGATAGGAAATGCCCCAAAAAAACTGTAGAGGGTGCCGTAGATGATAGCCATGTACACTGACAGAATGAGGACGATAGGCTCGCCGAAGAGCAACCTCCACGGTCGAACCAGCACGTTTGCGTATAGCCGTTTCGCCGAGATCGGACCTTTGTCGCGCTGCACGACGTCTTGGTAGACATTTCCCGTGATCTTGGTCATTCGTACAGCGCGTCGTCGGAGCAGAACGGGCGCGTAGGTCTCCGGAATAGAAATGCTTCCCAAGAGGAGCATGCTGCCAGTAAAAATGGTCATGACGCCTTCAACCCATCTCCAGCCGCCTGCCTCGGCCACAAATCCGGACACTATGGGTCCGATAGCTGGACCCAAGTATGGCGATACTACGAAGGCACTCATAGCGAGCCCACGTTGAGCCGGGGGAAACATGTCGGCAATTATACCCCCGGCGTTGGTCAGGGGTGAAGATGCACACAGGCCCGTGAAAAACCGCAACACCACCAAGCTGGCGATATTCTGGGACGCCCAGCAACCGCCATTAAATGCGGTTACGCCCGCGAAGGAGCCAACAAAGACGATCTGACGCCCGTAGAGCTCGCTTAACGGGCCCCAGAGGAACGGCCCAAGGGCCTGGCCTAAATTAAACGTAAAAATGCCGAGAATGACGACCTAAATTGACCCCTATGTCAGCAAGAAGTGGTTCGATCTCCCCGACTCAGGTGTCTCTTACTTCTTGTGTGGTTTGGAAGTCTTTTGCGATTAAGGTGGCTGGCGTGAGGTAGGCGGACGAAGAGAATGAGACAGATAGAGAGGCGAGCGCGACCACGAGAGTGATAAAGACTTTTCTAGCCATCGAGAAACCGAATGGGTTTCGAGGGTCTCCTGGGAGCCATTCTATCACATACGGGGATTCTCTTGTCCCGTCCCCTCTGTGTTTATGGTCCAAAACAGACCGTGGAAGTGCCGCCTGGTTGAGAAGTAAGTCCCAGTACGGTATCTTTCCTATTTCCTGCCTGCTATTGTATGGCGACAATGCCGTTTGCATTGCTTGCCCATTTTGCGCCATTAGCAATGCTTAAGATTGTAGGCTTGAGAATGTTCGTATCCTAAGCTACTGGGTGAGCTTCATGTAGTCGATAAAAAGTCTTGATTCATGTCGATGAATATTCTCGGCTTCTAAGGAGTCCGTGAGGGGTCAATGAATCTCTTCCCTCGTTGAAAAGCTACAGGGATGTTGAGCATACTCACTGCAGAAGAAAGCCGGTCGAGCCGGCGTAAGGTTGCAGATGGATCCGCGTCTATGCTGCCGATTTAAGCGAAACCCAGGTGCTTTGGCAAAGCCTACCAAAAGAAGGGTTGAGATGGCTTCTCCAAGTTGAAATGCAGTCAGACGTGACGGTGGGTGACTGCAGCGGTCAGAAATCTGTCAGAAAACGATGTTCAAACCTTGACCAGCATCAATAAGCCTCACCGCAACGTGCAATGGGAGGTGACTATAGAGCCATGCCATCTTCTCTGCTCCAGACTTCTCATATTGCTCGGTCACCTCCATCATACTCTCCTGTCAAGTACACCATCCAATAATCGATCAGGGCTTTCCTTCGCAATAATCAAAATGTTACCCCAACAAGTCATATCCTCCGTTGTCTCATTGTGGCTCTTAGCATGGGCTCCAGTCCTGACAGTACAGCAGTTCGTCACCAACCCGTCGGCATACCGCACCCTCAGCTTCAACTCATCTCACACTGACGTCCTCCGGGTCTCTATCAACAACCCGCCAGTGAACCTCTTCAATAATTACCTCCTCCATGACATGCTCGCATTTCTTCTCTCCCTGGTACCCACGAACAGTGCTGTACCACCGCCAAAAGTCGTCATCTTCAGCAGCGAGAACCCAGATTACTTCATTATGCACCGCGACGTGCAAGGGATCATCCCCCCCTTGATGTCGTGGAAGCTAGACGCCATTCACAACTATATCTCCATTACGCGGCTCTTGCAGAACATCACGACAACTGTGTTCATCGCGGAGTGCAATGGACGCGCCTTTGGCGCTGGTAATGAAGTCATGACACAAATGGACATGCGCTTCGCTGGGCCCGAGGCGAACGTGGGGTTCTTTGAGAATGGGCTCGGCGTGTTTCCTGGCGGCGGCGGCATACAGTTCCTGTCAGAGCTCGTCGGTAAGTCGCGCGCGCTCGAGTACATTCTCGGCGCGTTGCAGATCGATGGGCAGTCCGGAGCGGATATTGGTTGGTTTAATAGATATTTCGAGTGTCCAGACGCCATGAGGTCATACATCGACGACTTGGCCGCCCGCATCGCATTGTTTCCCAATGGCACCATCAATGCGACCAAGGCTGGCCTGGCTTGGCGGAATGCCCCGATCTCCGTGCTCGAGGGCGATATTGCCGAGTTCATCCGCCTCGATGCAATGCCGGATCGCGCGCCGCTCGAGAGGAAGTTATTGAACATCACGAATAATGAAACAAATAGCTTCGAGCTGAATGTGCCTGATAATCTACCCCAGCTGTACTCATAACGCGAGAGGTGAAATATCTAATAAGATTGGGCTGTGTCTGCGGTCTGATCACTCTCAAGGTTTGGTTTGGGGGTTTGGGTTGGGGGGTGGGAGTCGTGAGAGTAGAAAGAGAGATAGAGTAGATCGAGTAGAAAGCGAAGTACTAGAACTAGATGGTGACGTGTTCAAGCTTGGCTCGAGTTTTCTCATGGTGTCTTTTTCGTTTCAGTGAGCTATGCCTCGAGAGTTCAAAGTAGGCTTTGTTGAAAACAGTGTTTTGAGTTCGCGATCTCGTCGTTGCCAAGATTCAGACCAAGGTAAATCAAAATGTGTTATAAACTAGGGTGGACAATTGTTATCATTAGATGTTCCACGAGGTCTCGGGATAGTTCCTATATTTCCAATATGCGAGCAATCATTTAACTTGATTGCAAATTACCATACACATACCATTACTGATCCATCTTGTCATGCCATTGGTTACCTTATACATACCTTGGTACACACACACACACACAGAGAGAGAGAGAGAGAGAGAGAGAGAGAGAGAGAGAGAGACAGAGACAGAGAGCGAGAGCTCTTGAAACCAGCGCTGTTCTCTCTGGGGGTTATATTGTCTTTATCCTTCGATGCCGTTATAGATCAGTCACCGCATTATCAGGCATAACAAGGCTGTTCTTAGGCGCAGGTCTTCCTACATTTACCGCGCATGTATATCGCGAATATTTGCTTCCATAGACCAAAATCAGAATGAGTATCAACGTGACCTAATCTACTCTCTACGGGGATGAAGTCGGATCATTACTTCGTCCTCTAGACTGGTATATACATCGTGCTGGTCCATGATCACCGAGTCCCTCGGAATCGGGAGGGAAGATGGCTCAAGCTCCCCGCTCTTTCCAACTGCCTCTATGTCAAATACATAAAGCAAGTTCGCTAAAATGAGCGAGACCTCCTTCATGGCTAGATGTCGCCCGATGCAGTGGCGTGGTCCGATGGAGAACGGCTGGAAAGCCGCTTGTGCTCTCTTCACGTCGTCTTCCGCTACTCCCGCCTGTGTGTCTACTATCCAGCGGTCGGGATTGTAGGTATGTGGCGCATCATAATAGTTCTCATTTCGAAACAGGGTGAAGTTGGGCACGCCGACGTAGATACCACCCTGAATATGCTCGTCTTCGATGGAAATGCCCTCCTGGCCGACCACGCGTGGGATGTTGGTTGGTGCGGGCGGAGACAGACGCATCGCTTCATCAATGCAGGCGCGAAGATAGCGACAGTTCTCTGTGAGGCGAGGTTCGATATCGGACGCTCGCTGAAAGGTTGATGTGATCTCGGCTCGTAGTTTCCTCATAGCCACAGGGTGGCGGGAAAGGTAGAAAACAGTTGCAGTGAGCGCAGACGAGCTGGTGTCGGAGCCTTGAGGTGTACGAGTCAGCTTAATGCAACGGACTGATGTGTCTAGGCCAGCTTACCTGCCATCATCATCAATATGCCTTCTCCCAACAGTTCATCACGCGAGTACTTGGTTCCAGTTTCCTCATCGCCAGCTTCAAGCAAATGACCCATAATGTCCTCGTAGCCTTTTTCTTTGTCAACGATATTCGCGTTATGTTTTTCAATCCGGCGGTATGTGTTGAATTTGGCGTAGTCACCGAGGGCAGTGCTAGCAGCCATAAGTTGGGGGAAAAGCAGACGGTCTAGGTATAGTCGCTTGAGTAGAGGTTCATGACCTGTCTTTTTAAGGGTTAGAATAGCCAGTGAGATCCACGCACGATAGAAGTATCATACCATGTATATGCGGAAACACCGCTTGTGCGCTTGTGCCATGACCTTGTCACCTTTCCCGTCTACGAATCCAAAAGATTCCCCGAAGCAGAGACCACCCATGATGTCCAACATGAGGCAATTGAATTCATAGGCCATGTTGAACGATTTCTGGCCCGCATCACTGTTGCGTTGAAGCTTTTTGATGAAATGGGCAACTTGGGTGGAGATGAAGGGCTCGTAGCTCTGGAGAGCTGCCACTGAAAAGCCCTTGGCCATGATCCTTCGCTTCCGTCGATGGCCTTCTTTCGAACTCGTATTAAAGGTGTTGATAGCATGCTTGTTTACCCGAAAGGCCGAGTAGAACTCTTCCGGCTTGCTTGTGTTCTTGTTGAAGCCATAAATCTCTGGCAGTGCATTCACGTCGTTTATGGACAACTTGTTGGGAGAATAGCGGGTGTATTTACCTACATGAGATATGAGCAGATTTTCATTCTGTTTATTCTGGGCATAATAACATCTTACCGTATCGACAATGTAACTTATATAGATGAATATGCAGGTCACCCTTTGCTGCATGGTACAGAGTAGGGACGCCACAAAGACGATTGAGCAAGGGCCCCGGATACTTTGCCAGTGGGTGAAAGTAGAGACGATATATGATTACACAGCACAACTAAGAAGTACTTTGTGAGCTAGAGCAAGACGGAGAAGCTATAGACGAGCAACGCGATGAGATGAACTTGAAGACATACTCCGCCTACACCGAGATAAATTCCTAGAGACGCTAGCCCAATGGGAATGGCATGCACATCCATGACTATAGGCTTCGTATCGCCGAACGATAGTAAGAACGAAGTCAGGCAGAAGGTGGGAGTAAATCGGCAGTATTAACTCCGACACTCAAAGTTGTAAATGCTAATCGTTCTATTGTATGAATGAACTAGGTGGAAACTTGTCGTAGATATAATTGAAAATACCAGCAAGTGGGATACATTTCGCTAACATCTTAATGATATCGGTATCGTCGTTATGAGCACCGGGTGAAGATAATCAAATATTAGTATCTTATCATCTCAACCTTAAGCTGTTTGCCCCTACTTACTATCGTTTAGTTGTATATGCAAAAATAATCAGATATGTCAGAAATTAGGTGTCAGGAATCACAAGGGCAAGCGTCAGAAAGTCAGAAACTAGAATGTCAGAAGTCCGAATGTCAGAGATGTCGAATATAATACGTCAGTGCTCTGTCAGAAAGTCATACCTAGTGCTCGACGCTTTCGCGGTTGAGCTTCGACTAGCCACTATATGTATTGTCAGGGGCAAATGGCTGCAAAACTTACAGTAGCGCTGACCGGTCGCTGATTTGGAGGTTCATGTACACGGCAACGCTCCGATTCGCAGGGCGTGCAGCCACCATGCTGATCATCAACAGGGGATGCTGGGGAGTACTGCACGTCTCGCTACGGTTCCGGGAATCCCATTTTGGAACTCCATCCATCCTGGTCGCCAACAGTCTATGACTGTTAGCCGAGAGCAAAAAAAAACGTGAGTTTTAGATGCCAGATTTATTAGGCATCTTCTCGTGTCCACCAAGTAAAATATACTTCTATACTCGGAGGCGCCCTTAGTCTCGTTCACTATCCGCAATGCAGCGCACCACAGATAGTGCTGCCTCGGGGAGAACCTCAAGTCCGCTCCGCAGGTCTATGTTGTCTCGATGGTCGCTGAAAATAGGTAGACAGGACGGCGGCGATGTAGTGTAACAAAAAATACTCAGTCCCACTGAGACCCTTACCACCACAGGGCTGAGCGTTTTTTTATTACACCACCTCGGGCGGTAGCATCATCATGGCCCTTTGGGAAGGCTGTGGTACTGGACAGACCGAAGACTTACCGAGGAAGATTGTTTGAAAGCAGTGTACGGCAGGAATATGACAGTAGCAATGATCATAACTGTCAAACGCGCCGTAGTTGACTGATCTTACCCAGAATTGAGAACTGTTCAGAGAGATGGAATTTCGTCCCGCATGGCCCGAGCTTAGAGATATGTCTGGATTAAGTAAGGAAATTCAAACGCTTAAATAGCTGTTTCTTGGCAAACGCTCATTCATCCCTTATTCTACACATACCTCATAATGCACATCCTAAGTGATTAGATTACATACCACATCACGTATGTTCATTGTAGCTATCTAGCTCGACTACTATTTGCTCAATTCGCGAGGTAGACATGTCGTCAAGCCATGAAAAGTCGTCACCCAATGGCCCAACAGGCGATGCAGCGACAGCCCACGGCCCAGTCGCTACTCCTGCGGCCCAGGAGAAAGAGGAAGCAAAAGCTTGGTTCCAAGTCCTTGGAGGATTCCTCGTATTCTTCAATATTTGGTATGCCTCACCTTCTTCGATGCGCGTGTCGCATCGTTGGCTTATGCCGAGTCTTGCTCACCAGTTTCAGGGGTCTTCCAAATTCCTTCGGTGCATTTCAATCATACTACGCCCTTCAATATCTACCTCAGTACTCCTCATCTACTATCTCGTGGATCGGAACACTGCAGGGCGCTCTACTAATCTTTCTTGGTCTGGCTTCCGGGCCCCTCACCGACCTCGGCTACTATCGCGCTCTGCTATACGTTGGCAGTCTCTTGACTGTCGTCGGGTTGATGACCCTTAGCTTGTCTACTCAATACTACCAGGTCTTTCTTTCTCAGGGTGTCTGTGTTGGTCTCGGCTGCGGCCTGCTCTATGTACCCACTTTGTCATTGATAGGGGACACATTCAAGGCGAGGAGGGCCAAAGCCATGGCTTTGGTTACGTCTGGTATTGCTCTCGGTTCGTATTATCGCCAATTTCACGTTCATGAGTCTTCAATTCTAACGTTTTGCGTCAAGGCGGTGTCATCTATACAATCGTCTTCCTGCAGCTCATCCCGAAGCTAGGCTTTCCTTGGACCGTTCGAATCATCGGGTTCATCTGTTTGTTTGCCTACATATTAGCGATACCTGCCTTATCCGTACACCCAATCAAAGCCTCTGGGAGAGCCAGAACCCTTTTTGACCCTTCGGTTCTAAGAGATGTACCGTTTCTCTGCTTCGCTTTGGCACAGTTCTTCATATTTCTAGGATATCTAGTCCCTTTGTTCTATATACCGACGTACGCTGAGGCGGTCTTGAAAACGAGCAATTCCTTTTCCCAATACCTATTGGTAATATGCCAAGCCGCCTCTTTGTTTGGACGACTTACTGCGTCGGTCCCCGCTCAGCGCTTTGGGGTGATGCTAGTTTGGGTATTCTGCTGCGTCATCTCCGCTGTTCTGTGCTTTACTTGGATAGCTAGTGACAGCCTGCCTGCATTCATCGCCTTCTGTGTCCTGTATGGTTATTTCAGTGGGGCTCTGATTGCTCTTCCACCTAGTATATTTCCTGTACTCTGTCCCGACCCTGGTACTCTCGGCTCTCGGATGGGATTATCCTGGACGTCATCAGCGATATCCTTTCTAGTGGGAAGTCCGGTGGCAGGAGCTCTTATAGACGTTCAAAAAGCCGAGTTCATCGGTCTTCAGATATGGAGTGGCGCGACGCTGTTGGTAGGAGCCGTGTTCCTAGTTGCGCTTTGGATTATGCTTTCTCGCAAGCAGAAACGGTTCCTCGTTTAGTTCTGAGGTTAGAGGTCAAAGAGCCCATTTGGTCCGTCTCACGCAATATAGCATTATTATAGAGTCTCTAGGGTGGAACAGAAGGTGATAAAAATGTACTGGTCTATATTTAGAGTTTCTGTCGTTTGTTTCAGTCCCAGAAAACCAGGCATCTGACTTCCACACTCTCCCGATCCTCCCTATCCTCCATCATCGGGTCACGGACTGCAGAATGCGGACAGCGCTTAACTACTCCCGGTTTCTGATCCCAGCATTTCACGAGCACAATCTCATCGGTATCCATTCCATGTAGATAATGCCACTTATGGGAGCTTCTCTTTGCCACAGCGGTGTTCATCTTGTTCCCACCTGAGCCCTTTGGCATGACCAGTTCACGGTTCACAAAGTCTTCGTCGGGAACTGTCGATCCATCGCAGAACGCTAACGGGTCTTTGAAACATTGTTTGAGAGGTCGCCACACATTGATGAGGGCATATCGTTTCTTGAGGAGGGATTCGGCCTTCTCCCCTTCGAACATGCGGATCGTACTCTCAACTCTCGCCGGGTTGGAGTCTACATGCACCTTGTATAGCGGCCGAGTGAGTTCCAAACAGTTTGCATCTGGAGTAATTGACTGTCGCAAAACATGATGGATGACGCGTACATAAGCGGCCTTGGTTCTGTTGCGCCCCGCTGAGTCAATCAGAGATTCTTAATTCGCGGAGGTACCGAAACTCACACCCGCTTCACAACTTCGGCAATCTCTGCATAGTAGATCCCTGTGACATTTTCATTGTTCGCAAAATCGGTTTTGTTCAAGCTGGTCCGATGCTTGACAAGCTGGAAGCCGTGAGTGTCCAGTGTGTAATTACTCTCATCCCCCCTGACGTCCTGAATCAGGACGGGAACCAGCTCTTCGCGATCTTCTTCAAAGTCCGTCTTGCCCCATGTTGAAGGGCCAAGTGCTTCGTGCGTCTCTGATAGCTTGACATACTGCAATTCTGTTGAAATGTTGTGTTTCTTCGGTAGAGAAAACGTTCTGAATGCTGCAGGTTCATGCAATACAAGAGCCGGCATAGTCGTAGTAACAGTCGCCATGATGAACTTGTTATTTGGGAATATAAGATACTAAGTTCTTTTGGATCGTGGCTGATCAAAAAGGAATTCGTGCTGTGACAAGAATATGCATTTATATTTCTACAGAGACGAACCCACATATTTATATACTAGTGTTTGGTGTCACTTTCATTACCATTTTCACGCGTGCGTATGACCAGTCTCCCTACATGAATGCCAATACGGAGATATCGGTTGAATCAACACCATGATTCTATCATGCATCAAATGCACCAGTCATGTTAAGCCCGAACAGTCAGAAGGCTGTGTTGGAGTCAGAAAAGTTGGAGTGGAGGGGTCAGAAAGCTGTGCTAAGACAGAGACGGGATGACAGCTTGTTACCCTAGTTCGAGCTTGCTAACCATATGGTTTCGCACGGTAGCATATCTCTGTCCTTCTATCCCTAGCCCTACACGAAGCAGAACAAGAACCAAAAAAAAAAAAAAAAAGCCAGATGTTCATTATGTACTGCAAAGGTTGGTATTGAAGCTGCTTGATGATTCGATCGATCTATAGGCTATAGTAGAAACAATATACAGAACTATGTAGTGTGCGGTAGGGAATGTTGTAATACTTAGAAAAGGGGCTAATTTTTGACGAGGGGCATAGCGGGGTTGTGTTCGCGACCTGACCCAGCAACCACAGCGAAACGACTCTTGCGACGAAATTATAACCTCTTCTTCTCCTAGCATAATTGACTGTGCTTGACATGGGAACCGTGTAAAGGTGTCAATGTCTAGAGATTACGGCCCATCCAGCTCCGATTCCTCCAATAAAGGCTGATACCCATTGAACCAGCCCTCGGGGTCTAATTCTCTCTTGAGATTCCTCAATCTTGCAAGTCTCCATGGCTCATAACCGTATAGCGCCTCAGGGGCATCTTTAGACCCGTGGCCGTAGTTAACGTACTGCTGCAGTCGCCCAAAACCCGAAGTTTCAATAAACTTATCTTGCTGAATTGATAGCCACTCGTCAATCAAGTCTTCGTCTATTGGGTTTTTGTAGGCTGCTTCTATCATCCTAAGGTTATTGTCAGCTCGGAAACATCAAATGGCGATCTGTGACACTAACAGGAAATGATGCGCGCCATTGCGCCATGGGAACGCCGTCGCGTCATCTGGTATTTCTCGCACGCGTTGCTGAGGAAAGGACTCAAACATGACGCTGAACATGGCCTCGCCCCCGTACTTCTCATTCATATCACGCCACCCATCGAAGTACGCTCGCATCGTTGGGATGTCGTACTTCTTCACGTTCGCCGCATAGAAGTTCTTGATAGGAAACCTTGCCCAGCCTTGGGGCGTGCAGAGAATGTTGTTCAGCCCATTGTAGGTTGCCCAGGGGAGAGCATCCCAGGCGGCTGTCTTTGAATCTTTCCACACAGGCGATATCGCATCGAAACGTCTGACGAAAGGCTCCGACTCCTTCTCTGGCCCGGAATAGACTAAGTTAACGTTGAGGGTTGGCTAGGACAAATTAGCAGCAAGTTCCACGGAAGACCCGATCCGAGCGACTGACCTTTCCATTCGCTCCTTTTCGTCGGCCGATCACGAATATAGCGAGCTCTTTGGGCATTGGGTCAGAAACCGCGTTGAGGGTCTCAAATATCTCTTCTACTTTATCGAGCTCAAACTCAAAATCCACCACGTGGTGTCTTCCATCGTTAAGCTGAGGGTATACCTGGTATGTAGCTTCTAGAACAACCCCGAAGTTGTGTCCAGCACCCCTGAGAGCCCAGAAAACATCGTGATTCATGTCCTGCGATGTTTCGACTACTGTACCGTTTGCCAAAAGTAGGCGGGCGGACACCATATTGTCATTCAGGTAACCGTATTTCCCCTGGAGCCGGCCTATTCCCGCACCAAGGGAGATACCGAGTACCCCTGTACAGGGGCACGACCCGACGGCTTGACATAGTCAGATTGATATGTCTGACTGTACGATCTTCTATGAAACGGATAATTACTTACTAACTTCCATACCACGCGAGTGAGTCGCGTTTGCAAACTCTCCGGTGGTAATTCCACCGCCGACAATCATTTGTCTCTTCTCTGCGTCATACCGGAACCCATTCAGCCCACGCATATCAATAAGAATCGCATTCTTGATACGCCGAAGGGAGCTGGTAAGACTATGACCTCCGGCCCGAACGGCAAACTTAATGCCTCGCGACCGTGCATAATTGACCTATATACACCAGTTTAATGTCTGGAGAAGGGGGCAAAGTATGCGGCTTTATCTTACTGTCTCAATAACATCTTGTTCCTCTGCTACTTTCACCGCGGCGAAATATTGCGGCCGCTTGTACTGGGTATAGCGAGCATCAAGTTCCGAGAACGATTCTTCTCCGTCCAGGAATAGGCCCGCCTTCTCTGATAGTCGTTGCTGTAGTTCGTGTTTTACGCTGAGTTTTAGATACGCCTCCGGGTTCAGGCTGCCTGGGTAATGATCTTCCCCCAGTCCAAGGACATGCTGTTGTCGTGAAAGAAGAGTTGGAGTATAGACAGCTGATGCGTTATATGCCACCACTACAGGTGCACAGGTAGTTATCGCGACGAAGAATAAAGAGTACCATCCCATGATGTTCAAATTTAGCATATAGATACACAGTGAAAAGGGCGAAGAGCGATAAGAAATTTTAGGTGTTGGGAATATTGTACGATTTTTGTGACAATTTAGTCTAACCGCAGGAAGACGAAGGCAGAATTATGTGCTGGTACGTGGCCGTGGAATACGCCAAAAGAGTAGATCTCTAGTTTACAACGCCATCAACGGCGAACAACAGTGAAGTACTGGGGCTTGATAGAATTGCTAATCCTTCCAGAAGCACTGCCCTGCCAAACTTTTCGATATTACAGCATGTCAGAAAAGAAAGCGAGCTCTCTGACTATCGTTTGACAGTAGATCTGATTTTGAGCTTGGGCGTCATATCGTATACTGCATAGGTCATCCCACAATGTAGTCGTAAAGTAGGTTTTTCCTAGTGCGCGACTTCAATCTTGCGTGGTACCCTCACTTAGCTCGATAAGTTTAAACCAGCGTAATGTCCTGTTTACGACTGACGGATAGAGTCTGACACGCTAGGCAGTCATCCAAGTCAGTATGCGGTCAGCTGTAAGGCCGAAGACATTTACCATTTCTGGCACGTTCATGACTTTTCCGGCTTACTCCCAGAAACCGCATCAAATTAGTTGTTGTCACAGTATCATCGTTGATCTATCCGTGTATTGTGTGGGGTACTAGATTTTATTCGATATTCTTCATATTTCCGAGATGGTCGACTTTGCGACGTAGATAAAGGGTAGCAAACTGGCAACAAGTTGCAACGAGAATCACAGAACAATTGGAACCTGTACACTTTACTTTACGCGTCCCATGAGAGATTTGATCAACTCACTTCTGCGCCCATAAGACGTGTCCAGGATGACATCAATTACGGTAACTGAGCGTCCATCGTCCGATGCCTTGGAGCCTGTTGCGATAATTGGGATGGGTAAGACAGGGTACACGCGCGAAGCTCGGGTAAGATTGCTAACTGCTCTGCAGGATGCCGCTGGCCCGGTGATTCCGAATCTCCTTCTGAACTATGGGATTATCTTGAAGCCAAACGGAACTCTTACAGCAAATTTCCGAAGGAGAGGATCAACGGCGATGCATTCTATCACCCTGACGGAAACAGACCAGGCTCCTTTAGGACCGAAGGTGGTTGTTTCATAAAGTCAGATGTGCGGCAATTCGACTCGACTTTCTTTGGAATTCACCCCAAAGAGGTTCTGACACTGGACCCAGCACAAAGAAAGTTCCTGGAAGTCGTCTACGAAACCTTTGAGTCCGCAGGGGTACCCTTGCACAAACTATCCGGCTCTAAGACGGGGACGTTTGTCGGGAACTTCAACTACGATCATCAGCTTATGCACTACCGAGACCCGGAGAACGCGCTCCCATATTCTGTGACTGGGAGCGGCATCACAATTCTGAGCAACCGAATTAATTATGTATTTAACCTTAAGGGCCCGTCTATGACGCTAGACACGGCCTGTTCTAGCTCACTCTACGCGCTTCATTTGGCCTGCTCAGCAATTCAAACTGGAGACTGTGATGCGGCCATTGTCGGGGGTACCAATCTCATCCTAACCCCGGAGTGTCAGATATTTTCTTCTGTCTTAGGGGCCGTTTCTCCAACTTCAGTGTGCCATACGTTTGACTCACGAGGTAAGTGATTGGACGTCATAAGGAAGTTCATAAGGAAGTGAAAATGTTGACGAGGTGCTGATCATTGTTATAGCTGATGGCTATGCACGCGCTGATGGTATCGGCGCACTCTATGTTAAGAGACTATCACAGGCCGTAGCCGATGGCGATCCCATCAGGGCTGTTATCCGAGGCACAGCTTTCAATGCAAATGGACGCACAGGAGGGATCACGCATCCCAGCCCAGAGGGTCAGGAAGCGTGCATCCGGCGGGCATACGAGCGTGCTGGGGGCTTAGACATGTCGTTAACAGGATACTTCGAGTGTCATGGAACCGGAACACCTGTAGGGTAAGTAACGTTATAACCTAATCGCTGACAGGACGCTGATTTGTTTCTAGTGATCCGATTGAAGTATCTGCCATAGGAAAAGTGTTTGCCGATACGAGATCCAGTTCCAATCCCCTTCTCATAGGATCTATCAAGAGCAACATGGGTCATAGCGAGCCGTCCAGTGGCATTGCCGGTGTAATGAAGGCCGTGTTAGCGATAGAAAGGGGCATGATCCCGCCCACTATAGGGATAGAGACCCTGAATCCAAATGTCGATCTCAAGGATGGCCGGCTCAAGATAGTCACTCAAACTATCCCGTGGCCAAACCTTCCCATCAGAAGAGCGAGCATAAATTCATTCGGGTATGTTGTTTGCCTTTATTGTGTTTTGCGAAACCTACCTCGAACGACATTCAATCCTAAACCAGCATTCATCAATGTTGGCATGCCATTCCGCGCTGGGAGAGATATAATTTGCTAAATGTTCGTTATTGACAGGTACGGCGGCTCAAATGCTCACGTATGTATTCCAGCAATCTCTCGTATTCTTGCTACTTACCTTGGACACATCTAGGCAATCGTTGAGTCGGTCGAAGCATTACTCCCAGGGTACAGGTCTCGTCACCAAGCCAGCATTCAATCATCCAGCATCGAGACATTCGCTTTGAATAATGGGCTCCATCGAGGGTCTTCTAGCAGCTTTTCTTCTCATTCATCTAAGAGTGTGAATGGAAGCATGAATGGAATGACGAATGGCGCCCCTCATGGTCATATAAACGGCAACGGCAACATCAAAGTAAACGGCGACGCGCATCATACAAGAAATGGGAACGACGTGCACTCGGCGCCTAAGAAATATCTTATCCCTTTCTCGGCCCATGATGAAAAGACCCTACAGGCCAATTACGACAAGTTGGCGACATGCTGTGATAGATGGGCCTTGGGTGATATCGCGTACACATTGAGCGCGAGGCGAAGTCTGTTTCAACAAAGATCTTTCGTCATCGCTGCTGACGACGAAAGCACGATATTACCAAACGAGATGCCCAAAGCTGTTAAGGTGCCCGCCGCTGCTGCGGCCCCGGACATTGGCTTCGTCTTCACAGGCCAAGGAGCCCAATGGCCTCAGATGGGTGTCTCTTTGATAGAAGAGTATCCGAGCTGCCTCGCTACCATCCGGCGGTTGGACGGATACCTTGAAGACCTTGACGAAGGCTTCGGTCGCTCGTGGAGCATTGAAGACGTTTTGAAAGAGGATCCAGAACACAGCCAAGTCCACCAGGCGGAACTTTCCCAACCGCTTGTCACCGCGCTGCAGATCATGATCGTGAATCTGTTATTCCAATGGGGTATGACGCCTCGCGCTGTAATCGGCCACTCTTCTGGCGAGATAGCGGCCGGTTATGCGGCCGGCTTGCTGACCGAACAAGAGGCCATTATCGTAGCTTATCTTCGAGGGAAGGCTGTCGCATCGAATAGGTCTCAAGGCCTCATGATGGCGGTAGGGGGTTTGCTTTCGGAAATTCAACCCCTAGTCGACGAATACGACGGCGCCATTGTAGTCGCGTGCCACAACTCCCCGGAGAGCCATACTCTGAGTGGTGACGCCGATGCAATAAGTGCGCTAAAGGCAGTTTTGGATGAAAAGAAAATATTCTGTCGTGTCTTGCAAACCAACAACAACGCTTATCATTCGGATCACATGAAACCGCTTGGACCTGCTTATGAACGCGATCTGGACCAATTTATGCAAAGGAAGTCAGCAGCTAAGGTCCTCAAACAAGCCTCGAGAACCAGTCCTTCTGAAGCCGTTTTCTTCTCATCTGTGTACGGACACGCCGCCCCATGGTCGGTGCTGAGTTCGAAGTACTGGCGTCAGAATCTTGAGTCACCGGTTCTTTTCCACCAGTGTATTTCAGAGCTGGTAACTCAGGCACCAGTTGATATACTTCTCGAGATTGGCCCTCAGTAAGTACTCGGTGATATCCATTGTCTTTCCGACTTTCCTCAAGGGCAGTCGTTCAATTCGATGGTTGACCCCCCCCCCCCCCCCTTTTTTTTTGGCCGTGTTGCGCGTGTGTATTCTTGTGCACTGACCGCTGGACAACTCACGTTTAGCTCGGCACTCCAGGGGCCGCTGCGCCAGCTCTCCAACAAGATGGACACGAACACCAAGTTCCCATCATATCTCACGGCGATTAAAAGAGGCGGCGACAACGTGAACGATATGCTCACACTTGCGGGTACTCTCTTTACCAAGGGTTTCGATGTCGACTTAGCTCGAGTCAACGCAAAAGAGGGCCGAGGTGGGAACCAGCTCCAGTTTGGAAAGGTGATCACGGATTTACCTAGGTATCAGTGGCAATATTCCAACGATGTTCTTCTCTTCGAAAATCGATACACCCGCGAGTGGAGACTGCGCATGCACCCACGACACGATATTCTGGGAAGCAGGATCCCGGGTACCAACCAGGCCGAGCCTCTGTGGCGGAACAAATTGACTGTAAAGAATGTTCCCTGGTTATCGGACCATCGAGTAAGTTACACGCTTCATGCTACTAATCTGCTCTAATCTAACCGCTTTGTAGCTCGGCAAGGAGGTCGTCTTCCCTTCAACCGGCTACTTGAGCATGGTTCTTGAAGCAGCTACCCAAGTCGCCGAGACTGAGGGTCTCAGCGCTTCAGATATTGAATACTTCGATATTCGAAATGTCAGTCTTTCAAAAGCTCTTATCGTTCCTGAGGACGATTTCGGCATTGAAACTCTTTTTACCTTGCGACCAGCTTCGCTCAATACTATCTCCCGTCACAAATGGCTCTTCGACTTTGTTTTGACTACAGTCTCCAGCGACGATGGCGTAGATATATTCACTGAGCACTGTCGCGGGCAAGTCGAAGTCGGATATGAAGAACTCGGTAAGCTATCCACCATTGACCTGTATGACCGTTAATTAACATAGCCAGCATTCTCGGAAAGCCAGGTCGTGCAGGAGATCCAGGCTTGCTCATCAAAGAAGATTATCAATGTCGCACAATGGTACGAAAGCTTCGCCAGAGCAGGGCTTTGCTACGGCCCAATGTTTCAAGGTCTCTCCAACATATTCGCAATTGGGCAGGCGACAAGGTCTCATGCAAGAGTCCGCCTAGATCCCACTGCGAAAGCAATGAAGGAGGAATCAAGATACATCATCCACCCTGCCACACTAGACGCCAGCTTGCAACTCTCTATTCTTGCAGCCCATAAGAACACAGCGACCAAGTTCAAACGGGCTTTCATGCCTACGGCATTCGAGAGCGTCGTGGTGTGGCCAAAGGTTGCAGCCCAAAGTCACACATTAGCCGATTCATACGCCACTGCCACGCTCAAGGGGGTTCGGGGCTTATCGGCAAACGTCGTGCTTCGAGGACAGGGAGATCAGACAATGCTCGAGGCGATAAACATCTTTCTCACAGCAGCAGACCAGTCCGCACCGAAGTTAATCGAAGAGTCCAGTCCCTATACGCGTATAGTTTGGAAACCAGACATCGACTCGTTGACTGCGGCAACCATTGCTCAGCTTTACCCGCCTGTGGTTCTCGATGACAACGCTGTCATTCCATCACTTAATCACCTCGCACTTCATCAATTGATACACTTCAAGGCGACGCATGCGGATGTGTTCCAGAAAGGGTCTAGAGAGCCCCATCTTCAGAGGCTGCTAGATTGGACGACGGAAAAGCTCGCAGCCGCCGGGGCCGATCCTACTTCGACTGCTTCAAGCATCATGAAATACGACGATGCATTCCGTGCCCAGGAGATAGAGCGCTTGTCGGACATCTTGCTCCCGCAATCATCAGAAGCTCGCCTCATGTGCCACCTGTACAATAATCTTCCCGACATTTACAGCGGAAACAAGACAGGTATCCAGGTAGCGTTGCAGAATAATTGTGAGTAGGTTTCAATTATCTTTCTCCGCCTCACCATGATATAGTCATCCTATATGTGGGAACGGCAGTGCTCCGACAGGAATCTCCTCGAGACATGCCTGTGAGGAGTGCAAGAAAAGGCTGATTCTAACTTTTTCAGTGCTGCTCGATAATTATGAAACCGGCCAAGTATACCGCGAGGGCAATCGTCGACTTGCTTCGGTGGTAGCGCTATACGCACACCAAAAGCCCGACTTAAGAATTCTTGAGATTGGTGCGGGTACAGGGAGCGCAACAAACGAGGTACTTCCCGCCCTCAAGGGCGACAGCGTTTGGCGCCAATACACTGAATACCGGTTTACCGACACGACCCCGTCTTTCCTCGCAAGTGGAGAAGAGCGATTCTCCCAGTTTGGCGGCATGACGTTTGGGACATTCGATATGGAGAGGACTGGCGAATCTCAGGGTTACCAACAAGACTGGGATCTCGTGGTCGCCTCAAACGTGATCCACGCCACTTCGGACATTCTCGCCACTCTGGGAAATGTTCGAAATATCCTCAAACCCGGCGGCAAGATGATATTGCTCGAACTAACACAGGCCCAGCTCAGTGCTGGCCTGGTGCTGGGGACCTTCAGCGACTTCTGGAAAGCCGATCACGATCCTAGCTACCCGAGATATGATGGCCCTTTCCTAAGCAAGTCGCTTTGGCAAACCGTCCTTCCTGTCGCTGGATTCTCGGGCCTCGATTTCTACCTTGATGATTATGCCGGTGCTAATGTGTCGGCGACCGTCATCTGTGCCACTGCTACAGAGCATGCTACCACCTTATTGCCCGAGCTTACGAACCCCACATATGAGGGTATCACTGTAGTATACAGATCGGAGGCACCGTCTTTCGTACAGCCAATGGTTGAGTATCTTTCCAAGGATAGCAGGATACCTGTTAACGCTATTCCGCTTACTAGTGTTGAGATGGCTCACTCTCGAAGATTCATTTTTGTCGTGGAAGTTGATCAGCCTTTTTTCCTAGGCATGTCAGAGAAGGAGTGGCAAGCATTCCAATGGGCTGTACAAAATTCGAGATCATCTCTCTGGGTGACTACCGGAGATCTCGTAGATGGAAAACAGCCACTACACGGCATGATCTCGGGTTTAGTCAAGGGCATCAAGGCGGAGAACAGCTCGATTCGGTTCAGCACCGTTGATCTTGATCATGTTCCAGAGCCATCTGAAGAGAACATCTTCAGTATAATCGCGCAACTTGAGGCCAGGGTTTCAGATAATGACAAGCTAAACGATGACTCTGACTTCCGATACAAGGCCGGGGCTCTCTACATTAGTCGTCTGACGGCCGACGACGGCCTCTGCGAGGAGTACAAGATCGGAACAAATCCAGATGCAGCATTCTCAAAGATTCCTATCAAAGAACTGAGGAGTGTGCCTCTGAAACTTGCAATCGAGAAACCGGGTGTGTTGAGTACGGTTTACTTTACAGAGGATCCAGACTTCTCCAAGCCACTACCGGTGGACCAGGTGGAGATTGAAGTCAAATATGCCGGCCTGAACGCTAAAGACATTGCCGTTTTAACTGGACGACACCACTCAGACAGCTTTAGTGACGAGTGTTCTGGAATTATAACGCGAGTCGGTGACGAGGTAAACGATCTGGCGGTCGGAGACTTAGTTTACTGCCAGTCTTTCGCCAAATTCGGAAACTTCGTGAGAGACAAGGCCGTATTTTGCCAAAAGCTTGACGGTAGCGACACTCTCGAGAGAGCTGCCACACTGCCCATTGCCTTCTGCACCGCCATCTACGGTCTCTTGGACCTCGCGCGACTGGGAAAAGGTGACACTGTTCTGATTCAATCCGCGACCGGCGGGGTCGGTCTGGCAGCATGTCAGATTGCCCGAATGGTTGGTGCTGAGATTTTCGCTACGGTTGGCACAGATGACAAAAAAAGAGACCTCTTGAGGATGGGGTACGGCATCGAAGAAGACCACATCTTTCAATCCCGCGATAAATTCACCGCCAGGAAGATTCTCAAACATACTGGAGGCAGGGGAATCGACGTGATTTTATGCAACGCTCGCGGTGAGCTGATGCACGAGTACTGGAGAGTCATAGCGAATGGCGGCGTATTCGTCGAAATAGGCAGGACCGAAGTCTTGGATAACGGGAGTCTGAGTCTTGATATCTTCAGACGCAATGCTACCTTCACGTCTTTCGATCTGGAGGTCATTAGTCAGACTAAACCCCAAATCATCGCTAAGTAAGCGCCTCCTTCGTACAGAGTGTATCCTGTTTCGTTCTGCTAACAGATTATAGCCTGATGAAAACGATCAGCAAACTCAAATCGGAGGGGCACATCACAACTTTACCTCTACAGAAATATAGCGTTGCCGAAATTGATAAGGCTTTCATGGCCTTCTCCAAAGGCAGCCATATCGGAAAGTTCATTGTAGAATACGATGACCAGTCTGAAGACTGCTTGAGCGTGAGTGATCTTCTCTGCTGTACGTGACAGCAGCTCAGCTGACTATTGTAGGTGCAACGAGATCCGTTCACGGCCAAGTTCGACCCGAACGCAACCTATCTGCTCGTTGGCTGCCTGGGCGGTTTAGGTCGAAGCTTCAGCGAGTGGGCGGTGTCACGCGGAGCCCGACATCTAATTTACCTATCTCGTTCGGGCGCTGCCAATGATGAAGCCAAGAGCTTCCTCAGTAAGCTCGAAGAGAGCGGCGTCGACGCGTCTGTGGTGAAGGGAGACGTAGCATCGCTGGCAGATGTACAGTCTGCGGTCGACTCGGCGCAGTACCCCATCAAGGGAATCGTTCAAGGCGCCCTCACGTTACATGATGGTTTGTTCGAGTCTATGCCACTGGACCGGTTCAACGCCACAGTCCTTCCTCGCGTGGTCGGCACGCTGAATTTACACAAGGCTACGCTCAACTGCCCGCTGGACTTCTTCGAGCTGTGGTCCTCGTGGACCGTCATATTCGGCACCGCCACACAAAGCAACTATTTGGCCTCCAACGCCTTCCTCGATGCCTTTGCGCGGTATCGTCGGTCGCAGGGTTTGCCATGTACTAGTCTCGCTCTCAGTCAGGTGTTGGGTATCGGCATCGTCTCCTACATGCCCGAGTACCAGCAGGCCATGATCCGGAACGGCTTCTACGGCAACGATGAGGACGAGTTCTTACGATACTGCGAACAAGGTATCTTACCGTCTCTATCCGCTGCAGAAGGCACAGAGGAGACAGACCCGACTTTCAACTATGACCCACAGACACGGGCACACCTCCTGGTTGGCATCGAGCCGGCTGGACTTAGGAATGTGGATGAAAAGTACCCGCTTAAGGACATGTTGTGGTATCATGATCCGCGCTTCCAGAACCTCATCCAGGCCACAACAAATATCATCTCGTCTACGGGACACGGCAAAAGAGATACGCTGGCGGAAGAGGGTACAGTGCTGGACAGGATCGTGGGGAAGATCTCACGCTTGCTCTATATCCCCGTCGACGAGGTAGATTTGCAGAGTCCGATCAACCATTACGGGATCGACAGCATGGTGGCAGCAGAACTGCGCAATTGGTTCCTAACGACTTTCGGGAGAGAAATCAGCATGCTGAAATTGCTAAGCGCCACTATGACGGTGCAGAAGTTGGCAGAAGAGGCCGAGGCCGAGGGCGGCAAGGAGTAGTGTGCTGAGTTTGAAAATTCAAGCGTATTAACAGTCTTGTCCTTGCTCATTCACCCTGCAAAAGCCCAGCCGGAGCAATTTCAACCCTTGAACGCTACGAAGTCGCCGCTCGCGCCCACGATTGTCGTACCTTGCGCACTATCAAGTGGAGGAGGCCTGAGCCTGCATGGTAACGTCTCGAGGCGATTGTTCTCCTCAATGGTGATAATAACAATGACTGAACGTCAACCCAGGAGACTTCGCGGAGAGTATCCCCTCTTCTAAACATATATGATAGAGATAGATCTGGCAAACCTTCTAATGGGTTACTGGTGTTCGGAGTTTTGATTGTTATTGCCAAGAAGATAGAGATCTTCGCTATCTGGGTATGCTAGCCAAATTCATCCTAGCAGTGTATACCTCAAGCCATGGTCTGTGCGGCATCTCACAATAGGCCTTATGTATTTCCGTGATATAATTCCGAACTGATACCTACCTAAGAGCCACCCAGCTTCTCCTATTGCATCGGAGCTTGCGATGTAGCCTCATAGACCAGATGCATTTCAGATCCTTTTTTCTGCGTAACGCCAGTGACGACAAATTAAGACTGAGATAATCAATGTGCTTTTTCCTGTATGATATATTGTTGTACTCTACTCATTGCCCCGGTTGGCATTCGCTCTCGTCAACCTGAACTTTGCAATGCCGCAGGTAACGACGCATAATAAAGACAATTGTATATCAGCAAGACCGCCATCAAGTAGTGCAATCCGCCCCTTGTCGGAAAGGGATATGGCTGTAAATCTTTCTGAACTGCGATATCACGCTAACCTTAGCTGTGGCCGCCGCCCGCTTCTACACCATCTAGCTGAATGATCTCAAGGCCCAGGTGAAGACGGCCGCATTGGACAACATGCACTCCGCGGCGTAGAGAAGCCTGCAAAATGTCGGGCTGTTCCATTTAGTGTCGCAGCGAGAATAATGATGCCAATAACCGCGATGAGGTAAGGGTTCGAGATGTCGAATCCCCGCTCTTTACGCTTGTCGCTAGACAATGCCGTCGGAGAAGCACAGATCGCAGTTAGTGCATTTGGAGGTGCAACTAATAGAAGTGTTATGGTACCACCCCCCGAAGTTGAAACCCTTGACAATTGTCGGAAAGTAAGTGGTAGAACCGTAGGCACTATGAATTGCTAGGAGCATGAGAGATCAATAGGCGCACGTGAGATGAAGTATTCAAGGTCTCAGGGTCCGCTATGATACTTACTAGGTAGAATCTAAATGTGAGGGTCCCTACAGGCCAAGCGCAATCCAGCCATTTCTCTCCTAGGCCGTGGGGCTCGATCCGCGGCCATGCTTTCGACGGCAACCTTCTACTCTAGATCTGCCAGCAGCCACTTTCCCGTTCCAGCGGTTGTCCTAAGGGAAGTCCAGAGATGGAACTAGCCGCTCCTTCAATGATGGCGATGTCCTTTCTCAGTTCATCTGAAGCCTCAATGCTGTATTCATATACACCATCGTTGCAAAGGGTTGCCATTAAGTAATGTCTTTCTGCTTTTAGTCAACGCAAGTTCTTCGCCAGTTTAATCTGCATACGAGCGAAGTATATCGTTGAACCCAAACATGTTGCTATGCCATGATAACTGGGGAATAAAGTGAGTTTTATCTGCCGCGAGGGAGGTACTCAGTGCAACATTGGGCCATTCCAGCAGAGCACCATACTCCGGTCCGAGCTCAGACATAGCAGCAACAGCAACCCGTTGAGGCCAACTATCCGCATACCATCGTCTAGGTGCACGATGCATGACAACACACCAATAGATGAAAATCAGCAATGCCACCGGCTGCTTGTCCTTGAGGGCTGCTACGAATCCATCCGTGACCGACGCCGGCCAGAGGATGAACTCTCGCCAAAACTGTGGCGAACCGTTGACGAGCCGAGCCCACCACTCTAACCTCTCCAATGCATGTTTGCAATGCGCTCGCGTTGTCTCCGGAGTGCCGTCTGGGTGTTGTGCTAGACGCAGCTGGCTTATAGGTTGCAGACTATCGTTTGGTCTCGACGGCTCGGCAAACCTTCGCCGTTTAAGCTCTAAGATACCGTTCAGTTCGCTCTTCTCCATGAATGCTCCTACCTGATCTCCTATTCCGGCCGTGCCCCTCAAGACGTGGAAAATGCTGAGATATTCAAAATCGCGGTCCGGTACGGACTGAGCGGCGGCGAAGCTGAACATGATATGACCAACGCCGAATAGCAAAATGGGTAGCCAGTTGTCTTCGTGAACGCTGCGTTCAACGTATCGGAATCTACAAGATGCGGTTATGTTGTGCTGCAGGGCTGTAGCATATGCCTCTGACGACAAGAATCTCTGTTGAAGTGTCTGATGGATCGCGCAGAGCGAAGATATAGTCGGCAATAAGTACCCAAGAACTTTGTTTTGATAGCTAAAGTCTTCTTCCCAGACGCAGAGGTCATAGTGTGAAGATGTGAAAAGCGCCCAATCCGTCCTCCAGAATAGAGATGTTGCATAAGCCAGAAGCTCTTGTTCATTAATAACAACTGGGTAGTATTCGAGTGCGACGAAAAGGTCGGTACAGGACAAGAAATAAGGATGCGCATCTGCAGGTATGATTGCCGCCATTGGGCGAGAAGCATTGTTCGACCCAAGCAACGCGATCTGTGCATGGTTCTGGGGTTCTTTTGTCTCTGGCAGTTGGATATCATGATCCCGAAGGTAGTCGCAGACCTCATTACGCCGTTGACAGTTGGAGCAAACAGGACCCTGACAATTACACTGCAGATGTCATTAGCTAGTGTTTGCCTTCGGCGATTGGAAACATTTGTGTGCAAGACGAACTTTGACACGACGTCTTTTACACTGCCCACATCCTAGAGAGTAGATTGGTAAGCATCACGTAGCTTCAGATTCTAACTAGGAATTCCCTAACCCTACGATGATCAGTCAATGCCATTTCGAGCTAAACAGATATTTCTGATACTTACATTTCGGGTTTTGGAATGATATTGTTTAGATCCGTTCGCCATGATTGCTCCAGGTGCTTTGCAGAAACGAAATAGTGGGCGAGCACGAAGACATTGCCTATGATCATTACGAAGAAGCAGCCGAATTCATTGTACCAGCATGGAATACAAGGAGATGGCAAATCTAATACGGGGCTTTCTAAGGCCAAGACCACCCCCTTACCGGCATTCAATTGGCAGGAAGATTCCCGCGCGACTTTGGTACTCCTGATTGGGACTAGTGTGCGAGGATCCTGGTAGGGCTTCCGATGTCAAGAACATCAAGAGACTATGGGCTATGAGAAGTTGATGTATCATAATAAAGCTGCTCGTCATGACCACGGTTGCTATGAACTTCGCCTCAAGTAGTGGTATCTTTAACCAGTATAGTGTGCGAGGGCTGGAAACGAGCCGCGTAATGGCTAGTCCAGACAAGCAGTATGTGCTCGAGAAAGCGGCCAGAGTCATGTTCCGGCCGCAATCGAGCCGCTCCTAGAGCGGGTAGAAATCACATATAAAGGAAGGAATAGTTGCTCAGTTAGACTGAACTATCTGAGGCCACTGGACTCTTTGCGATAATTTTGTCCCTTCAACTTGAGCAGCACCCAAAATACATCCCAAAATGAAGACAACACAATCAGTCTCGTCCCTGATTCTCGCGACCTTGCTGCGTGACACGCTGGCATGTCTACAGGACTCCCAGCCCAGAACGTTGGCTCACGACATTCAGAATCAGGTCAGCAAGCTGGGTCGCTTGAGTGTTCCTGAGACTGCTGTTACTCATACGACCTCCTTGAACCTTCGTTGTCTGTTGCCGTAGATGACAATTGCTGACTCTAGATTCTTGAATAGGGGTACTCGCGCCGAGCGTCACCTACCGCGACCAAAACAGCCATCCACAACGTCCGCGTCTTCGATGGTCATTTCTTCACAGGTCCGCAATCAGTCGTATTCGCCAATGGCTACATCACGGCGGATACGGAGGACATTGAAACCGTGGTAGACGGCACCGGGCAGTTTCTCATCCCCGGGCTTATTGATGCGCACGTACATGTGTCCGACGTCGCCGGACTTGTAAACATCACGTCTTACGGCGTGACAACAGTGCTAAACATGGTATGCCGCGACTACGCGGCCTGTGCCGCACTGCGCAACAACAATCAAACGGATCTCGCCACGGTCTTCTCAGCAGGGCAGGCCGCCGTAGGCAACGGCACGAACAATGGTGCCTTACAGCCTCCGCCAGACCAGCTCGTTTATCCCGACACAGATTTGCCTCAGCTCGTGAGCTGGTCCTTTGGCAACGGCAGCGACTATTACAAGATCGTGGCCAAGCCAGGAAGCGTGACGCAAAAACAGCAAAATATCATCGTGTCGACGGCGCACGACAAGTTCGATCGCCAAACCATGACTCATGCGTCCGACATTGCGTCGTATGGCCAAGCCGTAGCATCGAAGACCGACGGAATTCAACACATACCGGATGATGGGCTGCTATCAAGCTATACTATCGCCGCGATCAAGAAGAACAAGCAATTCGTCACGCCTACCATGTCCATCTTTAAATATGCATACGAGAATCCGGCCGTGCTTCCGTTCCTTGGCCGCACAAACAGTACCAACTCAACCTTCGCACACGTCAAAGAGAACGTGCGAAGGCTTCACCTGGCTGGTGTGCCCATCCTCGCTGGCACCGACGCTGTCGGCCCCATTGCGCCAGGGATTGACCTTCCGTTTGGCAAAACGCTCCACCAGGAATTGCAGTTGTTGAATAGCGTAGGTCTTACGCCACTCGAAGCGCTAAGGGCAGGCACGATTGAGAGCGCCACGCAACACCAGTTATTCGACCGAGGCATCATCGACATTGGAAAGCGGGCCGACATCGTGCTGCTGAAATCCAACCCGCTCTTGAATATCTCGAACACGCAGGATATCGCCAAGGTCTGGGTTGGTGGTGTGGAATTCCAAGACGTAGCTAAACTTGGCTGAGGAATGAATTGATAAGGGACACCATTGACCTACAATGTAGTGGCAGTATGGGTAGTACGTTTTGATATTGAGTGTGATTCGAATAGCTATCTCCTGGACTGATTCTCCTTTTCTTTAAGCGTCCAACGTCGTGACTCTCGGTCCAGTTCTCCAGCTGTAAAATGAGCTTCCCATAGTGTGCCTTGGGGAAAGTGCGATACGTCTTCTTTGGTGTCAGTCCGCTTTATTATGCGTTTGAGATGGACGGCTTAACGCGACTTGCGCTCAGTCACTATGCGCGTATTAACGAGGTGAGAAGCAGTTCGTGAAGCTGGACGTGGCTACCGATGATTCGGACGGACGCTGCTGTCAATTCACCAGGGTTACCTACTTTCTCCATACGACAAGGTGAACCACGCCCAGCTCTAGCTGCCAAGCAGTCAGATATAGATAGGAATCTGAAGGCCATTATCCCATATAGACAGAACCACACAATGCCTCGCGTTTCGGAATGATCACGTAGATGTTGAATTCTTCCCGCAGTTGTTGCCCAGGAGTCTCCCAAGTTCATATGCAAGCTAATGTTCTGCTGCAGACGAATGATGAATCAACGACCTCTGTAGCATGTCATGCTCCGGGCCAATCAACGAATTGTTGGAAAGGCTTGTCTTGTGATTAGGGATGCTTCTTCTACTTGATATCGGTGAAACGGAACATTGCAGGATCCAATGGCCAACAATGTAGCTGATGGCGTAAGCACCCCAGAAAAGGCATCCATGAGAAGGAGGCATACGCACACCTGAAGAAAGTCAGGAGGGCGTCAGATTTGGGGTAATACCTTCGACCAGTAGGGTTTCGAGTTCACCACTGACCACCTACTCGAAAAGGACAGTTTGCTCATAAAGGTATAGGCGAAATGGATGGTGGAGAAAGAGGTCCTGGGGGTATGGTATATGTAGCCCAGCTCGTTCGGGCATAAACGTGCAGCTAGCTCATCTGGGTTATGATTATCCACGTCTTCCACGGGCGTCGTGACTATCAGGGTCCAGTTGTCCGGGGCCTCGTGCTCTGCTCGTGCCTTGTCTTCCCCAGTGTTCTACCCAGGTACAGTGGTGAGCATCTCCAGCGCAGCGGCCTACGCACCGGTCGCTTGCCATCGCATCGTGATATAATGTTGAATGTGTGACAAGGCGCTTGCGCACCATAACAGTACATGCTGTAAATTTCTTGGCACGACAGCTACTTATTGTAGGCGACAGCGACAGCGATGCAGCTATTATGTGGATCAATTGAATAGCACGAGGCGGGAGGACGATCACAAAAGATGGTCGCGATATCATTGCAGATGACTAGCATAAGTGCCAGACAAGAAAGAACTAGGCGTGCACGGGCTGCCGGGCGCCGGATCTGCATCGGAGGGCAATCGCAGTTGATATCGGGGGAGCACTTGGTCGCGGCTTCGCAAATCGCCCGACCAGTGTAACCTCTATGGCGGGCATCTTGGCATTGTACCTTCCTGAGGTATGACGCGCATGGCATCGTTACATGCACCAATCAATCTGCAGGTATTGAAACATTTTGGTCTACTGTAGATAAGTGCACACCTCGAACTCATCACGCTTTCTCGGTATCGCTAATGCTCATAGATATGGTTCAAGCTTACCATTTTCATTACCTACTAGGCATTTTCTAGTGTATTTATTCTATGCTACACTCGTATACTAGTAATGATTCTCTGAAACGGACCAGACCAAACGAACAGGTACACTATGGCGACGGCTTCATTTGTCCTTTATAGCAACGCCATCATTCCTCCCACGCAATCCATTCGCTTATCATTTCATGCAGGTACTGCAATGCTAATCTACACACTACTGGGCACTAACCATGGCATTGAGAGCTGTCTAACCTAACACCTTCCGAAAAGGGCAGTCTCCATGGTCGCAGGATATGGACCGAGTGTTTGGGTTGAAACCAATAAGCTATTATAAATAGCAGATTAAGACAACAGTGGCGTCCTTTTCAAGCCCCCCTTCATCTTCTGACCAACTCCACCTCGGCTTGCAGCAGCCCTTTTGAGCATATGGGATGCCACCCCGTCGCACCACGTTACGCGTCAGGAATAGCGAGCAGGAAAGTGGACGACGGCGCGCCCTGGACTTGCTGCATCGGGTGCCGTAAGAGAGGGGCCCAGTCCGCGCCGTGACGCTACGATGCGCTACGATGCGCTTCGATGCTGTCTCCCCCAAGCCCGCTCATGAACTTGCCAGCCCAAAAGGATCACAGAGTCAACTCCCCTGTCCGATATAGCGCCGACTCCTATCTGGGAGCTGCCTGCGGGCTGCGTCCGTCTCACCACCTCCCACCTATCGGCATCCGCCCAGCCCATGCTGGGCTGGCGATGGTCATATGTCTTGACCCCGGACCTGCTCCTGGCATGTTACTAGGTGCCGATGTATTCATTCTCCTCTGAAATGGGCATGTTCACTTGCCTTTTGCGTCGGCATGTAACGTGTCTTGGCTCCCACGAGGCACACTCGGCCTCCCTCCAAGGCTAGGAGCAGAAGCTCAGTGTAGTGGAGGCACCACGAGGCCAACACCTCAGAGAGCTACAAATATGCCATGGGTGCCGCGATACAATGTCTACCGTCTCCTGCTTGGCTCACCACGCTTCGACCTGGGCATTCCGGACTGGCAGCCGTCTATCATTCCTTTCTATAGCCTACTAGTTTGGCACACACATTCCTTAACTTAGATAGTAACATTCCTTATGCATCTCACCAAGGTATCGGCTGGCCTCGGCCTCCTGGCTGGCGCCGTCACGGCTCTGCCTACTGCTTTGAAGGCTCGCGAGTCGAGTGGTTTAAATGTGGTGTACTGGGGTCAGAATGGCGGAGGCACGATCGAGAACAATGATCTGTCCACTTACTGCACAGCTGACGCCGGTATCGATATTATCGTGCTAGCTTTCCTATACCAATTCGGCAGCGGAAACACAATTCCTTCTGGCACAGTTGGTCAGTCATGCTTTATCAGTAACACAGGACAAGGCCAAAACTGCGATGCTCTCTCGGCAGCCATCAAGACGTGCCAGAGCAATGGCGTCACAATCATCCTTTCTCTAGGCGGTGCTTCTGGAGCGTATTCATTAGCCTCGGCAGACGAAGCTACACAAATCGGCAACTACCTTTGGGAGGCGTACGGCAATTCCGGCGACACGTCGGTACAGCGGCCGTTCGGTGACGCCTTCGTCAATGGATTCGACTTCGACCTGGAGCTGAACCGTGGTAATGAGTACTACCCGAATATGATCTCCACACTAAGGGAGAACTTTAAGTCGGACTCGAGCAACACATACTACATTACGGGAGCGCCGCAATGCCCGATACCAGAGCCTAACATGGGCGTCGTTATCAATGGATCGCAGTTCGACTACCTCTGGCCTCAGTTCTACAACAACAATAACTACACGTGAGTACTTGTTTTCATCTTCAAGCCAAATTTCACCTCATATACCACGAGAGTCTGTATTTGTACGCGGCAGTTACTGACTCCTGAATTCTCACAGTTACCCATGCGCTCTTCCCATCAACGGCAACGCGCCCTTTAACTACGACGGGTGGCTTGACTACACGGCCCAGACGCCCTCAGCCAATGCCAAGATCTTTGTTGGTGTCCCGGCCGCTCCCCTTGGCGCCAACGGCAGCCCTACCGGAGAGACCTACTACGCCACCCCTGACCAGCTCGCGACTATCATCGCGGGCGTCAAGGGCGAGTCTCGCTTCGGCGGTATCATGATGTGGAGCGCTGGCTTCTCCGATTCCAACGTCGTCGACGGATGCACCTACGCTCAGCAGGCTAAATCCATCCTCGACACCGGCTCACCTTGCGATGGCAGCCCACCATCTTCAACTACCACTACCAAAACATCCACCCCGACCACTTCGCCTACTAGCACGAAGACCACTACCTCGCCGACATCAACTGCTACGGGAACTGTTCCTCAATGGGGCCAGGTAAGAACGGCACCAATGTTTCTTAATAGCTTAAAATAAGATTTCAATAAACGTGCTGAGGCTAACGTAACGTTATAGTGCGGTGGTATCGGCTACACAGGACCGACTAACTGCGTGTCACCCTACACATGTGTGGCGACCGGCCCCTACTGGTCTCAGTGCGAGTAAGCTGTTCCTACCGCTGTCAGGATCAGTGGCAGACACACAATTCAGATCAGAGGTTGCGATCATGGATTGAGCGCAAGGATCAGATCGAAGAAAACATTCTTTTAAACCCACATTATCAACGCCTGGCATCATCTTTGTTACTCCTTGATTGGAGTCGGATGGATTTCATGATGAGATTTTTGAAGCATGCCCTGAATTCTTGTATATACTTTGATTTAGAATTGCACATAGCCAACAGCGAGCATTCGTTTCAACTTGATTAATGGACTTGACCTGAAGAATTGAGTGATCATAGCTAGCTTGAAGCACGACATACATACAACTGTCCGAGTTTGTTTTCGAGCAATGTCTTGGGAGGATGTAAACATCAGTGGCGACCATGTTTCAAGAGGTGGAATCCAATATGGGCGTGGATAGACAGACTCATTGGCCTGGGCAGCTCAGACATTAGTACAACATAACCCTTTCATCACTGGTATGGCAAATTGGAATATGCATTGGACTTTCAGAGGCAGGAGTCCGGAATCCAAGAATATTGTCCGCATAGGGTCTGGTAGGCAAAGCGGTAATTGCCTACCCACTCAGGTATTTCGTGTTATCCAACCAACCCCTTGCAAAAAAGCCTAACACGCGTTACGGCCGCGTTACTAGCCTTAATGCCAAGTAGAGCATTCCAATGTTTCTCCAGATAGTTCGCAGTGTTACTCTGTTAAGAAATGATGGACATGGTGTTCACTAGGTCGTCTTACCTTTTCGTTAATCTGATAGGTCACCTCTCCAAGTTGTTTTTCAACATCTGGAATTCCTCCTCCCTCTGAGGCCGCCGGGGTATACAGTCGATAGAAACTCTGATGCGGAACGACCAAATGCCATGGTTCTGCTCTTTCTTGGCCGATACCGAGACAAACACAATTTCAGACATGGTCTCAGCGACGCACCTATCTGAGTCAGACTTGCCGACTTTCTTGTCCACCTTGTTTCGTAGGTGGAGAAGATCGTGCACTTCCTGGCTTTTAGTCAGATCGCAAAGCTCGGCCCACATTGGAGAAGAGGAGGAGAAGGTGCTGCACCAGGCCCGGACATGCACACCCTCCTCGACAATGTAGGTGCTATTCCTATCGATACTTGGGATCCGCATCAGGCCGCACATGAGGATGCATTCGAATGAGGACTGTCGCGACGTAGTGATACGAAGACGGCAGTATCCAGTGAATCTTTGATCGGCCATGGTAATGAACATCTGCGAGGTTGCGTCCCAAGCCTCCTCGGGCCCAGTGCTTACGATATCAAATGGAAAGTTGCACTTTCCGATCCGAATACTCAGACGGTGCTGGCCGTCTATCGCCAGACATTCGTAGGCGCTGATGTCCCGAGGGATATGGATTCGCTTGATCGCGTGTTGTGATAAGATTGCACTTGTCCATCCCTTGTATGTGTGAAGCTTATAAGGGTATGCCCTCACCAGACCATAGTTGGGTGCTCTCTTGAGGTAAACCCCGACAGAGTCCTTTTCGTCTAATTTGCTTCGTTTCTTGGAATTCTGGTCACTCCCTTCCCTTAACGTACAAGCTAAGGGAAGTAGATAGTTTCCATCATCGTCTGTGCCGAGTAAAGTATGAAGTTGAATACCACGGTTCGTGATAGAGTACTCCGTAGTCATTCGAGGGTGGTATGAAAGTTGCGCATCTCGACAGAATCGGAACTCAGAGGGAGAGCGGGCTAGTAATCCACGATATTCTTGGCCATCGGGCTCGGCTTTCCAAGCAAATATAGACAGATCATGCTTGTCCTTGATGATCTCCTCCTGGAGTCTGATGAACGCCCTCTCACCTTCACCGTATATGAGTGGCATATAGATATCAAATATCCCTAGAAGGCAGTATGCCATGTCTTCTACTCTCTTTGTTTGGCGGTCCGCGGCCCATGACATCCGAGTGCCGGCGGGCGTTTCGTGCAGGTACTCCGAACTTATGAGAACCCGCCTTGAGATGCCCGTGATCTCCTGCAATGTATCTATAAGTCTCGCTTTCGTACCTCGCATACCCCAATCTCGATCAAAGAACTCGATTTTACGCGGAGCGATTAGCTCCTGTAATGTCCATCCACGCCGAAACCACGCACATTTCCCGAGCTCTTCATCGAAATTGGTAATTCTTTCCTCGGAAGGATCTGGGAGCAAGTCTCCCAGATATGCAAAGCATACGGCGGATTCCTTATACCAGCGGAACATAGAATTGATAGCTTCACTTAGTTCGGCGCTCGATGTTTTATCGATGCAGCACGTATCGACCCAGCACCACTTGAACCCCCCGAGACGCGCCAGCTCACATACGGCCTTGATCTTTTTGAAGCCGTTCTTTTTAACCCTAGTCTCGGTATCATGGAAATCTTGGAATGAAACCTCCTCTTCCTCCTCCCATGTGTGTGACAATATTGCATACGACCGCGATGTAGGCCGAGCTTGGAACCGCAACTCAAGGAGCGTCGTATCGATTAACCACATCTCTGGAACAAGCGCGCCTCATATATCCTTCTACATTGTATAAGAGGAAAGTATAAGAAATCATAGAATAGCTGGAAGTGGTCGAATTTGTTTGGATTGGAACATGGTGCATTCACTTCAGCTTATGTCTTAGGCTGCCCCCGGGTACACAGCCCCCAACCTCCTAAAGGGAAGGCGGTCTTGATGGAGCCGATGGCTTGCATTGAGGAGGCTCGATGGAGACCTAGACTCAAAGTAAGTAAATTGTAGCATAAGAAATGGGAGTTACACTGATCTGCTCCATATAGATTCGGCCAAACTACCTAAGTATCGAACAAACGATTCTAATTCCCCCTTAAGGACGGCACCTACCTGGGAATAACCATTTAAGGTTAAGTCCGTACCTCGAAGTACCTGTAGGTTAGGTGACATCTGGAGTTAAGGTAGGCAACTCTAAGATAAGCCCCACGGTTCATGATAAGGAGTGCAAGTAGACGGAGCCCCGCCAAAAAATGAAGGTCCGTCTCTATCTATACTACACCATAGCTACTTATCTATATATATCAAGGCGTCTCCATCACACTACAACATTTCATAACTTGTCAATATCTCAGATCCCTTGTTGTGTTTAGGGGAAGATCGGAACGGCTTCCAGGTAGCCATGGAGGCCGACAACGCCGCAGACTCCTCGGCGGCGGACCCAGATCCCATCGTCGCCAGCTACAAGGTCTACGCGAACCCCGCGCTCGCGACGGGCCGCAAGCTGCTCATCATGCAACACCCGAACCAGCAGGGCCCCATCAACCAGCCCACGCCGGTCAGCGAGATCCGCATAAAGAACCGCTCGGGCATGATCGAGGTCGACGTGCCCATCAGCCACGCGCTCGCCGACTACGACCGCGACAAGGGCCAGCGCTGGGGCGGAGCGCTTGCTAAGAGCTTGGCGGCCAAGAACGGCGGCACCCACGGTCTGGCCGGCGGCTTCGGCATCGGCGTCTCGACGATGCGCCCCAGCAAGCGCCGGGACGAGTTCGAGAGAGACATCGACATGATGGACTGGGGCGAGGCCGTGCGCCAGGACAGAGTGCTGCGGACGAAGACGCTCGGCGGACAGCTCCCGGCCGAGTCCGAGACCGAATGCCAGTGGATGGTCGGCGTCTTCAAAGGAAGTTAGTCTATCTCCATGCCTTGCCGCGTCCTGTCTATCATTTACTTTCGCCAGTGTTATACTCCTAGGAGGTATACTTACGATATTCCAGAGCAACTTCATCTCACCCCAGCCTCTGCGCTAATTCAGCTGCGTCCACAGCTTCACCACATCGATGCCATGGCTGAACAGGAGCGGACGAGCCGCCGGGAAGGTGCAGGCGCCGTCGCTGGGAAAGACGCCGTACCGGCGACTGCATCGAGCGCAGGTGCTCGCGCGATTCACATGTCAATCAAGAGCGCCGAAACGGGTGGCGGCGAGCTGACGACAGAGACAATGGCAGACCGGCTACGCACGGTGCAGACAGAGGCATGGAGCAGACTTCAGTACGAAGATGATGAGAGCGCGAAGTCGTGGAACGTGTTCAACAACAACCTCGTGTACCGCAACGCCAAGAAAGCCGCCGCCGCCGACCAAGAGAAGGACGAGAATAAATTTAAGGGGAAGGGGAAGGAGAAGGAGGTCGACGTTATCCAGATAGACAGTAGCAGCAGCAGCGACTCTGAGCAGTTGCAATCTCAGTGGAATACCGACGATTATTTGAAGGCTATCAGTGCGATGAAAGAGGGTCCCGAGGGAAGCACCAAGGCGGAAGATATTGATGAGGTGATCAAGAAAGAGGGCTTTGTCGATAAGACGACAGCAGGAACTTCAGCTAAGGGCAAAGGAGCGACTACATCCACGCCAGCCTCCGTGCCACGGAAGTCCACCAACGCGAAGGGGAAGTCGGTTGCCTTCAAAAATACGGAGATGGAAATCGATTAATGACAGACTTGCTGCATGTTTGCATTGGGCGGCGTTCTTGGAAGCACGGGGCCATCATTTGGCGTTTTAAAAGCTCGAGGAAGACAGCGTTATACGGTCTGTCGCTCTGCCTGTATCGTTGCTACATTCATCTATAGAATTAGAAGCGAGGGCACACGGGGAGTCTCCTCCTTCTCGGATAAGCGGGCTCCAGTTTACCAGCGTATATTCATCGTCATCGTCCCTATTCTTGCAATATACCTTTACGGCGATCTTCCATCAGAGTCCTATTACACGAGGACGTGTTCTTTTCATCCGTGTTCAATGGGTTCGCCCTTATAGCCCTCCGTTACTACCATGTTGACGCTCGCTCGATATATTCTGCGCGGATTATGCGGAGAGAGCCCCGTTAGACCTTGAGTCTAAAAGCTCTTATCACTCACTTACAGTCCACATGGCGATCAGTCTTTCTTCATTAGCGACATTCTATTATCTGCGAGCTTGGCTCCCAGTTTCGTGTTCTTTTGAAATAACACTGGTGTTAGATATGTTCAGTCGATCTCTATCTGGGCCACTTACTACCCCTCGCAGATTCCTAGAATCAGGTTCAGATTTGGGTGGAAACCAGTGTCTGTCCCTTTATGACTATGATGAAGAAATATGACTAAGCACAGAGGTCCCCGGCTAGGAACACGGCACACTTATTTACATGGTAGATTGTCGCGTATAAGATAAGAAAGAGGTTTATGTCATCATAGGCTAGATGTCGCCATGAGAATGCTAAAATCTCTTCGCTGCCAATGCCTGTTACTTGCTATTTACACACGATATCTCATATGGGCCTATTCGTTAAGACCAAGGTATAGGTACACCAACTTTCCAGACCCTCTAGCTTTCGACCCCTCAGTATCAAAATGACCCGTCCGAGTCCTAATAAATCCATCGACCTATCTTTTGCGACGCCACGCGAAGTTCCCGCGGGACTCTTACTAATGTGCCATTGGGACTAAGAGTCTTTCGCGATCCTGCTGATAGATATAGTAGTAAAGCCAATACTGAGCCTGTTTAAAATTGTATCTCAATCCCAAATTATTGGGACGAATGGAACACCTGGTGCAAGTAACGCAGTATTTCGTCTCTCGATACGCGCTTTTCTTGTAACATATTAATTCAGTAGCTCAACATCAAGGCCTATGGAGCGCATGAAGAGATTGACGTTGTCGAGACGTCCTTTTGCCATGTCGGGAGGCAGAGTCTTAGCCAGACCAACAGTGCCCATGACACGATCTTTTACAGCAAAAACAAGTCTTTGCTGCTCATCAGGGCTGGCGCCTATGCCAATAGCGGCGAGGAACTGCCAAACATAGATATCTTCGCCTGAGGCCACGGTACCAGGGAAAATGTTGTGGAGCGTAGGCTCTAACGTGTTGAAGAAAAGGTTGAACGTAGCGACCCTGTAGCTGACGTCAACGATCCGTCTTTTATAGTTAGATTCATCAGAGCGCACTTACCATTGTTGCCAGCTTTGCTCGTTCGCTTGACCGGCCTGTTTAATGAGCTCTGCGCGGCTTAGGATCATAGTTAACATTGACACGCCAATACGGGTTCGTGCAACGAGATCCACATTTATGTTTTGAGTGATCAATCCAAGGACACCAGTGACAATGTCAAGGTCAGACTCGTTTAAGAGTTGAAATAGACTCGGCATGACAGCGAGAGAAAATAATTCGATCCGCTCTCGGGTAGCAGCATCAAGAGAGACGGGCTCTCCGGTCTGGACCTGGGCGCCTCGAATGACATCAAGCTGATCGAGATGGATGATAATCATAGTTAGAATAGTAGTACGTTGTGTGTGCGAGAGGTAGCGGAAAACACGAGGAACAGCCCTCTTGCCTTTCGGGTACGATATGAAACTGATGAAAGGGTGCACAATTGTACTACTAATAGGCTCGTGGACCCTAAGATAGTTCCACAGTTGCTCGTTCAACTTGTTGAACTCGTCCTGTTTGTCGGCGATGCTTTGATCCGTCGACCCAGGCGGCGGCGGCATATTACGAGTAAGATCTTCCATCTTCATAAGCGTTAGGTAAACGTTCTCAATATCACGAAGTGTATCCTTCTTATCGTGGCCTTTGCTAGCGGGCTGTGTTCGTTGACCGCTCGCTGGACGGTTGACGTCTGGTCCACTCTCCGTTCGCTTTATATTCAGTAAGGGCTTCGGCGTCTTCGCATTGCTAAATGAAATCTTGCCGAGGCTGCCTTCGATCACCAGCTGTTTATTCTTTGGCTTGTTCTTAGCAGCCTCAACCGCACGTTGTACCTGTTGCTCCATGCGCTGCACATGATTCTGGGGGCCGTGCTGTCTTGGGCCACCCCGGCGAGTACCAGTCTGGAACAAGTATGTCTGGGCAAAGTTGTTGAGAGGTTGATTCGGGTTAGGTCGCTGTCCAGCCCTGAGCGAGCTGAGAACCTGGTAGTAAAAGTCCTCAGCTAGAGCTGCCTCGTTGCCCTGTTCGCTCGGATCTCCTGTAGCAGACACTAACTGTTGGAGTTGGATCCTAGTAATGAAGCTCTTATCTTGGGGAGTCATTAGGCCATTGTTTCCTGACATAAGATGAATCTTGTGATTGCGTTTAGCCCGTCGGGCTTCAGCCTCCACAAAGGCGGCCTTCTCCCGCTCAGAAAGGTCGGAGAGCGGATTTTGTGCCGGGATGCCACGTGCAATTGTACTCTGAGGCTTTAGAGGCGGCTGTACGGGAGGTGCCATCCTAGCAGTCTCGGCGGATAAACGGTTCGGGTTTTGCAGAATCTGAGTTGGGGCAACCGAAGGTGTCTGTTGAGACTGAGAGATGGGATTAGGCATAGCAGGAGCTGCGGCTGATGGACTGTGCCTGGGAGGACGCTGCAAAATGGTGATGGGATGGCCATGGGCAACGCCCTGAGCTCCTGGCTGCTGGTATTCACCAGTCTGAAAACCTCGCTGGTGTCGGCCATCGATCGGCTGCCGAATGGGATCAAGCTGTTCTTGCCGGGAATAGGTGGCTTCTGAGGGCGCCTGATACTCCCGAACGTGATACTGAGGCTGCGATTGAGACTGGGGAGCGGGTACCACTGGAGGAGTTTGTTTCGCCTCAGCGCGCATCGCCGCCTCGACCTCTTCCAAACTCATCATCTTCCGCCCTGAAGGCGGGGGCTGAGAGACAGCAGCGGGAGTTGCGGGCTTCTTGGGAGCAACACCCCATATTGAAGCATCTATCTGAAGTTCAGTGGGCTCTTCCTTATACTTTTCATACCCACTGCGAGTAGGCTTCGGGGCAGGCGGGTTGGCTTGGTAGGTGTAACCGACGTTGTAATCCTGTGCGACCGGTGCGCGAACGGTTCTCGAGGTCCGCTGTTGAAGGCTGAATCGCTGGTGCTCCTCTTCCATAGCACTCGTGATTTTAGCGGTAGCGCCGAAAAAATCGAAGTCTTTGCCGACAGAACCACCTGCGCCGGCAGCAGTGTCTCCGAAGGTGTCATCGTTGAAGGCATCATCAGTCTCATCGAGCTGGTCGCCAAGGCCGTCGTAAGTCTCCTCAAAATCAAGGGCCTCGTCCGCGTTATCAAACTCGCCCCGGAGGTCGGCAAATGGATCGTATGCCTGGCCAAAACCAGGTGCAGCCTGGTTATGGCCAGCCCAGCCCATGTTGGACATGGTGGTAAGTTTGTTTTCAGATGGTAACGGAGACGTCGCAAATCAATGTGAACAGTTGGAAACGTTGATCCTACTGATGCAAGACTGGTGTTAGCAACAGCCTACGACGTAGCAAGCGACAAGTGGCCGTAGCTATACATCAGTCATTTTTGGTAGATGCGAAAGCTCGAGAGGGTTAGGAAAGTAGGTGGTCGAAGAACGAGGGCTGTGCCACAAGTATGGACTGAGGGTGACGATTTAGTAGGAACGGCGTTCACGAAGGACGGCCGGGGGGTTTATTGTGAGGGTTGTCGCGGCGCGGTAATGCAAGGATGTTGGGCTGGGATTCATTCACAATGGAGGGGTAGATTTGGTAGGTTTGCGCGAGAGCAGCAGGTGAGTTTTCTTGGACCCTGTTGAATGGGAATATGTAACGCACGCCCCGGGTGCCTCTGCACAATGGAGGAGCTACAAAGGACACAAGACTCAAGTGCGGTGCTGTACAAGCTGCGCATATAAAGGAGAATGAGGAGAAGGAAGAGAAGTGTCTTACAGCTAGGAGAAATGGAAGGTCTGGGAACAGATAGGCCGAGAGAAATGCTTGATCATGATGTGGGCGCGAGCGAAGCGGGTGGGCGAGTGGGCGAGTGGGCGGGCGGCCAGGCAAGGGCTTGTTGATCGGTTGGGGGATTCAGCAGGTGGCTATCTAAGTCTTGATGGAAGCGCAGAAGCACAAACAAAGCTGGAAGATAGGATATTGACAACAAAAGGCTTGTTCTACCTGTCGCTAAGAGAAGATGATGCTACACGGTGATCGATATCAGATCGTGGTGCTGATGAGGTATTGCGAGAGCGCCAGGTGGCGGCAAGCTTTGACAATTTAGTATAGGTACCTATCTACCTTTATGTAAGTCTGCCGTTGATTTACCTACATAAGTACGTAAGTACATACCTCCTTTGGTGGCAGCTGTTCTTAGCACTATATGGCACGTGACCTGTAGACCTGCTTTGCGTAGCAGGTATAGAGTACCTAGGTTAAGTACTTTTTAAACAAGACTTATCACTAGCAAGAGCTGACGTTAGAGCAAACCTGGAAGTTAATAAGGTATTATAAAACTTTGAGCTCCTTTTTCTCCTTTGCACACCTTGCCAAATATAATTCGATATATTTAGCACATATTCATCCTTCCCAGCCTGCATATTCACATATAATCTGAAAGTGATGTCTTGATACCCAGGTACTCTGCGGCCGTTGCTTAGTTGTATGATGGCCGAAAGACCTTCACGCAACAACAACGTCTTCAAGGTTTTACCTACTCATAAGTATAGAGCTCGCGACAATAACGGCTAGATTGAGTTCGAGCTGGACTACATTTTGGTCTACATGATCAAGAACTTCAAGCCGAATACACTACGTTCGGGAAGTTCAAGCTGAGTTGGATACGATCAGGAGCTTCAAGACGAGCTCGATAGTGGGCTTCGTTAACCTACCATATAGATATCGTTGACATGTATGAACTGCCAGCTATAATGCTTCCGCGGTCTCTAGGGAGAGAAATACAGCTGGGAGATCATAGAAGCTGATGCCTTGCAGGCATCGCTAGCACAGGCATCGGCGCTTGACCCCATTGTATCAACACCATGGGTCCCCCAAAGGCACCGAACGGTAGTTTGTATTTCTCCAACTATATAACGTTAGGTTTCTTTTTATACTTCGTTTCTCAGGAACAGAAAATCTCTGGCCATAAAACTCAATTTATCAATATTATCTCAGTAGCGCAGCCTTCCTTCCCGGGTTTAGCGGCACTTGTCAAGCCTCTCGCTGCCTTTTTCAACTTATGACATTAGGAGACTATTTGAGCCGCGCCGATTGCAAAGTCACAGCACAATCTAACAAGAGGACTCTGGAATCCCCAAGAATGCTAACTTTTCGTATCACATATACTATCGTCGTCGGATTACCGATTTCAAAGACACACGCTACTTTAGGCTTTCACGCATTGGTGTTAGCGGCCCTACTCGCATAGCTTAAATTTGCTCAAGGCTGTATTGCTGCTGACTTTTGATCTCAGCCCTACACCATGACTCCAAGCCTCCAGCGGCGATGATGGCCTGCGCATTGGCCGGCAGATCGCCTACTTTCTCTACCCAGGTCTCTCCTTGCTCGCCCTCCCGCACCTCGACGACGCTACGTTGTATGTCCCAAGTAAGCGTCCAGCCCGTCCGGCGCGTTAGTGGATGTCTTGTATCCTCGGCAGACGGTGAAGGAGCAGGAAAGCAGACACGCAGGCGTTCGACGAGCCCAGATAGAGTTAATGTCATCATGGCGTTATTGATGCAATTCCTCGCAAAAATATTTCCAAAACTCCCCGCCACAATCAATGGGATCTGCTTTGCTAGTAGTGCGGTCGCAGCTAGCAATTTGTCAGTGTTATCTTAGAATTTTCGGACTATGTCAAGAGTTGACAAGTCATATTTTCAAGCAGCCTGGTGCAAAGACCTTCTTTGGGTAGCTGATGACTCCCGGCGGTTCCAAAACGGGAATGCAAAGGGAAAAAGAAGTGCCTGCCCTGTTCTCTTGAAGATCCGGTACCCAGGTTATATCCTCCGACAAATATGTCGTTTGGTCTTGTATTACTATCGAAACTGGGGTCATAGTTCTCCATGCAGGCCTGTGCCATCTCTTGCTGAGAAACGTTGTCCTGGTAAGTCAACCTTCCTGGATATAGGGCATTGGCGCTTATGTTATCAGCATCGCGGAAGAGAATCTCGCCGATAATCTTCTTTGGAAAGCCTGCGACAATGTCAGTTGTAGGCATGGCGGCACCCTCGACCAATTCAACCCGGTCGATGAGGCTGTCAAGCTGCTGTATGACGTCTCCCAGCTCGACTTCGGCGGTTTTTTATGGGCTAGGAAGTCTGATGGGCAGCAGCGATGAATTCTCCTGCTTGGTAGTTTCCATCTCGGTACGCCGAATGATCGAGCCCACGCAAACGAGATTTAGCTTCAGAAGAGGATAGCAGGTGAGTTTTTACTCACTGATATGAATGTCATATTGGTAGGCGTTGCCAACATTTATACCTATGGACCTGATAGCAGTAAAGATGAAGAGAAAACCGAGTTTCTAGCGAAATTTACTCTTTCATCCAGTAATTTACTGTTGGATAGTACGCACTGTAAGACACGACTAATAATGGACTGGTCCCGCGAGCTTTTGGCGTAGTGGTAAACCCAACAGCAAGGCTTACAGATTACTATCCCCCCCATCGCCGCGGGGTCGCTAAGGTAGGTACACCCACCGGACAAATGAAATAGTACTCTAGCGTCTCCACACCCGCGTTCCCCCCAACACAACAACCACCTTTAACTTTCAAAAAATCGAAAAAAATACTTCACAATGTCGGAATTACGTAAATTTAGGCGCGTTATAAGCGGAAATCGACAGCTTTACCAGCATTTCAGTCCCGAAGCCCGTGGCTTTATTTTAGGTGCTAAAGCAGCTGGCGCAAGTCCAACCGAAATAGCGAAAGCTGTAAGAACGCGTCCGCAACGAGTACACGAGACCGTCTAACGCTTTAAAAAGCATTAAACAGTTTAATCCTAACTTAAAGGCTATAGGCCTAGGCTTTTCGAAGGCCGCGCAGAACGCAAGATTATTCGTTATGTTCGAAAACACTCTCGGGCCATTTATTTCGACCTACAAAGTTCAACAAGCCTTAGCGGCCATAAGAAGACTTTCTGACGCGTTTTATACCGCTACAAGCTTTGCAAATAGAGAGTAACACGTAGGATCGAGTTAAACGCTAAGCGAGCCAAGGCTAGACGTTTTTTCGCTGAAAAATATCGCGATCCGCGCGAGTTAGAGCGGTTGCTTTTGGCCTTTTTTTCGGACGAGTGTACGATCTAGACCAACCCCGAGAGTCCGAGCTAATAGGTGGTCCGCTACAGCTGGGAACGTTATCGCAAAGATTTTGTGAACTAAAAGACTTATGTTAAGGCTGCTATTTCGATAATAGTATAGGGCATGATCTGGCAACGCGACGAGAACAGCTACAAAAGCAGGTTGATCCTTGTTAAAGGTGATCCGGAGGCTTAGCGCTAAGGAGTATCGTTAAACTCGTATTTACGCGTTTTAAACGAAGGTCTAATGCCTTACTATAAGCTAGGCTACATTTTTGTTTAAAATAACGCTCGTATTTATACAGCAGAAAAAGTTCAAGAGTGGTTTAAACGGTATAACATTGAGGTGATCGATTGGCCATTTTATTCGCTAGATTTTAACTTAATTAAGCATGTTTAGCACTGTTTAAAGCGCGAAATCTATAAATTAGACCTTAATTTTAGCGCCCTGAAAAAAAACGAGGCAGATATCGCGAAAGCGAAGGCTATTATTTAAGAAGCATAGAGTTATATCGAACAGGGGCTAATTTTAACCTTAGTTAACTTTATGCGCTGAAGGTTAGCTGCCGTACGTTACGCAAAGGGCTGGTATACACGGTTTTAAAGCGCGAAAGCTATAGATTATTGTCATATAATTTATTTATTTTTTGCTATTAATTCTGATTTTTTATGAGGCTATTTAGTTGGTGGTCTATATAGTGGTAGTGTGGGTGGAGACGGAGAGTACTATTTCATTTGTCCGGTGGGTATAGGTAGAAAACAAGTCACAAAATGCGGAGGTGGAAGATAGTACCAGGGGTATTAAGTGGCACCATTCATTTAGTCAATTAGCATCGGGACAAGATGCGCGGGAAGGCAGATGTACGGATGTGTATCTGCGATGTAGAATACGAAAACAGCAAAAGAGAAGTCGCACCTCGTCGTAAGTTTGAGAGTTCGAATTGGCCGGCTTTGCGGAGACCGCGTCACTGTCCTCGCTAGCGTAAATCGTTAGATAAACGATCGATGCAATCCAGGTACACATCATTGGATAGCAGGACTCCAGGTAACCAAAACTCCGGACCCCCCTGTACAACGGCCCCTGTCTTAGCTACTGTTGAAGGAGCCACCACTGTCCCTGTAATTCCTCGCATTGAGACTCGCATATTGAGTCTAGCGGACCTATACAGAACTGGCCAATTAGCGTCTTAAACATGAGCTCTATGGTACTCAGCCGTACCGCTTTGTACTGCCACACTCATAACAAATGTCTGTTCTAAGGACGTACAATTAGGGGGCAATGGCAACACAAGTATTCACCCCCTAAAAGCCACCATTGGTTTGACGTGTAAAATACTGCTGCACCTGCGCGACCTACAGTTATGAAAATATACCTACAACAAGGAGTTGGTGTGGCTTTAATCCAGCTGGTTAAGGTATTTTCTGGAAGTTCCATTCAAAGGCCAAGTCCATCCGAAGCTTAAGGACTATACCCCCTTGCCACCTACTACCTAAGCCCGGCGTTCGGTAGGTAGCAGTAACTTTTTTTCTACACGTGTACCTACTTCCTTGCTACATACCTTGGTGCTACCTCTGTGTCACTTCTTATCCGTACCTATCGGGGCAAGCCAGTCCTGCTTGAAATTATTCTCGCGAGATCGTGTACCTTCACATTATACCTACACGTACTTCTCTCTCTCTCTCTCTCGTTCTCTCGTCTTCTTGCATTCATCACCACTCCCGTTCCCACTACTGTTTCAATACAGTCGTGTTTATTGGCCGATCTATACCAAGTTTTACCTTAGCTTGTGTTTCCCTATCGCATAGCTTGCATTCGTCATCAAGTCTCTAGACCACTGAGGAATCGGATCCTCGTGCATTCCGTTAAACTGCTTTCAGCTGCTAAAGTGCTTGAAGCCGACCTTCTGCACAACAAAGTGATGTCCTGACGGACCCTTTGTCATTTTCTGTGTCACAGGCGCAAATTTACCTTTCGGTTCGCCCCGCCACGACCACACTTAGACGATCCTGGGGGCCATCCTCCTTTAACCTTATCCTCTCTGCTCTCCTGCCGTTCGAAACAATCGACTGCTTTGTTCTCCTACGACGACGACGACGACAACACGAGCGCTCAGGATCATTGCCAACCTGATCAACATAAACCATGGCTGCCGGCAATGCGCGCATCGTGAGATACATCGTCTTTGCCTCCTTTGTGAGTACTCCCGTTTCCCCTCCTTATCCTAAGTTAGTATCGGCTTCTCTGACAGCCCCTGCCCACCTGTAGTTTCTTGGAGTCGTCTACTTCATCTCCAACAATCAGGGCTATCGTATCCAATCCGACTCATTTCATGTTGGTAAAACGCAACCCGTGACCAGTCCCTCGGAAAAGGAACAGTCCGTCACCAATGGCGGCAGCGGATCAAGCATAACGGACATCCTGGGCACGGGTAGCAAGTCGGGCGGTTCAGGGTTGGCCGATGGAGGAGTGAAAAGCGATGTAGATGGCTTTGGGAAATCCGGTTCGACGGTGCCCGGCAGCGGCACCAGCAATAGCGAACCCGACCCCATGAAAGGATCGACGAGGCCCCCGCCCGGCACCCCGAAGCAACAGACGGACCTTGGAGAAGCCGCAATGGCTCTGACGCCGAACGACCATGGCTGGAATGATATGCTTGGAACGGCACCGGGCCCTCGTATGAACGCCACCTTCGTGTCTCTAGCGAGGAATAGTGACGTTTGGGACATTGCTCGGTCTATTCGCCAGGTCGAGGATCGATTCAACCGCCGATATAACTACGACTGGGTCTTCCTAAATGACAAGCCTTTCGATGAGACATTCAAGAAGGTCACCACATCTCTCGTCTCAGGCAAGACGCACTATGGCGAGATTCCCCACGAACATTGGTCATTTCCGGAACATATTGATCAAGACAAGGCAAAGAAAGTTCGCGAAGATATGGCCCAACGCAAGATCATTTACGGCGATTCCATCAGCTACCGCCACATGTGTCGATTTGAGTCAGGCTTCTTTTTCCGTCAGGAGTTGATGATGAACTATGAATGGTACTGGCGCGTAGAACCGAGCATCGAGCTGTTCTGCGACATCCACTATGATCCATTCCGTTACATGGCCGAGCACAAAAAGAAATATAGCTTCGTGCTGAGTCTGTATGAATATGTCGAGACAATTCCAACACTGTGGGATAGTGTGAAAAAGTTCATGAAGAACTATCCTGAACATATCGCTGAGGGTAACTCGATGGGATTTCTCAGCGACGACGGCGGCGAAACTTACAACAAGTGTCATTTCGTAGGTTTTGTTGGGTTTTATTCGTCTTTGCTGGAAACTAACGTGGTACTAGTGGTCCAACTTCGAAGTCGGCAACCTCGAATGGCTCCGATCTAAAGCGTATATCGACTTCTTTGAATCTCTCGATCAGGATGGAGGCTTCTTCTACGAGCGTTGGGGAGATGCACCGGTTCATTCCATTGCGGCTGGTTTACTTTTGAAGAAAGAAGAGATTCACTTTTTCAACGATATTGCTTACTATCATGTTCCTTTCACACACTGCCCAACGGGCGAGCAAACGCGAATTGACCTCCGCTGTCACTGCAACCCGAAGGAAAACTTCGACTGGAAAGGTTACTCCTGTAAGTTATCATTGGAACGTTGCATCTCTTTTACCATACACTAACGAGAACTTCCGACATAGGCACAGCAAGATATTTTGACCTCAACAAGCTGGATAAGCCACAGGGTTATGAAGAGCAGGAATAAGCGACAGGATGATTTCTTTACGACAAGACGTGTACAATAGATGGGTAGTCTATATCTCTTTTCCTCATGACGGGTTATTGAAAACATTGCAACGGCTCGGCAAATGGTGGTCGGAAGGACCAGCTTGGCGTCTCGGCATCCATCCCTGGAGACAAATCTCGTGTTTATTCATTTTTTTCATGTGTAAATATCAAATTTGTTTCTACGGCCATGGTATTTAAAAGATGAGTGCCGAGTATCAACGACATAGAGTTTATAGTACAAGTATTGGTGGAGGCAGCAGAGTGGTTGCTTCCCACCAAGTAGTCTAATTTGTATCACCTATATATATTTTGATGCGCAAACGTTCTCCTAACCTCCAACTGATGCTTTCTTAGGTTTCTTCGTACCGTACTTGCTCCGACTTGACATCCGGCTTGAAACACCAGCCTAAGGAACAGAATTAGCTTATTAACATGGAATGACATGCGTGGCTGTCTCTAAATTTCAACTCGGCGATGGCTGAGTAGACTTGGCACCAAGACAACAGCATCACCAACTTGGTGGAAAACAGCATCCGGGTCCCGTGTATTCTGCGTCTGAAACATCCGAAGATAGAACGGACCATCTTTCTGACAGCCGAGACAAAGTAAAGATCTGCAGAAATGGAAAGGTCGAGACGAGGACTTACCAGATCTAACGCACCACGCACCAAATGGTAACGCACACCGGGACAATCCTGACTGCGGCCACCGCGCACCAACACGACGGAATGCTGCTGGATGTTGTGGCCCTCGCCCGGGATATAGGCCGTGATCATTCGGCCGGACGACAGACGCACACGCGCCGTCTTACGCTCACCCGAGTTGGGCTTCTTCGGCCGCGTGACTCCGACCTTCAGACAGACGCCCTTCTGCTGAGGACACAGCGTGTCGGACAAAGCTGGGGAGATGGCGTGGCGGGCGCGTTGCGGCTTGCGGCAACCCTGGAGGGGAAGAAGCGTCAGCTAAGGTTTGCCTATATAGAAGATATTACGATGATGGCAGGAATGAGGTGCGATTGTCGATATAGCGAGGGCCGCTACGTACTCGTAGGACTTGGTTTAATGTGGCGTTGGGTGCAGGTGTCGTCGAAAAGGCGCGCGAGGCGAGCTGGGATGATAGCGTCGTCGTCTTTAGCGTCGTTGTTGATATCGTCACTATCGGTCGCCGCATCGCGGACGGCCATAATGACCGTAATATGGGAGCTGCCATGACGAGTCTGGATCCGAGGGTCGGGCGATGTCGAGGCTGCTTAATAGAAGCCTCTGTCGTCGATAATTGGATAATTGCAGATTTGGACAGCTCCAGGCTTGGCGGCTCTTGAAACTTCATGACAGCTGTTACCGGGCCGGGAAGATCTTGGCTACGGATGCCCCTGTAGGTACATTCACATGTCAACTTTGGCTCGCACACTTGCCCGGAGTCAGTGTAGCGGGGCCGGAACTGGAGGGAGACCCACCTTTGGCTGGGGAATGCGGCTACCCTGCGGGATTCTTGTGCCTCAGGTGACCAGCGATTGCCATGGTAAAGGGTGGTTATCCTCGGCTGAACGAGGTGCCTACAGAGGCCAGAAACTTTAGGATTGACTGTTCACATCGAAACTTTACCGACGACTTACAACTACCTACCTTATACTTTTCTCTATATCAACATTAATTGATTACCTAGGTAGATTTTAAGACAGAAAGAAGGTCAATCATACTTTCTGTTAACTGTTATACCCTGTCCTATAACCTCAATTGCTCTCTGCAATGTCGTCATTTGCCAGAGTATTGAGGCCGGCTGTGCGGAGGGGTCATGGTGTCGCTACGAAGGTCTCGTCAACGTCGCCACGATGCATACGCCCGTCACAGACACTTAATGTACAGCAGTAAGTATAACAGGAATTGTGTGCTATACAATGGCAAGTCGCAAAACTTGTTAAAAATACTCACCCCTCTCAGATTAAGGCCGCTGTCCGCCACTCCCAGCCGCCGTACCGATATCTCTAGCATTCCTCCTACTCCCATAACACATCTGTCTGAGACCGAGGCAGCCATGCAGGACGCCGTGTCCAAGTTTGCCAATGAGGTCGTTCTACCAAAAGTACGGGAAATGGACGAGGCCGAGAAGATGGACCCGGCGCTCGTTGAGCAGCTGTTCGAGCAGGGTTTCATGGGTGTCGAGATACCCGAGGAGTACGGCGGTGCCGGCATGAATTTCACGTCAGCCATCATTGGCATTGAGGAGTTAGCCCGTGTCGATCCGAGCGTCAGTGTCATGGTCGACGTGCACAATACTTTGGTCAACACAGCCATCTTAAAATGGGGCACGAGCAACCTTAAGAAGAAGTTCCTGCCTCGCCTAGCCACGAACACCGTCGGCAGCTTCTGCCTGAGCGAGCCTGTTTCTGGGTCCGATGCTTTCAAACTCGCCACCAAGGCCACCGAAACGAGCGACGGCTTTAAGATCTCCGGTGGTAAGATGTGGATCACGAACGCAATGGAATCCGGGGTCTTCATCGTGTTCGCGAACCTCGACCCGAGCAAGGGCCACCGCGGTATCACAGCCTTCATCGTTGAGAAGGGCACCAAGGGCTTCGAGATTGCGAAGAAAGAGAAGAAGCTGGGTATCAAGGCCAGCAGCACATGTGTCCTCAGCTTCGATGACGTCGAGATTCCCAAGGAGAACCTGCTTGGCGAAAGGGGTCAGGGCTACAAGTATGCAATTGGCATTCTGAACGAAGGACGCATCGGTATTGCTGCTCAGATGACGGGTCTTGCTCTTGGTGCATGGGAGAATGCTGTCAGGTACGTTTGGAACGACAGGAAGCAGTTCGGACAGCTTGTCGGCGAGTTCCAGGGAATGCAGCACCAGATCGCCCAATCGTACACCGAGATTGCGGCCGCTCGCGCCCTGGTCTACAACGCGGCCAGGAAGAAGGAGGCGGGCGAGCCTTTCGTCCAAGATGCCGCCATGGCCAAACTGTTCGCTTCCCAAGTCGCCGGCCGCGTCAGCGGTCTAGCTGTGGAATGGATGGGTGGTATGGGTTTCGTCCGCGAAGGTCTTGCGGAGAAGTTCTGGCGAGACAGCAAGATTGGAGCCATCTATGAGGGTACAAGCAATATTCAGTAAGTCATCCAATTCACTCAAACCTGGCCAAACGTTCGTTCACTTGCTAACACGATATTTCAGACTTAACACAATTGCCAAGCTTCTCCAGCAGCAGTATACCAACTAGAGTATAAATAAGGTGTTATAGGTTATTAGAAATAGGAAGACTTTGGTTCTTCCGCGGCTAACCCCTTAATTTTGGGCATCTGTTAGTGGAGGGATGGATGCAGAGGCATATTATTGCTTATGCTTGTTGCTGTGAGCGACCTGTATCTTGGAGGGAGATGGCATATTAGGCTCGTGCTCGTGCTCTAGGCGGCTTGGTATGCTAGAGGGAGTAGCATAAAGGTCTGGTTCGCGGATCGTTTAGCGACCTGTATGTTGGAGGGAGTGGCATATTATGCACGTGCTTGTTGTTCCGGGCAACCTGGTATGCTTGAGGGAGTAGCATATTAGGGTGTGCAGTCTTGGAAGATCATATTTACACCAGCATAGCCAGATAAATCTGATTGATATAAGTCATTTACAGGGAATACCAAAATGGAAACATGCCAGTGATCCGTATGTGCAGTATGTTCAAAATTTGGAGTCGCACCGTAAGTTTTTCGGTTGAGTACTTTCAGTTATGAGGTTGTTTACTGTGAGGGTAGACCGTTGCTTTCTTTTACTGAAAAATCAAGAGTGTCCTTGCATGTACGTGCGTTGGGGGGGCAAGATAACAGCAGATCGATCACTTTTGCATTGTGCACATTTATCTACCTCAGAAGAGGTCCCAAGACCACAAGGTTTTCCTACGGGGCCAACCATGTTATAGGTTATCTGGAACAAATTGTCATACAATGTTCCAATCGAAGATTCAACTTATCTAAACCATATTATACGTAAGTTCAATCGCGACAACAATGAAGTTTCTGTACTCCAGATCGACGACCTCAATCCTTGAGCCTCGGAGTAGCTACGATAAGAAAGACACAAAAAGTCAGCCGTCTGGGCTTAGACGCAAGGAGACAAAACTACGTTGGTACACTTTTTTCTATTTCAGCTAATACTGTATTAATCATCTATATCTAATCATATTCGCACAAGATTATTCATGCCCTTAACAACCGCCAGAACTGCCAGTCGGGCCAGTCCAAGCATCGTCCGTGATAACAAGGACGGTATCAGGATCCGCATTGGGGTCGCAAGCAGGAACAACAAGCGTGCGGTTCGCAGTCTTCGACTCCCAGATCGGCTCCTGACTGCAGTCCTCCTGGCGCACGTACGCGTAGTTGATCGTCTCGCCGGCCGTGAGCGCGACCGTCGTGGCCCACAGCGGCCGCTGGTCCGTGTAGCCCGAGGCATCGAGCGGCCAGGCGTTGCCGAAGTCCCAGGACCCGAGGTCCGTCGTGTTGCCCGCCACGAGGATATTCTCGCCGTAGTACGTCGTGGCGTTCACCTCGAAGCGCACGTTCGAGGTGCACGTCGCGGTGATGTTCGGGGCGCCGGCCGCTGTGGCTGGGGCGTAGACACCTTTAGTCGAGCTGGATGCGCACTGCTGTGGCAGAACGGCGGATCCCTTGGCTGGGACCCAGCTGGGGGGGTATTGGCCGGCTCGGCGCTCCGCCATGGACACGAACGCGGCGTAGGACCAGGTTAGATCATTCGCTGAAGTCGGCTTGAAGGGCGCGGTCTTGTTGAATTGCTCGGCTAGCGACCCATCTGCTGGCGTGTATTTTTGGACTACTGCTGCGAAGCTATCGGCATAGTCGGTTACGGCCTTTAGGATGCGGGAGAACTCGATGAGTTGGCTCTTGACCGTGTAAGTCTTGGCCTTTGCTGCTGGGTAGAGATCTTGGAAGAATGGGAGCGAGGTCTCGTCGATGGTTAGTGAGCCGTGGGCCTTCCACTGCGCTACGGCGTCGTAGAGGTACTCGGCGGCGCCGGCGGTGATAAGGTACCTGTTGGACTATCAGCGATACGTTTCCTCCTAATACGACTAATTATTTCACGAACCATGGATTTCCGGTATAGTACACATCCTCTGTATACCGTCCAAGGGCAATACCCTGTGTCTTGGGTATACCTTTATTAATAGGGTATAGAGTCGAGTTGCGGAAGGCATCCACGAAAGCTTTGAAGCTCGACAAGCCTCGACTGTTGCAGGGCTGTATGCTGGCGTCGTCGCAGCTAGCCTTTACATCGAATATCGAAAGAGCACCAAGCATCGTGTTTGCATCTTTACCAGTGCGGCCATTGTTCTCGTTGATGTTGGCGATGAAATACTCGCCGTTCCAGTACGCTTCGTTCAAGAAGCAAGCAATCTGAGGCGCCTGGTCGCAGCCGGTGCAGTGGACTCCGAGGCTCTTCGCAAGCGTATCGCCCTGCACGAGCGCGCGGAATTGGTTTTGGGTCGCGAAGAAGCTCGAGCCGAGCACTTCTTCCCAGAGGTCGAATCCAGTGGAATTCCTTTATGCAAGAATTAGGCACGGATTACCCGGCTTGAAAGCATGAAGGTGAGAGTTGACATACCAGTATTGGCCGACGTAGGACAAGTCGTTTGAGATGATTGGCCATACCACGGTCTTCGCCTTCTGTGTCTGGCCGTGGGAAATGAGCCAGTTGCTATATGTGATGAGCGCAATGGCACGGAGCGCTGGTCCGTCCCTTTGCGGGCGGCCCCAGGCTCCATTGAACCGTGTAAGATCAACGTTGTACTTGGGCTCGCCGAGGCCGGCACCGTTGGGGAGAAACGTTCCAGACGGGTTGGTGACAGTTCTGTTCGAGATCAGGTGTTAATGGCTAACAATGTCTGTTGAATGGAGTTATTGAAGAAACAAGGGCTGTCGTACTGGAGTACTGCCTGAGAGTGGATGTAGTCCTTAATGTAGGATTCGAGATGCGTCTCGCCAAGCATGAATTCGTCGATGATCATCTTCATCGTCAGAGCTGCATCGCGACTCCAGGTGTAAAAGTCTACGGTTTCTGTCAGTCTCAACGACACGGTTGACCATGTTCTTAACGAACTCACAGTTTGGGTTCACGGTGGAGGGACTGGCTATGATGACACCGGCTCCGGCACCCGCAGCGCGCGAACCATCTGGGCCAATGTTGTTTAGGACATTCTGCAGAGAGACGGCCCGTTGCTTCTTGACGAAAGAATCGAGACTACTTTGTTGAGGCAGGATGCTCCCATTTGCCACGCTGCCAGCCGCAAGCACAGACAGCCACGCAATTGACTTGGCCGAGAGGACGCCCATCTTTGGTTCACTTGGCTTGGCTGTTTGATACAAAAGATGGGATGGATTACAGGTCAATTCTCAGAGCATGTTGCAGCATCTGTGTACTATTTTATACCCCCGAGGTTACACAGCAATTCTTGCGTCTACTTTCCTACCTTCCCTAATTACGACTAGGTTGGCGTGGAGATCGTATCGTGGTTCGTTTCTGGAGACGTCTATCTTGGCGAACTTGTTCTTGGGGAAATCGACTGGGGTAGATCTCGGAGTAATCGCGGGTCATGCGGGGTAGCTACCCCAGGTATGGAAACGGTGTCGCCCAATGAGGTTACAAATTGAGGATTAAACGGGCATCATCAACCTCGTCGTCAGGGGTATCCTTAGGTTGTAGTGTGGATTATGCCGATAGGGCCGAACTAGTGTCGTCGACATAAACATCGTAGTGCATGAAGTGGCGATAACAAACTCGACCTCGTACGATGAATCGATTGAAATATCTAGCTGCATAAAAATAAAGGCTGCTCAAGTCGTCATTATGAGCAGGATACGCTAGGAACGTGGCAAATCATAACGGTCTGGACCGGCTTGATCGACTTCGCCTTTGCTATCGAGCTGTTTAGGTTAATGGGCACGAACCAGCCGTTTGAAGCACTGTATGTAACCCAGAAGAGCGATGATTCTCTTGAGATAGATAACAAACAGGAATAATATGGGCAGAACAAAGAGTTCAGAGGATTCAATTAGTGTATATGCGTAAGATGGTAGGCGGCAATTTGCAACAATCACTCACCGCCTTGTCCAGAGTTGATACTCGGAGAGTTCGTCAAACATCATCAGAAAGTGGGCACGAGTATTTGTAGACTCAAGATGACATGTTTGAAGAGGATCTTATTGTTACCTATTCTTCGCCTTTTATCTTAAGACTTAGCATCGGCAGGTAGCCCTCGATATTTACCTATCTATTACTTAACTACACGTAAACCGACAGGTGATAGTATATATGAATGAGAGATATCGTGTTGATCATAAAATTGAGGTCAACCATGATTCAATATGTTGAAAAGTAGGAATTATCGGAGATTACTCGGCCCAATTCAGCGCCTATCGGTTACCCAAACTAGTGCCAGTCTAGACCAACATCTGTCCCCTCGTCATCTTGCATTTCGCATCTTACACCAACTTGGGACGCGACGTGGTATTGGTTGCTCTGGTAGGCTTATACGCACGAGCCGGCTTGAACGGTCGGTACTATCCGCTCGCGTCAATTGCTAGATATCTTCGGATATGGCTTCATACTGGACCAAGTGCTGGTTGTTTGTCTGTCTCTTTGCAGGTCTGGTGCTTGCTTCGCAACATGGAAAGCCCATCGCATCCCTTGACTCCTTAAGTCTGGAGCAGTTAGACGAGAAACTTCAGGTGAGCACGCAAGTATCTCTCTCGAATTATAGCAAAGACTAAGGGGAATTTAAGACATGTAGTGTCGTCCAGGAGCTCAACGCTGCAAAGCTCGCGGCCGCGCCCGACACTTCGACGCTGACATCCAAGATCTTCGCCGTCCTCTTCCCAGGCAGCCCCGCAGTCAACGCCCTACTGGCGACTCTTTACATTTCCGGGCCTCCAAACTTCCTGCTAGCCCTCTGCCCTCCAAATATTGATCCTTCTTCACTATCAGTCATGGTAGCCTTTGCTGTGGGTGGCCTGCTGGGCGATACGTTATTCCACCTGCTGCCCGAGATTTTTCTGGGCGAGGACACCCCCGAGCGCGTACGTTTTGTGCTTGTCGAACCGAACCGGAATCTGCTGCTGGGGCTTGCTATAATGGTCGGGTTCATGACATTCGTGGCAATGGATAAGGGTCTGCGCATTGCCACGGGCGGCGAAGGTCACGACCATAGTCATGGTGCTCACTCACACGAACCATCGGCCACTTCGGGCACATCGAGCTCGGTAGAAATATCTAGCAAAGATGTGAAGAATCGCAAAAATGGAGCTGATAAAGTAACCGATGTTGTAGAGGCGACCAAGGAAAAGGACGTGAACCCTAGTGTTAAACTGGGAGGCTTACTTAATATGATGTGCGTTATAAACACCCCTTTCCGCCCGTATTTCCTCGTCACACGAGCACTGACAATCCTACCAGTGCGGACTTTACGCACAATATCACAGATGGACTAGCCATGTCAGCGTCTTTTTATGCCTCGCCCACAATTGGCGCAACCACCACCGTGGCCGTCTTCTTCCATGAGATCCCCCACGAGGTGGGAGATTTTGCTCTATTGGTGCAGTCTGGCTTTTCGAAGCGTGCAGCCATGGGAGCGCAATTTGTTACAGCGCTGGGTGCTCTTTTAGGGACATTAATTGGTATTGCCGTTCAGGAGTATGGGGGCAACAGCAGCATTGAAAGTGGCCCTAATGGCATGACAGGAGGCATATGGGGAACTAGCTTGTCTTGGGGTGACCTTCTGCTCCCATTCACGGCCGGCACCTTTCTCTACGTTGGAACCGTGGCCGTGATCCCCGAGCTTTTAGAGACTGGCCCTAACAAAGCAGTGGAGCTCAGGAAAACGTTGGTGCAGTTTGCAGCGGTCGCCTTGGGAGCGGGCATAATGCTTTACATCTCCTGGGATTGATGTACAATGATAAGTACGTATCTAAATCGTTGGCGTGTGCGATAAACATTCATAGAAGATGGACAAAGAACAATATGAGCCATAAAAGTCCCTCATGGTACGCGTACTGTCTGGCGCCAACATGTAGTAAATAGTCGATTATCTGACAGGCATGGCGTCAAGCTGACGGTGCGAAGGGCGCGCATAACAGCAGTGCTGATCCGTAAGCGCACGTCATCGACGCCGGGTCGTATCCCCGACCTTCTCTCCCCATGTTCTGTGCCTGTCCATACTAGTAGATACCTCCCTTTTACACGAAGAACCAATGTGACTCGACCGGTATGAGTTAAAGAGCGGAAACCGGGGAGATCTAGGCAGAATGAGAACTGCGAGTTTAGTTCCTGCAGCCGAAGAGCTCCCAAATTCTCTTTTTTTTGGCTTCCATTAGGCTAACACCCCGGGATCGAAGCTATAGAGATGCATAAAGTGGGTTGGGTAGACGACCCTTTGAAAGATTACACGACAGCAAAAACTATGTCCAAGGGCATAACTGCTCTCGCAAAAATAACCCCTATCCACTTTATATTACCTATGACTCTTGAGTCTACGATTTACGGCAGTGTAAAACTTTGCTCAGGATCCTTTAGGTAGAGGAGTTTTCTAGGTTATAAAACTGGTTACAAAAATATTCCAGGGGTGGGACCGATAACGGCTGTATACCACGTACCTGCCTACTAGTGTGTACCTAAGACTAGAGACGGGACCCGAGCTGGGAAAACTCCGCATGATAAGTCGCAGGTAATACTGAAGGTCTTAGATGCCCACGTGGGATCTGCCGGTACTGAGAGCCCAAGAAATGCAATCAATGTAAAAATATATGATATATTTGTCGTCATCACCTGGTGAGACTGGTGATATATCAATTTTGTGTGAACATCTTTCTATATACTACCAAGGTAATGGTACTTAGGTGAAGAGTAGATTAATGCCTCCAAACAGCGTACCATTGTTCATGCGGTATTCCGTATATGCTTCCTTTTGTTGGTTCTTCCGTTGGCCTATTACCGTTCGTATTCCTACGAGCTTACCAACACACCAACCACCGACTACTGCATTTGGCTGTTGACTATTGTGCCATACCCATGCTAACAAGTTGTTGCCTTTGCAAGTGAGTGATTTAATGTAGGCATTGTAAAGTCAGGCAAAGATCGGGAAAAGCTCGTCGGGAATGAGACGGCAAAGTGTGGACAACACACAGGTACATATAATATAATTCTACTGTAGCGTGCAATAAGTACACCGGCCTTTCGCAAAAAGACCCTACCCTAAGCATTTCCGAGCTAGTAGTAGGTTAGGTGCAGTTACCGCCAACGGGTTCGGTTCATGCTGGCGGGTAAGCCACACATGCGTAGTTGTCAATGCATGCGCCCTGTAATGCGCCCTTGTTGGCGTCCGGTGACCCTTCCATCTAACCATCAAGGGACCTTTAGTAGGACTGTAGGTTGTTACTGTAGGTAGTTTTGATTTGCCCACACCCCGTCATGCACGTGTGTGTGTGTGACCGACCAATTATCGCCCATCTTCAAGCAGACCAACCATGTGGTGTGCAGAGTATCCCTTTGAACGCGGCTTCGGCACCGTGACTTTTTGCAAGGGTATCCCAACCAATTATATTCAATATTTCTACGATACCTAAGACATCACTTATTTTATATGGTAAGAGATGTCACCGCGTAAACAGTCGCTACATAGCACTACATCGCACTTACTATGGCCCAACGTTAAGTGGTGCTAATGGCCCTTTAGCAATATTTACGCCTCGGTCGATTACGCTCAATATTACGCTTTTAAAAATAAAAAAAAAATACTACGATATAAAAGAAAAAACGCAGTGCTCAGAAATATAGTTTTCTTTAATAAAGCCGTTATTCTAGGTAAAATATACTATGTGTTGACAACAGGCCGTTTAAAATACCACGTACCTCTGATGTCACCAGTGTTAGCAGGGGTCTTGTGGGGTCCGAAAAGGTCACGGTGCCGAAGCCGCGTTCAAAGGGATGTTTTGTTGGTGATCGTCCCCAAATCGCCAAATTTTGCCCACTAGACTCGAAGTAGGCTGATGCGATAGGCTCTTCCCATCACCAGCTCAGAAGAGTTCTTTTACCCTGCCAGCCACTGCTCCACTTGTCCTATTGTCCAGCGCGATCTAGACCATCGAAGTCCAGAGGTGTGTCCGGAGATGCTCCTCCAGCTATTTCGGCATTCTGTGGGTTCGCGCCCCCTCCGGCCGTGCCTTTAGAGGGCAAGCGTTGTAAAAATTTGGTGGCCCGCCAGCCTGAGAATATCCAAGTGCAAGCAAGTGTGCGATGGCCCCAGGAGATGGTGCAAGCCGAAGAACGGAACGGCCCCCATTGTTCTTACGTCAAACAGACCCCCGGACGAGCTGGTGCGCTCGCCAACTCAACCCAAGTCAAAGCAGCCCTCCGCTAGCTCTCGTGCTATTCTTATTACGCAGGCGCTGGATTTGTAACCATCAACACCCTAGCCTAGTCTTTGATCTGTCCGTGGGTCAGGATCCCACCACCAACAGTCGAAGCGTCAACCTTACCTGATCCTAACTATGTAAAACTCTGGCTTGCCCGAGCCCTTACCCCACGTGGATGACTCAGGCTGCTTAATTGTCCCAGTAGATCGAGATATTACAAGCTATTCTACATAGCTTGTCTCGCGAAAGGCGCACTACAGATCCCAGCTACATGGGATAGTTATAATTATATATAATCCACGGGACCACCACATCCACCTATGGCATACAGTAGATGTGTGCCAATTAGATGATTTTATTGTTTACTATACATGCTTCAGATACAGTCGAGCATTTAATACCAATTATTACAACCAAAAAGGAACACGTCAATACGACGTCAAAGCTTGATGTCGAGCAACAGGGTCTGGATACACAACAACAAGATATACACTTACAGAGTCTCACGGCATCCTCAGTTCTGAGACACTTGTCTCATGCCCGTCTGTCTGTAAGTGGTCAGGCGATAACGGCACACCGGCACGAGGCGACGGGTGGCCATCTCACATCTCATCCCAGCAACCCAGCAGCAAGCAACAGCAACATCAATCGGTAAACCCCGCATGAGCTCCTGGCTTATTTGACCTGCTTGACCGACACTCATACACTCATCGACGAGCACGCACCTCGCTTTCTTAATCGACCAGCTCCCGCGCCGGCGCCCGCTTATAAAATGTCGAACCCCTTGCGGTTAAACGGCCACGCTTCTACCACTGTTGAATCCACTCAGAAGCATGCCGCCCCTAAACTCAGCATGGACATCCATATCGATAATTATTACCAATCCAAGATATTCACCACGTCATCAACCGTGTCAGGGCACGTGGAGTTGAACGCCTCCCACGATGTACCGTTTGATAAGGTACAGGTCTTACTCCTGGGCACCAGCAGGACTCGCGTCGATGCCATCAACATACCACAAGCGACATCTCACACCTTTCTGAAACTGACGATGCCCGTCCCGGATTCGTATTACCCGACGACAAGGTGCTTCGCGGCAGGAATCACTTACAAGATCCCCTTTCATTTCGTCATTCCCCAGCACCTTACCCTCAATGCGTGCAGTCACCGCATTCCCAGCGATACTCTGAAGGAGGCTCATCTACGTCTCCCCCCATCGATTGGCGATTGGGATAAGGATGATTTCACACCACACATGTCGCGTGTCACGTACTCTCTGCGGGCGAGGATATATCAGAAAGACGCGGAAGGCAAGAGTACCAAGGCGATGGAGGCGTCACATGACATCAAAGTGATACCAATGGTGGCTGAAGACGCGCCTCTCAACATTACCGATCAAGACAAGATGTATGTCATGTCTAAGTCGAAGACATTGAGGAAGTCGATCCTGTCCCCAAAGCTAGGAAAGATGACGATTTCCGCGAACCAACCGGCTCCCATCATGATCAGCTCAGACGGCCATTCTGCGACCTCCACAACTGCACAGCTAGATTTAGTATTTGAACCTTCATCCAGCGAATCGCAACCGCCAAAAATCGTTGGTGTTTCCTCCAAGATTACTGCCATCACCTATTATAGCGCTGGTGGTATTAACCAGTACCCCAATCTCAAGGACTGGGCTCGTTCATTCGGCGCTGATGGCCGTGGAGCCTATTCGAGTTCTGTCCCGCTCCCTACAGCACCTATCGAAAACGCTTCTTGGACACAGCACCTTACAGCTCAGGCCAGACGAGATTCTGGATATGGCTCGGAGCTTCCGTACGACTCGGACCATTCGGCCAATGGGCGGCAAAGCCCAGATAACCGTAAACGCAATAAGGGCGCTCCCTACTATTACGGCATGCAGGTGCAGGTTCCAGTGCAGTTACCTGTGGGAAAGAAACAATTCGTCCCGACTTTCCATTCTTGTATATCATCACGGGTGTATGTCTTGTGGATGACGGTGACGTTATCAGCACTGGCGGGCACGAGCTCGAATATCACAGTGGGTGTGCCACTGCAGGTCGGTGCCGGTCCGCGCGGAGGCGGTCGAGTCGATGCCACAGGTTTACCCACGTTTGAGGCTGCTATGGAGGATGCCGCCCTTGAAATCGACGCATACTTGCGACCCCGAACCATGTCTGTGCCAGACGTCGAGTTCTGCAGCCAATTGCCTGGTTATTCAGAGTTGGGAGGCAGACGAGCAACCCAAAGGGGATGAATTCCCTCGCCACTTCGTCAGTTCGACCGGGCTATATAGCGGACCTAAGCAGCAATTGGTCTCAGCCGACAGCCGTGGTCCGGACAGTTTTCTGATTTTCGAGTTGCATATTTCTATTTTCCTTCATTACGGGCACGATGCCACACTTTTGAGTTTGGGTTGGTTTTGGCGCAGGCACGGAATCAGGACGGATACTTCCTCAGCGATGGTTAGTTTTGTTGATTGAAACAAAAAAGCAACTGCGTGAACGACACACAGAGACATTGCATGATGATACCCATAAGGCGATTTGCGGAATTTCGGCATATTTGTCCCGCTTTGTCTAGATTTGGCGGGTCAGGAACGAAGACTGTTTCCAAAAGAGTACGAGGCGGGAAGAACATATCTGTTGTCGACCGGTACATGGCGACTACAGACGAGCATTAACAGGAGCTCTAATAATATGGATAATCCACACGACATAGCATTATTAATCGATATAGATAATCACCATGGTTAGAAACAAAAGCATCCGAATTAAATCTTATATGACTCTTGTCCTGATACAGCTGAAACTCGAATGTCACGATACGAGAACTTTGTCCAGCGTGAGTTAGATTGATTTCTTGGTCATGTACACTTTATTGCACTATGCAAGGGGGTTCAGGCAAAGGACAATATCAAGCAAATAGGTATAAGTCTTGACCTTCATAGATTGATGCCAAGGCTTTAACCAGCGTTGGAACAGATCCAATCCACTCGCCTCTCACAGTAGGCAGTAGCCTAATGCCGCTTTAGAGCATTCCGTTGAAGCGGCACAGTCTATTTTCAATCCGAGCTTAATAGAAGAAGTAAATAAACAACTGATGTTAAGCAAGTGATTAGGGCTTTAACTTCAGTCCATTTTGAGAATGCAGATTGCATTGGAAGTAGGCACAGGCATAGAGAGCAACTAAACGGCGCGACTTACAAGTACGTCCCTGGTTTAGATGTTCTTTTCTTAGAAACTGTTTCCGTCGCAATGGATCTGTGTACATAGATTGCACTAGCCAAGCTCCCACTACATACCTAACCTCTGAGATAGGTTTTACCATCCCGAATCGGAAAGGGAAGCCAATCTGAGCCACGCCGCTAAGTTTAGCCTGAGACTGAGCCCTATCCTGAGCCAGACCCGCTCTTTCATAGCCCGATATGAACAAAAACCTTGCATAAACTCTAATACACATCCGACCTCAATTGCACAAAAGCAAAGACCGTTTTATCGTAAAACGAATCTTAGTATGTATTACGTGGTCCGTTTAAGTGATCCGTTTAAGCGACTTACTAGGAAGTCGCTTATTGTCGTTCAAATTGAACCGCTCTGCCACACGCTCGATATACAAGTCGTAGAGAAGGGTGATGGTTCCGTTCTTTCGATCCCGTATAATTCGCATCCCGAGAAACTAATTAGGCTCTTTCTCCTTCAGCTCGTAAGCGCACCCTATTCCGTTGATGATGTTTTGCGCGTTTTCTTCGTCCTCCGCTCGGTATGCAACCTTGAAGTCGTCAACGTAGACGACTAAAAACACCTTCCCGTCTGCAGTGTAGGACAGGCATGGTTCCTCCGGGGACGCTTCCATGCCATTCACGTTGAGCGTCTTTGCAAATTCCTGGCACCAGAGCAGTGGAGAATCCTTCAGGCCGTACAGGGCTCGCTCTAGCAGAGCGACTTTTGCGTTCTCCGCAAATCCTTCTGGTAATGTAACAGTAATTGGCTGCTCTTTGGCCCTGGAAGCGTTTAGGAACGCTTTTACTACATCGAACTGCTGAATCTCTAAGTCGAAATGAGCTGCTATTGCTATTAGCGTTCAGAAGGTTTTGATGCTAAAGATGCTGCGTAGGTAGACTGCAGAGTGTCTTCATCTCGAAGGTCCCCTCTGACTACTATGCGCGCACGGCAATACGCTTCGTACCAGTACGCCCTCAGACCAGTCCGATCCCGATCAGCACGACTTTAAGCTCAGGCGATTACGGCAAGGGAATAACCGCGAGCTTGTGGGTAAACGTATTTCAACTCTATTTTAACTAGTTCTAGATAGAGCAACCGGAGCTAAATATATACCTACTTGTGTTATTTCACTCTCTACCTTTGCTATTTAACTAAGCAGGTAGAACACTAGATGTTCTGTCCTACGCGCTAGGCTAGTTTCTTGTTCTAGTTTACATGTGCACGCCTGTTAAAACCTACCTAGTGTTCGAATTTCTAGATCATGATCAATTCGCAAAAGGGTGCATGACATTAAGTTGAGGACGTGATGCGGTTAGCTGAGGGCCTAGAGCAAAAGCCCGTCTGTAAAAGCTCGGCAACTTCGTCGCGAAATCTTATGTGTCGAGAGACGATCATAATAGGGAGGGCTACACAGGCGAGGCGGTCGAAACAATAGATGAGACCCTTCGGGTGGTATAAGTGGGATATGTAGTGCAAGCGGGGTCTCATCTATTGTTTCGACCGCCTCGACAGGGAACCTTCATGCTGATAGACGTTTGTGCCCGGGGCCCAATAGATCGACAGGTACCCGTCGCTTTGAAGATTCTCTATTCTTTAAAATAGCATAGCGAAGTTATACATGATACTCTTCATAGCTTCGCAGTGTTAAAAATGCAAAGTCCAAACTAATATATTGAAGAATAATATAAGAAGCAGGCTTGGCATTTTAAATGACTGACGTTGCCAAAGCCTAAAAGATTGCATCGAGCCCTCGTTGCTCTACTCTATGTCACTCTATTTTCTCCATGTCGCTTACTGTTATTCTTCCTTCCTTCCGGTCAACACCTTCATTTATTCTTCGCCGGTCCGTGGTGCCTTTTCTTTTCTGACAGCACCTCGGCACGGCCAAGACCCTCTTCCCCGCATACTCTGCAAGATCTACGTGGAAAGGCAGATATGTGTTTGCGTATACGCCGTTATCATCTTCGATCTCGATAATATTAATCTGGAGGACTTCGGGATCATAGTCATCGGGTGGGACAAGGTGGTCAAAGGTAACACCGTAATAATCGATTTCCCTATTACGTAACAAACATTTTTCAACTCGACTGAGAAAGAAAAGAAGGAAAGACGGAGAAGGCGGCTTACTGCGCAGACTTTGGGTGCATTATCCAACCAAGATACTCGTGGCGTACCACAAGATCACCTTGGATATCCGGTGATGCATTTCGTCCATATAGTAACGAATACGTTAACTCGGCAAGTTTCGGCCCCGCAGGCTGCGGAAACTCAGGCTGGACATCTTTGACGTGCCACTGGATATTAGGAAAGAGCCTTTCAACAGCGACAAGCGGGCCCTCGATCTGGATACGGAGGGGTTTATCAGAATGTGGGGGGTGATATGGGTTAATCGGGTTGCGAATGCAAGGCGGGATATAGAGCTCCAATGCCATGATATCTAATAAGGTGGGTAAAATAGCTTAGTAGACAAGTGAATGCTGTTTGGTTGAAGAGCGACAACGCTGTCTCCAACAAGTGTAACGTTAGTTAGTGATGCTGCATGTTGGTGGGGCCTGGCACCGTTCTGTCGGTAGCGCTGGCTTGGCCTTGGCAACAACCAGGTCTACCTCACCATCCGACACGGCGTCGTCGAGGAAAAGCGTATGCCGGTTAGCAGTCGACATTTTTTGTTGTTAGGGATGAACGACAATAATTGCACTTCTCGAAGAGCCCAGCCTAAGTCGGGGTGCAGTCCTGTACTAGTAGTCAAAAAGGTAGAGAGGTGGAGTCGAATATAAAAATAGACGGTAGCCGAGGGTGGCCGTTTCCGGACACACTATTTCGGGGATTCGAGGGCTACCTATGTTTAGTGCCGCTCACGAGTTATATAGCGGGAGAGGCATCTCTTAGCGGATGCACGAGGTTCGGGATGCGCAACTTAAAGGAAAAAACTAAACGCTTCATCGATGAGATTAAGCGAGAAGGGTGCGATCGCTTGAGCGACAGCTATGCTATTTCTGGTAACATTACCACCGACTTGCTCTCGGCATCGCTGCGGCAGTCCAACTTGAGTACGGCTGATCTACGCGGCCCCGAGCTACCCGTCCTCTGCTTTCCTAAGGGAGACTGCTAAGGGTACGCACGTTAGCTGTTTTTATGGCGAGCACCGCATTGAGGCGCTTCGCCCATCGATATACTTGTCTCTTTGGTGGACGGTCAAGCTGTATATCCCTTTGACTGCGGATTCGGCACCAGTACAAAAATAACTGGGACCAATATATGCATATAGCCAGCTAAACCAATAAGAATATTTATGCATTTTTCGGAATCTCCTCTGATTGGTCATATCGTTCAATGCATATGACAGGTCCCAGTTATTTTTGTACTGGTGCCGAATCCGCAGTCAAAGGGATAGATGGACGGATTGTCTACCTAGGTCATCAGTAGGCCTTGTTCATTAAAACAAGCTGTAACGGTTTTGAGCATAAATGCACAATGGCGGCTTCACAGTCACCTACTGATAGCTGACTGAGCTGAGCCTGAGAAAAGGCAGCAAGTGCGCTAAGCCTAGTTTGGTGTATACTTGGCAATTGGTAAAACATACTAGTAGAACCCCGCCTGCCAGCTTTCACATGGCTGTGGCTGCACTACTGCCGCTAACCCACTTTTGGTAGGTCTAACTGCAGTGCCGTTTTCCACAGCACATTGCCTTGATGTGGATCTAAATCTAGCGATCAGTCATACGAACTGCGCCGCAATCAATCAACCGCGACAAAATCCTCGAGCCAGGGGATTGACTTCTTCAAGCTGTAACTCCAATTCATCAAGCCGTGGAGACAATGAGTCGGGTCACGATTAGCGTTGATTTTTCTTGATTTCTAACGCTATGAAGAGGAAGTCTTTTATATCAATCCCAGACACTTTGGCTCGCTTTTAGCTGCTGCAGACTCGACCGACTCGATCGTTGTAGCAGCCGAGACGACTAGAAACAATACCTATTTTCTTACAAGCTGGAAGTAAGCGAGAACTAAGGGCCATGGCGGAAGTCGAGGAGCCACAGTTCAATTCGCTAGCGGACAGAATTGCTGCTCTGAACAGGCAGAAAAACTTCACGGCTCCTCCACCAGTAACGAAACGAGCTCCTCCACCGCCGCCCCCCAGCAAGCAGCCTCCAAGAGTCTCGACTGTGGAGGTTAAAGAAGATGACGCTGCTCAGAAGACGCCAAGCCTCCCTGCCCGTCCGGCTAGGAGAGAGCCGCCAACCGTTCCGCAACGAGCTAATACCACGACAACTTCTCCCACTTCTACGGCATCTGCTGCCGAGACTCCTCCAGCCCTGCCGGGGCGCCCGCCGCTCCCCTCGCGCAAGACATCAGACCTGAAGCCTACGCCGACGCCGACGCTACCACCGCGGAGACCGACAAGGCGAGGCTCGAATTCCTCAGAGATATCCCACATCTCGTCCATCTCTAATCTATCGCTTTCCCGCGCCAGCACGACCTCAGTCGACTCTCCGGCTGCTCGACGAGTGCTCGCTCCCGCTTTCGACCAAGCAAAGCTCCCACCATTACCACCATCTCGGAGGGACAGGGAAGCCCAAGCCGCCAAGGAAGCCGCCGAGCGAGAAGCATCCGAAGTTGTCAATCCTCCTCTTGTCTCAACCTTGTCTGCTCCTACCGTGCCCCAGACCGCGCCATCAGGTCGTCCCAGCCTTCCTCCTCGACTGCCATCTCGACCTGCTGCCAAGACGCCCCTTCCTGTACAAAGTGAAGAAACGCAGCCGCCTGGTCCTCGTCGTCTCCCCCCTCCTCCTTCAGCTTTCGTCAGGCCTAAGACCGTCTTAGAAGGCTCATCGAGACCCCCACCAGTCCCTACGAATCGACCAGGACGAAATTCCCCCCCTCCTGTCCCGGTCAGCTCTCGGCCTAGTCGCGCTGCGATCGGTGCTGTTGCAGTTCGGGCGACAAAGAGTCAGGAAGCGGTGTGTATGATGTGTAGGGATTTCTCTGGTCCCGATAATGTAGCAGCACAGTACCCGAGCCATGCTTTACCGAGACAGGATCCCGTGGGCTACCTCGCTAATGTTCTATGCGCTCCTTTCCCGTCTGCGACCGACAAGGCACGTGCAATATTCACTTGGTGTCATCATAACATCGCATATAATGTTGAGGAGTTCTTCGGGAAATGCATTAAAGGGCGTGATGTGAACGAAACAATATTTCTAGGCAAGGCTGTCTGTCAAGGGTATGCCGAAGTCTATCAAGCAATCGCACAAAGGGCTGGCTTACAGTGTGTTGTGGTCGGGGGCCACGGTAAGGGGTATGGCTACACACCCTTGACACGCGGCCAAGCACCACCCCCAAGGGACCCTACAGGCCATGCTTGGAACGCTGTATGCATCGACAACGGCCAGTGGAAGCTTATCGACGCATGCTGGGGTGCTGGATCTGTCGGCGACCAGAAATACCATAAAGGCTTCAATCCTAAGATGTTCACACTCACCAACGAGCAGTTTGGGCTTTCTCACTTCCCCAGCAACGATGCGCACTTCTACCGGGAGGATGGTAGGATTCTGTCGTGGGAAGAGTACATGATGGGGCCGGTTCCGGGAGAGGAAAAGCCGCAGTGGTGCGGTGGTGCGAATGACGAAGGAATATCTAGTGAGGTCGGTTATAGTCCGGCTGCGAGACACATTCCCGTTTATAGCGGTGAGGTCGTGCGGTTTCAGTTCGCAAAGATTTGCGAACACTGGACTCATGAACGTAATGGCAAAGGTCCGCCTTACTTGTTACTTCTTAAGATCCATGGTGTCGACGGACGAAAAGAGGACCTCGTGCCTCTTGATACGAACGGATACTGGTGGTGGGTCGACGTCCCGGCGAGGGATCTGGGCGCCCCCGGGATGAAAACCCAGTTGTTTGCGCTTACCGTCTTGAATGGTCGCGATGCGCGAGGCGTTACGAAGGAAGAGTATTACAGGACGAAGAGTAGTGGCGGGTATAGCATGAGTTGGGCAATATGGTGCACATGGGAACTCGTATGAGGTGGTATTAATTGCAAGGTCAGTGATGTGAATGCAAATAGGAAGGGACGGTTTATCCTCGTGGAGTTAGCGAAACTCCCGACTCGGTATGTAAGGGCGTAGGGGCGTTTGATATATGTGTCTCACTTTTTGGAACTTAGACTATGGTTTGGCTTGGGCCGGAACCTGGTCAGACATCTCCCCACTGACGATGGGGTTCCGCATTCTACTTTTCTATTCCCTAAGTTAGCTTGCACGTATATATACAAGCATACCTACTCAATACCATGACTATTTCAGCAAGACTATGCGGAAGAGTAGTATACTATTCTCTGAATGAGCTACAATTAGTCACGGTATTCGTTGATTATGAGCTTTTACTCTACTTCATGAATTGTGTGGTTTCTGACGCAGTATGATAACGTGATCCTTCCGGCATTGTAGCAAGGGATGAGAGAGGGTAGGTGTTTTAGAACTAGGAACATCTATCAACCAATATCTCACATTCTCATAAGAGAGAGGTAAAACAATCGTGAAGCGCTCTCTTTTCACGCGTATGTGTCTGTATGTCTGTTTATCATTTTATGTGTGTCTAATATGACTGGGTACCTAAGACATCAATAGTTCAAGCACCGTTCTCCCTTCGCTGATTAGCATTCTTTTTTAGCCATCGTGTCGTCACCCCCTCCATGTGCCGCAAGAGTATACAGGTAGGTAAGTAATCCAGCGAGGAAATAGGTATCGGATGAGTTTCCGCGTCCGCGCATTTACGTACAGAAGTTTTATATGCATGTGTAGGGTGGTCTGAACTGCAATGCTAGAAAAAAAGGGGGGAGAGTTCGTAACGAATGAAGTACACTTCCAATTCCCTGATTCTCCCGCTCTCAAAAATCCAGAGTAATAGGAAAGGTAAAGAATAGTTGGAACAAGTCATGATGCATGTAAGATATACACTTACCCCTAATCGGAACATGAATAAGAGGGATTGGGGCAACGGCCATCATTATGTAAAAAAAAGAGGAATGCTCAGGAAATGGACGGCAACCTCCCTCCTCTGGGCGAGAACGTAGGGCTTTGTGGAGGCGACGACGACATGTATATGGGGGCCGAGAACTGCCGAGAAGACTGCTCAGAGTATCTGCTCGCGGTCTCTTCCCTCTCCCTACGCCTCTCCCTGTCGCGCGCCCTTTCCCTTTCCTCCCTCTCCTCGCGCTCGAGCTGGGCCGAGACACGCCGCGCGTTTTCCACCAACTCCTCTGTTGTTGGTTCCTTCCTCAGTTTGCGCGGCGGAATCTCAGGTGCTGCTAAGGGACGGCGCCTTGAACTGTTGTGCGGGACGTACGCACGCTCAGGACGTGGTACACTCTGGACTTGGTGTTGATCTATTGGGGCGCCAATGGTGGCAAATGGCCGTGTCAGCTCCTCGAGTTGGGCTACTGCTTCGCGGGCGATGGATGCGAGACGCGCTGCTTCTTCGAGGGCCTCAGGGTGTGGGGGGTTCGCCTGATAAAGCAGTGCTTGCGAATGCGAGTTGTTGTTGGGAGGGGTCTGAGGAGGCTGAGACATGCTTCGTCGCTCTTGCGCAGGAGATGCTAATGCGCGTGAAAGCCGGCAATGTTCACAATGCTCACAGCCTGCTCTTGGGGGTGAGACCGCTTGGATTTCCTCGTGGTCGAACATGCCACCGTTTATACCTATTCGTCCATCTTTCCTGTCAAGGTCTGAGTGGTTCTCGGAAGCGGGTCCGGGAGACGAGTCGATGAACAGTGCTGACGAGTCTTCACTTGGTAAATCATCCGAGGGGTGGCCTCGCGCTCCTGGCCCAGCTCCTGGACCAGGATTTCCTGTCTTCTTAACGTTTTTCCATTCCATGAAGACAGCTGCCACGACAGCCACGAGAGCTACCCCCATAGCGCATCGAAATATCTGAGATATGGCTTGGTTGTAGACAGTCTTGACAGTCAACCGGTATTGAGGTGCCACAGAGTTTACCAGGTCAGTGGCACCTTCACTCGTGATCTGTTCTGCTGAAAGACCGGGAATGTGAAGATGAGACACAAGATATGTGCTCAGGAGATTTTGGCCAACGGAGGTAAATATACCGCCGCCCAACTGTTGAGCGAAGAACATGATTGCAATGCCTATTGGAACATCAGGCACGGGCAGAACAGCTTGGGCGGCAAGACTAGCTGCTTGCATGCCCAGACCGAGACCGAATCCAGCAATAACTTGGTATCCAATCCAGTGAGACGATGACTCGTTCACTCTGAACGTACTCATGAGACCTTGACCTACGGCTAGAAGGCTTGGAGAAGCAATCATTGCTGGCACATAATAGCCAACCTTTTGCGTAAATGCCCCCGACAGGGTGCTCCCTACCACTAGGCTTAGGACAAAAGGTAGTGTGTAGATACCTGATTGTGTTGCGGATACACCTTTGACGACTTGGACTGGATTTGAAAGTTAGTATATGTCACAGTCTCGAGTTCGATGGGATAACTATAGCAACAAAAGGGGGGAAAGGGTCGCCTAAAGACATTGTTGCACATTCACTTACACCACAAAGGTAGATAATAGATGGCCATTAGGAACGATCCAGCCAATGCGAACATGAAAATAGTGGCAGCCAGAATGCTGCGCTTGCGGATTATTCTAACGGGAACCGTAGCAGTCTTTGGCATGTATACCTGGACGGCGCAGAAGGCAATGAGGAGGACGCTGAAGAAGACGAACAACACGATAATCCGCCAATTACTCCATGCATAAGTCGAGCCTCCCCATTGTAGAGCTATAAGGAGGGTGACAATGCTAGGAATAAAGAAAAAAGTTCCCAGGGGATCGAGTCGTATGATCTGTTCCCATATGGTGGCCGGCGGATGCGGGTGCTTAGACGGTCTCAAAATGAAGATGATACACAGGGCCGCCACAGCTCCGATGGGGAGATTGATGTAGAAGCACCACCTTGCGTTAAACTATTAGCTAGCTCTTGTTGGGAGTGTAATAGAAATAGTTACTTACCTCCACGTGATGGCATCAGTTAGAGCGCCACCTACGAGTGGACCAAGAACCGATGCAAGTCCAAAGATTGTGCCGAACAAGCCTTGAAACATGGGTCGCTTCCGAAGGGGCACCATGGTGATCATAATGATGGTCACTCCTGAGAAGATACCGGCGCCACCCAGGCCTGCGATAGCACGGCCGACGATAAAAACTATCGAGCTCGGTGCTGCTCCGCATATAACAGATCCAACCTCAAACAAGAGGACGGTTATCAAAAAAGTCCTGGGAGATGGTCAATGGTCATGCACAATATGGCTCCCAAGGAGATGCTGCGACGCACCTCTTGATCTCGTAGAACTTGTACACTCGGCCAAACAATAGCTGCGACGCAGCGGTGGTAAGTTGGTAGGCCGATCCATACCATCCAATATCTCCTAGGCTGTGGAATTCCTCGGTGATAGATGGCGTGGCAGTTCCTAGAATCGTCCTGTCGAGAGCCACGATAAACAAGGCTAGAAATATGCTTATAATGACGGACCAAAACCTGAAGCTTTTAGGTTGAAAGCGCTGTTCGGAATCATCTTCGGGCGGACGCATGGGACCGGACGGTTGTGCCGGTGGCAGCGCTGCCCCGTCTATCTTCTCTACATCTCTGGCCATGGCGAACGTGTGCGACCCACTAGATTTTGCTGCAGTCTCAGAATTCCTTTTGAAAGGGTTGGCCATTGTATATCAAACGAAACGGTACGTTGCGAGAGAGAAAGAATGCGGGCAAGGAGTGCACTGGCAATCTAGCAAGCATGCAGTTAATATCTCCTAGGCTTTCATCTTTTGGTACGACCTGGACGACCGGCAACGGTCTTCATGTACAGTCCGCGACGAGATAACAATAATAATAATAACAATAAGACAAGGAGTCAAGGACTCAATGGAGGCGCGGACTATCGAATCTCAAAAGCCGTAGGGACGCAACAGACACCAACACCCAGCAAGCTACTAGTATGTAGAGCTTGGGTCTTGGACAGAGGCGTATAAGAGGCAGGCGGGTAGACAAAGGTCCGCCCACCGTTTTTTTTTTTTCTCTTACCATGTTCGATTCTTTCGTGTCATTCGACTAGAAATAGACACCCTTGTGCTCATCAGCATACCTGTTATACAACTACTTACAGTACAGTCACAAGTACTATACTAGCTGCGTGGTGCACACGTGGTTTTGATAGTATGGGCAGGGCTTCCGATAATGGCAGAGCTGAGGCTATGGTTCAAAGTTGGGGAAGCTCCGGATGTGACAAGGGACCAGGGACTTCGAGCTGATTGACGGCTTGCGGGTCAAGGTCCCGGGTGCCTGTGCGGTGTGCAGTTGTGCTGATCCCATACTAAGTAATGTCGACATTCTTGGGTGTCTAAGTGCGAACTAGTTGTCCTTGGAGATGCCATTTTAGCATTCATTGAACAAACGAGTCCTAGGCTTGCAAATGCCAGGGTGAACAAAATAAGTCTACTTTTCACGAAGCTCAAAATGAAGACAGATGCGAAGTTAAATTTGAAGGCATTTGTTAATACCCTTCATAGTACTGTAGTAAATAAACCTGTATGTTGTCTGGCCCAGGTAGTGGCTACAGGAAATAATCGCGAATGAGGTGAATGCGATGGGGGGCTGACTAACTTGATCCAGGAAAAAGCACCAGAAGTCGGGCCTCAAGAAAACTCTCGGTCCCGAGGAGGATTGTGCTGCCCGAAAAGCCCACCGATGCACTGCTAGCCTACCCAGACAGGGCTAGTAAGTGGTAGTACTTAGCACTCACTAATGCCGGTCATCGGTATGTGCACCGAGCGGCTCTATCGATAGTCGGTGGTTTAAAGTTGCGACATGCGACACACCTATGAGAGGGCCATTCAGAACAAAGGAGCTTTGGGTTGATCCTTTTTTTTCCCCAACTGGGAATGCACCTGCCAGGTGATTACTCCGATCTATTTTACTTAGATGTCCTGGACGGATAGAACCCAAAACCACCCCTACCTCTAGTAAGGCGAGCAATAACCCACAGGTATAAATGTTAGTAAATTATAATTCACTGGATTAGGCGTAACCAAGCTACCTATGCCCGTTTCTCGCAAGATCAATTACATAATGGGTCAGGCGTGTATGTCTCTGTCATTCTTAACAGGTGCTTGCTTTACTATCTAGGTAGACAGCTATGAATTGGAGTAGGTACCATGTAGGTAGTCTGCCGAAGGCATGCACAGTACCCTGCATACCTTAGTAATATGCCGACATGTACTGTGAAGCCTATGTACTAACTACATAGCGGGTGTGTACTACCAACGACCTATGCAGTTCGATTCCATGTTCCTTGCCTGCCCCAAGATACTGTTCGTTACATGCGCCTGAGCTAAATGTACTTGTATTACTGGCGAATAGTACTGTACGTGTACGGGTCTCTTCTGATATTTTACGCCTTTCGACATTCGACATTACAGGCTGCTTGCATGCATTGCCTCAACCAGACCTAACCTGCGTTTCTCATCCGTTCTCATCCGTTCTCCTCGTTATGCCTCTTTGTTTTGTTGTCTTCGTCCTTCTTCTTTCTTAAGCTCCTCCTCCATCAACTGAAATAACTGCTGCGACCTGCTACCGAGGAGGTTTCTGTACCTAGATTGATACCTACTACAGAAGTAGTACCTGTCAAGGCCCACTACCTAATACCTGCCTGCCTGCTGCAGTCGATGCCGCCACCACCACGACCCCGCTGCTAGTGTGGTGATTGTAAACCGAGATATCAATCTGGTGCAAGGTTGCAGCAAAGCTACAACAAAAGTGACAAGCTCGCATCTGATCGGTCCCGAAACCACCGCCCCGCATCCTTTCTACGCGCCCCCTTTACCAATGAAAGCCGCAACCCAGGTATCTGCCTCATGTAGGTCAATATCATCATACCTGACACTCCCGCCGTCCTAGACCTTATCGATCCATTGCTGGTAGTGCAGGCTCCCGCCAGTCCGTTTAAGCTTTATCAGTGTCGCATACCGTTGCCCGTAAGGTTTAGGTTGCCTGCCTGTGCTGTGAGCGCGCGCGCGCGCTAGGCTGCTGGGAACCTTGGAAGTCTGCACCACACTGAGGCCGTCTGCCTCTCACCTTACCATACCCTCTGCTGCCCGCCTTTCCTCGTCTGTGCTCTGTGCGCTCAGTGCACACTCTGTCCGTGCTCTCCGACTCGGGACCGACGGAGTCTGTCTGTCTGTCTGTCTCGAGGATGCCTGCCACCCCAGAGTCTCATCACTCCGGCGATGGCAGCTCGACTTACAACCAGTCCACTCCGATCGGCGCTTCGGTTGCCAATACCCCACCGGATCCGGACTCCTCCATTGTCAAGGTCACGCGCGGCCACAGCTGCGTGCTGTGTCAGCAGCGCAAGGTGCGATGTGACAAGAAGAAGCCATGTTCCAATTGTGTCAAGGCCGGCGTCGAGTGCCGTGTCGTGCCACCCCAGCCGCCGCGGCGAAGGAAAAAGCGCATTCCTGAGCGCGACCTGGTCGATCGCCTGAGGAAGTACGAGGCCCTGCTGTCTCAGAATGGAATCGAGTTCGAGTCCCTGGGCCCGGACATAAAGATCACCGACCCTGGCTCTGTCGAGGAGGGCGACGAGCTCGACCCCGACTTTACCAGACCCAGAGCCAAGGCCTCGCCCGCCGGTGCAGATTCTGATGTCATTTCCTCTGCTGGCGAAAATCTCCACAGACCACGGTGAGTAGTGCTGTGATCTTGAAGCGCCCCCCCCCCCCCCCCAAAATAGCTGTTATCTCCGTGTCCTGATGTCTCGATGTTGCACGTGCTAAATGAAACATGGCGATAGCACCTTTAGGTGGTTCCCTTTTCAGAAAGAAGTATGTCCATTGGCTTTTTTTTTTTTTTCTTCCCAATTTCATTCCATCCTAACCAAAGTCCAGTTTCGAGCACAAACAAATGACCCACCCCCAGATTCTTCCGAGGAAGAAGACGTCGGGTCAACCATCAATCACGCTTACGATCAAATGTTCGATAACACAGATGGGTTTCCCTTCGCGATCGGTGGCCAACACCAGAGCGTCACTGATCTACACCCATCAGGTGTTCAAATATTTCAATTATGGCAAATATACCTGGACAACGTTAATCCCCTGCTTAAACTTACCCACACACCTACCCTGCAGGTCCAAATCATTGAGGCCTCAACAAACCTTATGAAGGTGTCTAAAAGCCTTGAGGCCCTCATGTTTGCCATTTACCTCATGGCCATTACCAGTCTCAACGATGACGAGGCCGAGCAGATCTTCAACGAGTCTAGATCAGATTTGCTAGCGAAATACCAGCATGGCACACAACAAGCTTTGTTCAATGCTGGGTTCATGCGTATGCCAGATTTGACATTATTACAGGCGTACCTATTGTATTGTGTAAGACGACCCCCTCTGTGCTTGGTCTTCTTTCTAATCCTAACCAGTACCAGATTGGAGTGAGACAGTACACAGACCCCCGGTCCCTATTCTGTTTAACAGGAATGGGTGTCCGTTTGGGTCAACGTCTCGGCCTGCAGCGAGACGGCGCCGAATTTGGGTTTTCCCCATTCGAAGTGGAAGAGAGAAGGAGGCTCTGGTGGAACCTGGCTGGTTTCGACAGACGTATAGGAGAGATGTGCGGATCGACCATTACAGCAATCTCAACCGGCGGCAACTGCAAGCTGCCGCTCAATATAAACGACGCTGATCTCAACACTCATGCCAAAGATTCGCCTCCCCCTCATACTGGTGCCACGGAAATGATATTTGCCCTGACGCGGCTCGAGTTTGCCAAAGCACCGGGCAATGACAAAATGAAAGCTCAACTATCTGCTGCCAATCCACAAGCAGTAACAAATTTAGCCGACCACCGCCTATCGAGCTATCTCGACCAATTCGCACATTATATGGAGGAAACGTACTTAAAATACTGTGACCCGAAAATACCTATTCATTATATGACCCTGCTCATGACGCGAGGCAACCTTTGCAAGTTGAAGGTTCTCTCCGGCTTCTTCCGAGTCGTGATAACGGCTCCTTCACCCTTACCCACCGCTGAGAGCGAGAGTCTTGTGGTCGAAGCCATCCGGATGATCGAATATGACAGTATGATACAGGCTCATGAAAGACTAAAGGGCTTCCTTTGGTACACAAAAATGTATTTTCCTTTTCCGGCATACGTCTGTCTCTTGGGTGAGCTCCGCAATCGTACGACGGGTGACCTGTGCGAGCGCGCCTGGGAGACCATTTTCGAGCACGCAGAAAGGAGGAAGATGATGACTGTAACACATACACCATTGCACCTTGCCTTCAGTTCACTCTTCGTGAAGGCCTGGGACGCCAGAGAAGCTGCTGAGGCTGCAAACGGTCGCACTTTAGCCCCACCGAGACTCATAACGCTCATGAGGCAAATCGACGCTCGAATGCCTAAGAGAGCCAAGAGTAAGACGCCGATGGCAACGCCATCACCGAAAATCCCGGTAGTCAGTGCTGGGTTCACCTCAGCGCCTCCATCTTCTTCTTCAACCGCAGCGAATGTTGTGCCCAATACGGCAATGTATCATCCCACGGATATGTTTAGCAATATGCAGCCCGCTCATATCTCGAGGCAATTTTCTTTGGCGTTCCCCGATGTCAACTTCGGCGGCGAAATGGATTGGAATTACCTTGTGCAAGAGTACGGTGGGTTTATGCCTCATCAAGGCATGCACAGCTTTGGCATGCCACAAGTAATGCAGGATCCTACACAAGCCACGTCTTGGCAATGAATGTACATATAATGCCAATACGGACTACGAATGTATAATGACGAGATGACGAGACAAGATCGAGCTGGCTCGGGCGTATATACTTTCTGGAACATCTTATTCGTCATATACATAATTAATACATAAGCCACCTCGCATCACATCGCTAGTACATAGAACAGGTATCAAAGTCTAACATCCACCTTACCCCATGCAAATCATTATACTGGATGAGATTATTTTGTATGCAGAAGACTTGTCTTGTGGGCTGTAGTTACTTTTTACTCTGTTCGATTAAGCTTCGATTTGTGATGCTATCTCCGGGTTTGCAAGACCTTCCCGTTCTGGGAGGATATATGTGTAAGGTGTGTAGGCAAACAACTTGTTCCAGACATTTCCTTGGCAAATGTCTGTCTTGGAAGGACCACAATGCCAGCAACTTCAACTGCACCGGCACTGTCATCAAATTCGTTACGAGGCGCTTGGAGCCCGCGCTCGACTCGGTGAATGCTTATCTGAAGACGTATGGCTGCCCTGTTGTCCTCTTGGATAACGAGCAGTAGTAACACTCATTTCGCGCGATGTCACATAGCATTGAAGAGCAGAGGATAAAATAGTCGGGGAATCTGTTGCGCGCACAGGCTTTTGTGTGTTTATTGTGATAACTTAGCTTTGTCCTTGACAAATGAACAGAGGAATATAAACCCTCGGCTTCTTGAGCGCCAAGGTAGTAAGCAATCCCGTACGAATGTCAATCGCACCCGTATACAAAATGAAGTCATTGGACTACAATGAAAAAGCTCTCAAGTTTCGGTCAAACTCTTTTGAGCTGTCCTGAGTTCCAGGACAACATAACTCGGCACTTATCCTATGCACTGTCTGCTATTGTGATGTCCTTATTTGAGCCTTCATATGTGCACTATTAAGTCCTTATTTTCTTTTTTACTTTAGATTTTGAAGTACTTGCTTAAACTTGATCTCGCTTTCAGCTTGTGAAGCCGCATGACAATCAGGACTTTGAGAGTCGCGCAATATATACTATCGAGCGAACCATAGCGATCACTCAACTTGATAGGCGCACAAGCGGTTTCGTGGTGTAGTTGGTTATCACGTCAGTCTAACACACTGAAGGTCTCCGGTTCAAGTCCGGGCGAAATCAATATTCTATCTTTTACCTTTTTCTAACTCCTACCTTGGCTGGATCCTTTGCTTTCCCTTTTCTCGTTTTGGAGTTTGGCCTTCTTATCAATGTGTTGTTCATATAAATACTGCTCTAGAGATCCAAATAAGAGGAAAGGTCTTTTATATGCAGGTTTTCTAATCCCTACGATGGCCATGCTCGTCGGAACGCCACTTAGATGCGGAGATCGCCGGCTTCGCTCGCTATGAAGGTAGATACCCTTGCATAGATTGATTCACAATGTTATCTAGCTCGACATGGTTGTTTCGTTGTTCCTATTTGCTTTTCCCAGTAAATACTGAAACTTGCAGATCGACCTCTGTATCTTCACATGTTAGCTTCCTGGCTGCCAGATATCGCGTTCTGTCTAGCCCCCGGATACTAGATTAGAACTGAGACGGGATCAGATCGATGGCTTCCATCGCCACTGATACAATTCAAATCCCTGGGGACATCCCCACAACCCAGTTACGCTTCTCCTCCGGCAACGGCCCAGTCTCCAGAACTGTTCTGAAGACGCCTCTTCGTGATGCCCTCCCATCGGAGATCCCCGTCATCAACATCTCTGGGATTTTCAGCGACTCGAAAGACGCCCGCCTCAAAGTGGCTCGCGAGATTCGAGACGCCGCAACGAACAGCGGGTTCTTCTACATCGAGAATCATGGCATACCACTCGACATACCGGAGACGGCCTGCGAGGAGCTCCGCGGGTTCTTTCGGCAGCCTCAAGAGATCAAAGAACGCGCCCACGTGAGCCAATCTAAATACTACAACGGCTACAAGCCGGCGAAGTCGCAGCGCATCAACCCGTTCGAGTCGGTCGACGTGCGTGAGACTTTCTCCTGGACTTATGATCCGAGGTACGACCCTTCGGTTCCCGACCCGGCTGCCATTCCGCCTCATATCGCCCGGTACCTGAGATGTGAGGACTTCCACTGGGAGGCTACGGCCAACCGGCCTCGACTGAAAGAGGCCATCGTGAATTATTGGCGCTCATGCCTTTCCGTCGCGCGGGCGCTCGTACGGTGCTTTGCGCTGTCACTCGACCTACCCGAGGACTTTTTCGCGGAGAAGTTCACACATCCGGATGCCGCCCTGGCGCTGAACTACTATCCCCCTTTGCCCGCTCCACCGCCGCAAAAGGCATCGGCGGAGCAAGAGGAGGCAGAGGTCTCTATCGGCTCGCATACGGATTTTCAACTCTTCACGATGCTATGGCAGGATAATAACGGAGGGCTCCAAGTGTTGAATCGTCAAGGCCAGTGGATCAACGCGAAGCCCATCCCCGGGACATTCGTCGTCAACATGGCGGATTACATGCAGCGCATCACGAACGATCGATACGTGAGTACAGTACACCGCGTCCAGAACTATAGCGGTAAAGAGAGGGTCAGCATGGCTTTTTTCTTTGGGTTCAATCTGAATGAGAGCTGTGGCGTGCTCGATAGCTGCGTTGCCGAGGGCGAGGAGAAGAAATATGACGAGGTTAGGTGTGAGGAATGGGTTCAGAGACGTGTGAAGGCGATGCATAGACAAGGCGAGTCCTCTGGCAAATAAATACCATCGATAACGCTGATTGAGGCTTCTGGTCTACTGCGTTAGCCTTCGAAAACTCATTTAGAATGAGCCTAGAGGTCATAAACATGATACTTAGCTTTCATCATATAGATGAAATAGAAACACCTGCTTGTACGAGAACTGGAATATCCTATGCTGCCGGTTGTTTCCTCAAATAAGTGCTCATTTTGTCTGCTATCACAAAAAAGGCTCCCCTTCTTTCACTGCTGTTGAGAATATCACTATCTTTTATAGGTCGCTACCATTTTTTGATAGTATCCGGACAGCGAGCCTCTCTATTTTGCAGCCCCTGATAGAAAGAGTGGCATTGTGTGATACCGGGGCATCATCCTATGTTATACCATTTCATAGCATATGTGATAAGCCCAATGAACCTTGTAGGAGTCTTTATACAGCATATAGGCCCAATCCATTTCCTCCGTACTCTGACCCTTCACGCCAGCGCACGTGCTGCTGGGAAGTTGACGAGTATACTGGCATACATAGTAAGGCAAAAGAGGCCCTGCTGTGAATAGGGTCGAAAATAGCCGCATTTCTACGCAAGGCGCGAACTTTACAAGATGTCTGTTCCATTGAACAGTGTTGGCCATCTCGTGATGTCGAATTTTCAAAATTCGATTGGTTGCAAGGCGACTGTGCCACAGATGCATGCGGCGCGTATCTTACAGGGAGCGTATACCGTAAGTCTAAGTGTCAGCTTTGGTTAGGCAACAACAATTTATTCACTTTGAAGGTCTTTCGCTTTCTCATTTTGAGCTGCGCTGTTCAATTTGTTTTATTTCCTAACACCCCATTCCTCGAAAGCAGTCCCTCCATCTCCGTGAGCAAGATGACGCTGTACACCATGCCGAACTGGCTTAGAATGTGCGTATTATTGAGATTCTAGACTGTGTCACTCACTCGCTCGTATTATCATTCATTTATTCATCAGATAGAATTGACTAACTGACAAACCGAATAACCCCCGTCATAGTTTCTTGTTGATCCTAACCCGCTTCACTTTCCTACCCCAGGTTCTAGCTCTCCTCCGCCGCCGCGACGTATCTGGCATAAGCATCTACTATGTGTTGTTTAACCTTGTCGTGTCAACGGAGCTATTCACGCTCTCCTTCTTCTTCGTCACGAATCAGGCTGAGGGCTCCGAGATCTTCGTCCACGATCCACCCGACGTAGGCGACTGGTTAAACCTGGCCCAGTTCACGGATGTCTGCGCTTTGTGGCTTCTCATGTGTGTGCCTACTTATAATTAACAAGTCAATTTATTTAATAATATGGAAAAGTAATGACGACTAACTGCTTCCTCGCTTCACCTTCATTTAGCTTCGTCCTCTCCATCTACTTCTCTCATCCTGAAAAGCGGTGGCAAAACGCTACCGTCGTAGCATTATACACATCCTACCTTCTCATCTCAGTCTTACCGGCTTTTCTCAACGCTTTGCTTGCCTACCACCACCATGACTCCCCGAATGCGGATCGGTGGTTCGCGGCCCTCTTCCACGGCTCTCACACCCTGTTCCTCGCACCCCTGATTACACTACTCGCCGCCGCCGCTCTGCCAATTCAGGTGCGCACCATTTTGGCTCTGCCTCGAGGCTCCGGTACCGGGGCTCTGAGTGTACCGACGCTCGCCGCGCAAGCCGTAGTCTTCGCCGTGGTAGGGGCGACGTGGTGGCCCGGTCGGCTCGTATTTCCAGAGGATCTCGGCTCCCCAGTCACATATTTCAAGGCATGGTACAGTTTGGTCGGCTTCGTACCGGTGGATTATGCGGTCTTCGCTCTGGCGCAAGCTGTGCTATTTTTTGTGGCCGTATGGTGGTCGCACCGACCGCGTAAAACTGATGGCTGTCTTACCGCTGATGCTGGTGAGGGGGAGCCGTTGCTGTCAAGGTGACAACAGGGAGGAGTGAATGAATAAGAAGGATCGACCAGCACTCAAATGGAGGACGTGTAGGGTCCTCTGGAAAATGATAGTATTTAAGAGAACAAGAAGTCAACGTATTTCAAGCTACCGTGGATGTACTCTATTCAGTTACCTATATGGGTAGATTATGTATAGGCTCGGATTAGATAGACACATGTGCGTGATCGGCTAAGTCGGTCAATATAGAGTAGAATCCAGTAAGAAAGGGACAGAAAAAAAAATGGCTTATATGGTAGAGTCTTCAAGCATTTCAGAATCCTCATCCGCATTCATGACCGTAGATTCCACAGTCTCCGAACTCGGCATAACGACCATGGGCCGTCCATTGTTATCTAGTGGTTCTACGGCCGTGTCACGTACATAGAGAACCGTGACGACGGTATCCCTGTGCTCGAGAGTCTTGCGGCCCCAGTCTCACCAGTCCACGACAGCGCCATGGAAGGCGTACCTGTAGACATCGCCGGGCGAGGCATCGAGGGGCAGGATACTCCATTCTCTGTCCTCCGAGCATCGCTTCGTCGTCCACGACTTGCCAGGATCCAGCGTCACGAAAGAATTATCCACATCGTCGTCGCTGTAGTCCTGCGCGACGCGTTCCGTAACGCGTGGCCGGTCGGCCGAATCGTAACCCCAAGGTCCAGTGCCAACATGCTCGCCCAGATCGCATTGATTCCACCTGGTGCTGCCGGCCCTACGCCGATACGCGTGAAACCCTTCACCCAAGCCGCATGGGGCCGTCACAGCCAATGTGTGGAATGTCACGGGTCGTGCTCCTACTGTCGTTATAGTTCCGGGAGGCTCCCCTGAGATACCCAGGACACCATCGTAAGTGACGCGGACAGTTACCTCGAACTTTTACATGAGCGTTAGCGTTGCGGGACATTCCCGTCTGACGGTGAAGACGGGCCTCTCAAGGCCACGGCATGAGGCATTAGAGTTATCCTTCTGGGGAGGTTCAACATCCGCGGGTATGCCTTGCGTGCCCTGGGGCATCCCGGCCTCGACGCCAGCGTCAGCGGTCATTTTAATTTAGCGATAATATGGGGTGCTGAAGAAGGATATTGTTTGTGATGGGATTAAAATCTCTACGTAAAAGATGTGCGCGCAGATGTAGAAGTGTAACACATCAGATCGATGATCTCTACACGCCGTTGCTGTTGTATCTGCTGAACAAGAAAGGACTTTCTCGCTCTGGGTTCCTACGAGAGTGGCCGTGAAAGACCATTTCGAGGGGAGATGGGCCACTATATCGTGACAAGGGACCCCACAGATGGGAACTTTAAAACTAATGGTTGTGGTAGGTAGGTAATCACCTGAGCTGAAGGGGAGTCAGTCCGACGATGTATAAGGGGTAGATTGCGTGTATACCACCAATTTTCAGTGTGACACTACTGCATGTTGAACTAACAGCCCTGTCCGGAGGTCACATAAGGTTGGCTTCGTCTAAGTCTAGCGGATAGGACAACTCTATTCATATATCACGATACAATACAAGGTACATCAAACGGCCCAATTGCCTGGCCCTGAGCTCACCACTGACATACCTTGGGTAGCAGTTATAGGAGCGAGTGTGAATCTACTGCGTATCGGCCTGTCACCCTACAAGCATTTTGAAACGTACTATTGCGAAAATGTTATACTCTTGTTATTATTCAAGTTTGAGTGAGAGCTATAATAGCAATTCTGATTTATAATCGCATTTTTATTTACATAAGTTGAGGGTCCTGGGAAGCTGCCAGCCTTACCCCTAGTATTAAAGGCTTCAATATAAACTTTACCTTGCTATAACAACCTATATTCCTGGTAGCGCTAATAGCGTTTCGGGTAAGGGACTAAAATTAGTTTTGTTTCTAAAAGCAAAATAGAAGATGAGATATTGTGTACCTCTAATTGGAAACACGGGACCAAAAAGACATATCAAGATGTTGACCGACCAGGGCCTGATTCGAACAGACGCCCCCGAAGGGACCGCATAACAAATTTAACGTTAATTCGAGTGCGGCGCATTAGGCCACTCTGCCACCTGGCCAATTGCTGTTGAGTTGCGGTTGTCCTTGAGAAACAAATATCGTGTTTAGAGGTGGTGGGGATGGTGGTGGCGGTACAGGGGCGCCAGTCTAGATTTGGGTTTACGTGCCACCAATGCTTCCTAAGAAAGCTTAGTTAAGTGGGACTTACCTGGATTAGTCTGTGCCCGCTATCACCTTCAAAGCAAGCTCTTTATGGTTAGGTACTTTCAGACACTGTGAATCTATGTCCTTCTACACAGAATCACATACAGGTAGAAAGCCAAGTAGTGAGTACAATGTGGGTATACACTAACTACTAGGTATCAATCGATACATAAGAACTTAAAGAGAAGAGCGGTATAACATAGATTCATGGCTGAGCTATATAACCTTGACCACAGCAGGTTTATCTTAACATGAGAGCTAGTAAGATAAATTAACGTGAGGTAAACGCATAAGGTACTCATGTGATTGCGTAAATAGCCAAGCCTATATTTATAGACAAGGGATAAAGGTTTATCCAAGACTTCAGTCCTAATATAAAGCCTGAACACAAAAGATCAAATGCTCTGCTACAGCAGGATCACAAGATAATTCTCGACACTTGCACACCTGCATAAATAAATATTCTATAGTGATAAACTTTACTATTGGGGCTCATAAACAGAAGAGAGAGGCTTAAATAACAATATGATATGCCGGATAAACACGATTATGTAGGGACATGCTGTGCTGGTCTAGGCGTAATTACTTTGCTTTTGTCAGGGTTTACACTTCCAGAGTAATGGAATAGTCCTACGCAGTCACGTAGCAAGTAGGTAGTAGGGGGTCAGTAGTCATGGACGTGTATTGGTATCCTGGTCACTAGTCCTCCTAACAGGTATTTGGGGGGATAGCCTGAATAGAGACAAAGCCTACTGGGTCTACACCAGGGTGATACCAAGCCGCCTGGCAAGAGGCCAACGAGATCAAGGGCTACTTACCTGGTGGCGTTTCTGATAGGGCTGCAGAAGTATCTCAGAAGCAATACTGGCGACAAGTAGACCCTGCCCAAGGGGAGCTCACAGAGGTCCTTGTTGTATGTCTTAACTGTAAGGAGACCACCTGACTGAACCGACATCCCATATATTCTTTACTAGGAGATGGCTACCTAATAGCTTAGCAGCAGGTACACTGTCATAAGTGTCCTCCGACAAGAACTCGTTTTATCCCAGTGGACAACTCTATTCCTTTTCGGAGATACGAGTCACTTCATAAATGGTATAAGAGACGTCACACATGAGGGCAGTGCACCAGTCCGAGGACAGGTGATTTTCTTCTTGATCCCGGTCTGGCTGAGGAGGGAGTGGCATATTATAGGTTTTTTCTTCTGAGACAGGGGCAAGGGAGCGCGGTACCTGTGCTTTGCTCAGCTTAGTGGAGACATGGAAGGAGAGGCATATTATGCTCTTGCTCGTGCTCTAGGCATCTTGGTATGCTTGAGGGAGTAGCATATTAGGGTCTGGTTCGCGAATCGTTTGGCGACCTGTGTCTTGGAGGCAGATGGCATATTACGCTTGTGCTCGTTGCTCTGGGAGACCTGGTATGCCAGTGGGAGTGGCATATCAGGGTCTGGTTCGCGAATCGTTTGGCGACCTGTATCTTGGAGGGAAAGGCATATTATGCTTGTGCTTGTTGCCGTGGGCGACTTGCTGTTCTGGTTGGTAAGTTAGTGATGTCTCTTACCTGAAGACCAGGGTTAAAGCGGACAGCAATGCCTAGGTAAACGTTTGACAATCTCGCTCCGCAAGGCGGTCCGAAGACCTTATATCTCAATCCCGATTGACTTCTCGCGGCTGTGCCGCTACTGCGGTCCATCACTCTACAACACCAATACCACAATCGCTTCCAATGATTGTCGAGAGCCCCGCAGCCTCCTAAATCTCGAAATCGCTGTCCGGTACATTCTTTGTTCATGCTACGGTTCAAAAAGACTTCAATGAGGGTATGCACTTGCCTCTATACAGAGAGTTCCTTTATCCCCTTGTATGTCCAATCGCCTAGCACGGCACCCCTTCACCAATACCATCAACGCAAGTTCAGCAGCCAAGACACAGCTAACAATCCTCCACAGCATCACTGAAGCAGACATTGCCTCTTTGAGCCACAAGGTAGCATGACACCGCAACAGCTCCGAAACACGAACTAACCAACTACATATATAGGCCCTCTCACAAGATCTCGTTAAGGCCGCCGAAAGGATCGGTATACTTCAGGAACGCACCAGTGCTTCTGCAGTCCCATGCAAGACTAAGACCAGCTGCCTGTCTGCGCTTCGTGGCGACAAAAAGATATCTTAAAACGCCGGATATTGTTTCTCTCTTGGACAACACTCGACGAATCTAAACCTCGCATCGAGAAGAAAAGATACACGACATAATACCAATGAACCCTATACGCAGTAGCAAAGCTCAGTCAATCTTCAAAGCTATAGTTAAAAACATGTCCTGTGAACATCCATGATAATCCGAGGAATAACGTAAATTGGGCAGAGCGAACAGTGAAAAGCTTTTTCAACATCTTAGGAAGAACATACGATACTCTAGACAGAGTCATACGAGCTTATTGCGAGACTTCTTGAAATATCGTCCGTTCAGCCTGTTCCTCGCCGACTTTATACGACCAGCAAGAAATCTCAACTCACATAACTTTCACAGAGTTATGAACTCATACGCCAAGACGGCTGTCAAGTGGATAGGTGATTCCCTAGTGTGTGCCTATCAGACTTCGTCTTTATATACAGGCTATCCCTCCCAACTACCAGTTCGAAGGGCTAGGGGCCATTTGAGCAATACACCTCCATGGCTACTGACCCCTTTCTACCTACCTGCTATGTGACCACATAGGCTGTCAATCCACTCTGGGATAGATACTCTTGACACTCAATGAAGATTAAGCGGTAGAGCAGAACGAAAGAAGTTAGTTCTCCTCAGTGAGATAACCATACACTCTGCAATACTTGACCTTGTGTTTCGTTACAGCCTACAATTAGATGAGAACGATACCCACACACCTACCTGGGTAGCTGCCAGTACAGCCACGCAGGAGCGAGGGTCCTGTCAGATAGATAGGTGACACCCTAGTGTGTGCCTATAAGGCTGGGTCTATATATACGGGCTATCCCCTCCCAACTACCAGTTGGAAGGGCTAGGGGCCATTTGACCAATACACCTTCATGGCTACTGACCCCTTTCTACCTACCTGCTACGTGACTGTAGGGCTATTCCATTCACTCCGGGACCGATAAACCTGACAGGTCCATGCGCAGAGCACACTGCGAGGAGCGATTGGTGGATGGGAAGGAGTTCAAGAGAAGGGGCTACATAGCTGGGTCGATCAGCCAGTGAGCTAGAGTCGGAAAGTTCGCAAGAAAATGTTTCGAGACAACACGCAATAACAGGTGACTTCCGCCCTACCCAAAGCATGAGGGCCCTGACACATAGAATCCACCGTCAGGGGTAGTCAGATACGCTGTCTCGTCATACACGCTGTTGGAAAAAGGCCACATATACACTACAGATGAACTTAGCTGGGAACGTTTTTACTTTCCGGGTCACACCCTCTCTACTCAGAAGGCCTCTCAGAAGCTATCTGACTAAAATACTTTATGGCACTGACCTCTTCTACCTACCTGCTATGTGGTCGATTATATGCTATTATTCATTCTGAGCTATCTACGCCTAGCAAACGATTGCATCGCCTGCTTTCCCACCATGGTCATCGCCGAGGATGAACTCCGCCCTCTTGAGTGTCACGAGAAGCCTTAGATCGCTCCCGGGTTTACTATCAATGATTCTATCGGCCATCCTCCGTATTTCTCGACAGCACTACTCCATAAAATACCAGAACGAGTGCCCACGAAGTTTCAACGGCTCCTACAGCCGGTATAGCATCCAGCATATAGTGAAGTGGTGTAGAAAGATCGCACATCAGCCCGGGGAGCTGAGGGGGTAGATGAGGATCTCTCCAGAACAACTGGTTTCGGACCATCGACTGGATTGCCTACCAATGGTTCACCAATTAACTATCTCGTCCTCGTATTCAAGCAGGGTTTTGTGAGGCATGTTGTAGAAACCATATGGTAATGCTTGGTAACAATTGTCGCTGACTGGGGCAAGAGCATAGTCGTGATCGAGGTGATTATGATTCTCTTAATGTTGCGCAGCTTGCTGTAAGCGTTCATGAGGCTCTCCTTCAGTCCTTCCCGGGTGCGGAAACATTGCTCATGAATAGCAACTGTCGTAACATCTCTGACTTGATGAAGTGGTTTAGTCTAGTAGAGCTCAAGCTCCTTCATAGTATGAAAATCGAAGTGACAATGTCATTCCGCCTGCTACGAGTCTCCTGAGCGAAATAGTCGTGATCATAGGAATGGTTTGGTACAGGATCTCGCTGCTGTTGATAAGTTGTTTTCTAATGATCCAACGATTTTCAGGAGCCTCGAAATGAGGATAACCTACGTTTCTGTCACTTTAATAAAGGATCGGAGGTTGGAAGACAGTCTCTACATCCGCAAGTGTTGCCGGTGTATATCCATCCGTATATGTCCGGCCAACTAGAAATGCGACACCAGTCTGAGCTTGCTCAAAATATTGATCAAACAGATCGTACCTTCCACTTCGCACGTGTCTGAATATTAATATCGATAATTGCACATCCACGCCTTATACTTGCTAGGAATGGTGCAATAGAGATAAGATTTGCCCAATTCTTATTTTTTGGACTCGGGGGGAAACTGCATGGCTTACACCCGAGCAAGTTTCTGGGTCACAGGTCCAGTACGGGTAGTAGTTCGACTTGATCGCATTGAAATCTATAGAATGAACTGCAACCATTCCTAGTCAATTGAGAAGAAATACATTCTCATTCAATTACAATTATATGTCTGTTTAGAGCGACATGGTCGAGTTTGAAGATGTTTGGTAAGTCGGGCTCGAAACCCAGTTGAGGTCATGAGTCGCTACCAGGGGGTTGCAATTCGTCGTCAAGAATAGTCGCCGTAGCTGAAACCCGTATAAACCCAGGTCAGCGTCGCCGTCTCCAGTTTCGGGGGTTCGAACAACCCGGAGGGAAAAAGGCGGCCGTTTTCTGCCACACTATGTAGTGACTTCTCGAATATCCTCTTCAACTCTCGGACCCTATTTGCACTCATGTATCAGAAATATGCCTCGAATGATAGAGGCTGCAGTAATTTGAAGGCCATAGGAGCGGATGGAAGCATTTTAGGGGGTAAAGAAAGACTGGGCAATACGTACTGGTGTCCTTGCGGCTGAGGGTCACGACAGCATGACTTTGATATCCGCGTTGACGCATGTGGTTTCTTAGTCTTATGGGCTTCGGGATCATACCGAACGAGCTTCGTCTCATGGGGTCTACGCAGCCAGTAGTTTTCGAGGTTGAAGTTAACATTGAATCGATAGTGATACGCTTCCCACAAGTCATGATGATCCCAAGGAACAGTTGTGCGAATGGGTTGGCTGAAAGTAAGGTTGAACGCGGAACGTTGATACACAACCAATATGACAGCCTCGAGCTTCGTAAACTTGGAAAGGTGTTGAAGAAGTCGCGCCATATTTTGCTTTGTCCGTACCGTTTTGTGAAATAGACGAAGGTGCAACCCCGTATGCAGACCCCATGACGTCCCTAAAGCTATTCTAGAAGCGCTGCGCCTGACGGTCTCAATCTGACTCAACAAGCGAATGACCTTGAGGAGACGTCGGACTTGCAGATAGGAGTCGAGAAGGAGGATATCGCGGCTGAGATTTATGTGTTTAACGACTCCAGAGAACGCCAGCGGCTTATAATACCGAAGCACCGCTAGCCGAGAGCCTCGACATACTCTAGCTAGAGCCGGAGGAGGTTCGTTCCGAACATCAGCAAACATAAGTTTAGCACTTGCACCAGCTTGTAGCGGAGAAGAACAAGGCGAATCCAACACTTCGTAAATCCGGGCCTCCGGGAAAGCATAGGCCCACTATGTCGATCATAAAATGTACTATTAGCCGAGTCATTCACGAGTGGTGACTACACAGATACGCTCTAGCGAACCCGGGATAGGAGACAAGGAAGCACGGCAGGTATAATAGCAGGACAGCAGGTTTGAAAGATGACTTACGATTTGATCCTGTAGCTCCAGTGGTAGCTGGGAGAATTGAGGGAAGCCACCCACAGAGCTCGCCATTCTAGTCTACTATAGAAATATTGATAGACTACTCGACCGTATCTGGTTCGACCTCCACAGAACACAACCTAGAATCTGATAGTCAGAAAAAAAAAAAAAATCTGCTCTCGAGCTATGCGAGCAGGAGATGAAAAAGGTACGTACTGTTAAGCCTGCTTCAAGGAACTGCAAGACTTTGATGGTTTTGAGTCGAATTACCTTACTGTAGGTATCGACTTATGCTTCCTACTTGAGGGCGACGAGGAGAACCCAAACACAATGTATCCCGTCCTTCCCCCTCTCAAAGCAGGCTTGATTACGTTATGGGAGTTTGCGATGACGCAGAGTGAGTCCCTAACTTTTGAACCCCCCAAAGGTATACTGCGATGGATAGTAGGCTTGATATGCTGGGCGAGTCTCCTTTACCAGTATATGGTTCGGTGATGATTCATCAAGAAAGAAAAGGAAGTTGCGCTACGAAGTGTAGAGTGCGGCACAGTGGATTGAGGAATATATTAGGAAGAAAAACTCGAAGATGGGGGAAGAATGGTAACCTCAAAATAAGCAGTGAGCTGAGGGTTAAATAAGACGTAACCGCAAAAGTATATTAAAACCACATCTTGACAAACTAGCAAGAAAATGTGATGAGATGATTCGCACAGGGATTCGGCTGGCCCGCTTACCAGCCTTAGCAAAGACAGTGATCGGACGGGCTGTGCCCGAAACAAAGAATATGCCTTGGAAGCTGGTTAGCCCTGTACGGCGAGAGGGGACTGGAAACGGATCATTATGTGCGATTCGGGTTATTTGTCGCAGCATAATATGATCAACAGCGCTCCTGATATGGGTCGACAGATGACCGCGGTGCAACAGAAACCTTTCAGAAGTAGAACGTTGCTAGGTTCTCGTCCTAGCTGCAGTATCCATCTGGGGCCGAAAAGGCACTAACGTGCGTGGCTTCGGAGAAAAGAAGCCTGGAAATGGGAATAACATCGTAGCGGGACTGACATCTCAAGTGAGCGAGCTCGGACTAATACTACACACGTTACATGTGACGGCGGGTAGCCGTTATAGCGAGATGTTGGACATTGGCTCTGCACATGGCGACGTATTCGGTACGCGGGGGGGATGCCGTCAATGCAACTTCAAGCGTTCTATTTAAGGAAAATATGTATAACGCAGGTTGGATAAGGCGGCACCGGGGCAGGCAAGGAAGCCAAGCAGAGCGGCCACCGCCGCACATCATACCTTTTACCTACCCCGTCCGAATCTGTCCCCGCCGCATGACAGGGTCGGCTTTTTTCGAGAAAAACTGGTCCGGGTCAGAAAAGGTGATCGTGTGCATGTGTCACACGCTGTCTGACTTATCCCAACTCTGATCCGGGTTGGGTGCAGCTGATGCAGTTTAAACAACTGGTATGACGACTTACCTACCTAGCTACCTACCTGCTTAGGTCGAGTCTGACAGCTTGCTTGGGAGTGATATGGCCAGCTAGCTAGGTATGTATAGTTCGTGACGTTACATGGCACCGCAAGCAGGCAAATGGGGTGCTGAAGAATAAATTGGGAAAGAGGCTGCAAAAGACGTTCGACCAACCGGTCACCATGCATGATAAGCTGGCAGCAGCAGCGGGGAGTGATTGGATGTTTACATAGATTCTTGAAAATGCTGACGAAAAGCATCACTCAAGCCTGTCGTGTCCCCCAATTTCGTCTCGAGGCGGGACAGGCGGTGTGGGGAATACGTACCGACGGGAGAAGGAATGGGAACGGGTTAGAGAACGACTGGTAACATGGCTCCGAGTGGACGGGTATATATTAACTTCATATTGGCTCCGGGATTGTCGAAGGGCACTTGGAGATTGATCATCATTTGCTAAGTGTTCCAAACTTCTGACGGCGAGGATCCGTTTCAAAGCCGCATTGGACAAGTGCGATACGAACCTGGGGTAGATAAAGGACAATATTAGCTACCCCCGGGATCAATGTCCTAAGAATGGTAAAGAAGCGGAAATAGTGTCACAAAAGTTGTTTAAATCTCTTATTCAATCTTGACGCACAGCTCCGCTTCGGTTCGCGGCAGGACTTGGTGGGATAATGGGATAATTAATACACTAGGGCCAGGGGTGTCGGGCTGGGTTTCTGTGGGAGATGGTCACCATGATGGTCACAGGACCCTGAGACGGTCTCAGAACCTGTTGGGCTAAGTGTTGGTATTGATGTTGTAGGAGTGTTGGAGCTATTGTACAGGGCATCCACTGGGAGGGGTTATATAGGTACGCCTATTGTGCCTGCCACAAACCCAAAATAATCTCCAATATCTTGAAGATCATACTTTCATAGCAAGTATTATATCAACATAATCTGGACTACCGTGATTATCTGATAAAAAGTAATTAGCACAGTGTCGAAAACAAACTTATTTAGAGAAGAACTTCCAGATGCCTAGTAATTAGGCGCTCATCTGGAGCTCGTTTGAGTATCATGTTAACAAAATAGGACAGTGTATTATCAAATACACTTACTGTGACCGTTTTAGCAAAAAGGTCGTTTTAGTTTAGCGTGATAGTCACCAGAATAGGTTTGAATTGGAGAACGATCATGGCGACCGTCTCCCGCAGAAGCCCCCGGCCCAGTGAAGGTCTACTAGTGGGACTCAAAGTGGGATGATAATATACGTAGAGGCTTACGTAGATTATATCGGTAGCGTAGGTGGAGTGGAATCCTGGAATGCGGAACGTTGAAACTTGGTACGTACCAAGTAGCCAAGTACCGGAATGTTTTCATGTCTAGGTATGTAGGTACGTATCGTGTGCTTGCAAACGGCCATGATTTGACCCGCATGTTTAGAGAAGTTCTTCGAGTTGCTACCTATGCAGATATGGCAATTCACTATCTAAGGCCGACGCCGTGGTCGCCTGTGAAGACTATGAACGCGCAAGCATATCGGCGGATGCATGATGCTCTGGTTGAATTAACAACAAGTGTTCCGACCTCGGATACCTTCAAGTCTCCTGCTCTCAGCACGTTTCTCCCGGGCCCGCTGATCCTTAGGGCCAAGTTCTGTCACGTCTTCGAATGACTTCAGATCGGCCAGAAACCGTCGAATTCGCAGTCCTGTCTTGTGCCGTATGTAACCATCGTATAAGTCATCTGCTGCTGCATGAATGGCGACCTGTAGGCCTTTGATGACATCCCGATCCTCGATGTCTGCGTCGTCGTAGTCGTTGAGAAACACGTCCAAGTCTTTCAGCATCTCCTCTGCCTTAGCCAGTTCCGCTACCGCATTTTTGCGCTTGCCGGTCAACGGCCGAGGGGCAGGAGGAACGGGCAGAGGGGCTTTACGACTAGGCCGAGGGGGTTTTGTATCAGGACTCTTTTCGGGTGTGACTTGCATTGCCTCTACTGGTTCTGGCGGCAAGGGTTTGGAAATTGATGGAAGCGGCTCGATGCTTGGCATGTTCCTTTTGGCGTATCCGGATTGTTCAGTAGAATTTGGTTTGCGAGGAAGTGGCGGTTGGGACGCATTGTGTCGTGAGTCTCGCTGTGGGATTGGTGGTGGTTCCTCTTTCATACCGTCTTGCTCCGATAGTTGATATGCTTTCTGACCTTCCCCTTCACACTTTTGACAGGCGTCATCCAACGCTCGTTGTAAAGAGGAGGCAGTACTGGCCGCCAGTCGAGCAGCGAAAGGCAAAGATGGTACAGAGGACTTTTGCGTTCCTGAGGATGTGGCATTGCGTTGCCGACGAGTGTCTTCAGCAACGCTCAGCATCTTATGACGGTCAATTGGGGGCAAAGGACGATCCCGAATACTGTTGTCCTTCAGACCATTGCTTTCTGTCTCCTCCTTAATAGTCGCTATGGGTTGCGGGAGCGGCTTCGGTAAAACACCCCTGGTTAGATCTCTCTTACCTTGCAGCCCGAATTGATCTAGAGACTGCTTGGCATCGAGAGCACTGCGATAGTGTCTGTCTTTCTGCGCTGGGTGAAAGCCCTGGCCACTTTGTTCATAGTAATCACTAGTGAGTGACACGCACGGTGCCGTTTTGGGCGTGAGATATTTCGTTGGGGGGGCGGGTGGCCATAGTTGAGTCTCAGGAATACTCCGCATGTTTGGTGCGTGACTTCTATGCTGAAGCCGGCGGCGTTCGTGCTGAGCAGAGACGTCGTTTGATTTGATTGGCCTTTCTTTGACCTGCTGGACTGGAACCGGAATGTGCTGTCCATTCACACTGCTAGCTTTGTTGATTGGCTTTTTTAGGAACCAGGATAGGAGACGTCGTCTAGTATGGTGACAATGTCTTGATTTCGTGTTGGCTTTTCGTGGAACTAGTGACTCAATCGCATGAAACATGTGTCCGCCTGGCTGACAGAATTCAACGTAGGATCCAGAGCTGGTACACGTCATCGAAGGACTTGTCCTAGAAGAAGCGCCATCGCCAGGCGTCTCTAACTTCTTTCTTACCCGCGATGGACCGTTCGAATATTTGCGGTGTTTATTCCTTCGAAGAGAGGCGGCCTGCGCACGAGCCTTGCGGGTCAAATCTCGATTCTGTTGTGCAGATGTCACAGCAAGGCCCGCAGCCAGAAACTCATCTTTGTAAGGCACCAGCGGTTTAACGGTATGGATCGACGCCTTGGATTCAGAGATTGTGGGCGTAATAACAGGTGCTTTGCCAGCGGCACCGGCAGCATCGGCGTATTTCTCAAGTTCTCTTGCAAATCGGTTAAGGGCCCTCCGTTGGCTGGAAGTGCGAGAGGCAACATCAGCCGTCTTGTTCGAAGACTGCTTCACTGGTACGGTGACTAGACCATCCGTGCTAATCAAAGAGGATAATCGGCGCTGCTGTGTAAGCGACCGATTGATTACATCCCAAGCGAGAGGATCCGCGACCCCGAATCGTTTTTCCCGGTTCGGCGTTTTCCGTTCTTGTCTCCGTAAATCTGTCAACTCCTGACAGCGGTGGAGACACTCTGGGCCAGATAGTGCCTTGCTATTGGCAAAGCTAGTGTTGGCAGGACCATTGGGAGGTATATCGGCGGCATGCTCATCAAATCTTGAGTCCCTACAAGATTTAGATGGTGACGGCAATGTACCCCAGTACGGAGATCGGGGTGAGGAGGGAGACTGGTCGTCGGCAGCAGGTAGTGATCCCCTACTCGTTCTCGCGGGTAAACGTCTGCTGACTCGTAAACCATGCTGGCTGCGGCTTATTCTGCGCTGTTTCGGATGTCGTGCTATATTTGATAGTTGAGGTAAAGGGGACTGAGATGTTTGGTGCGTGGGCCATTCGGGGCGTGCTTCTCCGGCATCGGTTGGCGATGGGTAGTTGAATCTTGGTCGATGCTGCGGACTCCCCTTCTAAGGTAAATTGAGCGTAGGCATCGTCTCTAAACCAAAAAAAAAGCGTTCCAAGAAGCCAAGAAAAATTATGCTGTAAGTAAGCTGTGCTCTAGGGTTTGACGATGCCGACATAGAAGAGGCACCTTGGCTGCTCTCTGAAGAGAAGACTTTCCTCGTTTCCAAGCGGGTTTCATCTCGTTCAGTCGTGGTTGCGCTGCTTGTGAAGAGGTACTCCTTATAGCATGATTGAAATAACCAGACGGGCATCCACATCACCGCCTTGACTTGCCAGACCAAACCGCTTTGTCAGGCATCGTACATGCCACGAGGAAGAGTGCAGGATGTTGTGGAAGGCACAGACCAAGACTATGGTCTTACACTCTAATGTCTTTGATGCCAGGGGCAGAATAAACTTCAAGTTGACGTCGTCCCTTGCGAAGAAGAAACTCAATGGCAGCGAAGTCTCTCTTGTCGAATTGGATGTTCTTCTGGAATTCACTCCTGTGCGAATAGTCAATATGCAATCGATAGCCAACATCATACTATTCAAGATCTATGTACCTCGCAAAGGATTCAAAATGAGGACGCGTCGCCTGTTATTATCATTATTATGTCAGCCTCGGTCATACTTGCACGATTTATACGGCCAGAAAAATGCTTGAAGGGCAGACCTTCGGTTTCTTGCGGCTTTCTCGGAGGCAGCTCCGATAGAGGGAAAGCACCTCTTTCTGAAGACCAGACAAACGCATCGAAAAATCAATTTCAATTGAATCGTTAACAAGCGGTGTGGTTATATAATCGAGACTTCGAAATTTGTTGTTGAGCCGTGAACAAGGGTAGCAGGATAGAAGACAACGGTAATGAAAAGGCAGTGTGTGGATTTCAACTCTCAAGATAGAGAAAATCTGATGATGCAATGTCTAGCTGCCAAGAGTCCTCGGGTATATCGCGTTTCCTAAAGGGGTAAGAAGCCTCAAATGCCACCTTCCCGCTTTAGGTAGTACCTGTACCGAATAGGTATCTGCTAATAACCAAGTCCAGTTCACTGGTATCCAGAGATCCCAGTACGAAGGAAATGTGAAGTACATTGTGTCTAACGCAGATATAAAATTATTTCTATTCGTGTAGTATTCCCTGTTACTGTATTTGATTGTCTTTCGGATTATATTTTATTAGATGGTGGATATAAAAGTAAGCGGCGTGGCATTGGGAACGGCCCAGAATCAAACGAAAAGCAGCACCAGTTCCTGTCTATAATCCTCTCTAATGTAATGTACAAAAATAACGTGAGGGGAGTTGGATTATGCGTAGCCACCGAAGAATTGTTTGAATTGTGTGTCGATGGACTCGTCTCTTGGGATGGTGAGACGGCCGGTCTCAGCTTTTTCTCTCGTTGGGACGCCCTAAATAAGCTCGCAGGCCGGTGATAGCGACCCAGCCTGCGACGATGACGGTGATGGCAATCCGCAGCTCACGTGCCGCGGCGACGGCCGATGCGTCCAGTCGGATGAGATGTGTGTGCTGGATGGCGCCAGCATGCTCGGCGGCCAAGCTGAAGGACTCCATTAGAGATGGAGCTGGCTAGGATTATTTGGGTGGGTATGCAGATGCGAAAGCCTATCGCAGGGATCAATATAACGATGTATGTTTAAGTAGATCTTGTCGATCGAAGATGATTAACAGGTGAGAGCGATATAGAATCGTGTAGTTCTATATAAATAGGTGTCAATAGTGAGTGGGAATGTAGATGGTGGAGAGACAGAAAAAAGTTCGTTGGCCCGGGCGGGAACAGCCGTCATCAACTTTAGCTTAGACTAGGTTAATAAACTTGTCTCACTACCGTAATACACATTCACCAACAAAGGGTCGCTGAAAACCGACATCAGGATGAGCCTTTTTTTTGAATTAACATCGTTGCGCATACTGCAGTAAGTCAGTGGTATAAGTTCTTCCCACCAATCCTCATTTGCCGTATAATGTCCTAGTTATATAGATACGCTGACCCGACCACCTTGGAAACATGACGCCAGCAAAATGCGGGTTTCATTACAATGGGAAATAATGCAAACTACTCCAGGAAACCATGTGCCCCGCAACTTTCCGCAGCCCCCTCTATGCCTTGTCGTGAACTTCGTGGCTCTCACGCGCGACGTCCTTCTCGACCTGCTCGAGATCGAGATGCGCAACCTTGGCATCGTCGCCATCGATGACCTTGGCGAGCTCTTCGAGTGTCGGGCCCTTGGTCTCGACATACATGAAGTAGACGAAGGTGAGTTCGAGGCCGATCCAGACCGTGTAGATGATGTACAGCTTCCAAGAGTGGTTCAAGCCGAAGGCTTGGAAGGCGACGGGGTTGGCGTACTCGTTGAGCAGCAGGGCGATTTGGATCGTGATGTTGAGGATCATGAGACCCTTAGCGCGCAGCTTGTACGGGAGAACCTCAATGGCGTAGCCCACCAGGAGACCGGACCACGCAATCGAGTAGAAGATCTGGAAGAACCAGATGAAGACGATGAGCGCCTTGTCGGATCCCGGTGACCTGTGCTCGCCGTACAGTCCTGATGTCAACGTCCAGAAGATGAAGACGACAAACATGCCGCTAGTGGCCGTTAGGAATAGGGGTCGTCGGCCGAACTTGTCAATGAGCGTGGCCATCGTGATGGATACGATGAGGGAGAGAGCGGTAGAACCAGTTTGGAGCTGGTAAAAGTGTCAATCAATAAGACATTCGTAGAGAAGATGATGGACGATATAACTTACACCGAATTTCTGGGTCGAGCTCGTGATTCCTGCCTGCGAATAGAGCACGTTGGAGTAGTTAGAGATGATAGCATTGCCTGACCACTGCGAGAAAAGACCCAGGGAAAACAGGACCATCAGTCTGTAGCGGTTGCCCTTGGTTTTGAAGAAGTCCAGGTACGAACTGTTTGAGTTCGCCTCCATCTCTAACTTGATCGTCTCCTTGATCTCGCGGTATTCGAATTGCACCGTAGGGTCGTGGACATTGCCGTTGCCATGGTAGCGGGCCAAGATATCGAGTGCCTTCTCATGCTTGTCTTTCGCCATAAGGTATCGAGGCGACTCGGGGATCCACCAGATAAAGATGATCTGGACAACGGAAGGGAGGCCTTGTCCGAGAGCGGGGATACGCCACGACCAGCTCGAGTCGATGTAGTTGGTACCCAGCGATAGAGCGGAAACGACTAGTGACCATTAGAACTGGGTTTTTTCGCACGTGTTTTCTCGTCAAAGCCACTTACTGATCGCTCCAGCGTTCCACAGACAGTTGTATACGGCAGTCAGACGGCCACGGTGTTGAGGATGGGAGATTTCTGTAAGCAGCATGGGAGAGGCGATCTGAGCAAGACTGTTTCCGAAGCCCATCAATACACGACCGCCCATGAAGTGACCAATCGTGCTCGCCGTCGTCTGAAGAATAGCTCCAGCAATCATGATCACGCAGCCGACCACGATGGGTAATTTGCGGCCAAAGTTGTCGCAGAGGATAGGCCTGTGTTCACGGTTAGAAAATTCGAGGTTTCACTGTCCAAGGGTCTTCCGAGCTTACGCGATAGGGATCGAGACTACACTACCGATCTGATATAATGCGACAAGAAGACCAAGCTGAGAGCCCTCAGGGTGACCGAAGTAGTCTTCCCATTGTGGGAAGACCTGCACAGCGTTCAGGAACGACCTGAAATGTTTTAGTCAATCTCTCAAGTCAATAGCGAGAAAGAAGAAAGGCGCATACCCATCGTATCCAGTAGTCGCAGAGGCAATGCAGAGGACAAAGGCATAGAAATATAGCTTCCGTAATCCGGGCTCCTTGTACCAGCTAACCTTCTCGAAAACCGGGGCTTCTTCCGCAGCAAGAGCGGACGCATCCTTTTTAGGAGCAGCATCCGCTAGAGCGAGAACCATATTGACGGTAGCACAGCTCTGATCTGGTATAAGTCCCTGAATGAGAGAGAACCCCAGGCAAATAAACTGCGGCAAGGGCTGGGCCTAAAAAAAGGAAAGAGAAGGCTCTTGGTTTCCCACCTGAATGGAACTCTAGGCTAGGTGAGAGGATGGGATGGTTCACGAAGATATAGGACGAGGAGCATTTGAGATGGGCCCATTGGAAGATATATACAGACACATTCCCAGCTTAGAATCACGCCTCCTAGAGGCGGGCGATCGGACCGGAAGAAAATACCTTGCCTCTCACCCTCTCGTGGCTAGCCTCCATGAGACTACTTGGGGCTCTTGAATGGGGTACACCATGGGGTTTTGGCATACCCCATCATACCCCATCCGGGAGGGGGGCCTTGTTTAGCTCCTCCAGACCTGCACCTGGGACAAAGAGAGCAGGGGAGGAGACGTTAGTCTGCCAGGAGCAGTATCTACACGAAAGGACTCACCAATTGCTCATTGGGTTCCAGGTGCCAGGTCTCACTCAGCTAGACTAAACACCACTTAGTGTACTAACATGGTCATTATCAGAGCAAGGGTAGACAGACACGCTTACTGATAGTTATGTTGCCTGCAGTCTGTAGTACACGACTTCGGCATCCTTCCCGAAGTTCTCTCTAGACGAGTAGCAACATCTTGGAGATATGCGGCGCTGGGCTCTTTCTTTCGCCCTTCTCCGGAGCAAATTTCCTCTAGCTGCCACGCATATCACGAAATTTCCACTACGATTGATGGCGATATTGGGCACTAAACTATCATTCCGAACATGAACCCACGGCGGGATATAATTCGGGTCTTAATGCTTGATCTGCAGTTCATCTTGTGGCGACCTGGAGAGTGATATTTACTTGTCTCGTGAGAATGGGGTTGTTAAATCACTTGTTTGACGGCGTTTGGAAGCGGTATTCAACTGGACTGCGGAGAAATACCTCTTAGTAACACCGATTGATGGAGCATTGCGTCCAGGCCGAGAGATGAACGTGGTCTGGATAGAGAAGGAAAGTAAATGCTACTGCCGCCAGGTCTCATTGGAGGGTCGTCGTGCCATGGCAACGCCTCTGCATTATACTATTTGAGGGTGGCCTCCCGTGCCGCAGGTTAGCTAACCAACTTCGTTTTTTGTTGGTGTCGTCCTGCCTAGCTGCTATGAATCGATTCCCAACGAGGTGGTACTATATAGTACTAGATATGGCTTAGAATAGACACCGTCAGCTGCCGGACATTACAGTAGCTGAACGTATTAAAATCTCGACATCTCCGAGTAGGATTGAGTCCTCCCACACCGCACAGTGGGCAGAGTGCTCCTGTCGAGAGCAGGGGTCGTGCTGCTTCCGTGCCAGAAAAAGCGTGTTGTCGTTGGCTCGTTGTCGATTAATCTTTCGTTCCTGGGCTGGCACGGCCGGACAGGGTTACACCGCAGTGTTGGAAATGGGAACCGTGTCTTGGCAACTCGCAATAGTCTTAGTGCTTCAATTACCAAGTATACCTACACTGCTCATCGAGGCGTTATATGCCAGGCCATGTGCCTTTATCATTCATACTTCAGGACAGGTATTCGCGTTAGACGCTAGACGTTTGCGTTTCTCCATTGGTCCGGCCGTTGTCTAGAAACTGCTCAAGCAGGAGACCCAGGTTTTGAATGGCTTATTTCGTCCTTGACAGTTGCAGCGAAGCATAAGATGTAATATAAGACAGTCTCGGCAGGGTGGCCGATTTGCAAATGCTGAAGAGCTTCAATAATGGTAGACACGCCGATGCTGCCGATAGACGATAACCGAGAGACTGAAGACACTCGTGTTCTCCTTGCTAACAACTCTGTGAGAGCATGGCCATAAGTGGCCGGAGCGCACTCGCTAACTACGACTGTCGTCTCTGACGGAATTGCGTCCCGACCTGCCGGGGCTTCTTACAGCAAGGGTCGAGAAAAGGCTGGTGGCTTGAGCTTACAACGGGTGGCTGATTCAAGCAGTCCTAGTGTAGTTGACAGCCTATGAATTGGACTATGAATAATAAGATTATCTCGAAGGAATCGTACGTGTAGAAACTCACAAGATCTCAAGACTTTCCACTACTTCCCCACGTTACAACCTGTTAATCACTTGAGGTTGAATTTTAGTATAATACGCTAGATATTATAGTTAGCGTATATGTACCCCAACCTGAGTCGTTTATCATGAACCGTCTAGACTGAGTTAGTGCTTCCACCAGTCAGCGGGTTTCTCCGCCTCTATCGTCTAATGTACACTAAATCTCCACCTATGCGTTGCTCTTCTCAATGCCGAACTAGCATTACATAGTAGTAGCTACACTACACCACAGGCGACACCTTGGCCTCGGCAAAGAAATAGTAGGGACGGTGTAGGGACATCCCATAGAGGGTGGCTGATACGCTGTTAGTTAGTATCAGTCCTCCAAGTCGCCGAGATCGTCCTGTTCAAGGGCGTCTCGATTAAATTGACCATATTTCTCTTTGTCATGAATCAATCATGAGGACTCCTCACTGATGTTCTCCTCTATCCCCTGCGGCGTGGTTGGTAGTTGTTAGTTGGTACTTGATACCTATTCCCAATACCTGCATGCGTCCCCCCTGTCGTTGTATTTAGCCTAAAGGCGGCAGAATAGCTAGCTCGCAGGGCTGATCGTGCGAACAGGGTCTGGTGTACCTACACTAGTTTATGTAAGTCTCCTTTGGTAGTCTCGGTTAGTTCACTACGTATTAGTTACTGGAAACAGTAGCCCAAGAACACCAAGGACGGTGATTAGATTATGATGCCTACGCTTTCCACGTTTCCTCCAGACGCCATACACTACTAGTAGTAAGATCCGCTACAGTGGGCGCCGGCCTGGCCACCTTCGTATGAGTGCGGTCACATGCGACGCTAGAACCCAATAGAAGCAGTATAATTTGCAACATAAAAATGCAGACACGGCTCTGGGATCTGGTACCGAGGTAATCGATAATGAATTTCGTTGGTTGACACCATGTCAAATCTGAGGCTTTGCTCAAAATGTTTACTATTGTGATGATTGCCTACTGTACCACATGCCATTTATTGCGGCAACCTCATACCACCCCTTCCAGTCTACCATGATATAGATGTCCTGCTAACAGTCCCTATCGCCTGAACTAGCTATAGCTTGATCGGCCGGGAGTTAGGTAATGGGGTCTGGTACCAATAAAATGTGAACAGAACATCCTCGGATCACATGTTGCATTGGTAGTCATGAATGAGTCTATTGTCCACCGTAGATTAATTTACAGTCGATTAGAAATTAACCAAACTTCTTCGTCACGAATCACTGACAGAGACGCGGGGTCTCAGAGCTCATGAAGAGGAATAAGGTTATGTAGTTCTCGTCTGTTGAACGCCGCCCAATGCAATGTAGTTGGTGGCCGTAGAGGCCTTCTATCCGCCCATAGTACACTATTCCCTCGATACTCCGGAGCTCTCGGCAATCAATGATATACATGGATGATGTTGATCGGTTCTAGAGTCGGGGCCATGCTAGCTCGTTGAAACGCGACCTTAGATTTTGAAGCCGTAACCGGCCATGCAAGTCTTATACTGGTCGATGATGGACTTGCAATTGCTCGCAGGGTCAGCTGAGGTAGAGAGCAGCATGCATTCGTCTCGTAGCGCTTTCTCGTCCTTGCACACACAGCACGGCTATAGACGCAGAACAATTAATATTCGTGTGGAACTAAACAGAGCTGTTACGGTCCGAACCTTAGGCTTTGAAGGTGTTGTGTTTGCGACCCCAGCCGGGGCAGCAGATCCAGCGTTGGGCGCAATTGAAGCTACATACATATGTTAGCGAAGCTGTATACTATGCGACAGAGAGCCTTACGCATAGAGATAGACGAAGACATAATTAAGTCAACAAGGAGCAAGCTGTTGAGAAAGGTTGGGAAATGGCGCAATCTAGGTGTTGCGATTCACGATTCACATGAAGTCGATTTGTAATGGTAGCTCCGATAAGAGCCCCGATAAGAATCTTGCAGAGTGCATTCCGCTTATCGCATAAGTTATGTTTCATGATATACGTATATACCCGGTATATATATACCCCGCCAACCCCACCAAAACATACTGCTACTTTGGGGCAAACAGATATGAGAATGAGTTGAGTGTCGATAGCTCTAGGCAACTGTATTCTACAGCTATAAAAGCAACGAAGACTGCCTAGATCTCATCTATATTGCCTGTATACACACAAAGTAATCAGCAGCTTCACGGATACAGAGGACACAATGCCAGCCCCATCACCCCTAACCATCGCGACTCAATCGGTCCAGCGCCTCGTGAAGGAGGACAGCTACTACCGCAAGGAACTGGCGCAGCAGACCGAGCGCGTGAAGAAGCTCGAGGCAGACATGAAGACATCATCTGATGAAAATGCAGCATTCATACTCAAGCAAGAGGTTTGTTTTCGCCCTTTCCTACCCTCCTAATAGCATACCATACGTCTACTATGATCTGCTCAATCTTTGACTCCTAAACACCTTATACCGAAGTTGGCTGAAGTTTAGCTAACGCTCATGGCGGAACTAGCAAAAAGCCGTAGGGGAGACGCAAGCTGTATTCGCACCGTTGCGTGAGCGCATCGCGGAGGCGGTCAGTCGGCTTGAGGAGCAGATAGCGACTGCAGAAAGCGAAGGTGCAGCCGCGGACGAGATCGCCAAGGCGAATGAGGCACTTAAGCTGGGACGCGAGCCCGAGCCCCCTGTTGCGTGAGAGGCGCGACACCTTGTCTTTGTACGTGGAAAGGAGATATCCCATAGCGCATGAGAAGGCTATACGGCTACGATTTTAGAGGTGGATGAGACTGGTGATACCGCCTTCGTGTGTGGATGGTTTAGGTTGGCCGGGACTTGTTCTTAATACTCGATCAATGTGTGATCGAGATTGTCTGCCGGTTGTGAGAATGTGCTAGACTTAAGAACGGCGTGGAGCTGGCATGAGGGACACCTGATGGAGAGCACCCATAGAGAATAAATGATACCACATAACGCAATAAATGCAACTGAATGAAACGACTCAGGAAGTCACTCTCAAAGCCTCAAAAGCGAACTCTAATTGCAGCTCTGCGCTAGAGCTACGGGGTATAAGCTATATCGTACATCCATTAGAAATGCTGTCCTCATCTGTCAGCCCAAAAGCCTCAGGTCGTATCCATCTTATCTTCGCCGCCGCTGGTCGGGGCATCAACTGTGATGTGTGGTGTGTTTTGCGAGTCCTCAGCCATCGGAGTATCACCATCCTGGCTCTGTCGCTGCTGCGCTGCTGACTCGCCCATCTCAACGTCATCGCCGTTCTCCTGGGTTTTGTCCTCAAGCTGCTGACTTCCAGCCGCCACGCTCGGGGCCACGCTCCCCGATCTCGAGAAAGTCCCGCTAACGTCCAACCGAGACTTCTCGCCGCCGACCGCCACAGCACCGGGACTGTCAGGTCTAGGCGTCCGCTCATCTGTGCTGCTGTCGGGTCTAGGCGTCGCGTTGCCAGCATCCCCTTTACCTGACACGGCGGCGCTGTTCTCCGGATGCGGCGTCGCATTCCCGCTCGCAATGCCCTTGCCGGGCGTGGGCGCAGCCTCTCCGTCCTCGGCGTCGGAATCCATGCCCTCACGTCTCTCAACCTCCTCCTTCTCGTCGCGGATCAGAGCGCGCAACCTCCGTCCCTCGTCGACAAGCCGCTCGAACTGCGCTCTACGCTCACGCCACGTATCCCCGTACGCTTCACTCTCACGGCGCAGCTCCTCGCACTCCTCGGCTAGCTTCGCCAGGTTGACGTGTTGCTCAGCCCGCGGCCGCAGCATGCGGTTGCTGGTGATCTTATCCGCGAGCTCGTCGAACTTCCGGCGCTGCGCAAGCGTCTCCCGTGCTTCTTCCAGCCGCACGCGCAACTGTCCGTTCCCCTCTCGCACCGACTCCATGGTGTTCAGGATGCGCAGCCGTGCCGCGGCATAGTGTTCGCGCTCGGCCGCGTTGGCGGTCGCGAGGAACTGCAGGCGGGCAATGGCCGAGTCGAAGGCGGCGAAGTCGAGGGTGATGTCTTCCTTCAGCGCTACGATGTCGACGTTTGACGGCTGGGCGGCATCTGCGGCATCGTTATGGCTGCCTTCCGGAGGCGGCGTAGGCAGTTTCTTGTTGGGGTTCGTGAAGGTGCCTGGAGCTACGAGGCGTTTGGTGAGGCGTTTGAATGGTCGCTCCTCGACCGCTAATAGTCGTGTCTTATGTAGCTCTGTTTCCTCACGCTCATCGAGCAGACCGAAATGTGATGCTGCCATGACTGATACCGCTTGTGGTCAAATAATGAGTATGATTAAGAATGGAGATATCCCCCAACTGATGAGCTTCTTGGATCAACCAGTAGTGGTGCACGGCACGTTGACCTGCAGAAAGAAAGCTTATAGAGAACTGCGGTTGATGCAGATCGTTTGCTTTCAGTGAAAGTACGAATAATCGCGGGTTTTACATAACAGGCCCAACTTAGTATATCGGGTAGTTGCATATAGGTACTTCCTTGGTACCTACAGGAAGGACGTCGCCCTGGAAAGGCGTCTCTATGTGGAATCGTGCTCTTGCTATTTAGAACACTAAGGTAAGGTTTATAGGGAAGATTACTACGGAGTACAGAATCGAATGAACTACCTCCTATAGGTATGTACGGTACATTAACCATGAAGAGTACATGCTACTCTCTTCTCCGCTGTTGAGCCGGGTGCATCCAACGGGTGCCTAAAACTCTCGAATATTGTCTAGGCACGTACGTATCTAAGAACCATGTCAAGATCACTCTGACTTAAACAAAGTTGATATCGATCAGTTCAAACCATTATATTGTGATGTTCCAATACAAATAATTCCGGCCTTCTAGGGTCCGACTCTACTGTTCTAGAATGATACGAAAGCCAGTGCAGTTGTAAATGTCTTTGGCTGGGAGTCTTTCTCCGGGCCTGGACAAGGAAGCTGAAGTGGAAATACTGTCGGGGGCGTGAATTATAACGAAGGCGTGAGAGATGAGTGTTTTGGACCGTTGTCGAGCAAAACTCACCGACCCGAAACTGGGGCATCCAAGTCGGCGACTGCCGCGATTTGCCTATGTTGCCTCCGCGTAAAGCACACGAATCTTATGTTATGAGCATTTTTTTGCTTGCTTAAGGTGTTAAGCTGGATGACCTTACCTGCATGAGAGATATCTATTGTGGGGTGTTAGACGATATATGCGAAACGAGGTGGATTAGGCTTCAGGCTTGTGCAGCCTCACCCCTTACCATGGGGCTTGGGGCAAGAAAAGAAAGAATGAAACGGGAAAAACAGAGTAAAGAAGAAACAGGAGAGAAGAATCAAAAAGGACTAGTCCCCAATCTTTTTTCAACTGTGAAATCGTGCGTAGATGGATCGATCTTTATGATCATACTATCTCTACCTAGATATATGCTAAGTATTCTCAGTCCCGAACCAGATTTCGCGCTCTGCGTCTCTCTTCTTCGCTGAGTACCCATTCGATACCACCATCGTCGCCCGTCTCTACCAATTCTTCCCACTCATCGTCCTCCATATTCGCCACCATGAGGATCTGTGTAACTCTATTGAATAACTCTCTCACGCTGTAATTGCCTTTGGCTACTGTGCTGATGATCCCGTTGAAATCCCGCTCCATGCGGATAGCTCCGTATGCATTCGTTTTACCACTGTAGCTCCATATTCTTTTCTCTAAGCTTTGTCTTGATAGGTGTGTTGCTGTAATTTCTAGTAACGTGTTATATGTCTTGGGTGTCATGAGACGCGCTATAGGTTTCATGAGAGCATCCCAACCTTGCTCAAAGCGCCGCGGTACGCGATCAAGAAGTTCGTCCTCATCTTCTTCATTTTGTAGAGCAATCTCCGCCAGCTCTTCTTCTGTTCGCCAGTAATCTGCATCCCGAAAGGCTTCAGCCATGATCGTCCGCAGCTTCTGCCTGATTACTTGGTTGAAGAGTACCAGCAAACCATCGTTAAGAAGTTCCGTCGTCTTCGCGGTGAATGTCGTGTGTAGGTTTCTAAGAGCGGACGTGACAAGCGTGACATCATTTTCGAATGGAAATGAGGCGGCAAGTGGATTAGGGTGAGCAGTTCCGTCAGGGCGGTCTGGAGAACTGCCAAGTCGAGTGGTTATGATTCGAGCCAAGTACTCGTTAGAAACGTCGAGGCTATTAATTAGAACGATGAATGAGATAATCTTGTCCTCTGGAGGCATGCCTCCCTGTACGGCGGCTCGTGGATACGACTCATTCTGCATTTTTTGGTGCATCATCTTAATGAAGTCAGATTCAAGTACTCTGCCGCTTGATGAGATAACGTGGGATACCACCTCGCGCTGAGAGGTAGATATAGATCGTTGGATAACTGCGCTGACGATGTACATCACATCATCGACGGCGGAAATAATGAAAGGTGCATTGGCCTCGATCGTCCTGTTGAGGTTTAGAGATAATCCAGATGGAGATTCATCTAGTTGAAAAGCCTTCTCAACCGATCTCCTAAAGAAGAAGGTTGACATAAAATTGTAGGGCTCAACGAGTTTTGCTGAGACTTTCCTTTGGAGGTTAGAATTAGTTAGTACCGCCGGTATTGACAATGTCGTGCTTTCCGGGATTTCCGGGCTCTGTGGCAAGTCAGTAAGTACTATAGATGGATAGTACAGTGAAAAGCGATTGAGCTACCTTGCATTTCCCGGCCAGGAATCTAGTATATACTGACCAGCGGCCAAGCATGACGGAAATCTCGTTAAGAAGTCCGTCAATCTCCTTCATATTGACACCCTCGTCTTCACTGACACGAGGGTTGGTGCCACTACCAATGGCAGGCGAGCTCACTCGGGGTGTTCCGCCAAGTGTCTTCTGTTGTGGCAAGAAACTCTGCACTAGGAACGAGAACGGGTAACTCTTCACATCGGTAAGCCGCCTGCTGACATTTCTGTCATCGCTCCAGGAATCTAAAACGATGCCACCCTGCACATCAGCTTCCATTTGGAGCCTTTCAATAACTTTCACCATCTTGCCCTCTCCATAATGTCTCTCCACAAGACCACCGTGATTTTCAACAATTTGGGCTATATGCTCAAACAGTTTTGTTAGGGCGTTTGCATAGAAAAAGCTGTCTTTTCTCCCAGCACTACCAGGGACTTCTTTGAGGGTAGTTCGCGCAGTACCTGCGACTCCCTGGCATACGTATTTGCCGTAGACATCTAATCCGACGTCGCCTCTCCCGATGAGAGGAAACAGCTTGAAAAAACGAGTGATCTTGGCGCCATCGCTGTCCTTAACTGCTTTTTCAAACTCGCGCAAAAACAAGCCACAGAGGCTCTCTTTGCAGTTTTCGAGCGTGACCCAGGGCGCATCAGGCACTTCGACACTCGGCACAATCGACGCCGCAAACCCGCCGCGTATGATAGGCTCGGGAACCTTGCTCGCGCGCGAGATATAGCCTGCTGCGGCTTCCCAATCCTGGGGCGCACCCATGCTGCCGACGACGCCGTGGACGCAAGCCTTGAGCTCGGCGACCTGTTCGACGACCTTCAAAGTCTGCTGCACCCTGTCCTTTTCCAGGTCCAGCTCTTTGACCCGGTTAGAGAGCCGACCGGCGGTCTCAGCCGCCGACGATAGCATGCCATTGCTGATAGATCGAGTTGCAATGACCTGAGAGCCCAGGTTGGCACGCAGGAGGTCGAGTCGACCCAATTCGCGCGAGAGATCGGCTTGCGAGGAGATGAGGGAGTTCAGGCGGCTTGTTATGGCGGCTTCACGAGTATGGAGTGCAGCCAGACCAGCACGAACGTCGGCGAGAGAAGACGCATCGTGTATGGAGGGGTTCGAAAAGCTGCGGTTCAGCTTGCGCGAAGACTTCTGCGTCGGATGGGCTGAAAGGTCGCCATTTAGAGGATTGTTGGCGGACATTGGGGCATTGATGGTGAGAGGTGCATAGCGGCACGAGACATCAGGCCGAGCTTGTGGTCCCGGAGAGCACTGTTGTCGTTGATGCTATATAGGGATTATCGCGATCTTAGGAAAGCCTGCTTCTTACCTAAAGCTAGCCTATAAAGCTGCTGTGCTACGCTGTAGATATTCCACTGAAAAAATAAGAGCATGCATGGTAGGTACCCACTATCTTCTACGCTACGGATTACAGGCATGTACCTACACTTAACAGAATGCCATCTGCATGCTCTGGGTTCTCACTAACATGTCAAAGTATCCATATTGTTAGACGCAGTCCACTCGATGAGTCAGTCAAGATATTTCCCATTCTGAATTTTACTGGTCACTGATGAAGACGTTATCTGGCAAAGCAGTCACAAAGCAATCGAGAACCTATAACTGATTAAATAAATAAACGGCTGGCTTGCAATTTATTTTTCATCAAGTTGGCTTCACGAGCTTTGAACCTCGTACCCAAATCTGTTAGAGCTGTCTTCAACTCTTACAGCACCATGTCGCAAGACTTGCCACAACATGCAACAAGGCAGAAAACCAAAATTTTGAAAGTGGTTGGTGGTGATCTCGGGACATTTCGAGAAAATGTCGGCCTAGAAAAGTTAAGGGAATGGGAGGTCTCCCTATCACCAGCGACCAAGACTCTTCAAGAGGCAGCGAGTTATTTGAGGACGAAAGATACACCAGTTGCATTTCCAACTGAGACAGTATACGGCCTAGGCGCCGATGCGACGAGGTCAGCGGCCGTGAAAGGCATTTATTCTGCAAAGGGCAGACCGTCGGATAACCCGCTCATCATACATGTCGCCGACTTAAACATGCTCCGCGAGATTCTACAGCCTGCAACCGAGAAAAATGGAACAACAAATGGAGCTCACGATCAGATACCTGAAATCTACAAGCCGCTGATCGAGCGCTTCTGGCCGGGTCCATTGACCATATTAATGCCCAACCCAACTCCATCTAAGCTGGCCCCTGAGGTCACAGCCGGGCTGAAGACTTTTGGCGTAAGGATGCCAGCTTCACCACTTGCCCGCACTCTAATTAAGCTCACGGGTGCTCCACTGGCTGCTCCCTCTGCCAATGCCTCTACAAAGCCCTCGCCGACCACGGCAGCCCATGTGCTAGAAGATCTAGATGGGCGTATCGAGCTGATACTCGATGGCGGCTCGTGTCCCGTTGGAGTGGAAAGCACAGTTGTGGACGGGCTCTGTGATCCGCCCGTCGTCTTGAGACCAGGTGGAGTGAGCATATATGAACTGCGAAAATGTCCTCGTTGGAACAGCGTCGAAAAGGCATACAAGGATCACAGTGAAGCGGGCAAAGCTGCGCCGAGGGCGCCGGGTATGAAGTATAAACACTACAGTCCCAAGGCCCAGGTTGTCCTCTACGAAGCTACTTGTCCGAGCTTGCACGAAGGTGTTGATCACCGAACCCTGAACCTAAAGGACGACAACAGCAACGTAGTCGGCATAATTCGGACCCGGTACTGGCAACCGGGAGCGGGTCTCTTTTGCGGAGATTTCAAAGAGCAAGAAGGATCAGTTCAGCCTCTTGAGTCTGATAGTCAAGTAGACATCGAACTAAAAGTTAGAGACGCAGATCTATACGAGTTATCGGGCGGCACCACAAAAATCGGAAAGCTTCTAGACATTAGCATCGGCAAGGATAGCAGAAGCATTGCACAGGGGCTCTTCTCGGCGTTACGGGAACTTGATAGACGGGGCGCAGATGTTATAATCGTAGAGGGCACATTAGACGACGAAGATATCGGCGCAGCGGTTATGAACCGGTTACGTAAAGCAGCATCTCAGATTAGGTCGTAGAAACTAAGTGGTCTGGCCACTCAACAGAACACACCTCTTAGGAAGTAATGGCTTTTACCAACGCCGTGATGCCGAGCTTTCAGTTCTATTTTGTATCGCAATTCTTTCTCTTATTGGGTCATTGGGTGTCATTCTCATGTTATAGCCCTTGCCGCAACCAGTCGGTCAACTTGGCCCGTCCCAGCTGCGCCAGGTTGTTCACTCCTTGTTCACTGAGGTCGATGCGGCTCAAGTTGACATCTTGGGTTGGCGCTTTACTGACTCGCTGTACGATATTTGCTGGATCTGTCTCCAAGATAATTCCATCATCAACGATCTCATCGATGGCTAGCGATAGGAGATCGTAGTTTTCCACAACTGTCCGCTTATCCACGGGTTGCCTAAATTCAATTTAGAATCGATTCATCGCGAAAGGTCCAGACACCAGGTAATGAGGGTCACAAACTTGAACAGTAGGTGTAAAGAATCTCGCAGCGCCAGGATGACATTATACAGTAAGACCTCGTTTTCGTCGGCACCACCGATGACGTACATCATCACGTCGGATTCTGTCCTATAGAGCACTACCTTGTTGTCGTAAAGTATGATGTCGCCATTCTGCTTCGCCGTCTTCTCGTGGAGGCCTTTCTCAAAGCGTTTCTGTGACGTCACGTCCGGGTACGGGGAGCTCGAGGCGCCGGATGCTGCAGGCATCTTATTAGCAATCGAGAATCCGAGTTCGTGTTCTCTGGCACTTACTGCCTGTCGGCGCATGGTGGGGTGCATTGTAGTATTTGGTGAATATCCTCTGCCATTCATTAGCGCCCTGACCCGAGTCGCATTGCCGTTCCTTCTCGAAACGCCCGCAGCATGATCTATGCAGCTCTAGGTGAAAACAGGACGAAATCTACTTACTGCAAAAAAGTTAGCTTAACGTCAGATGTCTGGGCTCTTCAACAAACCGAAACAGGGTGATATTGACAAGGGGTGTTTGAATACGTACCAGAGCCATCGTCGGCACTGAGTATGATGATCGCAGTCACGGCCCGCAGGGACATAGGCTCCATCTTGCCTTATTTTATCGTTAATTGCAGCCTGTCCTGCGTGGATTGAATTGTCGTCTCTAAGGATTGAATGGTGTTGGGTACCGTATCAGGGTCGACTGTGGGCATGGGTATTGGTATATTGATTCGCTGAAGCTCCAGAGCTATCAGTTGAGACGCAGGTGGCATTAACCTTTAGCGGATCCACTCCAATTCACCTCAACTCCTGTAAGATACTTGAGTACCTATCTATGCATGTAACAGAACCTGTTTTAGCGCCGGACCGGGACCCCGCCATTCAAAGAAGCTGCCCAGGTGCAGTGATCTTATCCCTGCAATCGATTAGAGACCTTTTTCCACTTTACGCGCTTGCACCGTGCCACGACGCGTTAAGGGGTTTCTCGCGACGGGCCACAGAGAAACCTCCCAATCCACTCATCCCACCAGTAGCTTGCCCACATTGCGATTTCTGCTCTGTCGATGTACTCGTTCTGTACGCGAACTTCCCTCTTCAACGCCAATATTTGTCTTGGGGCTACGCTTGAAGACTAATCCTCAAAAACCAGCTAAATCCCACAATTGACCATGTCGTCGCCTCCCCAACGCCGTAGCCAGCGCACTTCGCAGGCGGGCACGCCCAGTCGCAATACGCGCAGTTCACAGCAGACACCATCACAAAATGGTGCCACGCCTCGCAACACTCGACAGTCACAACTAGCTTCTAGCCCTTTATTCTACCAATCCTCTCCCGCAAATGGTAACAACAACAACAACGACGACGCATCGTCACCCTTGCGGCACAATACCGCCAGTCAGAGCACAAACAACAACAGCGGCGTTCCGCCCAGCTCACCTCTTCGTCACTTTGCCGAATCTGACGGCGATCGGACACCAAGGGCGTCGAGGGGCCTAATTGGCGGTAGGTTATAGCGGCCCGCCGCCGACGTGAAAACAGATTTGCTGACCCGCAATCCAGAATCCTCGCCTATCCGGTATGAGCCAAGTTCAAGTCCCGGTCGAGGGCTGCACCCCCAATCCGATCTTCGAAGTGAAAGCAGCGGACTGTTCGTCGGTGCCGCTGGAACTCCTCGAGCCAGACCCCGTAGAGGCGACATTAATTCGGAAATTTTCAGTGGTAGTGCGCGGGGTGGCAGCCGTGTCATCCTCGATGATTCCGGCCGCGTTGTCCGTGAAATTCATTCTGATGCGGCTGCCTTCTCCAATCTAAACCCTGGAACTTCGGACGCTGATGCCCTTGGTGGACAAGATAACGCTACCATCTGGGGTACTACAGTATCTATCGATGACACCTATGCTGCCTTCAAGGATTTCCTGAGGAACTTTACGAAGAAATATCGCATGTGGCACGAAGGAATGACAACAGAAGAAACGGACGCCGACCCTACAGCAACCTCAAAACCATATTGGGAAGAACTCCAGAACATGCTGATTCTTGGTCACCGCATTCTCTACGTAGATATCCGTGATTTCAAGCTTTATCCGCCCACTAGAAAGCTATGGCATCAAATCCAGCACTATCCACAGGAAATAGTTCCCCTGATGGACCAGTCTGTTCACGATGTCATGATCGAACTGGCGCAGGCGGAGATGTCGAGGCAGAGAAGTCAAAGCAACGGGGTTTCAGCTACACAACGAAACTCCGTCCCGAGCTCTGACGTGCAGTTCCCCAGTTCAGAGAGGAGCGAGGAACCTGTGCAGTCTCAGCGCGGGCAACAGGGTCCAACTCTAGAGGAGAAAGTCATGGATCAAACTTATATGACACGACCTTGGGGTCTAGACGACATTATCAACCTGCGTGATCTTAATCCCTCTGATATGGACAAACTTATCTGTATCAAAGGTCTCGTGATTCGAACCACTCCCGTCATCCCCGACATGAGGCAGGCATTTTTCCGATGCAATGTCTGTAGCCACTCGCTCCTCGTTGGTCTCGATCGGGGAAAGATCCGAGAACCTACCGAGTGTCCTCGACCGATGTGCGCTCAGAAGAACTCAATGCAAATTGTGCACAATCGATGCGAATTCGAAGACAAGCAGATCATCAAGCTGCAAGAGACTCCGGATGCCGTGCCTGCTGGACAGACACCCCATTCTGTGTCTGTATGTGTTTATAACGAATTAGTCGACTTCTGCAAGGCGGGTGACCGTGTACGGATAACTGGTATATATCGTGTCAGCCCTGTCCGCGTCAATCCTCGCATGCGCACCGTCAAGAGCGTATTCAAGACCTTTGTGGATGTCGTTCATGTAGCTAAAGTGGACGACAAGCGCTTGGATGCGGACCTTACAACACTTGAGCCGGAGTTCAACGATTCAGACAACCAGATCGAAGAAGTCCGAAAGTTAACCCCCGAGGAAGAAGAAAAGATCAAGGCTACCGCTTCTCGCCCAGATATCTATGAGCTCCTCTCTCGCTCCCTGGCCCCTTCAATCTACGAAATGGACGACGTGAAGAAGGGTATACTCCTCCAAATGTTTGGCGGAACGAATAAGACGTTTGAACGCGGCGGCAGTCCGAAATATCGTGGAGATATTAATGTCTTGTTGTGCGGTGATCCTTCAACCGCGAAGTCCCAACTGATACAATACGTTCACAAGATTGCGCCTCGCGGTGTGTATACAAGCGGCAAGGGCTCTTCCGCTGTTGGTCTGACCGCATACGTCAGTCGGGACCCCGAGACCCGGCAGCTAGTGCTCGAGTCTGGCGCACTTGTTCTGTCTGATGGAGGTGTTTGCTGCATCGACGAGTTCGACAAGATGTCGGATGCTACACGTTCTGTGCTTCACGAAGTTATGGAGCAGCAGACAGTTTCGGTAGCAAAGGCAGGAATTATCACGACCCTGAATGCAAGAACCAGTATATTAGCTTCAGCTAACCCTATTGGTTCTCGGTACAACCCTGATCTTCCCGTTCCTCAAAACATCGACCTACCTCCGACGCTTCTATCCCGATTCGACTTGGTCTATCTGATACTTGATCGCGTCAATGAGTCAAATGACCGGAGATTAGCACGGCATCTCCTGTCGATGTATTTGGAAGACAAGCCACAGTCGGCCAGCTCCAAAGATGAGATACTTGTAAGTTAGCCCCTTGTTTTCCGCGCATGGTACTAGCAGCTTGCTGACGATTACTTACAGCCTGTGGAGTTCTTGACTGCCTACATTTCATACGCTCGTGCCCACATACACCCAACGCTGTCACAGGATGCTTCACAGGCACTTGTTGAAGCCTACGTCAATATGCGTAAGCTGGGCCAAGATGTTCGCGCCGCGGAGAAGCGTATCACAGCTACGACTCGTCAACTGGAGTCCATGATTCGACTTGCCGAGGCTCATGCCAAGATGCGGCTTTCGCACGTTGTAACCAAGGCCGACGTACTCGAAGCTGAACGTCTCATCCAGTCGGCGCTGAAGACGGCGGCAACTGACTCACAAGGCCGCATTGATATGAGTCTTCTCACCGAAGGCACTAGCGCAGCAGAGCGGAAGCGCAAAGCTGAGCTGAAAGATGCAGCCCTGCGTCTGTTAGATGAACTGACAAGCGGCGGCCAAACCGTAAGATTCAGCGAGGTGAGCAGGAAGCTGAATGAGGGAGCAAGTATACCAGTTGAGCCATCGGATTTTGCGGAGACAATGAGGGCACTAGAAATGGAAGGTATTATCATGATCACCGGAGAGGGCGCTCGAAAGAGCGTGAGACGGGTTACTGGTGTTGCATGAAGCGGTTTAGACACGAAAAGGGGCTGAACGGGGTTATGATCATGATGTAGTGGGCGACAGGACTCGTGGCTACTCTCCATGTTGGCGTTCATGGTTGGCAACGATAATAAGTTTCACGCGACATATGCAAATGAATGGAATAGCAATGACATTACATATGGCTAATAGATACCTAGGGAAAGAGACACGGGTCAAGTTTTATTCCTCATGCAGACTGTTCAAAAATGCCTTAGTAGTCTAGTATAACACGACCCCTTATCACAGTACCTAGGTAGTCTAGATAATGTCGGACTTAGACAATAACAGTAGGTATCAAATCAACCCTCCTACCCCTCATGACGATCTTGGCTCCTTTCTTTTCGACCGCCCAACTAGAATAGTGTTCCACGGACTCTACACACAGGAAGCTCTCCATATTATGCCCATCCGTGCTGAATAGGGTGCAGCTGGTCTTGCTGGTGTCCAGTTTTCAATGCATCTGTCGCGCAAATGACGTCACAGGAGCAGACCGACCCCTCGCTCCATGTTCTGGAGCGAGAGTCGGATCCCAACACGCAAGCCTCAGCATTGGTGTAGCAATGATCTTCAGGGACGAACAGTGCCCTGAAGCGGCTCTCAGAGTTCAGGGTCCGATGCGATCCTAGCGAGATCTTTCCGGTCCCCTCACTTCTTCATTTTCCCACATTCTCCAACTCCCCAGCCAAGCAACACCCCCCGTCAAGCAGCAACATGGCCTACCAGTCAAAGGACGCCTACCCACGGCCCGACTTCGTGCATATGAATCACAGATGGGCCCCCATCAATGACCAATGGACGATTCTCTTCGACGACGAGGATGTCGGGCTGAGGGAGTCGTGGCACATAAACGGCGTCCCCGATAAAGTTTCCGTGAGCGCCTCGTCGGATCTCAGCAGCGCCGTGGCCGAGGCAGAAGCCCAGCGGCTCGCCGCCTTCCCGGAGCTCATCGCGAAGGCATGGCAGGCCCGCAAAGGTCAGAGTCGCGAGAATGTGAAGAAGCCTATAAACGTGCCCTTCACCTTCCAGACGCCGGCCTCGGGTCTCCACGAAAATGATGCCCACGAGGTGTTGTGGTACGAGCGGCCGGTCTCGGACCCCCGCGCCAAGGCCGAGATTGAGGCTGGCGACCGTGTGCTCGTCCGGTTTGGCGCCGTTGACTACGAAGTCACGATCTGGGCTTCCGGATACTTTGTCGGCAAGCACCGAGGTGGACATGTGCCCTTCGATGTTGATATCACAGATGCCCTGGATAGCGTTCGGAAGAGCACTGGAAAAGGTGATTTTCAACTAGTCCTGCGTGTCCAGGACTCGCCATATGACCTGGGTCAGCCACGCGGGAAGCAATACTGGGCTCCGCAACCAGAGAGTATTTTCTATACTCCGTCAAGTGGCATCTGGCAACCTGTTATACTCGAGGTGGTGCCGCCGGCCCGCATAGGCAACAGCAGCGCAGGCACAGTTTTGAAATCGAACGACATTTACAGTGGTGTTCTCGACGCTGTAGTGTCTGTGCTTGGACGGAGAGCAGGCCATGCCTATAGTGTAGAGATCGAAGGAAGCCTCAATGGGTTCTCGATCGGTAAGAAGAGGGAGAGCCTACCTAAAGACAAGGATTTCGTTTACGTCAAGCTCCCACTCGCGCTAAGTGAGGATCAAAAGAAGAGTGCACCGCAGTCTGTGACCAGCGTGGCCGCTTTTGACAACCCTGATGTCTGGCACAACGGGCTAGCTCTCTGGTCACCAGACCACCCCACTCTCTACGATCTCATCATTCGACTATACGATGCGGAGGGTAAAGTTATAGACGAAGTCAAGACTTATACGGGCTTCCGACATTTGGACTGGACTAAGGGCGACGGTACATTCCGCCTGAATGGCAAACCGCTATTCCAGGCATTATGCCTTGACCAAGGCTACTGGCCAGAGACTGGCTTAACTCCGCCTAGTCCGGATAGTCTAAAGCAAGACATCGTGCTTGCCAAAAATATGGGACTCAACGGGTGCCGGAAGCACCAGAAAGTCGAAGATCCCGTCTTCCTATACTGGGCTGACAAGCTCGGATACTTGGTTTGGGGTGAGATGGCGAATGCTTACGAGTTTAGCGCTGAGTACAAGGACCGGTTCAACCAAGAATGGACCGAGGCCGTGAAGCGCGATATTAACCATCCATCGGTTATTACATGGACCCCGATAAACGAGTCCTGGGGATACCCCAATCTCAAGGAGAATGTCGAGCAGCGTGATCATATCCGCTCGCTATACTATCTAACGAAGTATAGATGCATACAACCTTTTACTTTCACGCATTAGCATAGTACTAACTTGACTAATGGCAGGTCTCTTGATCCCACGAGGCCTATAAACGACAATTGCGGCTGGGAGCACGTGGTGACAGACCTGAGCACGTTCCACGACTATTCGGATGCGCCAGCTCTCTCCGAATCCTGCGCCACGCTCGAGAAGACACTTAATCGAGATTGGTGCGGACGGCCCATGTTCCTACCTCCCATCGGTGACACTGAGCCCGCGACCAAACACCGTCCCGGAGCCCCTATTCTCAACACTGAGTTTGCCGGCGTCAATATTGCGCCCGCCAAACCGAAAGGCGAGGAAATCAAGTCACAGGGCGGTGGAGGTGATTGGGGATATACCACCGCGATCGACTCCCGCGATCTCCTGAGCCGTATCGAGGCCCTCGTTAAGGCTGTGGTTCAAGGGAGCCATGTGTCTGGGTTCGTGTATACGCAATTGTAGGTCTACTTACCTCCTTAGGTATCTGCTTAATTTGGATATTCTTGCTAATTCATATTTCCATGCAGGTCTGATATTGAACAAGAGGTCAATGGTCTGTATTCTTTTGATAGGAAGGAGAAGGTCCCTGCTGCCGAGGTGAAGAAGATCTTTGATGCTGCGCAGAAGAGCTATTATGATAGCCTCCCTAAGGAGACCTAGACTTCATCTTACTCTATGGTGGTACGGAGTCATTGAGTTGATCGCATTTATTGCCAGGCGGAAACCATCAAATAGCCTATCACTTTTTAATGCACGAATGAAGCGCAGGGGGGTTAGCTAGGCCGACCCCTCTATTTGTTCACACATGAAATCAGTTTGTATGCCTTTTTTATGACCATTTCGAGCCAAAGTTATCGATATTATGCGATTTCAGTGTACTTCATCGTTGGATCTCGCTACTCGTATGACTGAAGACAAAGACCGCATTATCAATATGTACTGGAAAGAACCTAAGTATAGCTGGCGGTAGAATGCTTAGAATTTGGATATCTAATAATCTAGACGAGGGACATTCAACCCCTTAATCCGAAGCGACATATAGATGTGATCTAGCTGCCGGGCAATACTATCATATCGGAAATCCAGATAGTGTAGAGAGTGATGCTGTATTTGTACTGGTAGGTACAAGCAACAAGGCCGACAAGTTACAATAGTGAAGAGTGGATCTAGTGGACCCGGATAATTATTATGGCGGTCCAATGACGAGCACATTAATTCCAATTGGTGTCTCGCAGCTTAGACGTCTCCCCGAGGTTTAGTTTAGCTGGAGAGACGTCGTTGCCACTTGAAAGTGAGAGCTTCGATGAACTAATCAACCCCCGGACCCCGACCGCCAATTGACCTGCACACAACGCAGATGGCGTCGCTCTACCGCATCGCAGGCTGCGGCGCCAGGCGCCTGCAGTTTGCACGGCCGTCATCGTCGATGTCGTCGATATCGTCGGCCCCGACCCGCGCCCGCGCCTTTTCCCGCACGGCTCTGCGGGCGGCGGCCAACGAGCTGCCTCGCAACGAACTGCCGCAGCGCACAACGCTGCAGCCCGTCGACCCCGACTTCGCCCACCCGGCCGACCCCTACGGCATGCAGCGGCTGCAGAACACCGAGGGCACCGTCGAGGCCTCGCGCGAGGGCAGCATCAGCGAGCGCAAGGTCCGCCACTACACCGTCAACTTCGGCCCCCAGCATCCCGCCGCCCACGGCGTCTTGCGTCTGATCCTCGAGCTCAGCGGCGAGGAGATCGTCCGCGCCGACCCCCACGTCGGCCTGCTGCACCGCGGCACCGAGAAGCTGATCGAGTACAAGACGTATCTGCAGGCCCTGCCCTACTTCGACCGCCTCGATTACGTTTCCATGATGACCAACGAGCAATGCTTCGCCCTCGCCGTCGAGAAGCTCCTCAACGTCGAGATCCCCGAGAGAGCCAAGTGGATTCGGACCCTGTTTGGCGAGATCACCCGTATCCTGAACCATCTCATGTCCGTCTTGTCACACGCCATGGACGTTGGTGCACTGACGCCCTTCCTGTGGGGTTTCGAGGAGCGAGAAAAGTTGATGGTATGTCTGGGCCTAGCGGCATTCCGATTTCAATACGTATGGCCATGGGAGGCTAATGCTGGATTTTATAATTGTAGGAATTCTACGAACGTGTCTCCGGTGCTCGTCTGCACGCTGCCTACGTCAGACCCGGCGGTGTCCACCAAGACATTCCCATCGGCCTACTCGACGACATATATCAATGGGCTACACAGTTCGGTGACCGTATCGACGAGACAGAAGAGATGCTTACGGACAACCGTATCTGGATTCAGCGGTTGAAGGGCGTCGGTGTTGTTCCTGCTACCGAGGCTCTCAATCTCTCCTTCACCGGTGTAATGCTGCGAGGTTCTGGTGTCCCGTGGGACATCCGAAAGAGTCAACCCTACGACGCCTACGACCAAGTTGAGTTTGACGTGCCTGTCGGTATCAACGGCGACTGCTACGACAGGTATCTGTGCCGTATGGAGGAGTTCCGACAGTCCCTTCGTATCATCCACCAGTGCCTGAACAAGATGCCTGCCGGTCCCGTCCGAGTAGAGGACTACAAGATCTCGCCACCTCCACGAACTGCCATGAAGGAGAACATGGAGGCCCTCATCCACCACTTCCTACTATACACAAAGGGTTACGCCGTACCGCCGGGAGAGACATACTCAGCCATCGAGGCGCCCAAGGGAGAGATGGGTGTCTACCTTGTCAGTGACGGCAGCGAGCGACCGTACCGATGCTCTATCCGAGCACCCGGTTTTGCCCATCTGGGTGGCTTCGACCACGTCTCAAGAGGGCATCTGTTAGCCGATGCTGTAGCTGTAATTGGTACCATGGACCTGGTGTTCGGTAAGTGCCTCTGGACTGAATGCTGTTCTCCAAATATCACTGCTAACAATTATTCACAGGTGAGGTTGACAGGTGATTGGCATAAAAAGAGTAGACCAGAATTAAATAGAGACCGTGAATGCATATCATACTCGCATTTTCCCTTTTCCATATGTACAATAGCCGGAGACGAGAAGCGCAGTGGTCGAGGCTTTCATCTCGGGATGCGCGCATCATAGAGGCTATACATCCCTCGGTCCACGTTGGACACGCGGTGTCTGGTAAATACATGCACATATTGTTTATCTTACTCTTGCGTGCTACTGAAAATCTTGTAGACAGCTTGGCATGGTTCGGAGATAGATCTCGTTAGTCTAAGCCATATGGTAGCATACTGTTTTCTCCTTTCGATATTATTCGAATGTAGAACGAAGTATTGGCCTTGAAGACCGTATGTAAGCAGCTGAGCCTACATACGAGAATGAGGCACTGGCCCCTTCCATTTTCCTTTGGCTCTAGCCAGGATACGCCTTTAGGAGTAAATAGGGGTTCCCGCGCCATCCGTCTATGAACTTGTCACCAAGAAGTGCGTGAGAACCAAGTCAAATTTAGGAGTAAGAGTAAATCAACGCGATTGACTATGGCGGCCTAGCTAATGTGCATGAGAGAAGCAAGATATCTCTAAGTCTAGTTTTCTAAAATCATTATCATTCCGTCCATCGGCAAATCTCCCTTGTTCCCGACGTGGCCCATGAATTCTCTATTAGTGTAGTTGAATGCCGAAATACCGTGTAGATGCGCAGAGGAGAAAGAGCGTGATATGAGCCGCAGCACATTGATCCCTTAGTGTCCTTTGCCTGCCCCAATCTGAGAGTTTCTCTTCCCTCCTTCCCCTAATTTTTGTTTCCCATCCACTCTCTCATCTCAATGTGGCATGGTGATATTGATATGGCGTAAAGATGCATATTATGGTAGGAAATGATGAAGCCATGTAGTATGTGTGAACGATGCTTCATGAAAAGCGCCCGGGGGGATATGGATAAGGATGTTCAGACCTCGTATGCAGAGAAGCTGGCGCCAAGAACAAAAATTAGCGCCATCCAGATGTATGAGCCCTCGATATCAAGACGAAAGATTTCCGAATCTCTATAATTCTTGGTGATGATGTATGTGAGTGAAACGATAGTTGAGCACTCGGAAACGCGTTTTCGACTGCAGAACGAGCAGTTCATGGAGTAGTCGATTGTGTCGAAAACTAAATATTAAAACTCGGATGACAGCCGACGCCGTCTCACCGGCGAACCTCCAAGGCTTGACTGGAGAGAGCAGTCCTCGAAGTTCCCAGCGTGCGACTCTCCTTCGGGGCCGGCGCCAATGGGGAAGCCAGCAAGGGTTCTTTCTGGCTGTTCGTATTCGACGGTCGTAGGGAGCCCGCTCCCTTGAAATGTCTCATAACCGATCGGGTTGCCCGAAATGGGGAGACCAGGCCGTGGATAGTGCATAGTTTGGATGTCTACGGGGCGATTTCCATATTTCAAAGCGTCTGGTCCTACAGGTCCGAGTATTTGGTCGAGGAGGGAGCTTTGAGGGCCGTCCACGGCCCAACGCGCGATGTCCCCGGTAGGAATGTGGTCATACCCGCTCGGAAAATGGGGGCCGGCGGCGGCGGCGGAGTTCTGGTCTTTACTCGAAGTGGCGGCATCGGACCCGTATGAACGACTAATCTTCCGAACCTGCTCGGGCAGATAGGTGGGATCCAGTCCGGTGTTCTCGTCTTCACCTATAGTTCCAGTTTAGTAACTTACATCTTCTCAGAAAACGTGCATTGTCCTACCTTCGTCATCATCGATATTTAGAGGTTTGTATCTCTCGAAGCTCACGGGGCATTTGCACTTGCCACTGTCGTGAAGCTTGGCATGATCCTTTGTCCACTCAGCGCCGTACAAACTGGTGAGACGAACCGCGACTTCGACGTGATCTCCAACTCGAGCTTCCGTATACAACGGTACAGAGGATCCTTCGCCTTGACGTGAAACGTCTGGGTTCGTGATGTGCGCATTGTCGGCGTTATAGTCGGTAGTTGAAACCCCCTTTTGCTCCGAAAGAGCAGAGCCTCCAGCCGAAGGACCACTGCTTGCGCCAGCTTTGGTTGTTGGAGTTACTGCTCTTTCATCTTCTGCAAAGGAAGATCGTTTGACGAGTCGGGGCTGATGCAAGCCTGGGAACTGGACTTCACAACCGCATGCTCCACGCTCATGCATCCAACGATGCTCGTACTCGGCAATATCGACTCTTCTTCCATGCATGATCCGGTTGCACGGATGGCACATTGTATGAGCCAGGAAAGGACGACATGCTGGTCTAGAGCAGCACGGATTATCATGCAAGTGAGTTGTCATAGGGCAAGGACGGTTGACCGCCGTCGAGGTGTGCCCGCAGATGTAAGCGACATACTCAGTGAAGCACATCTTGCCTAATACTATTAGTAGCGTTATCTGGTAGTTCTGTAGTATGTGACGCGTGAGATTTTTTCTTTTCTCTCTCTTTTTTCCAAGAAGCAGTCACTTGTGGGCACAAGAAATTGCAGTCGCGAGATGGGTTGGGAAATCAACGAGGGTGGACTAGTTTGGTGTAACTGCTGAGATTCGTTGCTGGAAAGCCTTTTAACTCTGATTCAAATAAAGAATAAGGAACTAGAAATGAGGCATGGGAAAGAATGAGCGAGAGAATACGCAAGGGACATGCGAGAGCTTCTATAAAAGGAGGGACGAGGTCTTAAGGTGTAAGTTGGAAAGTAAGGTAATGTTCATGATAATGGTATGTCGCGTAGGTAATGCCCAAACCGCATTCAAGTCGGTCTAGATCTTCAAGGTAATATTCACCACGTGGACACAAACTCCTGGTTAATGGCGAGACTAGCCGGTGATTGCCCTGGAAGGTAATGAAACAGCCTGCCGAACCATACCGGTCGATCTGCTAGTTCTCCTTTATTATTCGGGTTTGTCTGTTAGCGAGATGGAAGGGATAAGCAATCATGCCCCTGACCACACCGTACTGCACGGCCCTTCAAGGTTAAGCTACGACCATCCCGTCGTGAATATCGTGCTTGTACGCGTCCAGTAGGGCGGGAGGTGAAGGTAAGTTAGGTACTGTGAAAGAGTACAAATCACTTAATGGCATCGCATGCTGTAGTAAATGTGCTTCCAAACAAGGAAACAGCAGTTTGACGATAACCAGGCTGTCCCCAGAACCCAGTTGACCAGATGTCCCTGTAGAGAAGGACATCTAATCTCGGCAGTTTGCTGTTCTACAAGACTGTAAGGCAATCAGTGAATGGAATAGCTCCTGTTGGTGCAACCCAAACTATGTCGACTTCCTTGGTCGAGCCCACAGAACTAGTGGCCTCATGGTTCCGTGTTCATGGCAGCGGCACCTTCACTCTGCCCTGTCATCTAGTCCGGTGGCGACCGAATAATCATGGACGGACTACGCGAATAAGCTGCTGGATTCTAGCATTGAGTTTGTGTCATTCAATATTTGGGCTCCCGATAGTGTATGGCCATGTGAAGTGTAGCACTACTTCACCTAGACAAGAAACTAAGAGCCACGTGTGTATGGCCTGTTGTGTCTAAGCTGTTCTCCGTGATAATCTCTTCAACACACCTCGGCATTATGGATAGCTTCGAAGGAATTTCACAATCTGGGGTTTGGAAATGCACTTACCAAACAGTGCAGTAGAAACAACGGAGCGTGGAAGGGGTACTGCCTGTGATGTAGTAATGGCCATCTCTAATGAAATAATTGCCACAATGGACAGGACCTATGAGATAGGGCAGCGTGGATGAGGTTCAGGGACAATGGACAAGCGTACTAAACAAAGGTCAATGGTGGCCCATTGTTCTCCCTGTTACAGGGACAGGTCTGATAGTTGAGTCGATATCACAACGACCGAAATTACTCTAATAGTCAACTGCAAAAGGGAGGTAGAACTTAAAAACATCGATTTTGACAGTAGGTCCTAGGAAGAAGAAACCCATTCTACCACATAATGGGCTTGCTTACAGAGCAACAATAGTAGAGAGATCGATCTTGTGGGAGCTGAAGCCACTGCGTTAAACCATGAGTGTCTTGGTACAGCTCTGCAGCAGGTATGACGTGCCTACTTTAAATGTTGTCTCGTCAATCACAGAAGGAGCGCAAGGACTACTAGGGGATTCTAGCATCGACGAGATTCAATCTCCTATGTTGAGGTAGATGAGCTTAGTTATTGCTCCCTATGACCTAGTAGGCTGGATATCTAATTAGGGCCTGCTCGAATTGTCGGCGATGATACGCTGCGCTTCGCTAGACCTAATATGGGAGCAGAGGAATCCAGGAATGTGCCATTCACATCTAATATAAAGAAGACCAACCCTGTAGTTCTCCTAGGAGGGAAGGAAGGAATCCTCTATCGCTAAGCGTAGTATTTTAAAACTCCTGCGTCCGGCTCCCCTTATGGCCCTGAAAGGAGTCAAGGAACGTGCTGGCTTCTAGCTCCACAGAATAGCATTGAGATTAATTCACACATGCTTTTTCAAGCTTTCCCGCCATGGGATGACATTTATCGCTCGCAGGTTCTTTTAGGTATCATACTCTAAGAGCTATCATGCTATTGTAACTAGTTCAGACCCTAATGGGTGAGAAGTCAACAATCAAAGGATGGAGCAAGCCAGCCCCTAATTGAGGCGACTGACAAGCGAAAGACTGGAAAAGGGAGAACATAAATACAATAGACAGGGAATCTATAAAGCCCAATTTAGATTCTTATTGTTCCCAGAGCTTCTATTACATACTAATTAACTATTTGTTCCGATTTAGTCGCGATGTATTATTCTCCGCGAGTTCCGACATTCTTTCAGGTCATCTTCGCATACCTATTCGATGCAGCACCACCTCGTCCTTATGGTTTGCAGTATGCGAAGTATCGTAGCTTCATACTATACGTCGCGCTGGCCTCGCAATCTTCCCCGCTAGAGGCAGCTGACGCGGAGGTCGGTGATCGTCATCCCGAGGGCGGTCTGTAGGTGTCCCTTTTGCGTGCAACCCCCCGGCGAGATACTCCTATTCTACGCTAGAAGCTCCGTACGCCTTTTATAACAGTAGAATCTAAAGCAGACGACTGCAACGATAGTGGCTTAATCATTGACTGCATGTAGCATTGTAAGGAGTGAGAACACTCAAAAGGGCATCGATAGGGGCACTTGGGAAGAAACTTACGGCACCATAGAACGAAACGATCAGCTCGACTGGCTCGAATTTATACTTAACAGGAGATCTCACTAGCTATCCAAAAATTCCTGCATCAGTCTTAAAACACGTCGACGCAGTTTATAAAGGAGAGGTCCAATTGAAGTCGGCCCCCGTAAAGTAGTACAGAAGAATAGACACGAAGGATTGGGACAAGGCACACTTTCGGTATTATTAGTATCGTAATTTCAAATTAGACGATAAACGACCACGAACTTTTACGCCTATTGATGTATATAATAGTTACAGTCTGTGAAAGGGGTACCGACCGATGATCCAATGATGTACCTATGTGCCTGGGTAGTTTATCAATGCCTATTCCACAGGGTAATGTATGCTATTCCGCCCCCGCCGTCCATGCCATGAATGCCTACCACAAGCTTCTCTCTTTGCCTTCAAATGCAAAATTCAGTGCAACACCAATAAACAATGCACAACACAGAACGGATGGTCCTATCTTATCATAGTACTTGATCACTCGTCGTTCTCGGATCCCTTTGCTTCGGTAAAGGTAGATGCCAACCGAATAGCAAAGCGCTAACACAGCCAACAAGGTGAAGACACCTGCGGCCACAAACGTAATTCTGGTTGGCTTCTCGCCGAAGTTAAGCAAGGTAGCAGCAATTGCACCAACGTAAATGGAAAACTCGAGCTATAATCCAATGTTAGTTCACACCAATGCTACTCACCTAAAATAAGATAAGCACTTACCCAGCCAAGAAATGTCCTCTCTGCGGCAAAATAGACTTTAGGTTCGACCCTGACAGGCACGTATATTTTCTTGCCCTTGGGCGCTTTGAACCTTCTGTTCTCAATTTCCTGATTGCCGAAAAACATCTGGTTGCGATTGCTACGCGGTACTGTGGTAGACCGTGGTCTAGGGGCAATCGTTTTCAATACTTGCAGAGCCCCACGTCCCGCTGCGTTAGCATAGCTTCGTGCCAATGTTGAGTAATACGTCCATCCCCCTATCCTTCTGGCCTCCTCTATCCGATCCTCTTCATCTGAGTCATCCTCTGAATCATATAGGGGATAGTCCGCACTAGCGATCGGACCTGCAGTAGTCTGTCCTTCGATATCACCTAGCACCGTAGTTGGTGCACCGTGTGACACGCTGCTATTGCCATTGGACGGGTTACTAGTATTTGGCTCACTTGTTTCATCAGCATCTGAGTCTTCTTCGTCATCAGATGTAGTGCCACTTGCGGAATGATCCGGTCGCTGAATGCCAAAATTATGCGTAGGAGGCTTGCGAATATCAACATCCATCTGCGGCATCCAATACGGAAGCAGCTTTATGTGATCTGGAAACAACGTAGCCACGCCATGAATGAATTTCGAGAACTTGGGCACAGCTTCTACGAGGTGACTTGAGATCAGCTGACGAACCCACTCTGGAGGTTCTTGGCCATGCTGGGTCTGCAGTTTCACTTCGAGAACAGCATAGGGAAATCGCACGACATCTTCAGGCGGCAATTGGGAGAAAGGCCAGTCGATACCTATGTCCATTCGTCTCCAATTGTCACCAGAACGCCTAACACCTCCCAGATTATCTTCGCGCACCATTGTCAGTTCAGTATCAAGAGATATCCGTACCCGGGCATCTGCGGGAAGCTGGAAAGCAGTTCGGTTGTAGAAAGATCGACAGACTGGCTTGTATCCCTTCTTCAGAACTGAGTACTGGATCTCCCTGGCCAGGCTCTCGTCTTCGGCAATCGCCTTCTCGGATTTCTTGCCGTCTTTCCGTGCCTTTTCAAAGAGCGCGGCTGGAAGCAAATCACCTCTCATGTACGCATTGACGTTCTTTTCCTTCATCGAAAACCGTGCCTTGACAGACTTCTCTCCGGTCCAATCTTCGCGATGAGTCTTTCGCTCAACGAATATAGTATCATTTTGCATGCCACCATACCACCGAAGACGGATGGCCTCTGCTCCTTCCGTCTTCTTCAGCCGCCCTTCGTACAGGTCCCACTTCTCAGGGTTATCGTAGTAAATGGAAGTAATAGCTGAATCTGCAGGTTCAAATTCTTTGCTTGCATTGAATACCAGAACCGGAAGGTGCTTGAGGATTATAAGTTTCAGCTCGGTGACATTATCTGGGTGCACCCAATATTTCGTAGTCTGGCGAACGAAACTCCCCTGGGTTCCACCGGCCGCACTATCACCTTTGACCGGGTTTCCTCGAGTTCGGACAATATTGTACAGATTGGAGAGCTTGACCACTTCGGCGTCGAAATCCTCGTTGTAGAAGGGCTTTTTCTTGAGCGCGGTATCGAAGGCGGGTCGAAGGTGCCAATTGGTCGTTTTCTGTGCTACGTGTAAGCTTGACTATTCAAAGATCTGGTGTTGTGGGGTGCACGAACATCGTGTTTCTTTATTATCTTATAAAAACCCGTGTAGTTGAGCTGAACATATTTAGCGAGGTCGTGAACGTCGGCAATAATGTCGCTCAGGTCCTCTTCTAGCAAAATGAACTCTTCCTCGGGCGGCCCTTGCTCGTTCAAGCCGCGTTCTGTAGCCCTTGAGACAACTTCTCTGACCTCTCGCTCGCCCACAGCTATACGGCGCTGTATTTCAGATTGTTTGACCTTTGTTTTCGTGTAGACCTTCTCGAGTTCAGCATAGAGCTTAGCAATGAAAGCCTGCTCGTCTTCCTCGGTCCATCTTTTCTGCTGAGCTCTCCTGTCTGTCTTAGCCGCAGAGGCATTTGACGGCCCGGCTTCCTCCTCTCCATGAATCTCGACAGGGGTACCGGATGCCTTCTTCAGCTCTGCCTTAAGTCCATCATAGTCGATGTAGTACCACTGGTATTCGCGGATGATGCTGGAGCGTAGTTGCTGGCCAAACTTCATGGCGACGCGGCCCAGGCGGGCGTACTACTTTCGGGTATAATTGCAGCAACGCGACAATCGATGAAGTATTTGATTGGTCTGAATGTGTTAATCCATGAGCATAGACAAACAATTGGGTAGCTGGTCTCAGACACCAAGACACCAGAAACACAGGACACCGGCAGCTCGGGGGCGAGAAAGCATTGGGAAGGGGGCTGGTTACATGAGACCAATGTAAACAATGGACCAATTGACCTACTGAAGCTGAGTTCCCGACTTCCCGCGCAAAAGAGAATTGATAATGGGTGACGTTTTTACAATAGGCAGGCGGCCATGGTGTATTTCGCTCAGTTCCGAAGAGCACTGCATTTCCTTTGAGATCGATGTCACGAGAGCTTCTTTAGCTGGAATCTCCACGCTAGCTTGAAACCCGTTGAACCCACCCCACTGTGACGTTAATGAGGTAACTGTGAAGGCAGTGCATTGGCCAATAGGAACGCGTCCCTGCGCACGTGTTCCAAGATCGCATTTCCATTAGAGGAGCTATGAATCGAGCTAACTTACAGTACACTGTATGAACTCTATATACTGTACGTCTAGACCCGCTCGGCCCCTGACCTTACCAGAGCTACCCTGCAATAGCCAAGGACTTTTTTAATGCCCCGCGCGCACTTACACATGAGGGATCCCTGATTTCATGTGATAGCTAACAAAAGCTCTCTTAGAATTATAAGCGGACAGACCGTCGCAATGGCAGACGATACGATTGAGGCTCGTATCCCAGCCTCCTGCCCTATAACGATATCGGAAATTCTTCGCCATGCATGGCACCACGATCTAGCCAACCTCAAGCCTCTCCTCTCCGTCCCCGGTCGCGCCAGCGTGCAAGAGCCAACAACGGGCGAAACGCCCCTCCATGCCGCGATCAGGTCGTGTGGCGCCAAAAACTCAGACGATGGCAACCACGCATCCGCAAAACAGCCCGCTAACGTCGACATCGAGGCCGCCAAAGCCGTTGTGCAACAGCTGTTTCTCAGCGGCGCAATCTGGAACGACGTCGACAGTAATAACGAGACGCCCGGCTGTGTAGCCGCGCGCTTGGGGCAGGATGATTTATACAATCTGTGTGTTGGGGCTGGGATGCGCGCCGAGTTACTGTTCGGATTGCTAGATGGCTACGAAGCGCTCGAGTCCGACGTCGAAGATGAGGACGAGGATGGGGACGAGAAAGGCAATGGACGGACAGTAGACGAAGGTACTAGGGACCAAGGAGATGCCCCCGAAGACATAATCCTCGAATCGGACCCCGACCGCGCGTTCTCGCCCCCACAGACCGATGGCACGGTGACGAGTGCGGCTTATCTGCGTGCGAATCTGACGTACACCGACGGCAAGCTTGTCGACGACGAGCAGAACGGAGTGATGATGGCCTGGGAGACGTCTATCATGCGGTCTTCCGTGGATGCTCTACTTCCGGGTCTGCCAGCCGGGAAGCGCATTCTCAATATCGGCTTTGGAATGGGTATAATAGACACCATGTTTCGCGAGACGAAGCCGTCCCGCCACCACATCATTGAGGCGCACCCCGAGGTCTTAAAGCACATCGAGACCAGTCCCGACTGCACGTTCGGCAAGGATTGGGAAGCCAACTGTCCTAGTGAAGGCGCTTACAAGGCTCACGCAGGCAAATGGCAAGAAGTCGTGCCGAAATTGCTAGAGCAAGGCGAGTTATACGATGCCATATATTTCGATACTTTCGGCGAGGATTACGGGCAGTTACGCATGTTCTTTACTGAATATGTTCCCGCGCTGCTTGACGAGGGTGGCATTTTCAGCTTTTTTAATGGTCTAGGCGCCGATCGCAAGGTCTGCTATGACGTGTACACCAAAGTTGTCGAGATGCATTTGACAGATGCTGGGCTGGACATTGAGTGGAATGAGTTAGATGTGGACATGAAAGGTCTAGAAGAAGAAGGCAAAGGTGAATGGCATGGGGTCAAGCGGCGTTATTGGACCTTAGACAGTGAGTCCCCCTTGATAGGTTATGGCTTTTCATCATTAACACGGATCAGAATATCGGCTTCCCATTATCACTTTAATGGGATAGAGAAGGATGCGTTTGAGCATGACGATAGCAGTGTACATATTGACCGTACATTTTATATCTCCCCGAGGCCCCAATCTATGTCTATCGTTCTATCGGACACATCAACGACAACCTTCCCGATTCCTGCGCCCTTCATACAAGACAATTGGTGCCCCTTTACTGGAAATGCTCAGGGTGCAAGATACCTGCGAGATTGCCCTTGGCGACTCTCTTCAGTGTCAAGGCAGCAATCAAAGCAGCGCCAACACCGCTACCGTCTTCAGCAGCCAGAATTTCCACTGGATCCTCCTCCTTCGGGTTGGATTTGGCGGGCCAGTCGAGGATTTCTCGCAAAGCTTGGGCGCCTCGGGCTTTGAAGTGAGGATACTTGTTGAAGACAGAACCATCGGCACCGACGTGACAAGGTTGCAGATTCTTCTTCGTGCAGATAGCAGCTACACCACAGGCAGAGAGACGAGCAGCGCGGGTACCGATCAGCTCAGCCGCCCGGCGAATAAGTTCGAGCTCAGGTTGCGTAGGGGCCAGATGGAGCTTATCCTTGAACAGGTCTGCAGTCTCTTGCAAGTTCTCAAATGGATCGCTAGAAATGTTTAGCACAACCTTGGCTCACTATTGAGGGCGTGGAGAAAAGACTCACTCTTCAATCGCAGATAGGAAAGATGAATCTAATGTATACGGCTTCCGCAAGGCTTTGATATCCTGACCCTCAAAGATGTGGATGTCTTTGTTGTCGTGTAGATCGACCATGATCAAACGGAAAATCTCGCCAAGGTACAACCCTGCAATGCACTTTTCGAAAGCTTGCTGTCCCGGTCGCGGGGACTCCTTGTCGATGATGACATCGTACTTCGTACGAGGGAGCACCTTGTGCTCGTTGTCAAACGCACCCCATTCACAGTTAATAGCCATAGGCATATCGGCAGGCAAATTCATGTGCGCCAGCTTGGGGATAGAACCGCAATGTTCCATGTAGGCAGCATTGCATCCAGTTCCGAATATACACCCGATCCTCATCTTTGGGTCGGTATAAGCCGAGGCGATCAGTGTTCCTGTAGTGTCGTTGATTAATGCAGAAACCACAATTGGCACACCCTATCCATACATCAGCTTAAGAGCACGATCGCAAGTATGCATAGACCTACTCGTTGTTCCAGAGCAGCTTCAAGCATAGGCACAACATTCTTGCCCTCCACACCGTCAATGTCGAAGCCTTTGGTCCAGCGCTGAAGTATGCCTTCATCGATATAGTTCTGTGTTGCGGGGTAGGAGAACGTGAACCCGAGAGGGATTTTCCCTGATGCAGGCACTTCACATTGCTGCACTTCAATAAACTGTTGCAAGCAGTCGGCTATATACTCCCAGAGCTCATCCGAGTCACCTGTCTTGAGTTCCTCCGGCATGCGGTACTTAGACTGGACGATGTCGAACTCGGACTTATTATCCGTTAGGGTGATTTCACAGACGCGTAGGTTTGTGCCACCCATGTCCAGAGCTAGATATTTTCCGGTTTCGTATCCATCAGGGAAGTCCATGACCCAAGTTGGATTCATAGGCTGTTATCTTCGATTAGCTGTATGTTGGCCTTGAGATGATCTCAACAAGACCTACAATACTACCTCCCTCCACACTCAAGCCTATATGCATTAGTCACCTCCATGTGCTTATCATAAGATGTTACACACCTTTCTCCAGCTCAGAGATAAAATGTTTCGTGATAGCCTTGAGCTTGGCCGTGTCAATAGTAAAGGCCTCCTCGAGGCTCTTAATCTGCGCCAGCAGATCCTTGGGCATGTCGGCCATGGATCCTATTGAATGTTGTGCGTTAGCTATGGGAGATTCCAGGAACAAAATCTGTGGAGAGTAAAAGTCAAACAATTTTGATGCCTGAACAGGATTGTGGTACTTGAAGGTATGGTGTTTGATCTGAAACCAACTTTTTCAAATACTATAAGAAGGTATAGCTGGCCCTGCTATCGGTAACAGCTGTGTTGAGATCACAGTAGCTGAGGGCAATCTGGGTAATTGTAGCTTAGGATATAAGGAACCGATAGTGAACCCAAAGGCAGCTTTGGTAGCAGCCAACTGGATAATTACTAGGTCTACCGCAAGGGTGTGGCAACAAATGTGTTATATGTTATGCGTTACGGAAAAGACTCGTGCTTGGGATTTGAGGCGCATTGAGTGAGCTGCTGAACTAGGTCGTGCCGGAAGACAAGAGCTCAGCTAACAGGCAGATATGTTCAACAAATTGATCATGTGTGGCCGTTGGTTGCACATGCACAAACAATGACGACGCAATAGACTGTGCGATTTATGACTTGACCTGACATGTTTGCTCACTGAGACACCTGATATAAGTGAAAAAAAACAAGACAAACAAATAAATAAAATACGTACCCTTGCGGGATGGCGGCTTTCGAGGTCCTACTCCAACCATTTTGATAATACTCGATATGAAAGGGACGGTGGGCAGAAAGAAGCACTATCAAGACAAGTTAGGCGGTCTCAAACTGCGGTTATAAATCTGAGATCAAAGAGAATAAACCAAAGGTCGAAAGAAAAAGAAGACATACAGACTCGACAAGAGCAAAAGTGGTGATGATAGTTGAGGGAGATGTTGGCAATCGATAGGAAGAAAGTGACAGGCCGACCTAATAAGCCAAGGAGCAGGGCTGACTAGGCCAGGTAGGGAAAGTGGTCCTTACTCAGCTCCAGCTTAGCCCAGGTCCAATGATACAGATAATTATACAGCAATGTGAAAATGACGGGGCGATGTTTGCTTTGCGGGTATTTCGACTGTGACGAAGCTCCGGGGTGAGGGGCAGAGCTTACATCTGGATGCCCCTCCATAGGCCGGACCACGCTAAGCTATGGTAGATTTGCTGTCAGGATCCACCTAGGCACTGGAGAGCTCCCAATGAAGTTTAGGCCAGTCTAGTTATTAGGTGGTATGCGGGCTAGAGACTTACTATTTACCTCACTTACTCTCGATTCGCTGCGCAAAGACTGTGCTCTTGCCAAGGTATTCAATGCGTTCAAGAGCTCAATAATGTTTGAGCTCTTCATTCAAACGGAAAAAAATTGGGACATAATGATCTTAGCAGAGCGTGACAATTAGTATTCAGCATAGTTGACCTGTTATCAGCAGTTCCAAATGTTTTACTCCTTGCCAGCTCCATTCATCGAACCGTTAAAGATAACACTAGAATCAACACTAAAAGTGCTGCCCCTAAAATACCTTCTGATTGCCCACCTTAGGTATCCTTACAATATGTTTTGTACTGCACCATACTGCCATATCAATGATTTACTTAGACATCACGGTACACGTAGATATCACGAACTCAACCGCAATAAGGCACTCGGTGTGGGTCTAGGCGGCGGTGTACTCTTGACTGCTTCAGCGACTAAACCATACCGAGGATGTTTGAGGATGTCACATGTGCCTGAGTAGAGGGTCGAGATTAATAGGACGTCAATCATAGCGATTACGGACTTACTTGACCATGAGACAAGGGTATCAGTGCTGTTAGCCACGTAGAAACGAACAATGTCATATTCTGCTAATAGGTAAGTGCACCTGAGAAGGATCCAAGGGAGCCTTTCGCGAACTGTAGCTTACTGTCAGTTCGCCCAATATATCGCTACGATAATATTGTACATGTAGGACTGCATGTTAATTGTTGTATCACTTCGACTACCTCGACTGCCTACCTTGTCTCCCACGCATGCCAAGCGATTTAGCCCTATAAGTTTGGTTCTTGGATGTGGGTTGTATTAGGTAACACGCTTGGAATAGGTTTGGACAGTCCGACTCAGGACCTCTTCATCGCCAGAATCGGCCCCCCATTTTAGCCCACGCTAGCTTAGCACGTATGACTTCCCACCGACTAATGTTGACGCTTGTTTGATGTAGTCTTCACGATTCGCCTAGGTACTTACCGTCAACTGTTCCAATCCAAGCATTGAGTTATAAACACAAGCTCCCCACTAAGTTAGGAGCATGCCATTACAATAGTTGTGCTGGCGGTGAACATGAATCAGCCTATCATTTCTCGAGATCGCATTTGATTTCAAGGCAACAGCTCTTCTCTATCTCCTTCTGCTCACAAGCGCTTCTGCATCACATCGACTAAGCATGGAAGAGTTCATATTGACTAAGTTAAACGTACAACTAGATATCTGTCCGGCTAGGCTTCCTTGACGGATCTTACAGAGTCAAGTCAGGAACTCGGAGCGCCTTAGATACTATTGATATGTCAATACGAAATATCATGGGCACTGATAACAACGCAGGAGGGACTAGTATACATCCTGATGAGTATCGATCTTCGTCGTGTGCTCATCCATGACTTGAGAAGCGTGCTGCATTACTTCGTCGGGAGGCTTCTCATCCTGTTCCTCTGCTTCAGACGCATTCGCAAGAAACAAATCGCTAACAGCTCCCTTGCCGGTTGCTCTTCGAAAAATTGCCAAAGCCGTGCCAAATTCTTTATGTTTACCGATTTGGATCGCGTCTAGCATATTCAACGCAAAGTTCTGGCAGTTGTTGGTAATGAGATTGTAGCCTTTTTGCCTTTCTCTCATGTTGTAGATAACCATCTCGCCTATATGCCAACAACGTCGTGTCAGTTTCCCACATGCTCAGAGAAGGTAAGTTGTCCTGGCGACTCATAGGCTTACCAGCTTGTCTGAGGGCTTCATCATTGAGTTTCGTCTTCCCAACTTCATAGACTGTCCACTCAGTCCCGGCTTGCTCGCCGTTGATGTAGATAATATCAAGATTTTCATCCTGATTGACTGTAAGCAGCAGCCACAATCCGAATAGGACCATGTGGTAGACGAACCATCCAAAGCTGGTGACAATAATCACCCACTAGTATAGCCCAATGCTGAGTAGGGTCAGGGTAGTGATTAATCTTCTTAGCTATGAGCTGACCGAGCCCAGTTTCAGCAAGCCATCCACCGCCGGGAACTGGATGCCACCCGATAGCTACGATGCGGCTTTCCGCGACCAGGCCCGGCTCACCCGGAGGAATGACATTGGGTTGATGGCCACTTTTTGGGATTTTAACACTCGCTGCTCCATAATTTCTTACAGCTCACAGATTGAGGAGTCGCTCACAGTCCTAGGGCATGTTCAACATGAAGCTTTCCCTTGACAAGTTCCTCTTTGCCCTTAGAGAGTCCTTTGGAAAGCCCCGCTTTTCTGTGCCAACTGTTAGACGTTTATGGCTCAATGCCAGTTTTTTCATGCTGGTTCGTTGGCTATATACATACAAGAATGACTTAAACTTGCGAGTTTTAGAGAGCGATTCATTCTCAGGGTCGGACATGATAGTAAGTTCTGGTAAAGCTCTATAAGTCCCTTTTTAATGCGATCTACCAGACCCTCAAAGGCCAAGCCTCGGATGACTTAGGGCGCATGTGTACATATGAATTACGATGGGGTCAGCAGGGGAAATGGTGGGGTCGACAGTACCTATTCCATTTTCGATTTTGACATACAGTATGCTTTACAGTGTCACATACTGCACACGGTGTAGCGGGAACAAGCTCGCAGTAGTACGTACCTGCACAATTGGCCGGCCCACTAGGCCATGTTGAACTCAATTGAGCAACGTAAGCTGTAACTTTTGGAGAGTTGTACACTACTGGGCTAGCTATTCCCAAGCCAAGACATCACCAAACTACTAGACGCGAAGGGCTACAGCATACAACTGTTTGCCATCTTCGTTTTCGTTTCGCCAATTTTTCTCTGTTCTTCTCTACCGGATATTAGGAGCTGTTGCGGAGTTGCTCAATTGATGAGCGCTCCACCCGGTAATTCTTCACCATGAAGTTCACTGCCGTTGTGGCTGCATGTCTTTCCTTGGTTTCCACAGCCTCTGCGGAAGCCAATGTCGATGCATCAGTCTCGTCCAAAGCTGGTCTTTCCTCCACATTCACGCCGCCGCAGACGTTCAAAAATGCGAACCTCGTCCACATTATCTCGCTAGAGAAAAACTATGTGAAAGAATCCATAAACGTTCTGATCGAGAACGTTTCTGAAAAGCCGCAGGACGAATACTACTTGCCCTTTACTAACGAACAACTAGAGAGGATTGGAGGCTTTGAGGTTAAGGATAGGAAGAACTCCGATGTCGTGGGATTTACTGTAGATGCGGTAGAGTTTGATCCGTTAAGGTAGGTTGAACTTCGCGAGCTGTTCTGCTATTGCCGTTCGTCCAAAACTCCCACTAACAACGAGGTTGACAGTGACACCCAATTCTACCGGATCAAGCTTCCTTCGCCTCTTGCACCCAAGAGTCAGCAGACCCTCGGCATCTCCTTCTACTATCTGAACGCCGTGAAGCCATTGCCTGCAGCAATCGAACAGGCAGACAAGCAATACCTGGTCTACGCATTCTCCGCCTATGCTCCCTCAGCATATCCCACTTTGAAGCAGAAGACGGAAGTGAAGCTTCCCTCTTCCGACGCACCAGACTACACCAAGATCGCTGGGCATGGAGAAACGAAAGAATTCCCCATCAAGCAAGGATCGAAGCTTACGTATGGTCCTTTCCCCGAGGTTCCCGCTGGCGCAAGCTCGCCCGTGAAAGTGCGATACGAGTTTAACAAGCCCGTTACCCACATTTCGCAGCTTGAGCGCGATATCGAAGTGAGCCATTGGGGCGGAAACATCGCTTTTGAAGAACGATATACGCTTTTCCATTACGGCGCAAACCTTTCTTCTCAGTTCAGTCGAGTCAAGTGGGCGCAATCTCAGTATTTCAGCCCGCAGACCTTCGCTTTGAAGGAACTGAAGTTTGTTCTTGGAGCCGGAAGCAAGGATGCCTATTTCACGGATGTTATTGGCAACGTGTCAACGTCACGCTTCCGTTCCAACAAGCGCGAAGCTGTGCTTGAGCTCAAACCTCGATACCCTGTCTTCGGTGGCTGGAAATACCCATTTACGGTTGGCTGGAACGCCGATTCTCACAACTACCTAAAGAAGTCGGGTAGCAAATTCCTGCTCAATGTTCCCCTTATTGAGGGCCCTAAGCAAGCAGAGGGTGTTGAGTACGAACATGTCGACATCCGCGTCATCTTACCTGAGGGTGCCGAGTAAGTTAAAGGCAGCCGAGCTTTCAAGCTAGTCATGCTGATAATTCTACAGCAACGTCAAATTCTATACCACGGCTCCCGACTCATCCATCACTGCCCACAGTGTTGATATCGTCAGAACGTATTTAGACACGATTGGCCGAACCGTTCTCACGATAAAGACACGAAACCTGGTGGACGAGCTGCGTGATCGCGAACTAATTGTATCGTACGAGTACTCTACCGCAGCCGCTCTGCGCAAGCCATTTGTTATTTTCTCGAGCACCATGGCAGTATTTGTGGGTATCTGGCTCCTCTCGAAGCTAGATGTGAGCTTCTCGACCAAATAATGATTTGAATCATGTTGTAAATGAACAGCAAAGATTTTCTAGACAATACTGTATGAACACAAAAAGGGACACCAGACGGAGGGACCTGAAGCATAAAGCAGGGTACTAAATAGAGAGCGTTGAGCACAGCTTAATGACGCCGACATACATATGTCGCTTATTCATCGGATCAGGGTATACACCTAACTTAGGTAGCTGTGCTGTTATAGGAAACCTGGTGGACGCCATCTCCCGCGCTCATGAAACGCAGAAATTACATTTCAATGTCTTGTCATCTTGCTCTTTCTGAGACCATTCTGGGCCCGAGCATTGGTGTGTATTCACAACGCCAATATATGTGCATAAAGTAGCTGCAGGGACCAGGATTTCCAGTCAGCGTTCTGAATGGCCAGTTACTCGCACTACCTACATATCAACATTGCTTTACGTCGCCAAAAGAGAAATTGTCCCGACCGCCCGGCAGGCTCTCTGCTACTAGACTAACTAGGTACTGTACACTTACTGCGTGCGTATGCACGAAATCAACGTGTGGGGTATGCACGCTGACGTCGCTGCATCATCATAGGATAAGAGAACGGGCTGTAGGGGCTGACGTTGCATTTTGTTTCTGATGCCACTACCTCTGCACGTTAGATAGATACAATGCCATGTTGGCTCCCTGATTGTACGCATCCAACACATGTGTGTTGTTTAATAAGACAGTCAGGTGTTCAGAATGTCCAAGGCCACCTATCAGCTACCACAACCGCATCGAATTTCCGTCTGATGTGAGGCGAAGGACTCAACACCATAAGCAAGGCTGAACTATAGTATACGGGGAACTCGCCAGGAAAAGAACGCTCAGGAAGTTGTAAGAATTATCCATCGTCTAGAATTGGTGTGAGTGGCATGGATGGAACCTCCTTCCACTCGTGGTGTGAACCAGCGTTGTAGAAGAAATCGGGGGATTCCTTATCGTTGCATTACTTGCCTGTTAAACAGGTTTTACATGTGTAACCATCTCGTGATTCGTTGCACAAATTTACGAGGTGAGGATAGAAGATATTGATCGGCCTGCATTCGAACTCAACAGACAGATCGCATTCTATTCTCTGGCGACATGGTTTACCTACGATCACAATGCGCCTCGCGCTTCAATGAGGCACAGGGTTTTCGAAGGGTTTTCGAGGCATTAGTATCGGGATGATCGAGACCATCAGCCTACCACCATCCACACACATACACATATACACATACCACAGTCATCGATAGTCCTGCGTAAATAAGCACTATCTAGGTCAGCCGGACCAGATGACGGCGGCGGAGTTAGTTGACTTCACTCACCTCGCTAGTGTCGGTCATGGATTCCAGGCTTTCGATACGCCCGTTGATCTCGGTTTGAAGCGAAGGCTTGGCAAGACGTACTGTAGATAAGACCCTTGCCGTACTACCCAAGCCTCTTTGCTGAGCGCCGCAGCCGGGGTGACTGGATCAAACGAGCGGCTGGAGACTCTAGGGTTAGATTTCAGGGTCCAGGCTCCTTCGTTGTTGAATACGAAGGTACCAAGTATATATATCTATATCTAACGACCAGCACGCCGTTATTTTGCCGCACCTCACTCTGCTAGTATTTATCACTAGACTTTCAAACTCTCATATCGACCATCACAATATCACTATTGCCCCATCAAGTTTGATCCCCCGCGGTTCAGCGCAACAATACGCATCGCCTATTCCTAACGGATTAAACCGCAGAATACTTCATATCTCTCATGCCATACACAACTACTTCTGTTAAGAGGTACTATCAGCGCACCGAACCAGAGAAAATGTGTTTCCGTCCCGAGCCCAAACGCAAGTACTACTATCACGAGGAATACATTCCCGTTCGCCAACATCACGGCGGCAACCATCACCACCATCACCACGGTCACGCCCGAGTTGCGACGCCGGTGCATGTTAGTTACCCGCGCGTGAGCACGAGCAGCCATCGGCATAGCGGCCCCATCGTATATGAGCGAACCAGCCAGACCCGGTACCGTTAAGCTTCTGCAATATGACGAAAAGTTCAGCGGGTGATTATATCTAGCTGAACATCGCATAACATGACTTAGACGCATACCGACTGTGTGTCTCGAATCTGTCTGTCTATCCAGCCGCAGCCGCTTACGTCATGGGTTTCCCTGAGTGCGCAACACGAAAATACATCAACCATCAACCCAACATACCAGCTATCCTTGTTCGTCTCTCAAACCCTTTCTGATAGCTGGCTAGAATTTCTACTTGTATCATTCTTATATTTGCCATGTATTTGTACTATATGACATCGCGAGAAATGAATTAGGTCTACACAGGGTCGGAATTAATTGTTTAATCTTAATTCAGATAGGGTACGTTATCGTCATGAGGTACTTAGAAGGTACACACGATGTTCTTAAATAGCAGGCGGGGTACAGCGATTGTCTCTACAGGGTCATACACACCTTACGATAATACCATGACATCAATGGCATGAATAGAGTCCTATGCAACCATAGCTACACATATATGCACTTTCTTCAAAGGGTTTGCCTCTAAGTGCTCATTAGTGCCCTTTATTACCCTCCGGATGGGTGCCGGAAATCATTCGTTGTAGCCTTTGTCAACAATTAGTTATGACGTACCTATCTTTACTTAGTACGGAACAAGAACGTACTCGCGTAGAACGTAAGACTCTCTCGAGCACAACATATTTACAACCACAGGGGATAATTTGTAGCGCAGCGAATAGACATCATATCGCATACCAAAAGCCTTCGATTGCCTAGGATAATCCTTGTTGGAACGAGGACCTGATCTACACCAGTGCAATTGACTCCGCTGGCTACCAGTACCGAGCGCAAAAGTCCTGACTCGGAGCTGTAAGTAAACTTCGATACTTCCTACCAGGCGCGTGAGGAGTATGGGCATAGGGAAGGATTACCGGTCGCCACAGCGCGTTCTGTAGATAATAGTCTTAGAAGAGAAGGAAGCAGTCAGTTAATACATCAACAGTACCATCATTAGCAAACCTTCGCGGATCCGGCTGATCCCTCCTGGGCCCAAGACTCATCATGTAAGTCACCACAATGGATTTCTTCAGAAGCAGCTCCAAGGGGGTGGCAGAGCTCGAAAGAAATCTGCCGTCATCGCCTCTGATCTCCCTCACGCCACAGCCGAAGTCGGGCACGGGCAGCAGGACGCCGCAAAACTTGACTTATGTGTACCTCTCTCGCGGATTCCTAGGAATCTGGCCAGCCCATAAGAATCTAGCTAGACTAACTCTCCTGCTAGGAATCGATCGTTATCCATCCGTTCCGGCAAGGGGAATAGTGCTTCGTCTTCGCCTACGCACCGGAAAGGGTTTTCGTTCGCATCGCTCCGCGGGACGATCCAACCTGAATTGTCCCGCCGACTTTATCGTCTGATCAAGTCAACCAACAACCTGATCTCAGCCCACGAGGCCGCAGGAAAAGAACGTAACATAATCGCCCAAGAACTATCGGAATGGGGCGAGCAGACGCATGATGAAGCCGTCTCCGACATCAGCGACAAGGTCGGCGTCATCCTCAGTGAGCTAGGGGCGCAAGAGGATAGCTACGCCCATAATCTCGACGATGCCCGCGGTATCCTCAAGACAATACGGAACACCGAAAAAAGCGTGCAGCCGAGCCGTGACAACAAGGGGAAGATTACCGACGAGATCCAGAAGCTCAAGGTCAAGGAGCCCCAGAGCACAAAGCTCGTCGTTCTTGAGCAAGAGCTGGTGAGGGCGGAAGCAGAGAACTTGGTTGCGGAGGCACAGCTGACGAATATCGTATGTTATTTTCAAACCTATTCTCCCTGATATAGTACGCCCACAACAATAGGGCTTCGCTGACTGATCTGGCGATGGAATAGACTCGTAAGAAGCTCAGAGAAGCCTACGATGCTGAGTTTGAAGCTGTGATAGAGCGCGCCGAAAAGCAAATCATTCTCGCAAAGCATGGAAAGCGCCTACTATCTCTTCTGGACGACAGTCCAGTAACACCGGGCGATCCGCGCAAGGTGTACGAGCAGGGAGGCGCTGCCCGGCAAGTCCTTAATGACGCCGAGGACGACCTTAAGAGCTGGGAGAAGAATCGGGGAAGTGAGTTCATCGGCCACGAAGAAACAGACTTTGGCACGGGCAGTGTAACATCACGAGGTGAGGAGTCCACGAAGGAGACGACCCAGATGCGAAATGAAGAGTTTGCCTCGGCGTCTTCAAGTCCTGCTCGTCAAGAATAGGAGTTCGGTAATCGAGGTTAGATGGATGTTGATAATTAATGTGTTAAGGAAGAGGAGAGTAGGGATAGAAGGCTCACGACATTTTGTATATGGTTAACGATTCTGTTGTATGAGTATACGGCCGGCAGAAGAGGAACCAGTGGTGCACGTTATGTATTAATTCATCTTGGTAAATTGGTAATTTGATAATACACTGACTTTCATACTTAACATGGCTTACCTATGATTTCCATCGCACGTTGACTTTGGCCTAAGTACAAATCAACCATAATTACTCCTCAAGCATTATCCTACCAGTATACTTTGATAGCCTATCTAGGTAGGTACCTACAAGGGTATATCACAGTTTGGCCAATGACAGATCAATAGCTGCCCCCCGGTCAGTACCCCTGGTTTACACACTAGCTTGCCCAGCAATAGTGGGCATAGATTGTCTCGAGAGTCTTGGCATAGTATAAAGTACGCTTCAAAACATCATCCCACTATTGACGAGCGCCTGATTGCGTTGTCGTGCAAACGAGTTAACATGAAGACTCTTATGCTCACAAGTCGACGCCTGCGACCTTCGGCGCCGAGTATATGTAGGAGCTGCAATAGAAAATTAAGGCAATCATTGGCAAAATCCTATTCAAGCACATCGCAACCTGACATTTACGATGTCGTCTGTGTTGGCGGCGGTCCCGCTGGCCTCAGCCTCCTCGCTGCATTGAGTACGTCCCGGGAATGAACAGTATGATGAACTCGGAGCCTCGGTGCTAAATGCAGTATTTGCAGAGGCAAACCCGACCACGGCCGGTTTACGGGTGGCGCTCGTTGAAGCCCAAGATCTAGGCAAGCTGCGGGCATGGCAGCTCCCTCCTGATCGCTTCTCGAATCGCTGCAGCTCCCTCACCCCGTCTTCGGCCAATTTCCTCGACAAGATCGGCGCATGGCGCCACATACAGCGAGACCGAGTCCAGCCATACCACGAAATGCAAGTTTGGGACGGCGTGTCGGATGCGCGTATCGAATTCGACTGGGCGCCTGGATCGGCGCCGAACGGCCGAACCATCGCATACATGATTGAGAACTTGAACCTTACGTCAGGCCTCCTTAAACGCATTGATGAGCTAGGTGGCATCACGACCTTTGACAGCGCGCATGTCGAGAGTATCACCCTGGGCGAGGACACAGAAGAGCTGGATTTCCGGGAGTGGCCGATTGTTCATCTGGGTGGAGGGAAGCAGCTCGCCGCACGGCTCCTTGTCGGCGCAGACGGCGCCAACAGCCCTGTGAGAACATTCGCTGGAATCGACAGCAAAGGCTGGGATTATGAGCGTCACGGGGTCGTCGCGACGTTGGAGTTAGAAGGCAACGGCTGGGGTGGAGATGATCTGAAAATCGCCTACCAGAGGTTTCTTCCCACGGGGCCTATCGCGATGCTTCCTCTCCCAGGCAACCGCTCAACTCTAGTCTGGTCTACAACACCCTCTAACGCCGCATTGCTGAAGAGTCTCTCCGCAAAAGACTTTATCGCCCTTGTCAATGCTGCCTTCCGCCTCAGTACGGTGGATCTACAATTCATGCACACAATGAGCTCGGGACAGGAGGATGAATTGGCTTGGAGGCTGCAACACACGCATTTCAATGCCCAGGCCATACCGCAGAGTGTCGTCGGCGTACAAGACGGCACCGTTGCGTCCTTTCCGCTGAAGATGCGCCACGCAGACACCTATATTGGCGAGCGCGTAGCGCTGGTAGGCGACGCCGCGCACACGGTCCACCCGCTCGCCGGCCAGGGCCTCAACCAGGGACAAGGCGACGTGGAGAGCCTGGCCAAGACCATCGACTACGCCGTGTCGCACGGCCAGGACATCGGCACGCGCATGTCGCTGGAATCCTACAACGCGGAGCGATACATCGCGAACCACGTCATGCTCGGCGTGGTCGATAAGTTGCACAAGCTGTACTCGGTCGAGAACGGACCGCTTGTTCCCCTGCGGTCGTGGGGGTTAAGCGCCGTCAATGCGATGGGACCGCTCAAGGGGTTCTTCATGCAACAGGCTGCCGGTAATGGTACCAAGTTGTTCTGAGAGTGGAGTACTGGCTGACTGATTGTATATCTATCTACCTATGTCTGAAGCTTGTAATATGTATATCCTGTAATTGTACAAGTATCGATCTGCTCGAAGCTCGCGATGGTGCTGTCGGTTTGGCTGATATCTATAAAAAGCATGAACTGTGTCATTTTAGGTATGCTTAGAGTTTCACCTGTAATGCATGTGCTTAAACTAGGTTTTCATGCAGTTTCTATTTTGCTTCGCAGGATGACATTCCGAGCTCTGTTCAATACACTTAGCTTTTAGAATTAAAGCCGCCTTACCTACACAAATCCTCCGCAGGTTCCCATACAAATGTCCTATGCGATGCAACGCCGCCTTCCATATCCGTAGAGCATCTGTTGAGCTTGATAGTGAGCTAGTGGGGTGTGCTGATCAATTGGCAGGGGTGAGATTACGAATGAATTGTATGTTATCGATAACTGAATCCCTTCAACTTTTTTTGCTCGAGATAGCATGGTCTTCAATTCACCCCACCATACATATAAACTACACCTACGGCAACGGTGATTAGAAGATTATGGCGCCTTCTTCTGGACGACGGGTGCCGAGCGCAGCAGAACGCGAGGAGCGCAACGTAAGATTTTCGCATGATCCACCTGCTCGACTCACCCGCTACTACAGTCAGAAACTGACATCTTCCCTAGACTATCGGCATCAACAAGGAAACCGTGACGAACACTGTCTCAGACGACTACCCCGATAACTATGCCAACGAAGAACATGCCTGGGACAAGGAGGACTTCCGCCGTACCTTCAGGGTCCAGTTCCACCAGAACGACCAATTCGAGGCCCAATTCTCTCTCATCGGCATCGACGCCTCCGTCGCGAACGCCTTCCGCAGGATAATGATCGCCGAGATCCCGAGCCTCGCCATCGAGACGGTCTTCGTTAACAACAACACCTCGGTAATCCAAGACGAGGTCCTCGCGCACAGGCTGGGCCTCATTCCTTTCACGGGTGGCAAGAAGGGCTTGCGCGAGTTCATGACGTTCTGGCGCAAGCCCGGGCCAGAGGAGGATGCGTACGCGACGACCTACGACACGAACACGGTGAGCTTGGAGCTCGCCGCCAAGTGCACGCGGAACAAGGACGCCCCGAAGGATGCGCGGGATCCGACGGTGCTGTACCACAACGCGCACATCTACGCGCGGGACATCGTCTTCAAGCCCCAAGGCGGCCAGGCCAAGTGGTTCTCGGGCGAGGATATCATCCGCCCCGTCAACCCCGACATCCTGATCGCCAAGATGCGGCCTGGCCAGGAGATCGACATCGAGATGCACATGCACAAGGGCTTCGGCTGGGACCACGCCAAGTACTCGCCCGTCGCCACGGCGAGCTACAGATTGATGCCCAAGATCACGATCCTGCGGCCGATCCTGGGCGCCGACGCCAAGAAGTTTGCCGAGTGTTTCATACCGGGGGTTATTGGCCTCGAGAAAGTGACGAAGCAGGAGGCTAAGCAGAAAGGGAGCGGGTACGAGGGTCACGAGGGCGAGCTGAAGGCCGTGGTCAAGGACCCCATGCGGGATACCGTCAGCCGCGAAGTGCTGCGGCATCCGGAATTTGAGGGTAAAGTCAAGCTCGGCCGCAGGAAAGACCACTTCATATTCTCGGTCGAGAGCGCGGGACAGTGGGATAGCGACGAGCTGTTCATGGAGTCTGTCAAGACGCTAAAGAAGAAATGCAGCATCCTGAGACCGCAAGTCACGAACATGGTGCAGACTTTCTAAAAGCGAGTTTCGGGACCAGAATATTCTCATATACCTAGGCGTGATAGGTTTGGAGGGATCTCATCTCTTTTGAACTAACTTGCATTATGATGGGGATGCGGATAAGTGACGATGTGAGAGAGGGGAGAAGATGTATGTAATTTGTTTCTTTTCTCCAATTTGTTTGCGTGCATGTGCGGACGGAGTTCTGCTACAGAATAGGAAGGCGTTCTTAGGCTTGTTTAGACAAAATTAAGATTCCATTTTATGACTACCAGACTGGAAGTGACAGTTTATGGTCTTTCGATTCATTGAAGAACCATACTTTGCCCGGCGGTTGTTTTATTGACGTGATGAAATGATGTGATCAAAGATCCGTGTCAAGGATCTATCCGAGACGTATTTCCATACGTGTGGAAAATATAATAGAATGATGTGAACACCAGTTTATTTCGATGTAGTACGTTTCTCGTTCATGTTAAACCAGATTTGAAAATTAATCAAGATATATATATCATCTCCTAAATGCGTCAGACTAGATGCTTTTGCTTCTGGGTCGCCCCTCTCAAGGCGGTACACTCTCTTCGACGACCTAGATGTTGTTGTTTGCGAGGACCTATACAAGAGCTTGATACAAGTGGGAAAGTATGTAGTGGTTGCCAATATCAACGCTTCTAGTGGCAGGTGAAGACTCGTAAGCGGGAGCTTGTTGTGTGGCATAGCAGCAATTGTAGGATAATCATCATAGCCTGTGTATTTAATAGCTGTAGCCTCATATATATCGTGCTGGAACGCTGTTCAGTCCGTGATGAAGGGCTCGCCTCCGCATGGGTGACTAGGTATGTACCTAGGCAAGAGATATGTAAGAGACGACCTCTTTCCCCCTTACGGAGGAAGTGACTGCACAGGGCAAGAAGGCAGGCATATAGATGTTGAGAAGTGTGCACTCTTTCAATTGACGTTCCCCTGACAGGTGCCATTGCATCATGTGTGATGGCTCAGTGGTAAAAAAGTCGGTAGGACAAACCCTTGTGCCATAATAGATGGTAGAAGGAGGTTTTCCGGTCCGAACCGGGTACAAGCCCGCTGGATTCTTTTTTGCAGTCTTCAGTTCGAGTCATGATATGGTTGTTTTTATATCTTTTTTTTTTTTTGGTTCTCGCTTCCCCCATCCTCCCCCCTAGACTTGAGAGCCTCTATTTCTCCCCCGCCACCCCCTTCTTACAATTTTCTTTTATGATAGAAGCACTTCTACTATATCTATGTATTCTACGAAGTATCCCAAGTTCTATGGTATTCATCATTGGTGTTGATAAGTTCGTCCACTTGCTCTTGGTTGTTATCACACTGCCCTGCCTTGAACTTGAATAAAGGTAGACCGCGATTTCTTGTATTGTTGACAGGAATGCGCTCTTATAATAGATTGTCTTGCACTAAGAGACTTCTGAGTACAGGGTAATTACCAGTCTTGGGAGTGTGATATCTTAATATCATGTAAATAATTTCGGTTGAGGCAGCCTTGTATTGCAGGTTTTAAAGCGATTCGACACGCAGCACCAATCAAACACTATTTGTACACGCCACTCCCATCTACCTTTTTGTAATCAAAAGATTTAACGTAGATACCTATGTAGACTTATTTCGCTCGAGCATAAGTGTTAGGGCTGCTATTTTCTGCCTTTGACACTAAGCATGTAAGACCGTCGTAGTCGATTTTCCTCCTGCTGTACCTTCTGTGCACTACTATAACAGATAGTTGGCACATTATTAGCTGTAGAGTGGTTTGTAAAGGCAAGTATGACCCCTGCTAAGTATAATATAAATCGAACGTTATATTAATGGTCACTTGAGCTGCTTAACATCGGACTACCTCGACTTGCCTAGTACCCGTTCTGTTGTTGATTTTGGTAGGCAGTACACGGGATCAATCTCATCTAGGCCGGGGTATCCCAAAAGACTCAAACCTGTGAGACCGAAGAGGGTGTGCCAGACATCGACCATATTACCAGGTCGGTCTGAGATACCTCCATTCTCGGTGTCTTGGGCCTGGAGAATGAATCTGATGAGCTTCTCCCGATCAATCCAATGCGTCCGCCCAATCATTGAGAGACTGCTTAGGACCCACCAGCTATAACAGACGTCTTCTTTCTTCTCCGGTCGACCATTTAAGCCTCCGTTTGGAAGTTGTCGTTCGCTCAACCAGCCAGCCAGCCTATCCACGTCGATGAGGTCTTGTCTCTTGGCTATAGTAAGCGCAGCTACACAGGTGAAAATCTGACCAGAATGTGACTCGTCACCTGGGTTTACACCATAGCCACCGTCGAAGTTCGCGCAAGCTGCAACGTGCTTGACGGCCTTATCGACATCGACCAGATGCAGCATATCGAGCAGGGACAAAGCATTCAGCGCCCCATATAGGAAGCGAGTGTCTTCTTCTCCCCATTCATCGCCAGCGAAGGTACCCTTCTCTCGATCCTGGAGTCCTGCCATGACTAGCGATTGGGTTAGTCTGGCCATTCCCTGGGTTGAGCATGGATAAACTCACATTGCGCAACCTTCAGCTTGCCTGTGCCGCGCGTCTCAAGTTCATCAAAGGCGTCAACCAAGGCGAGAATCTGCACGGCGCTGACGGTGTAGAGCATGTGAGCATCGTGTCCCGGAGCAGCACCAAACCCCCCATTTTCATGCTGACATGACAGCACGAAGTCGATGGTCTTGTCCCGGGGTAGTGCGTCGGGATGTTTGAGCAGGTGAAGCGCAGTCAGTCCCCAGTAGAGCCCGTTCAGACGCAAGTGCTCGGTTAGCCAGTAATCGTACTCGTCCTTTCTCGTGTCTAGACTTTGGATGTACTTGACATGTTTGGCCGTGGCAAGCTGGAGCTCCTCTGGTAATTGTTTCAGATCCGCCATCTCTGAAAATAGACAACCGTCAAACTAGTGCACTTCCCGTGTTTTCTTTCTTTCCAAGCTGTAGACATCAAACATATATCATATCATAGGAAGAACATGTTCACTAGGCGGTTGCTGATAGCATTTACTATTACGACGATGTGAGATCGAGGTGGGGTTGAAGGTGATTGGAGCTGAGCTGTACCTTAACTGCCTAGGTGGGTGCCTGTTATAGAAGTGGAGCCATCCATGATTTGACGTCAAAAACATGTAGGTACATACTATATGTACCATACCACTGGGGATTTTCCATCTCTGTCTGGCATCTTCAATGCGTCTGTATTGTACGTGTGGGTGCATGAACACAAGGATGCAAGTATATGACATAGCTAGCAGGAATTCCAAGTGTTGTAGGTATTGAGCATAAGATGTGTGTACGATATAAATGGTGTGATATAAATAGCTTGTTGGTCCACCTCTTGGTCTTTGTTTCGAGGCTTAGACTGAGTATAAGCGATAGTATGTTTCCAACTTGCGACATGTTGGATCTGTCATCTTAATCCGCTAATAGGCATCTGTCATTTGTAGTCTAATTCTTGAAAGCATCATGCACACCGGGGCCTCAATATTGCATCATTTCTCTCGGCTAAGACGCAGACTGATGCCAACCCTTTTTAGGCGTTCATGCACTAAGACTCAGCCTTGCGCTGGGACATGAAGATGATCTGCTTGCCCCGACCACATGGCAATAGCAACGGCTGTCAGAGCCAATCATACCCTTGTTCCGGGATCATCGCAGGTACTGGTTGTGAATTGGGCTTGGTATTGCTGCATCGGGTCGTCCCGTTCCAATGAGGCCGAAAAAGTAGTAACAGTTAGGTACAAGTAGGCAGGTAAAATTGTTCCAGGCCTAGAAGCTGGGCAGTGGCCTTCGATAAGGAATGAATGAGGCCAACCTCAAGCCAGTCTACTATCTTCTCTAAGCGCTGAATGGTTTCGCGTTTCCCATTTGCTGACTAGGTTGCATCATATTCTCCCTGCAAAGCTCCTATAGTACAGTAGTACAATGTGGCGCGGGTGTCAGTTGTTGATATTGGGGGCGAATATTTCTGCAGGGCTCTAATGGATGTTATTGTCGTATTTATCCAGATGCGTTATTGCTCTTGGTTTATTAGATTGAAATTCAATATGCTGTGCCGTATATATAAACCGGACTGCCTTGATTTTTGTGATGCTACTCGTAAAACCATCGCGGTATGCGCCGTTCGGTCGGTTCTTTAAAGTGCTGCAGGGTCGGCGTGTTTCAGAATTCAAGCGGGTTTGTGTTTCGGTCCACGAAACCCCTGTTAAGCCCTTTATGGTTTCGTCACCAGTGCATCAGGGCCCCTGTTAGTGTGGCATTCTTGGCATTGGCACACCAGTGGCCTTCTACAACATGGGGAAACAAAAGCATATATGCGACGACAAACAGAAGTTATTTGCCAACCGCTAATGAGCAGAGAATGAATGTTATGATAGAGTCATGGTTAGATCTCATGGTTTGTACTGACCCAGCATATTTTGTGGCAGTACACTACGATATGGCTCGGGCTTGTCAAGCACGTCCACGTAGCAGTATGCGCAACTGAGATGCCTTAAAGTTATAGTAGGTGTGTACGTATCGCCCCACGTGCGCTTCAACATTCTAGAAGCACAGGAATTTGTGGCATATAAAATAGATTCAATCGACTCTATACCATCCCTACTACCAAATGCAGCAAAGAGCCTAACTGATTATCCTGCCTAGTAGGTAGGAATATTTCGAGGTTCAGCATTGCATTGCTATGTCGTTGTAGATACCGGAATGGCTGGGGCAGTAACGCTCATTGGGAGCAAGAGTATACGAGACTGGAAGGAGATAAATATTAACCGTCTCTTTCTGGTTATAATGTCGGCATAGCTTATTTTTTGAAACACAGGCAAAATAGGTCTGTGCTATCTACCTAACAAGTTAGCTTAATCCATCTAACTGGCTACCTAACTAACTTAGGAACCTAATCGACACGGGGTCTCGAAAATGCTTCCTAACTCTTATTGAAGAGTACTGCATTAGACCAGCAGATTATGTAACTACATTGTAGAAAAGGTATCCTAAGTATGTATCTTAGCACAACCACTCCTACCACTAGCACGTGCCCGTGTTTTGTCAGAGACCAGAGCCCCCTGGTTAAACAATTCCAGATCATTATTACAATATTGTAATTACTCACAATCATCCTTCCTCTAGAGTACACACTTACCCGAGTGCCTCTCTGCGGCGTCGTGTATACTGGTACCTGCACGAGCCACCCTGGTCCGTTTGTTTCTCAAATGCTGTTAATGGACAACCTTAGCCCAGGCACTTGCCCTGGTTAGCTAGACCACGCTACACCCTATTCCCTATTTCCCCCCTCGTGCTCGCCGTTACATACGCTGCTTGCCGTACTCTACACCCGACGGTCTCTCCGTCTGTCTGTCTGTCTGTCTGTCTGTCTATCTGTCTGTCCGCCCAGCAACCTATTTCCCCTTCGAACCCCTACCGATATTTCTGGTTAGGTAGTGAGTGCACGGTACCTGTCCCTTCCCTGTCCATCTCAAGCCGGATTGACAGACAAGGCAGGCAGGCCGTGGGAATCCTGTAAAGGCGAAGCAAAACAGATCAGACACCACACCATCACCAACTTCGTTTGTTACCTTCAGCTCCTTAGAAGTGTTTTGTGGCTGGGTGACAGACGGAACAAATGCATCACAGGTAACCAAGATCTTCTGATATCGTTTCCATTCTCTACCGGCAGACTAGACTGGTACTTTGTCTTGTCTACATCAATCACCGACAAAGAACACACACTTCCCGGCCGTCTTGGCCCCGGGCTCTCTCTCCTGTCCTGTCCTGTCCGTATTAGTAGTGTCGGGGTATTGGGCCCAGCTTGGTGGTGGGTGGTTTTGGGGTTTTGTCGCGGGTTTCAATAGTCTATCAGGGCATTTTGCCGCTACCAATCAGTTGCGCAACCGGCCTGACACCACCCCCAGGAATTAGGAATTGGGCATTCTGATACAACATTCCACCGACGCGCGAGACGAGACGAACCGCCTGCTCCTTGTCGCTCCTTGTCGCTCCCTCCCGTTGCGTCAGCGGCAGCGCGTATAGGGTACAAGCCGCTTTATTTTTGAACACTGGTTCATTGTCCGATGCCTGCTAAGCTGCCAGCGGGCCAATAACACCCGGATCCCTCCCTGCATTGCTCGAATTTGGCTTGCGGCGGCCGTGGAACGCCACCACACATGCAATAATGGGACGCAGGTCCGCTCCTCAGCCGCTGGCTTTGGCTGAAGACGTTTCCTCCTCTGCTGGTCACGACGACTCTCAGGGCCCGCCCTCCTCCACTGCTACGACTGCTGCCACTGCTGGCTCACCCTCTCCCGCATCCACTGCCCCGGGAACCACCGACGGTCCCAGCCCGCGCTCTTTATTCGCCCCCGACAACACCCTCCAGGTCCTGTCACCAAGTCTCTCAAATAAGTCGCCCAAGTCCCCTCGCTCCCCTTTCAGCAAATTCAACCCGACGAGGCGCCCGCAGACCCAACAAGGAGAGCCACGGTCGCGAGCTGTCGAGGAACCGCCCCCGCTGCCACCGCGCTCTGTCGATGATACGCATCTTGTCCGACAGGAAGCTGGCAATTCCAATTCCAATTCCAATTCGAACTCGCAGCACCCACCCGCTGTGCCTTTGATCAATCAATCTGCGACGCTGCCCAATCTATCTCAGGCTTACGGCCAAACCGAAGAGAAGCACACGAGAAGCGGCAGCCGTTTCTTCAACTTTGGAAAGGGCTTAAGGTCAAATGCCCAACCCCAACATACTCATACTGCAAGCAATAGTGAGGCCATGTCGCGCGGCGTCGATTTACCCATAATGGCAGAGAGAGTCCCTAGTAAAACGTCCAAGTATTCCGGTACGTTACATAGAAGACATTAACTGTACCTCTCTTAATTGCCTTGTCCATGCTAATTGTCCTTGTACACCAGATCGGTCTTCTCCCGACTTACCTATTCAAAAGCCTGCCCCTATCTTACCATCTAACTCAGACACACCACCACCATCCAGTACTGAACACGACTCAGCGATATCAAAAAGGAACAAACCTAAACCATTTACATTATTGAGTCGCAATAGATCGCTTAAAGAGCAGGATGGCCAAAATCTACAGCAGAACGTTACAATTCACGTGGCCGAACCGGAAAGAACGGCAACACTTAATGAACAGCCACCTCTAAAGACTGCCCCAATTAATTCAGACGCTCATGATAGGTCTTTTAGACATATGATGAACTCATCCACCCGCAATCACTCGGCAGATCGGGCAGTTCGTGATACATCAACGCATAAAGAATACCGCAACGAGAAAGAAAATAGAAGCCAGCCCCCTTCCATCAGAGACAACGGAGGATCTACATTTCTCGGTGGGCTCAGGAGCTCGGGCAGCCGAGCAGCCGATATGATCAGTAAAGGCTTATTTGGAAAGAGTAGCCGCAGTGCCAGCACATCTGAAAGAGAACCCGTGGTGGACGACGAACACTATGTCTTAAAAGTCATCAATCTGCCATTGGTTGAGCAGACACGCAAGACGAGAATTTCGAAGAGATTAGAAGAATCGCGGGACAAAACGGAATTCTGGATGCCGGCCTTCCCTTGGCGGGCTATAGACTACCTTAACTTCAATGGAACCGATGTAGAGGGTCTCTATCGGGTTCCTGGAAGTGGTCCTCAGATTAAAAAGTGGCAGCGGAGATTTGACGAGGGTATGTGCTTTGATCTATTGTTTCTGACATTGATTCTAACTCAGTTGAAGAATATGACGTCGATCTTTTTGCTCAAGATGACCTCTATGATATAAACATAGTCGGTTCTATGCTGAAAGCCTGGCTACGCGAGCTCCCTGACGAGCTCTTCCCGAAAGAAGCCCAAGAGCGAATCTCTCGGAATTGCGCCGGCGCCGAAAAGGTTCCTCAAATGCTCATCGACGAGCTGTCGAACCTCCCGCCGTTCAATTACTACCTTCTTTTCGCAGTCACTTGTCACCTCAGCCTCCTTTTAGCACATTCGGATAAAAACAAGATGGATTTCCGAAACCTTTGCATCTGTTTTCAGCCCTGTATGAAAATAGATGCGTTTTGCTTCAAATTCCTCGTCTGCGACTGGCGGCTTTGCTGGCAGGGCTGCAAAAATGAAGCGAAATACATTGAGGAAGAATATAAGCTGTTTCAGCAACCTCTCCCTCGTGCTCTTGCTGGGGACCGTCTGAACGGTAACGAATCTCGCGACGATAGCACCGTCTCTTCTTCTGATGGGAGCAAGAGTTCAGTACATACGACCGAAGTACACCATGGTAAACTGAGAAAAAGGACGGTGGCTCCTAGTCAATCGAGCGGGAACTTGACCGTCGACAATTCATCATCTTCAGCGAATCAATCTGTTGACAGAGAAGCACCCGCACAACAAACCCGGGAGCTACGGCCACTGTCTCCTATCAAACCACTATCACCAATGAATTTCTGAAGACATTGTCTTTTGAGCGACTTTCCACATCATCCCAACGTCACCAGTTGCGACACTGTTCGGGAGTTGTTATTTGGTTCTTGGTCTCGTTTGCCCTGGGACGATGGCATTGCGTTCTAGGGGCCAATCGCTCTTGGCTCCTGTTCAGTGTACGCTGAGCGATGCTCGGGTTCATTATGTTTTGCTCGCTTTTCAGGTCTACCTTACGAAAACAAACGATTATGAATATTCGTAGTTGGACCTTTTTATCTGCCTATTACGACTTATCGAAAGCATGCCTGATCTCGCTGGTCTCCTTTTGTATGTTACTTGCTTTTGGGTGATGGTAGTTTTCTTCGCTTTTTGGTATACCCCTTGTGTTGATGGCATTACGGCGCAGTATCTATTGGAGCAAGCGAGTAGGCATTCCACTGGAAAGAGGCTAGGTGGAAACTGATGAGTGTATGAGGCTAGGATAAAGTTGAGGAATATAGGTGGCTTAGTTCGTCTGTTCCTCCACCATGTTGCTCTGGACATTTGCCATGTTTTTACTGCTGCTTGAATACGCAGTGCTCTGCCTTTGGGTCATATAAGAACAAAAGGAATCAGTGTCTAAGGTATCTGTGTTGGGTTGGTCGAAAGGCTCCGGGCCAAGGCATATCTCGTGGCGATGAGTCACTTATACTGTTCGGCGCCCTGGCTCAATGGAGTTGGGTTATAATATGGGCGGGGGAAACCACTGTTTGCTTGCGGTATGTATCATAACGAGCACCGATACCATGAAGCATGGAATGAAATACAAACTACAATGTTGCCCTACTTTCGAAACGCCCTTGCAACGTGATTCTGGACCTGTGCATCGCCAACGCCCTTAACGCCACATCATTTGCTATAAGACAGCCCAAGGTTTTCTTCTCTTTGTGAATATGTAGCTTTCTGGGTATCATTAATAATGCTGCGGACGAGAGGGGATGCCCTCGTCTGTGCTGCTAGCTGTTGGGATTCATCATGGACACCTGTCTCCACTCGGTCTCACCTTGACTGCTTGTTTCATTTTTTCTTCCCCTTACCACCTTTGGCCTTTGGCCTCCTCGCCTCTTTCTCTTCCCGTTCTTTCTTCTCGTCTACCTCGACCAGCCAGTCTTGCTGCACCATGCCCTTTTCTTTCCGATCGATGCGCCCGTCCTTGTTAAAGCCCCACGTCTTCTCCCACTGGCCCGTCTCCTCGTTGAACTTCTGCGACCGCATCCGCCGCTGCTCGCGCGTCTTCGGCTTTATGCCCCGCTTGGCGGCGAACTGCTCCCACTTCGTCGGCGCCTTGGGCTCGGGCAGCGGCTTCTCGCGCGGTAGAGCGGTGCTTGGGGGCGGGAGGGTTAGGAGGACGCCTTGCGGCGTGGAGGAGATTGGGCAGGTTGTGAGGAGTTGATCTTGGGGGGAGTATTAGCTGGATGTTCGGGAAGGAATATTGTAGGTAGGGAGGTAGGAGGAGGAGGCGTACTTATTAGGCCCTGTGCGCCGTCGCGTGCTGTCGCAATCAGCTGGGCTTCGAGCGGGTCGACGCCGAGGGACGAACTCTCGGCGGGCGTTGATGTGGTTATGGGGTTTGCGTCGTTCGCTAGTAAGAGGCCTAGGTCGAAGGTGTATGGCGTTGGCCGCTCGACGGCTACGTCGAGCTTTGTTCTTGTCTTTCCTGTTGAGAGAGACATTGTGGGAGATGCCGGTAACGGCTGACTCGGACTGTTCCGGTTGATATATTTCGATCGGAATTCTATAATTCGTTTCGTTCAAAATTGTGCTTATTTATTTGATTTCAGCGGTTGTTGGACTTGTAGATAAGTTACTGTTTGATGTTGGTATTGACAAGGAAAAGTCCAAGGCATTGGCTGATGGTTTTTTGGCGGGACCTCATAATCGATAAAAGATGCTTGCTAGCTGCACCGCTAAGTCCCTGCCAAGACATCTGCTGTAGGGGCGGTAGGCGAGGGTTGGCGAGTACCTAGGTACTGTTTCGGAGCGCTAATTTCTCCGCTTTGGTGCTGCCAGGATAGGTACACTGGTCTAAGAAGTTTGGTGCGGGCGCGACCCTTCTAGCCAGCCTGGAAATTTTACTGGGCCCGCCCTGTCAGTGCCATCCGCCAATTTGGCTGAGGCTGTATTTCTCTAAGAGGTGCCCAGGTAATGTTCACTTCTGCAAAAGCAGAACCACCCACCTCCTCAAGCCAATTGGATCCGGGAGACTAGGCCAATGGCAAGCACAAATTGCTGGAGGTGCCTCGCCAGGCCCTCGCAGCGGCTGCTGCTTGCGCCTGTTTCTGTAGCCGCCTCTGCGTCGACGTCGGCTGCGTTCACCACAACATCAGCGCAACTCGCCAAAGCCTCCGAACCCTCGACGTCAAAACATCAGCGTACTGGCAAGCGACTCATTCTTGGAAGGAAGAAACGGCAACCCGATAAGACTAAGCCTCCGCTGCCCGGCGAGCGAAAGGCCTTCCGCAAGCGCATCCAGCTGAGCAACGACAATGCTCTCGCAGTCCCCGGCCTCGACGTCTTGTCCGCTGAGAATGTCGTGAACTCCGACTCGATTGGCAAGGTCTTCGGTATCACTCCTGAGGTGACCGACCAGCTGAGGACTTGTGAGGCTTTCAAGTCAAGCCAGAACTGGAGCTTGTTTCGATCACCGCACATGCTTGTTCGCAGGGAGACGGTAGACTTGGCTAAGCAGATGACGGACGCTATCGAGAAGAAGGAGACGCTGAGATTGGTTGTTACCGGAAACAGAGGGTCGGGGAAGAGCATACTTGGGCTTCAAGCTCTAGCTACCGGGTTTGTGAATAACTGGGTCGTCATCCACATACCCGAAGGTTGGTGATAGCGTATCTGACTGATTCTTGATGCATGGGCTGACTTTGTTGCTCTATAGGACAGGAACTAACGACAGCGGCAACTGAATACGCCCCAATACCCAACTCAGGAATGTTCTCACAGCCTGTCTACACTGTAAAGCTAATGCAGGCTATTTACCAGACAAATCAAGCGATCTTGTCCCAGCACAAGGTCCAGCTGGACCATATGCACCTGCCCATCTCCGTCACACGTAACATGACGCTAGCCGGTCTCCTTAATGCGACCAAGGAACCCGACTTTGCCTGGCCCGTCTTCCAGTCGTTCTGGAAAGAGCTGCTACTTCCTGGCCGCCCACCGGTCCTATTCTCCCTAGACGGCCTCGCTCACATCATGCGTGTCAGCGAGTACCGGTCTCCCGCCTTTGAGCTGATCCATAGTCACGATCTTTCTCTTGTGGGCATGTTTGCCGATGCGCTAGGTGGCAAGACGAGTTTTCCCAACGGTGCCGCCATCCTCGGCGTAACGGCTAAGAACAACGCGCCCATCATTCCTTCCATGGACAAGGCGATCGCCCAAGCGGCCGCCGCGCAGAAGGGTGACAAAACACCGGAGCGTGACCCCTTCTTCCGCAAGTATGATGAGCGGGTCTTCGACTCTCTACGGGGCGTCAAGGTACTAGATGTCCAAGGTGTCTCGAAGACAGAGGCCCGCGCTCTCATGGAATATTGGGCGGCTAGTGGCATCCTGCGCTCGCGCATTGACGAGAGGAGCGTCAGTGAGAACTGGACACTCGCTGGTGGCGGTGTGTTGGCCGAGATGGAGCGTGTTGCGTTCCATGACTTGCGGGCGACGACATGACGATAATGAAGAGAAGGGAGCAAGCTAGCCCGGTAAACAAACAACAGAGTTATGTGCTGGTGCTTGCTGTATATAATGGCCTGCATGTAAGCTGGATAGCTGCTGTATTGCATATTGTATATTGTAGAATACCACCGTATTAGTGCCTAGCTAGACAGCATCTACAAACATCCCTGTACTACCCCTTTTCAAGTTCGTGTTTAACCTGGGTTTCTCACGAGTTGGCTTGCTTGCTAGCTGTGGAGCCCTCGTCTTAATGATGACTTCACTTATTGCCCCTCCAGGCACTGGTACTCGAGGGAGCATTTGACAGAGAAACTGATCGAATTAAGGGGCACATGAAGCTGGGCATCGGAACAATGTTCACATTATCTTTTTATTATCATGATCTCTCTTTAACACAGTCTGCTATACCTACGCAGATGGGAGACTTCCGAAACCAATGCGAATATCCGTAATCTTCAACAACTCTAGGCTGTGATCTCTGCCACTCATGACCTATCCTCTCGCCGGTGTTATATAATAACCTAAGCTCGCCAAACGCCGGTGTCGATGTGCCCGATGGAAAGAGAACTAAATAAAACAAAAGACCGGTTTTAATGGTTGATTTGTGTTATTAGCAGTGCTACTCGTCTTCATCTCCCGCGCCGTCGTTGGCTGTGATGAATACCAGCCTACTACCGTTGCCAGCTGTTTGCCAGACCTGTTTACCAAGAGGATTAGCTAATATTCTATTTTCAATTGACGTGGATAGATTGTGGTTTCATCCCATTTTCATCTTTCTTTCTTTTGGAGAAAAAAAGAACAAAGAGACAGGGAGCATATGAAACGAATTGATAGATAAGGGAACGCGTGAAACTTACATCTAGGCTCGTGTACTCATCCAACGCATTCAGCCACTGATCCTCCGTGAACCCCTTGGCGAGCACGCGCTCCCGGACCTTGCGCATGCTAAGCTCGACGGTGCCTTCCTCGTCGTCGTCTTCGTCGTCGGCAGCGCGACATGCCCCAGTGTCTGCAAGTGCCTTGACGAGGTTGTAGATCCTGCTCGCGGCGTTGAGCGTCCGTCGGCCACCTGCGCCCTCGTGAGCCGCTAAACTCTCCTTCGAGGACTCGACGAGGCGCAGGGCCTCGTCTACGTCATCTTGGGACACTTCGTTAGCGAATCGGAGGCGAGCGAGTGCTTGCGCGAGACGCACAACACCTAAGAGAGTACGGGGAGTAGTGTGGCTGAACTGTTTGTTCCTCTTCTCGGCGCGGCGTTGGCCTTCACGCAGACGTACGTATGTCTTGGTTAGGTACTCTGTTACAGACTCGGGAACTGTTGGACGGTAGGTGCGTGCTTGCGCGACGTAGGCACGGACTTCATGTGGTGTGAATACGACGCTGGCTGCCGCTGCGGCGTCCCCATTTGTGCTTGTAGCATATAAATCGGGGTGCTTGTTATGCATGTGCACGTATGCTACGTGCTTGGCGAGTTGAGCATCGCTCTCGCGAGTGGGTGTATCAAGAAGGAGGAACAAGATATCGAAACGAGAAAGTAGAGCAGCTGGTAGGTTGATGTTCTCTACTGGCGATATGCGAGGGTTGTAGCGGCCGTAGATAGGGTTAGCGGCTGCCAGAATTGATGTCCTCGCGTTGAGGGTTGTTGAGATGCCAGCCTTAGATATGGATATGGTTTGCTGTTCCATCACTTCGTGGATAGCCGTTCTGTCGTTGTCGTCCATCTTGTCGAATTCGTCGATGCAGCAGATACCATTGTCGGCCAAAACCAGAGCACCTCCTTCCAACACCATCTCGTCTGTCACGGGGTCACGCATAACAGCTGCAGTAAGACCGACACCACTGGATCCACGACCAGAGGTGTAGACACCGCGGGGCGCTACTTTGGAGATATACTTCAACAGCTGAGATTTAGCTACACCGGGATCACCCATTAAGCAGATGTTGATATCTCCACGAATGCGCATACCGTCACCCATTGATTTTGTAACACCTCCGACAAGAAGAAGCAACAAGGCTTTTTTAACGTCGAGATGTCCGAAAATCTCCGGGGCAATAGACTTCGCTAACATTTCGTATACAGCGCCGGATTGACTGAATGCGCTGATGCGTCGTAGAAGTTTATCATCGATGATCATTTCGTCATAGGCCTTCTTGTGTTGTACGATATAGTGCGCCTCCAGGTAGGTATCAGTCAATAACCCGGCCCGCATCGCCTTGAAGCCAGTATACGGCGTCGGTAGGAAGATGCCAGAGACATCCACAACATCACCGGGGTTGACTTTTCGCACTGCGCTACCATAGCACATGATGGTCAGAGTCCGGGGAATTTGGCCAATAGGTACCTGTTCAGCCATCTCCTGGATTTTCACCTCTTGAAAGGGCAGAAATTTGGAGGCACGCGAGGATTGGAATAGTTGACCCTTGGACTGATTCGCTTTGCAATCCGCCGAAGGACAGTTCGTTAGAGGCGCATACTGCTTGTCGTTGACTGGTTGGAAAATCTCGCAGCCGCACCGATCACAGGTGTATGCGCCGACCTGCACCATGGGCTTGACATCTGATACTCGGGTGGCAATGCCTCGGACAGTAATGAGGTGGCCCAGATGCTCGCCCCTCACTTGTCGTACAGCGAGCGCCTTTATAGGCTTATCTCCGTCTGATGTTCTTGGTTTGAAAACAAGAGTGTAGCGACGAGTAAGTTGCGCAGGAAAGGTATTCTCAGCCAGTTCAGGGTCATTGCTGTTAGCAGCGGCCTCGAGAAGGTCGCGATTTCGCGCTTGTCTTCGTTCCATAATTACGTCTAGGACATCGTCTTTGAATCTGGAATTCGGAATTAGTATGCGCCGGAAAGAATAGTGTTTCGGGTCATTCCGTACGTGACACCGGTAGTGGGTGCAGGCATCTTATTGTCGATAGCTCTAGACAGAATTTCGACGTAATGCTTCGTGTTGGCTTCGATAGACTCGACCAGTTTGAGCCCCTCGCCCGTGTCATTCTCATACTGGATACCGAGTTAGCAAGAGGAGCTTGCAGTGGGAAGCCAGAGACTTGCAGTGACTAGATCGTCTAATTCAATCAGGACCTCGTCAATTGACCGGTCCGCGAGTTTCTGCATCATGTCGGCGTACTTGTGCCTCGGTTGTTTTGAAGCAGCCTTTTCCCTCCGGCGTTGCTCATGCGCCTCGTCATCTTCGTCCATAAAATCATACTCGTCACTTAAGTCGTCCTCATCGATATTAATCTGGCCAATGGCATGCGTCAAGCTCTGCTCGGGCGATGTTTTGAACTTCTCCAGGAAGCTCTCAAAGGCAGCTGTGCAATTTGACTATTAGCCACGAAACAAGAAGCACGCAGCAAAGTAAATAAAGAGGCTCGCACCTTGCTGCGCATCGTAGTTGACAATATTCCGATATTGTAGAAGCGCCATGACAATCGTCTTTATCCTCTGTTTCTAACCGAAGCTTCGTGATACTCGAGGGCGGAATGATGGTACAATTGCGTCTGAACAGGACGTGGGCGCCGCTATATTTCGGTCTGCTTGACAATCAAAAAGCGAGGGGAGGCTGGAAGTGCCAACGGGAAACGCGCATGAACGCGACTTTTCGCGTATCTTCACCAGCCACACTCATTTAATTCTAGAGTGCTTAACGCGCCACACTTAGCCTCACCAATTGCAATTTACTCAAGGATGTCCCCATAAATCAGTCCCGCCAAAATGCCTCGGCTCTTGCACCTTGATAGAGGTACATCAGGTACTCATGTAGCCAATATACTTTAGACATCACGTCGCTTGTCAACAACCAAAAGGCTCGTCTTGCGCAGCCAACCATAATTCTTCATCATGCCTTGAAGGATACGCATCGCATGTTTATGAAAACGAATCCGCATTTTGCTCTAACCCTAATTTCCTGTCCAACCAGCCACTCAAAAACCTGGCTCTTAATCGTACATAGTTGAAAAGCCATGGCGCCTCGGAAGAATGCGCCATCAGCGGCCGCCGAGATCTCTCTTGTACATTTAAAGAACTGCCTGGTGAATCTGCCTACTTCACTTGTCAATCTACTTGTTAACGTTAATACTGTAAGCTCCTCCGTTCAAGAGTCTCTCAAGGTCAATCCCAGACTAAATCCTTGTCTAATTAGCCTGTCCAAAATGTTGTCGTCGAACTCAGTTATCGCGTTGCGCCCACGTCAAATGGCTCCGGCCAACCCAATTCCGTGCCGAACCAACAATCTATATATGTCGGCTGGACAGGCATGCCGAGCAAGCGCAAGCTTGTGCCCATAGTAGACCGTGACGGCATAAGCAACGGGAGGGAGCGCGAGGTCTCGTCTGTAGAACTCGATGCTACCTTGGCCGCCACCTTGGGACTATCCGAGGGCCAGAAAGTCATGGCCATCATACATGTCGATCCTCCCCTCGCGCACACGGTCAACATAGAACCATTGACACCAGAGGATTGGGAAATCATCGAGCTACATGCCACCTTTCTAGAACTCAACATGCTGTCTCAGATCCGAGCCGTGCCGAACCCTGCATATACTCCAAACCAAGGCTCGCCGCCCGCCCCCCATGCATTGACACTTCACCTGTCTCCAACGTCAACGGCAAGCATTAAAGTCTTGTCACTTACGCCAGCTCCGTCAGGAGAAGTCCCGTTCGTCAAGATTGCCCCTGATGCCGAGGTTATAGTAGCGCCAAAAACGCGTGCCCAGCCCTCTAAGAGTAGTCGCGAGAACCGTAGTGTAGGCGGAACGTCGAGAAGGAGCGGGAAAAGCTCGGCAAGCACTATACGGAGAAAGAGTGCCCGCGAAGAGAAAAAACCGGCTCTCTATCTAAGAGCAGTCGACAAGAGCCTCTGTGATGAATGGTTCGACGATCAACCCGTTTCAGATGACTTGAGTGTTTGGATTGACCGAGACCTGCTCTTCGCAAAGGACCTTCGTGGCGTAAACTACGTAGCTGTCAATATCGTTAAGCCAGCAGGACTTCAGCCCCCTATCGACCCGCAGCAACAACAACAGGAAATGGCATACCCTGAAGCCGCGAAGTCAAGCGATAAGATTGTTGTACATTTACGGCCATGGGATGACCCACCTAGTAGTCAAACTATTGCTCTTTCTACCCCCTTATGTGCTGCACTGGGTTGCTTAGGGATCGTGGGAGGCATTGCCAAGGTTGAGCCAGCGCCACAACCATCCACGCGAGGCACATCAGACAAATTAAAGATATTTCCTTTCGCAAGCCAGAATGGGAAAACGTCCGGTGCATTGAAATTTGGCGGGGAATCGAAGTCTGAAAAAGAGGCGGCCGGTAAACGGATCGCCCAAATATATAGCGCGAAAGGCCCCGGCACTGGCCTCCTCAACGGACCCCTTACCGATGGGATGGTGCTAGGCGTATATGATTCTCTTGAGTTATCTTGGGGCTGGGAAGGTGGTGTTTTGAAACTCGAAACGTCAAGCACAAATTCGAGCGCTCCAGAGGTGCTGAGATGGCGTGTCGGGTCTGAGCGCCCCTTACCCATAGATGTACAGTCACCGATTCCCCGCCCGTCCTGGCTGGAGCAAGGAGTTACCGATGAAGACGCGTACCCGAATGCATCCACATTAGTGGGTATCGACTCTCTTCTTGACGACTTGCAGTCTCACTTGCTACATATGTCATCTGTCTTGCTGACCGGTGCTCTGGGGTCCGGCAAGACAGCCGTCGCACGACGGCTAGCCCAAATACTTCGAGAGGATTATTTATTCCATACGACTTACTTCCCATGTAGGAAGCTCGTGAACGATGAGAGTAGGATACCTACTATTAAGGAAACGCTCAACCGTATGTTCATGACAGCTAGTTGGGGCGCTAGGCTCGGCGGGAAGGCAATAGTTATTCTCGATGACATAGATAAGCTATGTCCGGTCGAGACTGAGCTACAAGTTGGAAATGATAACGGACGGAGTCGTCAAATCAGCGAGATTATCGGAGCAATTGTGCGCCAATATTGTGGGCGGGACAGCGGTGTGGTGTTATTGACGACTGCTCAAGGCAAAGACTCGCTTAATAATGTCATTATTGGCGGTCACATCGTTCGTGAAATAATAGATCTCAAAGCTCCTGACAAGGAAGGACGCAGAAGGGTGCTAGAGATGGTAGTTAAACAACATACCGTGTCTCCAGACCCCATGCAAGCATCCACTCCTGATGGAAGCCGGCCTACGACGGCCGACGGCAGCGTCGAAGATGGAGGTACATGGATGGACGGAGGTAGCCAACCCAGCCCAAACAAGTCTTTGTCGAAAACGAAGAGCGATGGCTTCCTTCTCGATCCTGATCTTGACTTTCTTGATCTTGCTGGTGAAACAGATGGTTATATGCCAGGAGACCTCATCCTACTTGTGTCGCGAGCTCGAAATGAGGCGCTCATTCGGTCAGTCGGTGAGATAGCTTCGAAGCAATCTCTTGACATTGTTCAGCTCGGTAGAACAGACTTCGACAAAGCCTTGAAAGGATTTACCCCGGCTTCGCTGCGCAATGTCACACTACAAACGTCTACAACCACTTTTGACTCTATCGGCGGCCTCCAGGAGACCAGACAGATTTTGCTGGAGACCTTACAATATCCAACTAAATACGCTCCTATCTTCGCACAATGCCCTCTTCGACTCCGCTCTGGACTGCTCTTATACGGTTATCCTGGATGCGGCAAGACGCTCCTGGCAAGCGCAGTAGCCGGGGAGTGTGGTCTCAACTTCATCTCTGTCAAGGGCCCAGAGATCCTGAACAAGTATATTGGCGCTAGTGAGAAAAGTGTTCGCGACTTATTCGAGAGAGCCTCGGCAGCGAAACCTTGTGTTCTTTTTTTTGATGAATTTGATTCTATCGCGCCTAAACGGGGACATGATTCAACCGGAGTCACGGATCGAGTGGTTAACCAGCTACTTACACAAATGGATGGCGCTGAAGGGCTCTCGGGAGTCTATGTTTTAGCAGCTACTTCGCGGCCAGATCTTATTGATCCTGCTTTACTGCGCCCTGGGCGCTTGGATAAAAGTTTGTTGTGCGACTTTCCCAATCTTGAAGATCGCGTTGATATCCTTCGGGCTCTAGGCAAGAAAGTCAAGCTGCACGAAGAGATTACATCTTCGGAAGACGCATTGACAGAGCTAGGAAAACGCACCGAAGGATTTTCTGGGGCAGATCTTCAGGCACTCATGTCTAATGCCCAGCTTGAAGCGATTCATGACGTGCTAAATGAACTAGAATCACAGCCCCATGATGGTAGACGCGGCGCCGGAAACAAGCGAGAGAAGTCAACAAGTCTTGCTCGCTCGCGCAATTTCATCCAATTCCGCTACGGTGTTGAGGCATCGTTGGCGGAGGCCGAGGACCTGGCAAAGAAAGGGAACAACAGATCCGCTCAACTTGCCGAGAACGCGGCCATTGCTGCCAAGCTTGCAGAAATAAAGGCCGCCAGAAAACGCGCTAAATTGGGCGGCCAAGGTGTGAATTCCACAAGTGAAGACCATGGCCACAAGGAGAGATCTAGCAAGGAGACCGAAGTGCTGATCAGTTGGAAGCACATGATGAAGGCACTTGAAGGCACGAGAGCCAGCATCAGCTCTCAAGAGAGAAGCAGATTAGAGCGCATCTACCATGAATTTGTTGTAGGACGCAGCGGAGAAATGCGCGACGGCCAAGGCAGCATGGAAATTGGTGGACGAAGCAGTTTGATGTAACCGTGCATCAGCAGCCATCAAACAAAGACTTTCTATGATATGACACCAAGATAGCCATCTCCTTGCTCGGCGCCAGTACCTTTGATGATAATTATTGGGTAGATACCTAGATGTATCCCTACATAGTGCTCATAAATTAAAGTACTTAGAGAATCAGGGCTTTGAGTATAGTATTCATGGATGAATAGCCGGTTGGGCGCAAAGACAAAAGAAGCCATCCCCATAAGAAACCCTGAAATATTTTGTGATTTTGCTCACCTATATTGTCTCTTCTCCAACCTTGGTGTTCAGATAGGCACATTGGCATGGAATTACATAAGTACTACATGTACCTGCCTTCCATAGCCTGCATTTCTGGTGATGTTGCGGTACTTGAGTCTGATTGGCTGCAATCTGCCCCGCGCTAGCTCTCTATTCGGACTAGCGCTTTACCAAGCCCCTGTAGCATAGTTGGTCTTCAACTCTGCGCTGCATTCAATTTGAGACGCAATCTGAAATCCAATGACACGATGGTCCATGTGAAGCAGTTCAACAAGATCAACTTCGCCGTTCCGGCACCCACAACCACGCTTTCAGTATTCTATTCCGCTGTACTGATGATTTGAATATTAGTAATCTACAGCCTGCGAATTTGTCCGGGACAATTCCTTGGCTTTATCGTTGAGGAAGATAAGGCAGCTAAACTAGGCGTTGTGACACGTCTGGGCATGGAGATTTGCCTGTTGTCGAAGAGACAGACAGATTGGTGAGAGCCTCGACTTTGGTCTGTCAAGCTACAGCACAATCTACTCTAACGTCACAATTCTGCACCGAGTAAGTCATTCTCTCCTCTTCTTTATCTTTCCTTTCCTTGTTCAAGGCATCACGCACCCATCATCCCACCTCACTGCCCTCCCCGCCATTTCACGGGTACGAATGAAGAAGATGGACGAATATCACCGCTTTTTGAAGAGATCTATGTGTGCCGTCGCTGTTGAACATTTTCAAGGACGCCCAGAGCCATGGGTACCAGCCCTCCCAACGATTCTTGAGAACTCTGATATCCTGAGGCAAGTACCTAGGCGCCGATTTGCGGAGAAAGAGACTCACGTCGCACACCTACTCCTGACACTATCTTCCCCTTCTGCATACTCACTGGGTCTGGCTTTCAACGTCCCCCAGGAGTGCTTGTTCTATGCCTTGATTTGTAAACTGACCAGGCTCAGCTTTCGCTTGGTTAATTGGCCCAACGCCTGACTTGTATGCACTTGGAGTCACGCTAACAGTATCTACAGCGAGGACGAAAACGACAGCATTTTGCAACAAGTAAGCGAGGTCAAGGAAGCATGGATCGCCTACAAGTTCTGGGGGCGGGGACTTCTGCGTCGAGGCAGAAGGCTGTGGAAGATGCCGCTAAAATGCAAGCTTCTGTGGAAGAAGAGTGCGCGCGCAGTGGGAAACCAGTCCCGGGATACCATCTCACAGAATTGATTGGGAAGGGTAGTTTCGGCCGAGTTTACAAAGCAAACGATATAAAGACATCTAACGTTGTGGCCGTGAAAATCATTGATGTCGATGAACAAGACACTCTAAACCCCAAGCTCCAAGACACATACAGCGAATTCCTGAAAGAGATTAATGCACTGCGCCTTTTGAGCGATAGTGGTGCAAAGAACGTAAATACGGTCATCGAAGCACTGCCTGTTGGTCAGGCCATGTGGATGGTAACCGAATATTGTGCTGGCGGAAGTGTAGCAACCCTGATGAAGCCAACAGCTCCGGGCGGTCTTCAAGAGAAGTGGATAATCCCTATACTACGAGAAGTTGCTGTTGCTATTCATTGGGTGCACAAACAGGGCATCATTCACCGAGACATCAAGTGTGCAAACGTCCTGGTAACCGAGGTTGGTGGTGTGCAGCTGTGTGACTTTGGTGTGGCAGGTATGGTCGAAACCAAATTCGATAAACGCACAACTTTCATTGGAACCTTGCATTGGATGGCACCAGAACTCTTTGATCAGAATGCACAGTACGGAACCGAAGTTGATATATGGGCTTTCGGGTCCATGGTGTATGAAATTGCGTCAGGATTGCCGCCAAATGTTCGATCCAACGTTAGGATTCCACAATTTGGCGAATACCTGCGCGAGCATCTTCCCCGGCTAAGCGGAGATCAGTATTCCGAGGATCTAAAGAGCCTCGTTGCCTTTTGCCTTGAAGATGATCCTACAAAACGCCCCTCTATTGAGCAAATTCAACAACACCCTTACATATTCAACACAGAGACCCGATACCCAACCTCATCTCTTGCAGCTCTTGTCAAAGCATTCAAGCTCTGGGAAGATCGTGGCGGGAGCAGAAAGTCCCTATTCGCGGGGTTTGGTGCGCAGCCGCCAGCTGGTCTTGATTCTACATCTCTCGCTGCTGATGAATGGAACTTCTCAACAACGCTCGCATTTGATGAACAGCTCCAAAATGAGAGAGATGGCACATCAGAAATCGAAGCTGTGCGAGATGTATATGGCGTGGCCTTCGACTTTCCAAACTTCAGCGGGGAGAATACAGCTCGTCCCAAAGCAAAAGGACGACGCCGCCCGCCACCTCAGGCGTTAGCCGCGATGAAGGTTCCCCTAGAAAAAGTTTTCGATCCCAATACCATCTCCAATTATGATGAGAACTCTCGCGCATACTATGGCCGGCTAATGATTCCACCCCCTTCCGAACCACCAGTCTCTGATCTCCCCCTCCGCGACGATTCACTTCATGCTACCCTTAGAGAGTCCCTCATAGATCTAGATGCTTCTCTGGATGGAGCAGACTTGTCCAGCTTCGCTGATATGGGTACCATCAAGCCAGCTCCGGGTCCAGGACCTCGTGCTTCTATGGACAACAGCTGGTCGTTCTCATCTGCTGCCGAACCTCTACCGCATAACCGCGCACCCCTAAGCGACCCAGCAGATCTCAACAATGGACGACATGCTCCTGACTGGTCTTGGCCCACAAATATACCACCGGCGTCTGCAAATCCCGAGTTCTCGCATTTCAATTTCACTGAAGAGCGCCCCAGGCTATTGCATCACGAGACGGAACCCATCATGATGCCCTCACAGGGGTATGAGCTGGAAGTACCGCGTGGTGGGAACGATCGTACATCCGTTGGCAGTTTGATCGATCTTGATATGAGCATGCCGGAGCCAAATATGGCGGAGCTGGCTAGACCATCAACTTCACATTCGGATGCCGCCTCGATCACTGGCTCGGAGACCGGTGGAGTCGGTCCGTTTGACTTGGAGCGACATGCTTCTGTATACGCCCCGCTCCCTCTTACTACTCGAGAACCGTCCATCTACGTCTCGGAGGACTCTGAATACGCCCAGCGGCTTGCGCGTGCAACTCAGCCAGAGCCGGAAGATGCACCCGATCACCCGGAGAATGGCAACTATGGCATCCAGCTACCGTTTGTGGACCCGCCGGCCTTACATGTGCTGGAGGGCCGAGCCTCTGGGGCCGAGGTCGCGGACGAGATGAAAAGACTGATCCAAAGCCTCGGGGAGCATCTATCCATTATTGGCGAGCAGGTATCAGAAATGGAACCTCGGCGGGCCGGGGGCCACCGGCCTCGAGATGATTAGGTCCCCGGGGGATATTCTTCTTATGTCGATTTCTTTGTCGTGTGCAACGGAGTTTTAGGGAGATACCAAGGTTCACAGGAATACGTGTTTGAGCAATCGCAGTCGTCTGACATACAAATAGGTGATGAGAACTATAAAGCGTGATTAGGCTAGGGTTATCTCATCATCAGAATCAAATCACTCAGGGTTATAGGTGATGTCGCGCGAGAGGTTAGAGTGTACAGCCGCCTATTCTTGAACTACAATGCTGTTTCATCACGCGAGAGGCATATCGAGTAGTTGAATGGTGGTATGAAGGTGGAAATGTACTTAGCATGCTCGGCTCCGAGCAATAAAAAGCTACCTGAAAGGAACTTCTGCCTCTCATGATAACCACAACTGTGACTTGGAGATCAAGTACTACTTAAGAAAGTTGTAATTGGGAGCTGTCCTGCTCAGGCTCTGCAGCTAATCAATCTACTACATCCTGTAGCGAACAAGGCGTAGATGCCCTTCGAGGTCATTTAGGTAATTCCAATGAGGTCTCCCATCAGTACAGCTTGGTATTTGTCCACGGCTTCGCGCAAACGAATAAGAATGCCCGCAGCAAGCATCTTCACGTCGTTCTCTTCACCTGCACCGTCGCCTCCCCGCGTATTGTGGAATACAGTGCTGACCCATTCCATGCTCTCGACCACCTGACGACCTTGCTGCTCACACAACGCGCGAATGTTCCCTTCGTTGACATCAAGCAATGCAACCAGCGCCAAGAGCACAGCATGCGTCACCGCCATGTCGCCCCCGCCGTCACTGTCTGCCGTATCCGAACCCAGACAGCGTCCTCTTACTCCGAGCAATAAGTCCCATAGTTCAGTTGTCATCTGAGGTAGTGCTAGCGTGGAGGGTCCGGCGGCGTGGATGAGGAGCCCAAGCGTCTTGAGATAGAGCGCGAGGAGATAGGGTTGGAATATGATCTTGGTCGCGACAGGGCTCCGCATTGCGGCTTGGAATCGAGACGAAAGAGGGAAGAAGAAAGAATTCGAGATCAAAGCAGCAGTTGTATTTGGTATCGAGCGAATGCCGCGTGCTTTAGCTTTGGATTTAGAGGCGACTTGGGAATTTGCCTGAGACTGCTCGAGGCGCGAAGTGAAAGAGGAGAGCTTAAGGGCATCGGGCCCGGTCACGGCATCTGCTGCCTCGGCTGCTATGGGGGCGAGAAATGTCTGTGACAATGACTGTGCAAGTGTGTCGAGAGCATTAGGTGGTAACGGTTTGAGTTTGGCTCCTTGTTGGAGAGTGCTAGATGTAGACGGAGGCGGAAGGTAATGCTTTTCAATTTTGCTTGGTAGAGTTTTAGATGGGAATTGTGCAGCTGTTGCATACTCGGAGGCTTCAAACCCTGCTATCTCTCTGCCACTTAGTCCGAGGACAATAAGGATAGACGCTCGCTGAGAGAGGGAATAATCTCCATCGAAGAACGTCTTTGCGAACCAAGGTGCCATCTTCTTTGGTTGTGCGACAACAACAGCAATCATGCCTTGGAGGCGGAGGTCATAGAAATTTTCGAGGTCGTACTTGTCCTGTAGACCAACAAGAAGTGATGCTAGTTCTTCTGCGTGGGATACGACTTCCGTCCCGTAGTTCGCCTTGCGACGTATTAGAGCGGGTGCTGTTGTGAGAGCTAACTTCTGTTTGTCGTAATTATCTGTATCTCGAAGATAACCGATCAGATCCCTGATATATACAGGAGCTTGAGGCTTGTTTCGATTAATCAGAGTTGGATCATCATCCGAGTCTTCCGCATCTGAGTCTGGCTTGGCGTAAGGCACTAGATCTGGGTCTTCCTGTTCCTCATCGTCTTCTACTTCTTCGATAACGAAGCCTTTCTTTGCTGGGACATTTTTAGGTGACAGTGGTTGTTTTCTCTTAGTTGACCTGGCTCGTTTTTTGAACTCTGGGGGCTGGGATGAGGGCACAGATGTCCTTAATGGATCCAGTGGTCCAGCCTTATCAGACACATGGACTAGAGATTTGTACCAATCTGCCTCTTCTGTAGCCATCTCATCCATTTTGAAGTCTAGTTTGGTGTCTTTTGCATGAACCAGTCCAGAGAGCGCTTCACCTACAACCATTCCAAGGAAACGTACGCGACCTTGCGATACGGCAAGTCGATTGGATATAGCGTTGAGATATGGGCTTGATCGTACAAGAATCGTGAGTTTTATTGGTGCTAATCGATGAACATATCCAGCACTTAGGAGAAGAACTTGAGCATGAGCTATGCGGCCATTAGCTTCCAAGTTTTAGATAGGGTGGTATTCTAGAGGACTTGCCTTCTTGTTGTAGTACTGGAGCATGATTGATGTACAACTGATCGCTGAACTGGTTGAGACTCCTTTCCAAGACCGTTGAAATGGATTCCTTGTGGTCAGCAAGCGCAGCAACAGCAGCTCGTCTAATGCCGCAACCTTCTCCAACCCCTGCTCCAGACGCACTTGTAAGCCAAGCTACGAGATTATTTCTCTGAGCATCGTTGTTGGCAATGACCGATTGGAGAACGCTCACTACAGCCCAGATGGTTGGGTATTCCTCGTTGGCCTCGCTATCGTTAATAGAGCTTAGATAGAGGTCTGACAATAACTTCAAAAGTAAGAGCAAGACTTTTCGCTGCTCAGGAAGAGGGTAGCCATTGACCAGATTGCTGAATACCTCTTTCCCAGCATCATCGGAAAGAAGCAGCTTGTCCAATAGTTCTCGGGCGAATATCTCTGGCGACCAAACCATCAGTAACTACATTTTGAGATATAATGCGAACATACCGGCGTGCCCCAACCTCAATGCCCGTGTTCCGAGTTCGGCACATAATTTGAGGTCCTCTTCGTTGAGGTGAGATTTTGCCCATTGGATCTGGTTACGAGCTAGCCAGCTAATATATTTCTTGTTGTCCGCAATCCACAGGGCTTCAGTCGGCCTACCAGCCTGTGCGCAGATGTCCTCGGCCTCCGCGGATAAAGATACAACCTTTCCGCTCGTAAGAAGCGACAAAAACTCCTGTCGCAAGGGCCGAACGCGGATAGGGTCGTTGGCTGAGGCGACGCAATTCCATATGTGCATCACTTCGGCATCATCATCGAGAAGGTTGGCCAGCAGACTTAAGGAGTAGACCAAATTAAAAGTCACTAGAGAATTCGTCGAGTCTTTGGGTCGAGACTTGACTTCTCGGATAAGGGACCGTATATTTGTAAGTGTGGCATTGATGCCGGGCAGACTTCGAAGACAGGCAAGAAGAGAATCGATGCCATCCCTGTCTGGAGCCTCTCCCAGAACAGGCCAGTAATTTGGGACTATATCTGTGACGAGCACATGAATGATATGCGCACTGAGTGGCCCGGGCACGCGTATATCGAACTTGTGTTTATCTTTGGCTCCATTTCGCAGGTATTCGAGAATTGCGAGTAAGGTGTCATAACTAGGCTGGTTTTTGAGAGATTCCAATGCTTCCTCGGGTGAATTACCCTTGAACACAGCCTGTGGGACCTTCGGTGGCTCGGCAACTTTCGAGAGGCTCGGAAAGTTGGTAGATTCGCCTCTTTTTGTGTAAGCCTGGCTCACGGGCACAAGAAAGTCGGCCATGATTTAAAAAAAAAACATGCGAGCCAAGGCGTCTCTAAGTTCGTCAAACAGATGCTTGTAGATTGTCGTTGTCGGTATGTCTTCTTATGCCGGGCTACAGGTTGCCCACGACTGCGAATATATTAAATCATCGTGACCATTATATTACATTGTGTGTCAGATAGAAAAGTTGGGGCTTGACGCTGTGATATGGGAGGTATGTAGCTCTTGAGTAACAGGCAGTCTCCAGAGAGGACTTATAAGGTTGACGGGATGCATGATCGCATTGCAGTTCGATATCGGTAAACAGAGTATAACTCTTTAAATGCATGCTTACCAACCAGAGCCCCACCATTGACCACCCACAATGACGTTTGTTACCTGGGACCTGGCGCTTTGTATCTCAAGGAGTTATGTATTTTCGTTTCTAGGACACGGCGCAGACCAGTAATAGAATATCCGCAGAAAATAAATACAAACCAGTAAATATGGAAATAACTAACAGCTCACAGCCGACAGCCATCTGCTGGCTTAGAGGTAGCTAATACGCTCTTGAAGGCCCATCTATGTATGAAACGCGATAAGCGATAAGGAGTTCTACTGTACGAAGCAGTGGGCACCTAACCAATATCCCTGGATGTTTGTTTAGTTCCCCTCTAAGCCACCGCAAGGCACCCAGCTCACCTCTACCTAGTTGCAGCTCCCGATGCCGGTGCACCCGATGAGGAATGTCAAAAGAGATACCCTGCCACCTATATTTCTCATTAAATCGCAGGCCCGGATAGCTTTCACAGCGATCTACAAACATGGCGGGGAGTAATGCGGCAGGACGATGGCAGTATCTAGATCACATTCGGAGGAACCCCGGCCCCTTCAACCAAGATTCAGATGTCAGTGAAGCCGCTCTGGAAGCGCTAGACCAGGCCAAAATACTAGTGATAGGGGCTGGCGGGCTAGGTTGCGAGATACTCAAGAACTTGGCGCTCTCGGGCTTCAAAAACATCCACGTTATTGATATGGGTACGTGGGAGCATTCGGGACCTAGGCTTCCTTGAGGTAGGCTAATTCGCTCACGGGTGAGTAGATACGATCGACATATCCAACCTCAACCGACAGTTCCTCTTTCGGGAAGATGATGTAGGGAAACATAAGGCTGAGGTTGCCGCTGCTTTTGTCGAGAAAAGAGTCAAAGGCGTGAAAATCACACCACACAACTGTCGCATTCAAGACTTCGACGAGGATTTCTACATGCAATTCCAGATTGTTGTCTGTGGGTTAGACAGCATAGAGGCGAGACGCTGGATCAATGCGATGCTGGTGAGTATGGTCGACATGGAAAATCAAGACTCACTCAAGCCCTTGATCGACGGTGGAACTGAAGGTGGGTGAGATAAGATTCCCGGTTCAAACTCCTTCTCCTGACTGTAATACTTCAGGTTTCAAGGGACAGACTCGTGTCATTTTCCCAACATTGACACCATGTATCGAATGTCAGCTGGATCTATATACCCCGAGAGCAGCAGTTCCTCTCTGTACATTAGCCACGATTCCTCGTCAACCGGAACATTGCATAGAGTGGGCTCATATCATCGCATGGGACCAAGAAAAGCCATTCCCCAATTTAGACAAAGACGACCCAGAACATATTACCTGGCTATACCAAAAAGCGTCGGCACGAGCCCAAGAATTTGGTATCGCGGGTGTGACTTACTCACTCACACAGGGGGTGGTAAAGAACATCATCCCGGCCATTGCATCTACGAACGCCATCATCGCCGCCAGTTGCTGCAACGAAGCCTTGAAGATTGCCACTACTGCAGCACCTGCACTAGGCTTCGAGGAGAGCTATATGATGTACTCAGGAGATGACGGTATTTACACCTCAACCTTCAAGTACGAGAAAAAGCCAGATTGTGCGGTTTGTGGGGAAGTTGCAAAACCACTACGGGTTGATCCTACCATCACCCTGAGGGAACTTCTGGACTCTTTTGCGATAAAGCCAGATTTGCAGCTCAAGAAACCATCCATACGAGCCGAAGGCAAGACTCTTTACATGCAATTACCCCCCAGCCTTGAGGAACAAACACGAGGAAATCTGAACAAGACACTGAAGGCAGATTTGGGTTTAGATGTTGGACATGAGATTGCGGTGACGGACCCTGCGTTTCCTGGTCTTACTTTCAGGTTTATACTAAGCTTTATATGAGCAGTTGTTTGAGATCTCTGAATTGACATCGTAGTTTTAAATAAATCCGTTCTGCTTTCTGCTTTCCCCTTGAAGCCATTTCACCCTTAGTAGGTTGGTTGCTTCGATTATATAACATAACCCTAACCCTGACCCATCATAATTTTTTTTTAGAAGTTTGCTATCATGGTGAGTAGCCCCTATTCTCCATGCCACCGACACGCGACATGTTTCTTCCCGAGTTACCGAAACTTACACAGATGTTGCGGAAACGAGATGGTCAAGACATGACAAGTATGGCCTAAATAATGTATATATATATATATATACTCTATAGATAATTCCATATTAGAGAGCCCGAGGTAGAATATACACCTAGCATATGCAGAGAAACCAAGACAGGTATATAAATACACGGGCAGGTACCTGTGTAGGTGCTTATAATGTACCTACCTACCTAGGTAGGTAATGATTACCCAGGAATCTACGCGACCTACCAACATACCTAGGTAAGTACTGGCGGGCTGCCTCTGCCTGTGACGTATGGTTGGTATATGCTTCTAATGCAGGTATACAGAAAATGCGTGTACATATGTAGGTACCTACCTAACAGACGAGGGAAGTAGCGTAGGCAGTTGCCCTCAACTACACGGCTTAATATAAGGCAGGCACAGGGCATCATCTTTATTTTCTGCCCACTACCTGTTGAAGGCAATCACAGGCCCTAGTTGAAGTGGAAGGAGCGATTCGTTTACTCAGCTCAAAGCATAGGCCACTTCATTCCCTTCTTCGTTCTATTCTTCATCTCCTTCAGTCACGGTCATTCCTTGTTACCTACCTACCTCTCTTACAGCCACCGGTTCTTCCAACATCAACAATCTCGTCCTCAGCCCCCCAATTCCGACTCTCACTTTCTCTGCCACCGCTTCTGGTTCTGCCACGATCGGTGCATAGTGCCTCTCTTTTCGACTGGTCTAACTTCTGGCGTCCTTCTATCACAACCACCTTCAGCAGCCCAAACATTGGATGGTCTTGACTAAGGTATGTAGACACCTCCGGCTTTATCAGTCAGCTGTCATAGCATTGTTTCTCTTTCTTGCTTCCTTCTTCTTGCCCTATCTTTATATCCAACCTCAACATGTTGTCTGACGATCGCCATTGTCTGTGACTGGCTCTTGACTCCCACGGTTGACCCTACCCTCCTCATGTCCAACACTAGTACTTCGATGACCTATACCTACTCATGAAAGCTACCCGGTATCGTGTCTCCCTTCGAAGCCGTGATACAACTACGGGCCTCACACGCTTTGTAACACAATTTGTCGACCTTCGAGCCCCCCCAACCGCAATTCTCCAGAGTCTTTACCACCTCGGTAGTCACAATTGCACACTTGTTTTTCCTAGCTCAATTCCCATATATATCCATTCTCATCTCAACATACTCGAAAGCTTTAATGCGTGGCATCGTACATCGCGGCTCTTCAGTTCGTTATTCTTGCCGTATCCTAACTGACCAAACGACAGCCTCTACCAGCTAAGACTACACAGAACGTGCCTGGTCTGTTCCAGTAACCGCCAATCCAGACAACGACTCAGAGACGGCAAATCGGTCACTCCAAAGCCCGGTAACCGCGACCTAGCACTAAGCTGTTCAATCTTTCCTTGGGCGGTCCCACAGACGGGTCTCGGCCTGAAGGTTGCTTGATCACAAGATAGAGGCATCTCGTTCATGAGATAGGACAGTAAATTAATCACTCGGAATCACATACCAATGCCAATATGGCCTCAGGATACCAACCACAAGCCGCCGTCCAGGGCGCTCAGGATGAGTCCGTGTCATCTAGGGCAGACCTAATTCCCCTTCTCTGCTTCATATGCCCGAAGAACTCACACTTCTCTGATCTCTCTCATCTGCTGACTCATATCAGCTCGAAAGGTCACCTTCACAATATGTTTCAGCTGAACCTTTCCCGTGATGTTGACATGAATGCCGAGATAGCACTCACGGAATTCGAGAACTGGTACAAACAGAATAACATCAGTACATTACTCCGAGCCCGGAAGTCTGCACGAGAGCAAAGAGACTCTCGGCAGCAACAAAGTCAAACTTCGCCAAGCTTCGCAGGGGAAACCGCAGCAGTTGCGCATCGGAATTCTCGTCAAGGACGCTCTAATCGCAAGAATCGAGGCAACGGGGTGGGTGTTCCCAGCTTTATGTTGTTCTCACCTTATCCTTATAGTTTTAGCTAACCTAATTTCGAAATGTAGAAAGCAAGAGGTCGTAACCGAAATGAAGGGCTAGACGCTCTGAATGGCCAAATTGTCAAGTTTGAGTCAGATGAAGATGACGTCCATGACAGACAAGAGTATCGATCGGCTGCTCGTGCGCCATACATGTGGAATTCCGATTCTTCCTACCGGAATAACGTGGCCCATTACGGCAACAATTCCAATTACCACTTCAGAGACTATTTGGACGATGAGGACGATTCGTCGAAATATGAGCCGTCGGAACTTTACAGTCCCTTTCCGCCTGAAGACACGCCTGACACCGTCGAAGACGATACAGGCGCACTCATTCTGAAAGGTGTCGTCTACCCGGGAATGGCTGGATTCGATTCGGCAACAGAAAAGGATCGACGTATGAGGAATCAGAAGAAAGACCCTGCGGTGCTCTTGAAGCTGGAAGCAAACTCCCAGCTAGTTACCAGAGTCGAGGAGGTCCTAGACACTAACCTTGAATACCAACGAACACGAGATGTATACGACGAGCCGTCAATTGACGGAAGCGCAGTGAGTAGGGCGACTCGTCTTAGTGAGTATATGAAACTGACAGGTTTGCAGGATGAGAATGACGTCGTCGTGAACGAGATCCGACCTAAGCGCAGAGCCAAAGCGAAGTCTTCTTATACATCAATCAAACGTCGTGCTAATAATCGACCCCGCCAGCAGACACAGTCAACGGGAAGAACGCGCTCTGCCCGACCATCAACTCGGAAATCTCATAGTACGTTGCTTTCGACCATGGTACAGTCCAGCATGCCAACCCGCCGAATTACGCGATCTTCCACCAGCCGACATGAGCAGATACCCATGCATCATCATGGGGTCCACCCTGATGTAGGCTCGCTTCGTGACTGCAATGATGAGGATGACAATGACGAAGGTTCGCAGACCAACCATGGACTCATAGGACAGTGTCTGATGATCCCATGGCAGATTTTCGAACCCACGTCCACACACCCGTCGCAAGAACATTACGACGACAGCAGTGAGTCTAATTGGTCAGATACAATGAGTGGGGAGCTGACTTACAGCTCATAGACATGAGCGCCTGCCGGGTCTTGCACTACGACCAGGCAATCCAAACGCTGCCTTTGCATCACCAACCTCTAACTTCAAAAAGTCCCCTCCACGCTACTCTGGAAAAGAGAACACCCACCTTCTTATCAAATCACCATCCTCATTCAGTCCCTACATACACCCATCAGGCGATTCAATGGAAGCCAGCAACTATAACCCACTCTGCCCACAGCCTCGAGACGGGTTCGGTTACCGCCTCTACACCTCATATGATGACGAACCCAAGTCATCGACTCCGTCAGGCTTCAACCCCATTAACAGCAATTCGACTTACGATCCAACTCACATACCTACTATGACGGGTAATCCATACCACCGAGGTCAGCCTGGTGGCGACGATTATACATTGTGAAGCCAACATCTTTTCCTTGACGCACAGGCTGTCTAACCGTACTGAGCATCCTCTTCGGAGCTGCATGGAATGCGGACCTTGATGAGCCGCCAATTATCAAGACAGCACTCTTTCTTATTTGCAACTCTTATAATGTTGTCGCTCGCAACATCCAATCGTATTGGTCGGTCTGCCGTTCTGGCCATCTGGTCTTTAGTCTTCCACACTCTGAAGCACCCAAGAAGACACAAAATACTTGATGTTTCAGCATGAACAGGTTCATTGCTTATTCCGGATAATTACTCTGCTACCTTCCTATGCTTCGCAGCAAAACTGATTAATTTTTCCATCGACCCGACGACCACTGGATGACGCGGCAATATGAGGCATGAAAATATACTATTTGTGTCTAGATCACGTGCCATTGATTGAGAACGCTGGGTCGATAGACAGTGAATCCAACACCCGTCTATAAGCTCCTCGCCTAGTCAGCCCCAAAGGATATCCTATCACTGGGCAATGCTACGGTGCTGGGGGTCTCTCCGACAATGCGGATACTAAAGGACCATGCTGCCTTCGTAACCGACTTTGAGGTGTTTCTGTCGTTTCTGCCTAACAACTAGGGAAGCCTTATCGTATTTTGTGATATGAGATAGGGTGGAGCTGTGTTGTCTCTTCTCATTTCCCTTATTTTATTTTTCGATCTGAAGATTACAGGACTTAGGTCTGGTAGCCAGGAGCTAGTCTCATCTTAAGCATTCTCACGCGTGGTTAGGACACATGATCTTATGGAATCCACACCCTCTAGCATGTATAGTACTAGATAATACCAGCTTAGAATCAGAGCCCAATTGAGTCCTTACATTAGACTCATTCTTGGCATGACATAAGTGACATATAGGACAGTATAGGCGCTTCAATATTACAGCTGTTCAATGCTTGACACAAGGTGCTCAAGTTGATCTGAGCCATTGCCAAGAACATCCGCCAAAAGCCTTCCGGCACCACATAATCTGCGCTTTTTAGTCTCGTCTTCTAGCTGCCGTGACTTCTTGGCTGCTACATCAAGTACTCTGCGCGGAATACGTGCCAGTCGTGCAACATTGAGACCATAAGATCTGTGCGCCACGCCCTCACCCACCTCGTATAGGAATGTAATTTCCTCGTCGCCATCGAAAGAATCTGCATCATGTCCCTCTTGATTTGAGCCGTCGTCTTGTGACTCAATTATCATACTGTCAGAGTTGCCGGTGCGACTCTTCTTCGTAGCCGTGAACCGCATATGCACATTCGTGCACTTCCCCGCAAGTCCTTCCGCAACGCGGGCAAGGCTCTGGTAGTGCGTTATGAACAAGGTCAGACACCGCGTGTCCTCGACGACGTACTGCAGGACAGCCTGGGCGATGGCGGCGCCGTCATACGTGCTCGTTCCACGGCCGAGCTCGTCAAGTATTACGAGGGACCGCGGCGTGGCAGAGCGCAGGATTCGCGCCGTTTCTGAGACTTCTACCATGAAGGTGCTCTCGCCCCGGAATAGGTTGTCGCGGGCTCCCATGCGCGTATGGATCGCGTCGGCCAGCGTCAATGATAATGAGTCGGCTGGCACGAAGGAGCCGATTTGCGCGAGGAGGACGAGGAGCGCGACGGCACGCACAAAGGAGGACTTCCCGCCCATGTTGGGCCCGGTTATTAGGTGTGCTAGGGGCGCTGGGGACGCCAGGGTCGTGCTGAAGGGGATATAGGAGGTCGCCAGGGTTTGCTCCGCGATGGGATGTCTGCCCGCAGTCACAGATATGGTAGGGGGTGTGTCAGGGGGTAGGAAGTTGGGCTTTGTGTAGCCTGGCAGAGCGGCTACTTTAGAGAGCGAGAGGAGGCAGTCAAGGGTTGCGAGGGAGGATATAGCATCACGGAGAGGTTGATAGTCTGAGGCTATAGATTGGAGAAGTGATGCAAATGCCACATCGCAGGCCGCGGAGAGCGCCTCTTTGTGCTGGTCTCTCTCCGAGATGAGCCGCACGACCTCCGGGGTATGGAAGCGTGATAGCTTCTTGGTGCCGCTGATCTTGATCCAAGATGCTGGGACATGTTTTAGATCTGCGTTTGATACTTCGACGAGGTACTCTATGCCAGCTACTGTCACATAAGAGACTGGCGATTTCTTGTTAAGCTTCGACGAGGCCACTTTCCGGTGGGCGTCTAGCTCTTGCTCTACCGAGGCGATCCCTAACTTGTGGTCCGTGATGGCCTCCGTTTCCTCTGTCTCTCGGAAGAATGCGTATTTATCGTCAGCACGAGCGGCCTCTGCATTAATGCGTTCTAGATAGGAGAGGACAGTAGGAAGTATCTGAGGTAAGGATGCAATGGCATTGCTTATAGCTGCTGATTTAAAACCAGTGTCGGAGGAGTCTTTCACACGGGCAAACTCAGAGGCGATCCTCTGTAAAGTCTGAAGTACTGCCAAAAGTTCTGGGCGAGTGCATTTGCCGTAGTAAATGCGAATAAGGCTGCGCTCAAGGTCGGTTTTAGTCGTTTTTAGAATATGCTCGAGCTGGTCGACCTTGGCGGTTGAAGTATTATCAAGGAGCTCTTCAACAGCCGCGACGCGTTCTTCAAGACGCTCCTTGTCGAGCAATGGGCGGCCAACCCATTTTCGAAGAAGCCGCTGACCAAAGCGAGTCAAAGTCTTGTCCAGAGCCCAGAAGAGGCTGCCCTTCTCGGAATGATCGGTCTGATTGCGATACACTTCCAAGCTCTCCAGGGTAGTGCCATTGATAAGCATGTGCTGTCGAGCACTGAAGGATTGGAAATACTTAGTAAGGTCGAATATATGCTCCAGACCATATTCTGTCAAGTGGTTGATCATAGAAGAAAGGCAGATAGTGACAGCTTCTGGCAGCTTTAAAACTTTGTCTAAGAGCGCACTAGCCTGTTCGTCTCCCTCATTTTCTTTTAATTTCTTAGAGTAAAATTGAGTGACATGCGAATATGCCTCGGCGGCAATCGTTTTGGACTTGGCAACCCGCTCAACTCGACTTCTGTCGCCGAAGACGTTTGTGGAGCTGCCGGAGAGGTGCTGGATGAGTTTCTCCGTCGCTTTGGAAAGCTCGCCGACGATAAGAAACTCGCAAGGTGAGATGTGCAAAAGCCTCGTCTCAATCTCGCTTCTCATGAAGCCGTCTTCGAAGTTGTCATAGATGATATCTCCTGTGGCAGGCTGAACAGCTATGATTCCAACGTCAACTTTCTCATCAGTGCCCCATCCCTTAGCTGCAGTCTCGGTAATGCAGAGAAGGTAGCCACCAGCGGAAGAAGCACTAGCGTCTGTTTGCTGATCGAGTTCTCCTACTTCATCAACATATGTTCCCTTTGTGTAGACGTTTGTAAGCTTCCTCGTAAAGGGGGCGTTTCTGTTGTCTCCAACTTTCTTCAGGGCTGCGGTCTCTATCTGACGTACGACTCCGACTTTGTGGCCTGCGGCAACCAGCCTTTTCGCGTGGACGGGCAGCCGATGGACCGGAATACTGGCAGACGCGAACCGATCGAGATGAGCTTCCGACGGGTGTTCGTCGTATCGGAACTTGCCAGGGATACACACTATACTGAGCTCCTTCGCAGCAATTCGAGCATCTTCGCCAAAGAATTTGAACTTATAGCCGACCTCAACAATCAGGAGTGTATCCATATGTTTCCGCTTGATATCGAGGAACTGGATCTCCATGGGTGTGAGCTTGCCGGTCTTGGCTCCTTTCTTTTTGGCCTTTGCAGGTTGTGGCGTCTCATCCTCATCTTCATCTTCGCCGTCTTCGTTGTTGAGAGCTTGAGTCTCGTCGTCGATCTGGTGGTTGCGTCGCTTCATCAGTGCCATGCTGTCGGGCCGGCCGAGTTTCTGCACGAACTTGCGATGCAGCTCTTCTTTCTTCTTTTTCTCCTGTGAATCATCCTGCTGCTGCTGCTGCTGTTGTTGCCCTCCGCCACCGCCGGCACTCGACCCATCGTAAAGGTAGCGCTCTGTGCGGGCGTTTGGCTGGCTAAGCCCTGCAGCCACAGGAGAGCTCTTGGCTGGAGACTGCGGGAGAGTTGCGTTTGGCCTCTCCACAAGAGTACTCTTGGATTTCTTCCTAATAGGTGCCGGGTTGCCGTTGTCCGTGTCGTCCTCGAGCGGTCGCTTCCGGGGCACATCGAGGGAGCTGTTCGCATGCACTTCAGGTTCGGCCGGTTCGTGGCCTTGGCTCTGGCTTTGGCTCAAGGATGTGCGAGCAGCGCCATTTGCCGTCTTCGAAGTGAAGAAACTAGTCAGAGACTGTTGTTTCTTCTCTTTTGTCGCGCCTGCCATCCTCGAAGAAGTTCTGATGATGCCTTCGTCCGGGTTACTATTCGAGGCAGTTCACATTGTAAGCACAAGTTAGCTGATTCAAGCAAGCCAAGCAGAGCTCTGGTGAATTCATGATGGAGCTCTCGAGGTTGCTGGTACACTAATGCAAGCACCCGGCATCAGTATAATTGCTCGCTAACCTACCTAGGTAACAACCTAAATAGCGGGACGCGTCTCTTGATTTAGGGAGACGCGTTAAGTGGAAGTGTGCACAGACCTTTAGGCCTAGATAGGGGTAGACCGTGGGATGGCTTTAGCCACACCTGCTCCACTATAATTATCAAATAGGTGCCCACAGTACTCCGTACTCCTCCGTACAGGCAGGTACTTAAGTTAAGTGACGGGCGCAGGAACAATGCATACAGAGATTACGTCAGTGATGTGCTACCCACTTATGTAGATCAACAATTCTGAGCCATTGCCGCCTTGAGAGGTAACACACAAGCATCTCCTTTCGCTGAAGTATGAGCACGACCTCCTAAAGCTCTGAGACTGCCTCATCGCTGTCTCTCATGGTTACTGAAGCGATCCGATACATGGTGGGCTAGACCTCATCGTAGCGACCATGGTGGACGATGACCTCGAAGGGTGCAAAGGCGAGGACGCCATTGCCCCGGGAAGCAAGGACATCTACGTGCAGCTGGTTATTTCATTCGCCTTGGGCATCTCGGCCTTCGTAGCGTTCTGCGTAAGTCGTCAACGAGCCCGATCCCCCGATGGCCTCTGGTATATGCATCAGGCTCACATTTGTCGCTGTCGCTAGATTCTCCGCCCCCGATGGAAGACACTCTATGCCGCAAGAAAGCGGCATAGCAATCCCGAAATCGCACTCCCAGTGCTCCCCGATAGCTTTCTAGGATGGATACCGGCTTTGTACAGAGTCACGGAGGAGCAGGTCTTGGCCTCTGCTGGTCTCGACGCTTTTGTGGTGCGCATTTGCATGCATACGCTCTGACGAGGCAGACACTGATGATGGCTCGTGTAGTTTCTCTCCTTCTTCAAGATGTCGCTGCGCCTATTCGCGACGATGCTGTTCTTCTCACTGACCGTATTATGGCCCATCCACAGCGCCTTCGATACCTGGTCTGGCTTGAAACCTTCGCCACCGTCTAATAGCTCTTCAGTTTATCCTAGCTCGCTCTTCAGCAATCGATATCTCGATGACTCATTCTCCTTTACCGCGAAACCTAAACACAGACTTGACGACGGAAGGCTGAGCTATCTCTGGTCATACCTTGTCTTCACCTGGTTCTTTTCATTTCTGACGGTGTACTTCATGAATACCGAGACGTTCAAAGTGGTTAAGATTAGGCAAGACTATCTCGGTACTCAGTCCACTGTCACCGACCGGACTTTCAGATTGACCGGGATTCCAAAGGATCTAAGAACTAAAGAAAAGATCAAACAATTTGTAGAGAACCTAGAGATTGGACACGTCCGCAGTGTGAACCTATGCCGGAACTGGGCAGAAATCGATGGACTTATGGTTCAACGGCGGAACACCCTCCACAAGCTCGAAGAAGCCTGGAGCGCGTACAGGTCGCAAAAAGCCCTGTCGTCAAGAGCAACTATAAGCCACGATGCTATGCACGACGAAAACGACCAGAGAGATGGCCGCGAAGAAGATGCAGATGAGAATGGTCCGCTTCTAGCCGGCGATATTCCTCGCGGTTTGAATGGCGAAAGGGCGCGGCCCAAGATTCGTCTACGCTTTGGTTTTCTTAAGATGCGAAATCGCAAAATTGAGTATGGCTTCCCGTGTCCTATATTCTACTCCACTTAGCACCCTCTTTACTTCTGTAATCCTACATCGAATTTGGAAAACCCCTTTCACTAGCAACCGGCATACACTAACTCCTCTACTTTTCAGTGCGCTGGACTATTATGAGGAGCAACTGCGTCGCCTGGACGAAAAGATACTGGCTGCGAGAAAGAAAGAATACACACCCACAGACACCGCATTTGTGACTATGGATTCGATTGCAGCATGTCAAATGGCGGTTCAAGCTACGGTAGACCCTAGACCTGGCCAACTGCTTGCGAAGCCAGCACCTGCCCCGTCCGACGTGATATGGAGAAACACATATGTTCCGAGATATCGAAGGCGCTTCCAGTCTGCCATGGTGACGGTTTTCATCACCGGTTTATCGATTCTCTGGTTCTTCCCTGTTGCGATACTAGCATCACTCCTCAGCATTTGCACCATTCGGCAAGTTGCGCCATCACTAGGCGAATCGCTTCAACGACACGAGATCACGAACGCTCTGGTTCGAACTGGACTGCCGACACTGATCGTATCACTGCTCAACGTGCTGGTTCCCTACCTTTACGACTATCTTTCCAATATGCAGGGTTTTATATCGCAGGGCGACGTCGAATTGTCAGTCATATCCAAGAACTTCTTCTTCGTATTCTTCAACATCTTCGTCGTCTACGCGGTATCCGGCTCTGCTGCCCTTGCAGAGTTTTGGAGAATTATCAGGGACTCTCTCAGCGACACGAATACAATTGCAGAGAAGATTGCTCTATCCATTCAAAACCTCAGCAACTTTTACCTAAATTTCATCATGCTTCAGGGATTTGGACTCTTTCCATTTAAGCTCCTCCAGTTTGGTAGCGTCACGCTGTACCCATTCTATCGCATGGGCGCCAAAACTCCTCGTGATTTCGCCGAACTCGTTCAGCCCACCCTATTCAACTATGGCTTTTACCTGCCCACCGCTTTGCTCATATTCATACTCTGCCTCGTCTACAGCGTCCTTCCTGGCTCCGAGCTAGTGCTGCTCCTGGGTATCTGTTACTTTGGTCTTGGATACTTCGTTTACAAGTACCAACTTCTATACTCCATGGACCAGCCGCAGCACGCCACAGGCAAAGCGTGGCCAATGATTTGCAGGCGTATCATCCTTGGTCTTGTGTCGTTTCAAGTCGTCATGCTTGCCATTCTAGTACTGCGCAAGGCATTCTTTGAGGCGGCTTTGATTGCTCCGTTGGTGGTTCTGACGCTTTGGTATAACTACTACTTCCATCGGCAATTTGTTCCGCTCACCAAATACATTGCTCTCCGAAGTATCAAACGTGATTCAGATCCTGGGAGCCAGAGTAACCCTAATCGGGATGAAGAGGAGCAAATGCGGCTCGCTCGGCGGATGAGTACAATTGACGAAGACAAGGAGAAAGGGATGTCCTTTATCAATCCGTCTCTAATTGCTCCACTAGAGCAACCCTGGATTTACCAAGACCCTCCACCGCCAATATCTCCTACAGAACTCGCCAGCGGCTACGAGGCTCGCGACGCTGAAGATCAGCCCGAACAACGCGACACAACAGTGAGCACACCAAGCTCGGTTAGTTTGGGGGATACTCATGTGTGGCGCGAGAGTGGTGACAACAATGTCTGATAAACGTACTGGTACAGACTGTCCTGTAAATATCGATATAGGATACCCTTCAAGAAGCTGAGATATAGCTACCCTACAATACATGGATGGGTCCGTAGCTCGCGATGGCTCAGGTAGACCCTTGATGGTATGAAAATGACCGAAATTACCTTATCGTAACCAAATTGGTATCATATTCAATACATACTACATATATACATACATTTATACACGCATAGTCAGGCGTTTAGACGTGCACTTTCGTTTATGGCCACATGCCGTCGAACATGAAAAGCCAGTCATTCCAATATGACGAGTACCGTCCTACCAGCCAGCTTCTCTTGTCGCTAGTTCCAACCTTCCAGGGGCGGGTATACAGACCTTCTTTTTGAAGGCGTCTCTTCAGTGCGACATTGATACTGAAACTGCTAGGGCTCACGCCGACAAAATAGTCTGATTGCAGCAACACTGCAAAATCGACGAGGGCCTGCTGGTCCCAGCTTAGTGATTTCAGTTTCTCCAACTCTTCGCCCTGCACCAAATCGTATTTAGACCTGACTTCTAAGTCTAACCGCGCTCGTGCGTCCTTGCTAAATTTTTGCGTCTCCTTTTCGCTGCCGGACGCAAGATACGCCACTCCACCCCTAAAGCCTTGCTTTTCTGCCTCTTCCAGATATCCGTTACTTTGATTCTCGTATGGTGGCCACTGGGACAAAGCATCTTCTTCCGTCCGAAGATGGACGCCTAGAAATACGTCGCTCGGCCTATTTCTCTCAGATCCAATAACATTGCTAACACTGCCACTGCTACTCCTCTCTGTCACCGACGCCGCAAGCTCCCTCATCGACAGCACAATCCGATCGGCGAGCTCAAGAATATCCTCGCGGATCCTCAAGAGCCCACCGAATGTGGCCGCCAATTCTGGACCGTCGCGTATGACAGGCCAGTCCCAAAGCACGCCCCACGACAACCGCACGAGCATGGGCTCCTCCCAGCTCGTGGGCCGCACTCCCAAATCCGCCGGGAGCGCCCTCACCCACGCCCGGAACGCATCCCCGAAGCGGTCCGTATGTCTATTCGGATCCCGCGCGTCGCACCCGGCTCGCGTGCCGCCGAATTCCTTCGGCGTGACCCGCCGCACCATGCGCTCGGGCGAAAGCTTCTCGCGCGCCGCCTTGGCCGCGACGCCGGGGATACCCTCGAGCCCGGCTTCACCCGGGAAAAGGGAGATGTGCGGACACGCCTCCTCCATAGCGGCGCGGAAATGCGCCTCGGAGAACATGTACGAAAGGGACTGGTGCTCTTTGAATAAGTTCGCCTTGTCGCTCGCCGACCGCGTGCGGATCCGTGGGATCTGTAGCCCTGTTGCGCCGGCTTCGATGGCGTAGCGCACGCAGGTCAGGATGTAGTTCCGGATGTTGCCTGGCCCGCCGCTGTTGTTGTCGCAGAGGAACACGAGGCCGGGGACCAGCGCTTGCGATGTGGCTTGCTCTGTGCAGAGGCGGTGCAGCGGCCAGGCGATGAAGGGCGCGCGGGCGGATGATAGGTCTGTTGGTTGTGTGGCGTCGGGGGATGTGTTCGGTTGTGAAATTGCTGCAGGAGTGGGAGTTTCTGTTGTTGGTCTGCGTGTCCGAGATAAGTAGTGTAATGAGTTGAGCAGTTGGGTATGCCAGATGATGAACAGGGTCGTGACGCATATTACGAGCGCTGCGGCTCGACGTGTACCAGGCCGCTGAAGCATCGTCGCGGTAGACTAGTTAAGGCTCATCAACCCATTTCGCGACTCAGATGGCCATTTAAGGACTCTAAATGGCTCTTCTTTGGTCAACAATCAATTGTCTTATGCGCAGTTTCAACTACATGCTCAATCGTGTTAGTGGCTTGTTGGCCTGGCAGTTAACGCAAACCATGCGCGGAGTTTTTGTGTTAGTGATGCGGAATGATAGCCCCGAGATACCTCTTTAGGAGGTCCCCTGTGTGTTATGCCTGGCTTTGGATGACGAAGCTTGTAACTCAAGTATAGTCCCCTCATATGTAACATATAAACTCAAGTTTTCTCAATGTTTAAAGCACTTAGCGTTGCTTCTCAAAACAGAAGCTGTATTCAGTTTACCTATTGAGGATTGTAACTTATAAGCCGCAACAACGCTCACACGACACCCAACAGACAATCAGCACTTATTTATCGACATCCAGAGAGCTGAAGATAACTGTATTTTTTACACTCCAGCTATTTCTCAGCTATTCTTCAAATTCCCGATTTCTTGCGAAGAGGTTCAAGTACTGAAAGGTTCCTTGGCTCTAACCAAGAGGTTGGGACACATAACGCCAAGATGCATTTTGCTGCACAAGTGCCGGGAGTCCTCCATCTACGTTACATTGGTAAGTAATCCCGTCCTGGGTCGATGCGAATCCAAAGATCTCTAAATGCCAGGCAGCTTTGTACTTGTTCTTGTTTTAACAACCGAGTAGTCTACATATCACCTTCTTTCCCCCCCACTGCAGTCTTTCTCCATGCCTTAACACCCTGGAAGCAGTTCCCTAGTCTACTTTTTAGATACCTAAGTAAGCAAATATCATAGATCCCGTCAAGGTAACGTTGATACTATATTGCTTGACAGTAATTGCTAGTCCGTCACGGTATAATCGAAGATGAAAGCAATGAAGTGGTCGAACTGCGCCATCGAGCTGGGAATGAGTGTGCCTAGTGCCGACCTAAGGTCCGCGCCGCTCTATGCTGGGAAGTATGAGGCGAAACTTAGGGGGACGCGAGTTTATGAATACACACTATACTAGAGAATTGCTTTTAACCAGTTACTAAATAACGTAGGTGTATAAGTATGGTGGCCCGGGATAGGACGTCGCCGCATAACTTGGCCTTTCTGGTTCTAGGAGGTCTTGCAAGAAACTTTCAATGCCCAGATATTTAGCAACTCTTCCAGACGCAGAATAGTTCTCCAACTGGCGGGATGGAATAAGCGATGACAAAGAGTGCTGTGGGAGCGATATGGTGGTGATGTTGCGATAATGCGAAACTTGCTGAGTGCCAATGGATAGAGCACACATAGAAATTGAGCCTTATCTGTACAAAAGATGAGAGAATATACTAATTCCTTAGGAATGTTCTGTATCAGGGTTCATTCCATGTGATGGCTGTCCCTCCAAGTGAATAGACGTTAAGATAGAATTAGTCCGCTTTAGGAAGGTTTTGGCCTTCAACTTAACAGAGTGCCAAGTATGTTAGAGGCTTCCCCGCCTTACAACCAACCTTATCTAGGTCAATAGGACCAACCTCGCTGCCAGTCGGACCCACCGGCGATGTTACTCCCAAGGGTGCTATCGTGGGAACTCTGGTGGTCATTCAGACGGTGAGCAGTGCAGCAGCCGGCATGCCACCGAAGCTTGCGATTAGGTCGAGTGACCACCGCCCGGGATCATCGCCGGCCATGAAGAGGAGCAACAAGGTCGAGGAGAGGGGCACGCGCCCGCTCGGACGGGCAGGAGGGCAGTCGACCATGGCCGCCTTCTCTGCTGGGAGACGCCGGCTGGTTGGCGTCTATATAGCTCTGCCTCTATGTCTTATTATTGTCTTGGGCACATATTTCTTCGACCTCCGCCTCTTCCTCTACTGGCTTATACCCGGCAGCTCTCCGCTTCCCACAGGTGCAGTGGACGGCAACTCGACTGGGAACCATCATACCGCTGTCCGGAGATTAATAGAGGCCTCTGAAATGGCACGGTTTCTATTGCATTCTTCCGTTGGCCTTGTCTTCACCGCGATGGCACGGGCACTACCTTTCATGCGCCAGACCACTCTCGACTACTCTACCTCCGAGGCCGGTAACCCCTTTGTGGACGGGTGGTATGCGGATCCCGATACCGAGTTCTATGAGGGAAAGTACTGGGTATTTCCTACGTCCTCTTATGCGTATGATGAGCAGACGTATCTCGACGCCTTCTCCAGCGTCGACCTAATACATTGGGAGAAGCATGCGAACATTCTAACGATAGCGGATGTTAAGTGGGCGACCCGGGCGGTCTGGGCGCCTGCGCCGATATCCCGCAATGGGAAGTATTACTTATACTTCGGTGCGAACGACATCCAAGAAGGGGAGCCGGAGGAGGGCGTTATTGGCGGCATAGGCGTCGCTGTAGCAGACAGACCCGAGGGCCCTTACGTGGATGCCATAGGCACGCCGCTTATCGGGGAGTATCATAACGGTGCCCAACCTATTGACCAGGATGTGTTTATCGATGATGATGGCCAGGCATACATCTTCTACGGTGGCCACTCGCACTGCAACATCGCTAAGATAAACGACGACATGATCTCGATTGGGCAGTTCGACGATGGCACTTCATTCAAGGAGATCACGCCTGAGGGCTATGTGGAAGGGAGCCAGATGATAAAGCGTAATGGGAAGTACTATCTGATGTGGTCGGAAGGCGGCTGGACTGGGCCGGACTACAGCGTCTCCTATGCCATATCCGACTCCGTCATGGGCCCGTTCAACAAACTGGCCAAGATCCTGGAACAGGACCCAGAAGTGGCCAAGGGTAGCGGCCATAACGCTGTCATTAACATACCCAACACCGATATTTGGTACATCGTCTATCATCGCCGTCCGCTTAGCGAGACGGATGGCAACCACCGTGTGTTAGCATACGATCGCATGTACTTCAACGAAGACGGTACTATCGTTCCTATTACGATGCTTGTTAAGGACAACTTCGCCGACGGACAGTCCGTCGGATGGAAACAATACGGCGACGGATGGTCCGTCGCCGACCAACGGCTCACGAGCTCGGGAGCCGGGGCTGCGATGCTCGACACGAACTTTGGCGACCTGGTCTATGATGCCGTAATCTCCATTCCTGACTCAAGCGTCGATGCGGGGCTCTTGTTCCGCGCAGCTAACGTATCGGACGACCTTTCGCAGTTGAGCGGCTACTATGCGAAGATATCTGCGGCAGGAAGCGTGGCACTGGAGAAGGTCGTCAACGGCGCATCGTCCGTTTTAAGCCAGGGTGACGCGGCTATTGCGACGGGCACAGAATACCATGTCAGGGTTACAGCGGCGGGATCTGAGATCAGTGTCTTCGTTGAAGACATGCAGACGCCCAAGGTCACTGCAACGGACAGCGCATTCTCGACCGGGGCAGATGGGGTGCGTTCGTCAGCAGCCGGGACCCGGTTCGGTTCCATCTCCGTGGCAAAACCGTAATGATAGACTTCTGGGTGTAGATAGATAGATAGATAGAGACGCGGTCGCATAACCCAGACGACTGCTAAATTTACGTGAAATATCCATCCTACATATAACCTCCTACGTATAATCTGCCCGTCTGTGGTAGCAGTCATCGTAGTCGCAGTAAGGCATGAAACCGCCAAAAAGTGGCTATGCTCGAGCACTTTTGAACCTCGAAACGGCTCCGGCCGCCCTGAGAGCTACGCGAAGGGGTGGAGGTGACTTGAAGTCCGAGCATCCCGCGAGTGTCGCTTCTCATGCCTGCAATGGGTTTTCTGGCAAGGGAATCTGATGGCTAAAACGGTTAGCGCTGCTAAGATCGGCTGGCCAAAGAATTCCCATCAGCTCAGTCACCTCCTTCAGCACAATCCTCCCCTGGCATTGGCTCATTGGGGAAACTACCTTAAATGAACCATACGTCGAAGCTCGGAAGGAGTGGAGGGCGGCAGGGGTTTGTTTTTTCTAAAAGGCCTAGCCAATTTCACGGCATGTTCCGTCAATAGCTCGTTTATACACATCGGCTATCCAAATGTGCATATAGTACATTTACATGGCCATCCCGAATCCTACAAAGTGATTTGTTTCTGAAACCCCTCATTGTCGTTTACATATTTATTATAAAAAGGAACAAGGGAAAAAACTAAACTCTCTACATGTCAAATCCTCAGATGCACCAGAAGACAGTGCTTATAACAGGATGTAGCGATGGAGGGATTGGCGCTGCCCTGGCGGCTGAGTTCCAGCTCCGCGGCCTGCGTGTCTTCGCCACGGCGCGCGACCCGTCCAAGATGGCGGGCCTCGCAGCGCTCGGCATCGAGACGTTGGCGTTAGACGTGGCCTCCGACTCATCGATTGAGCAGGCTGTAGCAATAGTCCAGGAAAAGCTCAGCAACAACAACGACAATGATAAACCCAATACCAGCCAAGAACCGAGGAAACGGCTGGATTTCTTAATCAATAACGCTGGTGTAAACCACGTAATGCCGTTTACCGACACTAAGCTGTCGGATCTGAGAAGAGTCTTCAACACGAACGTCATTGGCTCGCTGGCGGTGACACAGGCCTTCATCCCGCTACTGATGCATCAGAGAGCAGAAGGCGCTTCTAATCCGGAGAACAGGAGAGATGGGAAGGGAAAGAGTACTGTCGTCATGCTCGGCAGCGTCAACGAGGTCTTCTCGCCGCCCTACCAGGTCGCTTACAACGCGTCAAAGGCCGCCATTCACGCCGCGGCGAGGACGCTGCGCGTCGAGCTGGCCCCGTTGGGCATCCATTGCGTCACGCTAATGACGGGGAGCGTACGTACGAAGTTGTTCGAGAACGCCCCGACCAAAGTCCCAGAGGAGAGCTTATATAGCCCCGTGGCGAGCCGGGTTGAAGGGCGGGAGTTTCTGAAGAATGCGCAGTGGGTCGAGGCGGACGACTTTGCAAGACAAGTCGTCGACGACTTGCTGAAATCAAAGCCGAAACTCGACATATGGCGTGGCGGTCTGGCCAGGATCGCGTATTGGCTGGCATGGTTGGGATGGGAAGGTATGCTGGTAAGTTAACCCCCTTTGACGTGTCTGCTTCTCGGGGTCGTGGGCGAAAGGGAAACAGTAGCATGAGAGCTAACCAAAACAGGATTCTGCTATGATCAAAGAGAATCATCTGTACGAGGTTCAAGTATAGGCATTGGTAAGAGATGTCTACGTCAGTGTGGACGGATTAGCGTTACATGTCCGCGCCAGAAAAAAATAAATAAACAAACAAACAAAAAAGGGGGGCAGACCGGGAAAGGCGTAAAGTGAAAGCCTGGACACATAATTAACTGTACTTTTGACTCATTTCTACAACATAGCTCAACTATCAGCTTCTGAGAGATCAATCACAAGGCGGGGTTATCACAGCCTCTTCAACAATCCTGTTCTTGCATGGTCGAGGGGCTTCTCTGCAGACCTCAACCGGGAACCGAGTTCTGACTTTCGGGCTCCCCTCCGACACTCGTGGCATCCATTTGCAGAACGAATTCATCCTGGAGGTGTCTAAGGTAACTTCGCAGTGCCGCATCGTCCATTTCGGATTCCATCAGTTGCTTCAGCATCGAGTTCAGGTTAAGGATTACTTTTCGCTGACGAATGAGTCGTCTGGACTCGGACGCATCTTTCCGTCGTTCCATAGTTTCCGTCAATGTCTGCGACACATCTTGCGCAACCTTAATGAAGCTTTCGGGGAAACCCATAGCTCGCGCAAGGTTCAGGCCGTAACTCTTCTCTTGGAACGAACCTGACTTGATCTTGTATAACATGGTCATTCGGGGGTGATGTTCAGACGAATGAGAGACATCTGTCTCAAGGTGTAAATTCAGCACACCTGGCCGACTACCAAGTATCTTGGCTGTAGGTGATGGTAAGCTCGATGGGGAGAGACAATACTAGTCAGGATAGCTCACTCAGTTCTTGGAAATGGGTTGCGAACCACACCATGGAACCACTCTGGATGAGAGCTTCAGATATAGCAAGAGCAATCGCTAGACCATCTCGCGAGCTAGTTCCCCGGCCCAGCTCATCGATAATGGCAAGGCTCTTGTTGTTGATATTCCTTAAAATAATAGTTAGGCAAGGTCAAGCAGTCATAGCTGTAATGGATGATTCTTACCTTAGAATGAAAGCCATTTCTCTCATTTCGAGTGAGAATGTTGACATATTCGCCTCAATATTGTCATCGGTAGATAATCGTACGAAGAGCTGCTGGAAAATCGGAAAAGCCGCATATTGGGCTGGAACAAAAGAGCCAATTTGAGCCATGACTTGCATAAGTGCGACCATTCTAATATAGGTGCTTTTCCCACTCATATTACAGCCAGAAATGATCTGAAACCGGTGCTGGTCGTTCGCGTAGACATCATTCGGAATAAAACGATCAGGATTCACCTGAACTGCATTAATTCCTTTAAGGGAAGCTGTTTAGGGTAAGACTTACACGTTCGCAGATGGGATTCCGTGCGCTTTTCAATGCAAGTGTGTCACTGATTTCAGGTCTTACATAGTCCCTTGCAGTTGCTGAATGGGCAAATGACGCTACCATATCCAAGAGGGCAATACCTTCGCATACACGAAAGAGCTCTGGAACATGTTCTCGAATCTTATCGAGAAGTTGTTGAATTATTTTCTCGCTCAACATCACGGCCTCGTTATGAGAATCAGTAATGCGGTTATTCAACTGAACCAATATCAAGGTCTGACACTCGATCCAGCGGCTTCTGATTATTTGGTTGATGAAGATGTCAGGAACCTGTCGATCTTCGAATTCATTCTGTTCCAGTCGCAACCAGAATTTACGGCGGTTATCGAACTTCACCTCAACCCCAAGTTCGTGTTCTTCTGGTCTCCTTATTAGGTTCCTCTGTTACAGATACGAATAAAAGTCTTACTGATCAGTTCATCAACGTGTCGATATACATCTTCCGTCGCCTCCTTATATGTCTGTCGCGCAATATCCAAGAGGCCGTGGACGCCGGACTATGATAGCGTCAGAGAATGACATAACAATACTCTGAACTGGTACCAACCTTCACAGCATATATCCGTTGATTCCGCATATCAATTGGTGCTTTCATCGCAGTGACGTCGTCATTGATTGTCTCTGTGATAATCCTCATCACTACTTGAGTCACCTTTTTTTGGCATAGCCCATATATCCGCTGTAAGAGGTTCGTTCGCGCAGCTGCCAAAGCCTCGCACAATTGGGGGACAGCATTGACGAATGCCTTTACTCTCAGAACTAGATCTATCGCAAACTCGGTTGCAGATATTGAGGATTGCTGGGGAATAATGACAAGCTTTTCAGGTTAACCTCGTTCCCAATAGCAGATTGGCGAGGGAGCATACACTCGTTAGAAGTTTCTCAACATCACTGAACTCTTTAAGGGCTGGACCGAGTCAGCTTACACAACCTCATTAGAATGATGCGCCGCACCTTTGCGAACTTCGAAGAACATATCTTCCTTCATGGTAAGCTCTTCAAGTGCATCATATCGGGGAATAAGAGTTCTTTCAACTTGACTTGAAGGTTGTATTATGTTGCTCCGCAGCATTCTAGAACCCATTGGAGTTGAACATTGGTTCAGAAGGCCGAACAGACAGTCCTTCGACCTCGGCTCGTGCAGATTCTGGATCAGCTCCAGAGAATGAATAGTCGATAGATCGATCATCATTGTGTTTTCTGATGGCTGATAGCGGATCCGCAAGGAGTGGGACGCAATCGACACGCGACAAGACAGTTCTACGTACTTGACGGCCTACACTGGGTAAGCTACTTGAGAATGAATAAAATATCATTAGAAATTCTCACGGCCGCGAATGAGCATGTGGCATAGAAATTGCCGCCGATTGCCACTTTTATCGCTTCAAGGTCGTCTCGAAAAGCCAGACTCTGAATGAACTCTAGCCCGACATTTTCAGACCAATACTTACGGTCGAGTGGCTCGATTGTAGTGAAGGGAAGTTCTGCTTCAATGATAGAAAAAAGACTAGATTTTGGATTCGGTGGCAGCGCGGTGTTCACCATCAGGATAGTAGATGGCTCGTACATCTGGAGTTTATGTATGGTCCGGACGTAGAATTGCGTGTCGCAGATCTGACTCAAGACAGCTTCATTCGTCGTGATGTTTATGAAAGAGAGGCCAACAGACGGAGATACACCCCGTGCTTCGGTGACAGCGCATATGACAACATGTGAGTCGGAGCCCCAAATAGACTTCCGCCCTGACGCTGTACTATTCTGGCGGCGCAGTCCAGAGGGACGGGATGAGCTCGTGATGGAGCGAGTTGCGCTATAAGAGTAAGATTGGCGGCTGAGACTAGTCGACGGCCTCGGAGGAGCCGCTGGACTACGAGCTGAAGAAGACGAAGGCTCCGAAGAGATATGGAGAGGCCAACTTCCAGACGACAGGGGTCGCTGGGATCTAGAGGATGGCGATGCTCTACTAGGATGGGACATCTTTCATAGTTGCTTTGAAATGTGTAGGTAGTCAAGATGGTTGAGTTTAATTACCTACTTCCTAGGGAGGCAGACTCAGGATTTGCGAGAGATCATGCACCTACAAGTACAAGCATTAATCTTGATACGTAGATGAGCTGAGATACGGCCGCTGTCTACTACAAAGGTAGGTACTACTATACCTACCCAGATTAGGAAGTTTGGATTTGATATGGCAAGTCGATAAAGCCGTTTAAACCAGCAAGAGCTATCCATGGCAACACAATCGCATATGCGAAAGAGCAGTCTCGACCTTGATGTCGAATGATGCGACCTACTTTTAGTAATTGTATCTGTGTTTAGGTAAGAGCTGCGCGCGGGTAGCTACGGTTTATACCCCAGGAAAGCCACCAAGGTTCTCACACCAACGCCAATCGATAAGATAAGGCAATGTGGGTTTAACTTTTTTGAATCGCGGATGTCAAATGTCACCCCGCGACAATAGCTAAGGTCGACGTGGGATAGATTGCAGAAAGAGCTGGTCGACTCGGCGTCTTCGATGATATGGCTACAGTCGCCCCGCCACCTTCAAAGCGACAGAAGCGCGAGGTCTTAGAACGCTCTAAAATACAGCAAGATGTCACAGCCACCACAATTACCGGCTCTATCAGAGCGCGCTTCGTCGACAGTGAGGGCAAGGAGCTGGCCGAGACTGTCGAAATTCCCCTAGCCGATGCTACGGAAAGGAATGTTTCGTCTTTATTGAATACTCTGCTCCAAAGAGTATGTGGGCAAGAGACCTGCCGCGCACGAAAACAATCGGAGTACTGACACCCATCTGCCATCTTAGGACCGCGAAGATTTTACCCCGTACCGATTTCGTATACGGATTCCGAACTCCAATACTGTGATAGATTCATATCCTACTCCTGCGGAATTCCTCGAAGTGCTTCGGAAACATGGAATCGAGAATCCATTTGAGACCACACTCTCTCTTACTGCAGAACCGCAGTCTGTCTTCAAAGGTAACTGCAAACTGGTGCCATAGTATCCCCCATACCAAATACTACGATATCCGAGTTAAGTTCTGACTTTGAGCTTGCAGTTCAGGCAGCGACACGTATGGCCCATAGGTTAGTCTCATGCGAACAAATCTCGTTACCGCGAACCCCCGATAGCCCTCGGATACACACTTCTCGATGTTTTTCATGGTGGTTGACCGAGTAATACAGAATTCCCGGACATGGCCAACCGATCCTCACAGCCCAATTTTCACCCAAGACAGGCGCAATACTCGCGACTGGATCAGGAGACTCTACAGCAAGAAGTAGGAATCTTAGCGCACTTGCTATGATGAGATGAGTTCTGACATTCCTTCTAGTCTGGAATACAGAGAGCGGCACCCCGAAACATACCTTACAACATTCGGGTTGGGTTCTAGTTTGCTCCTTCGACCCATCAGGGGCGTATCTGGCGACTGGTAGCATGGACAAGGTTGGTACACACCTCTGTCACTACCACCATTATCTGGCTAACCGTCATGCTATAGATGGTCCGACTCTGGGACCCAGATACTGGGAAGCAAATAGGGAAAGCTTTTACGTGAGCCACTTCTGTAACCATTTTCGCATCTCATTACATTTCTCTTTTCCCCTTATCTCCATGCTATAAGTCGTACCGCTTCTAGAAGAGGAAGATAGTCATTAACGTGCTATTTAGTGGTCATAGTAAATGGATTACTAGCATCGCATGGCAACCACTCCACCTATGGCGGGAAGATGGCCCACGGCTTGCAAGTGCTAGGTATGCAATCCCTAGGTCATACATGGATAATAGTGCTGTCGATACTGATATTGTTTCATACAGCAAAGATGCTACAATTCGAATATATATGACTTCCGGCGTGACACATCACGTTTTGTCCGGACATAAGGTTCGTGCTTGCTTTACTTGCAATCAGGAGAATAAATTCTGACTAGCCTAGTCTGCTGTAACTATGGTCCGTTGGGGCGGGTTGGATTATATCTACTCCGCCAGTCAAGATCGACAAATAAAGGTCTGGAATGCCTCAGACGGTACTCTTCGGCACTCATTAACTTCACACGTTCACTGGGTCAACCACAGTAGGTGTCTTCCATATTTCCATTGAATTTGAGAGATTTCGTCTCTGACCTGTATTCGTAGTTGCTCTCTCAACCGATAGCGTCTTAAGAACTGCATACTACGATCACACGAAAGCCATTCCTTCCTCCACAGAGGAGAAAAAAGCAAAGGCCAAAGCGCTATTTGAGAAGGCCGCTATGCACAATGGCAAAATTGTAGAAAGGCTTGTATCAGCAAGCGATGATTGCACAGGTTAGCATTCCAGTTTTCCTATTATCCTGGTCTTGTACTACGAGCTGCCAACTCGAAGGCTCTCTAACTACCTTATCTTTACTGTCATATCCTTTCTATAACTTTCCGATAGACCGCAATTACTGATGGCAGGTTTCTGTATAGTCTATATCTGGGAACCAGAGTCTCAAGGTTCGAAACCCATAAACAGGCTTATGGGTCATTCAAAGCCCGTAAATTCTACGGCTTTCTCGCCTGACGGCAGACTAATTGGTATGCATAGTATTGTTGACCTTTCATTATAGCTGTACACTTGTGAAGCGATATGTTGTGATGGAAGTCTAACAATTATTAGCAACGGCAAGCTGGGATAACTCTATCAAAATCTTTGATAAGGACGGAAAGTTTTGTGCCACTCTCCGTGGTCATGTAAGTCGTACCAGGCATAAGTTGTTTTGTCATCAAATTCTACTCCCTGGCCCGCACGATGACTCAGCAGGTGATCGAACCCAGGTGATTAATATATGATAGGTCGCACCCGTGTTTCAAATCGCGTTCAGCGCAGATTCAGTACGTCATCATTCTGCAAAGTCCTGTATTCACCTGCTAACAATGAGATATAGCGGCTATTAGTATCATGTAAGTAGTGTAGACCAGCCGTGGGATAATGCGGTCATAGTCACCCCTGAGACAAAATTACTAACCCTAATATTACAAAGGTAGCCGAGATACCACGGTCAAAACGTGGGATATGCGGACATTCAAACTGAAAACCGACCTCCCTGGCCACGAAGACGAGGTGTACGCCGTTGCGTGGTCATCAGACGGAACTTGCGTTGCATCTGGTGGTAAAGATAAAGCTGTCAGAATATGGCGGCATTGATCTGATTTCGAAAATCGCAGCGAATGATAGATGGGAACTTGCGGCAATTTGCATTCTTTGGGATTTCGCCATTGATTGCCACCACTGCCGGGAAAGTCACCAATGCTCTGCTCACGTCCATGTGTTACAGCCCGAGAAAAAAATGTTTACAGGGATTCCAGTCACCATGGAGGGAATGCGACCGTGCGAGGGTGCCATAATAGGGCTCCCTCGCACTTAAGCCTACAAGATTATTTAGCTAAGCGGTGATACTGTGGTCATATAGAGAGTGACGAATTCGTCGCCTAAATTATAGTTTACTAGGTTTGAATGTTGCAGCGCATCGTGATCTCTCGTCTTGGCGTTACCTGATTGGCCAAGACGTGCTTGGTATCGAGGTGCAAGGATGGTAGAGTCATCACGAAAGTATGAGCCAAAAGAGATGCGACGACAAGGTTCGGAACAAAGGTGCCTGGATCCCAAGAACTGGTAACGTGTCATGACAATGCATAGACCGAACTTTGGGAAGATCCCGCCAATGTCATATTCTTACTCCGACGGCTGTGCATTGTATCCGGTAGAAGGTAGAAGGTAATAGAAAGATGGGCGGCACTGGACGTTGAGGCTCTTTCGGCTAGGAGCAAATCCTCCTGGAAATGAATACGTGAGATCGAAGATCAGCCAGCCCATGGGTACACAATCAAGTGCCCCCTCCCTTCCTTCTGGACGCTTCCCTCCGGCGTGCATCTATTGGAGCGCAAATTCAACTGTCGGTAACTGGGTTGGATGCTGTTGCATCCATGGCCAGTTTCAACCATTTGGGCATCATCTGAAATGATGGGGGAGTGAGCGGGAGAGATGTATCCCCTCATACTACTACGACTACTAGATAAGGAATAAAGCCAGTAGTATGCTCGAGTCGGAAATTACAGTCTGTATTATGAGTCTGAGTATATTGTACAGAACTCAGATAAGACTGGCAGCCAGTTCCCACGGCGTTATATACATTCTACTGGTCTTTCTTTCTGTCTCGAATGTATGACGTACTGTACCTACAGTAGGTAGATAAGAGTGGACTGCTTCTGGCGGATAATGAATAATTAGTACTATGGTACGTTGGGGTCGATCATTGCTATTCGGTAGCTGCCATCAACGTGCATGCATGGCTCGCCCTGGCTGGGGTAGTAGTGTTGTACTAATAATATACCTGATGCTTGGCTCGTAGGTTAGGTGTGCATCCATCAGGTAAGGTACCTTCGACTACCTGCGTACCTACGTTAGGTAGGTATGTTTGCTGTAAGCTCTTATTTGCTCCCTGGGCAGAGGTCCGGACCGAGAAAAGCGACGTCGAACAGAAAATAACGCACAAATGCGTACCTGCTACCTACATATAGGCACAGAATATGTCTAACACCATATACCTACTACCTCTGCCTGTTCGTGCGACGTAGAGGGTACTTAATTAGGTGTTTGACTTCGGCATTTTTCCTACCGGCTACGGGAAGATTCGGTGTAAGTGGTGTAAGTGGATCCTCCCGCCCAACTAGTAGGTTCCCAGACAGCCCAGAACACTGCCCAGAGCTTGAGACAAGCCTGAGTTAGGCCCTATGTCACCCTCCACTCGTTGACATCATGTTGGGTAATTTTTTGCTCACCCCATCTCATGATTTCTCCCTTGAGGCGCACATTGCCCTGCCCTTATATCAACGACGATTCGTGTCAATTTCTGCAATGGCTTCTAGGAACTAGTTGTGTCAGTAAAGCTTCCTCCCCAAGTCTTAGTCTAAATCGAGACTTCCAGCCGCCGACGCCTTGACTGCATTGGAGCTTGTCTTTCTCCCCACCTATATAACAACTTGTTTCTACATCGCCGAACGAATCTCGCTGCGCGAGGGGTAATTCGCCATGACGGTCTTCCTGGCTTCTCTGTAAGTATTATTTTGCATCTACACGTCTAGAATTTATTGTCTTGGACATCGCTACGCTGCTTTCTTTCATACCTCGAACCAGGAAAATGATTCGCATGTGTTAGTCAGCTTGCATTGTGAGCCAATCATGTACTTCTGGTCGCGTCATGGCCTTATAAGTGAAATTTGGAGACAACGGGACATTTAGTTGACTCCAGGATCCTCCACTAGGTTTCTCCCCAAAACAATCTATTTCGACCTTCCAGAGGCACCTCCTCGCAGAAGCAGCAAAAAGCCCCTGCGACCCAGTAATACTGGTGCCGCAAAAAGACCTCCGCTTGATACTCGACCGAGTCTCTTTACGCCCGCCCCTCCAAACAGCCCTCCTCTCACTCCCGACGAGGACGAGACTGCAATCGATGACGGTCTCTTCATAAATGAAGAGGGCTTGGCTGTGCACACCTCGGATGACGTGGAATTCAGGGCCCCAGCAGATAAGGAATCTCCGAAATGGGGCGATCGGACTTTCCAACCCATGTTTCGTGCAGATTCGGCCCTTCCAGCCTCCATTCTCGAGCACGAGAAGACCCTTGAAAAGGCTAAGGAACTTGGAAGGCAAGGCGCTATCCAGCCTCGGACTTCACGAAGCGATAGTCACGACAGAGTATTTGCAAATGCGAATTGGCGCGTCGTAAACGCGGACAATGGCAATGGCGGTCTCCGCAAAGCGGCAGAAGCGGCCATAAGGGACGGGTACAACGACGATTGCACATGGGTGGGAACTCTAGGCATGCCCACGGATGCGCTGGAAGGCACACAACAGAAGCAGGATATCCACGACCGACTCGCGACTGAGTTCAACATGTTACCCGTCTTCTGTTCGGACAAAGACTTCGACGGACACTATCTGCACTTCTGCAAGCAGATTCTATGGCCGGTTTTCCATTACCAGATTCCCGACAACCCCAAGAGCAAAGCCTACGAGGACCATTCCTGGCAATTCTATGTCAACCTCAACCAAGCTTTCGCTGATGAGATTGTCAAGAACTGGAAGCGTGGCGACACCATCTGGGTCCATGATTACCACCTGCTCTTGCTTCCAGGGATGATCCGTAAGAAGATTCCAGAGGCCAAGATCGGGTTGTTTTTGCACGTTGCTTTCCCTTCGTCTGAAGTGTTCCGCTGTCTAGCTGTCCGTAAGCAGCTTCTAGAAGGTATGCTAGGCGCGAACCTCATCGGTTTTCAAATCGCCGAGTATACACGGCATTTCCTCCAAACTTGCAGCAGGATTCTCTCGTGCGAGACAACGAGCGAAGGGATCCAACTGGATGATCGTTTTGTCGATGTCACGAATACTGCCATCGGCATCGACCCAGTCAGTCTCAATCTCCACCGCCAAGATCCAGAAGTAATGAAATGGGTCAATATTATGAGAGACCGCTACAAGGACAAGAAGATTATTGTCGCGCGAGATAAGCTCGACCTTGTTCGGGGAGTGCGCCAGAAACTACTAGCATTCGAGCTATTTCTCAACAAGAATCCCTCTTGGAGAGACAAGATTGTCCTGATCCAGGTTGCCTTATCAACGGGCGAGAAAAGTGGCCTAGATGCAGCCGTAGGGGATATTGTTGCCAGAATAAATTCCGCCTGGGCAAACCTTGCCTATCAGCCAGTGGTATATTTAAAGCAGGATATCCCTTACCCTCAATATCTCGCTCTCTTGACGATTGCAGATGCTCTTATGATTACCAGTCAACGCGAAGGAATGAACTTGACGTCCCATGAATTCATCATATGCCAAGATGGAGCACATTGTGACCAGAAGCACGGGTCTCTCATTCTGTCGGAATTTACCGGGACATCGTCTCTTCTTGGCGGTAACGAGCTGGCAGTTAACCCTTGGAGTTATCGCCAGTGCTCCGACGCTATTCAACAAGCAGTGGAAATGTCCAGTGAAGAAAGGGCGTCGCGATGGTCATCACTTCGTGAGGTGATAAGCCATCAGACTGGTAGCAATTGGTTCACCGGTTTCCTGTCGAAACTCGACCAGAGTTACGAATTCCAACACCGTCACGATCAAATTTCGATCCCACGCTTAAATTTGAACCAGTTAGCTAAACAATACCGTCAATGCGAACGAAGACTTTTCCTTCTGGACTATGAAGGGACCCTCGTCTCACATGAGACGATAAGGAATCCGGTTGCTGCAAATCCACATGTAAGTATCGAATGCGTATCGTTTTTCGCCGTCTGTCGCTGATTCCATGCTAGCGCACACTTTCCGTGCTCAGTGATTTAGTGTACGACAATAAGAACACTGTGTTCATCATGTCTTCACGAAGAACTGATGAACTCGAGCGTGTCTTTCGGACGGTACCGAATCTTGGCTTAATGGCTGAGAATGGTTGCTTCATCAAGTACCCCTCCAAAAGCTCCTGGACTGAATTCGCAGACAGGAGGAAGGTCGCAGCGTGGAAACTATCAGTCAGAAATATTCTTCAATACTACCTTGAGCGCACGCCAGGATCGGAGATTGAAGACCGGAGTTGTTCTCTAATCTTCCATTTCAGGAATGCTGAAGATTTCGCTATGGCGCAAAGGCAAGCAAGTGATTGGACAGCGCATATTAACGAATCCTGCGAGGAACAGCATGTCCATGCCACTCAGCTGGAGGATTGTGTGGTAGTTGAGTCAATCGACTGGACCAAAGACACGGCCGCTACTCATATCTATGAACACTTGAAGGGAAGTACCGATCGTAATGGTCATGGGGGCCAACCTGATTTTCTCATGGTTATGGGGGACGGTCGGGAGGATGAAAAAGTATTCCGGTGGGCCAACAGGTTACAGGAAGACGGCGATGTCAAAGAAGCTGTCACTGTCACCCTGTGCAACCGGAATACTGAGGCAAAAGCCACTTTGACGCAGGCTGTCACCGGTATGTCTTGTCCTAATGTTCTTGTGTGAAGAAGCATATCTAACATAGTTTAGGCGTTCTCGTAACATTGCAGAAGCTTGCAAGTCTTTCTTAGGAGGAAAGATGTTCTGCATACAGGAACTACGTCCTTGACACCCTTTCAGGGCAGGCTCGGAGGTCTCATTCTCGCTCTCGAAGTGCTACTCAGGCGCTCGAAGATTGTGTGCCTCAGTACTGAATAGCCAGACCCTACTCCACAATCAGGACTTTTCAGATAGTGCTCCTTCCTCCACGTGTCGGCTAACCCGCGTGGGATGTTTACTATGTGGATTCGTCTCTACTCTGCATGCGGGCTCGACTCAGAGTGTTCGAGCGTATCTGGAGGTTCTGCGTGCTGTATGAATAATTGTTAACATAGCCTAGGTAGTATAAGCCTAGTCTTCGAGAGATCATTATCGAGCACAACAAACCTTAGTTTGGACTTGCACCTTGCCAATACGTGATTTCGTCCTGCTGTTGCTTGTGAATAAGCTTGGGCGGGTGCTCAAGATGGTATGCTTAATAATATCCACGTACTACAGAAAAGACCCTTTCATCAAATATTATCGAAACTTTATTCTTTTTGCGGACTCACCTTACCCTCCATTACTTCCCAAGGTTCCTATTTGCTACCACAGTACTCCGTAAGTGGGGTCTTCCAAAGCTTGGCGCTCTCAGGCGGAGGGCGCGCTCTGTCGCCCCGCCAAAAATCAGTACAAGGACTAATACCTACTTTGCTTCCGTAATCGGAGCTAAAACATTCATTCGATTATTGCCGTTGACCTACAAGTTGTATAACCTCAGCGTGCAACACTTTGAACCGCTTTGCTATTAGTCCCGTTCGCTACGTAAGCTCTTTCTCACAAATCAACACAGAAAAACTACAGAATTCTAACCTCTTCTGTATTCGACCGATAATTGACTTATTCAAGACAGTACAGAACCATGGCATCTCCATTCCCCCCACCACCGGTTGACACCATCGACTGGGCCAATGTTGGCTTCCGTGTGCGTGAAGGTAAGTTCTACCTCGTATTTCACGGTCGGCCTGACGGTTTGGTAAATCAAAACTGACTGGGATGAAGTAAATGGCCACATCGAGTCGCACTACTCGGTTAAGACGGGCAAGTGGTCGCCTCTCCAGTTCGTCGCGGACCCGTACATCCGCATTCACGGCATGGCGCCTGCTCTGAACTACGGCCAGCAGGCCTACGAGGGTCTGAAGGCCTTCCGCACGCCCGACGGCCAGATCACAGTCTTCCGCCCCGACCGGAATGCGGTCCGCATGCAGCGCTCTGCCGAGTTCATCTCGTGTCCGCCCGTGCCCGAGGAGCTGTTCGTCGACGCCGTCAAGGCTGCCGTCTCCCTCAACGCCGAATTCGTCCCGCCTCACGAGACCGGCGCCGCCATGTACATCCGTCCGCAGATCTACGGGTCCAGCGCGCAGCTGGGGCTGAGCCCGCCGGAAGAGTACATGTTCTGCGTCTTCGTCATGCCCACTGGTGTCTACCATGGTACTCAACTAGTGAAATGTCTAATTCTGGACGAGTTCGACCGTTCCGCGCCGAACGGCACCGGCAGCGCCAAGATTGGTGGCAACTACGCCCCGTAAGCTTACCCTCTTTTACCGTGAACCCATCTCGACTCTTGACTGAATCTCCTTCATTCCCCCATCATCCGTCTTTGGTCGGCGGTACAATAATACTAATGTGATAATAGGGTACTGAGGTGGAGTGACAAAGCAAGAAACGAGGGATACGGCATTACGCTGCATCTTGACAGCGCCACGCGCTCCGAGATTGACGAATTCAGTACGAGCGGATTCATTGGAGCCAGGGTGGACGGCGATGATGTGACGCTTGTGGTACCTGATTCTAAGAATGTTATCATGAGCGTAACAGTCGAGAGCGTAATAGAGATCGGAAAGAGTTTCGGCTGGAAAGTCGAGCACAGGTCGGTACCATACGCCGAACTTCCCACCTTTAATGAGGTCATGGGAGCTGGCACAGCTGCAGCCCTCGTGCCCATTCGATCAATCACTCGCCGCGAACCCCCAACATCGCCGAAATCTATTACTTCTGCAATCGGCAAACACGAGAGGTTATCGTCAGACCAGGACTCTGAAACGGTTACCTACGCGCCAGATACGCAGGACGCAGAAGACATTGGCCCAATCTGCACGCGACTCATAACACGACTTAGGGCTATCCAACTTGGAAAGGTTCAGGACGAGCTAAATTGGTGCGCCCGCGTCACCAGGGAAGACGGGGAGAAGGTGAATAAGTCGAATGGCAGTGACCATTGAACGAAAGATGGCGATGTCAGGGCGGATGTTGAAAATTTTTAGGGCTGCCACAAACTAGACGTCGTCATCTAGACCTGGGCCTTGGGTAGACCTTGGGTAGAGAAAAAGGAAAGACAAAACAGTGAAAATGTATATACGAGCTATTACCGCATTCAAACAGAAATGTGCTAGACATCCGAGACATATCAAATGGCTGTGATAAAGCAGACCAATATTGTGTCAAGGATCTCAGATACTCGAGACCGGTCCGACACCAAAATGGATTGAAACACATTAATTCGAAACTACCTATCTCGTAGAATAGTCTCTCGAGATCTTCGTGGGATATTTAGCGAATCATAACCCCTATACCCTACTAAGTAGATGAGAAGATAGTAGCGCCAAATACATTGCGGCGCATTTGCCGGTGATGCAGCCTCTCGCCTGCCACAACCCGCTTCAAGGTGTTGTTATTGTTCTTGGACCTTGTAAATCCCTCGGCTTACCCAGAACGGCTGGTCTTCCCCGAGAGGCCTCCCTCCTCAGCGACAAAATTCCCTCGCCTTTGACCTACCCACGCATAGTAACTAGAATAGCACAGTACAATATAATGCCGATTTCTCAAGCGGTGATAACCGCGCGAGCTCCCACTGGACGAATGCATTGTCTTGTAATGCTAGTGGTGCTCGTGCTACACTGCATGCGACGTCACATCACAGCTACATTATCTCAGCTGACCACCGACCCCCAAACAGGCGTTAGAGCTACCTATCTTGGATATGCTGCAACTTCTTTCTGTTTGGTAGATTCGTATATCTGCTAGTACCGACTTACAAAAGAAATACCGTCAGACAATTAAGGTTGCCGAGTTACAGCGGGCACTGGACACTCCACCATCACATGGGATATCGTAATTATGAAATCAACGGCTATCGGCTATCTCCACCTATCTCTCTGTGGGCAATTGCCTTGAGAAGGGGGCGAGAGGGGGGAATGCAGTTATATGCAGGTAGGGATCCCCTATGCATAACGGTAAAGAAGAAAACCTGGAGCGCTAAGGTTTCACTATTATGCTAACCTACAACTCATACTGTCCAGACTAGACTAACCTAAGGTAGCAATTTAAACTACCTAGGTAGGTGAGTAAAGTAGGAGCTGCTCCAGCCTTACCAGCTTATAGCTGGTGGAGTGATATCAAGCTGTTATCAGAATATCACGACGACAAGGCTAATTTACACAGGAATGGATCACCATAACGCCATACCTACAGCACACTGCGCTGCACACCGCAGAAACTTGCCAACCCCCAATCGACACCAGCTACTACCGGTAGGTAATCCCACGTGCTCCGAATCTACACTCCTAGGGCTCGTTAAACAAGAAGGAGTAGACTTTTGACAAACCATCCAATCATTGTGCTTGTCATACAAGATAAGTTTAAGCCAGAACCAGGCCCAGACATGGCTGTCGATAATGCCGTCAGCTCTGGCCGCCAATCGCCACTGTAGACTAGGTGGATGAATGGATGGATAGCTACATAGCTAGCTGAAATACGGCTTTGTCCTGGAGTGGCACTGTCCCCTTCATCATATATGAGGTATTATTTCTTAGCAAACTTTTATTCAACAATCACAGCAAAAATGCAACCCTTCTGACCTCCCTTGAGACTATTCAGCCTCATAATACTGCACATTCCATAGCTACGACGATCTTACGTATTAGTTATTGGTTCAAACAGCTCGCCCTGCCGCGCGTTGTACTCAATCCTACTGCACGTCATGGCCAACCCAACTATCACCATTGATGACGATGATATACACCCCATCAAGCCGGAGAGGTCTGAACGGCAGAATCTCGGCGGTGTCTACAACACTAGAAGCTTGTCGCGAACGCGCAGTGCCTCAATTAATGGCGGTCGAAGCGAGGAAACCGGCGACGTCGAGGAAGAGAACGACGAGTGGCTCCGCGCCGACGGCAAAAAGAAACAGGTCTTCAAGGGGACGACGTTGCTCTGGTAGCGTAACCCCTTCTCATGCGGACTATGGCCAACACGTATCCATATACACGACGAAGATGTTGTTTGATTCGTACTAACAAATATCCTGCTATAAAGGTTGGCTTACCAGTCTGCCGGTGCTATTTATGGCGACATTGGTACCAGGTAAGAAGACTTCGTTTTACCCACGATAAACGTCATGTCGTTCTAATAACGTCGCATTCACAGCCCGCTGTATGTTTACTCGAGTACATTCGCCGACAAACCATCATACGAGAGCCTCGTTGAAGTACTTTCGGTTATTAGTGAGTGTCCACTTGCCTCCTTCTATCACTTGAACCACCAGTCGAAAGCTCTGGGAGAGAACCAGTAGCTCGCTAACACATCCTCTCTAGTCTGGTCTCTGACGATTATGGTGACCTTTAAATATGTACTTATCGTGTTGCGCGCCGACAATCAAGGCGAGGGTGGTACCTTCAGTTGCTACTCTCTGCTTACGCGTTATGTAAGTCATTACGGCAGATTTCATTCACGGCATCATGACATGATTCTGACCTCATTAGGCCAACTTGACGGACCGGGATCCACGAGAAGCCGCCTTAGTTAAGATGGAACGCCACGAGACACAGGACCTAAACCCTAGTAACCATGCGGTGCGCAGACGAATGGAGGGCAGCAAGTTCCTTCGCGCTCTCCTGAAGACAATTGGTGTCTTATCTGTCTCCTTGGTTATCGCGGACGGCATTTGTAAGCCTTTCCCAGCCATTCCCTTCTCGCAGTTACTATCGATGCATGAGACGGCAGCTCCTTTCGGGCTATAACCGTGTGTTTGAAGCGTTTGAGGCGTCAAAACTTTTTGTTTTCCATAAGCTATGTTCCCAATTCCGAGAACTAACAGTGGATGCTGTAGTGACACCAGCACAATCCGTACTAGGGTGAGTTAAAATACACTCAAAATTAGTTTACTCAATGTCAATCACTTCCTCGGCTGTGAGCTGTTGACCAGAGTCACAAAGCCAATATGAATTCTAATGTGACGACTCACTGACTGTAACTTCTATACAGCGCCATTCAGGGGCTCTCAGTGGTGAGCCCAAACATCACCAGCTCGACGATAGTTGGCACCTCCAGCGGCATATTGATTTTGCTCTTTGCAATTCAGCCATTTGGGCTTACCAAACTCGCCAGCACTTTCGCACCGATCATCATTGTCTGGCTTGCGTTCAATGCTTCTTTTGGTATCTACAACCTCGTCAACTATGATCACTCTGTCCTGAAGGCATTCTCGCCCTACTATGCTATACACTTCTTCATGCAGGGAAAGACTGAAGCTTGGAAGATGCTTGGTGGAATTCTGCTATCGTTCACTGGGGTGGAAGCTCTGTTTGCCGATCGTAAGTATTATAGAATGTCTCATTCCTTGCACTCGAGTCGTTGTATGAGACAGGAGAAGATGCTGACAGTTCATCATCAAGTCGGTGCCTTCAGCATGCGAGCAATTCAAATAAGCTGGCTTGGTTATTGTTATCCTGCATTATTACTGGCCTACATAGGACAGGCTGCATTTATAAGTGCTCACCCAGAGGCTTACTCGAATCCTTTCTTCAATGCCGTCCCGCCAGGACTTCTCTATCCAAGTCTAGTCGTTGCCGTCCTCGCCTCTATTGTTGCCTCTCAAGCTATGATCACCGCTTGTTTCCAGGCAAGTAGTACTTCTTATTGTCAGGTGATTCTTATAATATCGTCTACTAATACCCTTTTAGCTTGTGAGCCAGCTGATGAAGTTATCTTACTGCCCTCAAGTGAAAATTGTCCACACTTCTACGAAGTTCCATGGGCAGCTTTACGTTCCTTTCCTCAACTGGATCCTGTTGGTTGGAACGGTTCTTGTCACTGCTGTCTACTCCAATACAACACGCTTAGGAAATGCTTACGGGTACGCTCAGCCTACTAATAACTTCATTCTTCGGTCATCGCTAATACATAGCAGTGTGTGTGTCATATTCGTGACATTTTTCGACACCTGTTTTGTGACACTCGTTGCTCTCATCGTATGGCGCATACCGCCGTATTACGTATTCCTTCCGTGGCTGTTCTTCGCGACTCACGATGGCCTTTATCTCACGTCGGCTTTAAACAAGGTTCCCGACGGCGCCTGGTTCACTCTCACGCTCGCGGGTGTTCTGGCTGGTATCTTCTTGCTCTGGCGTTTTGGAAAGGAGAATCAGTGGCGCGCCGAGGCACAAGATCGATTTCGCCCTAACGAGCTTGTAAAGAAAGGCGCCGATGACAAGCTGTTCCTCGCTACGCGCTGGGGAGGTGGTTCGATTAGCTCGATCCGTGGCTTTGGTATATACTTTGACAAGACTGGTGTTCTCACCCCGACGGTGTACGTATCTGAGATCCTTTCACTCCATACACACTAGCATTCTACGTTTTGTATTCTATAAAAATAATCAACGCGGCAGATCTACTGACTCTTGATTTCACACAGATTTACCCAGTTTGTTACGAAATTTGGGGCAATTCCTGAGGTCATGGTGTTTTTCCACCTTCACCCCGTGGAAATTCCCACGGTACCATCGGGCGAGCGATACAGGATTTCTCGACTAGGCGCCATCCCTAGCTGCTATAGGCTCGTCGTCCGCCACGGGTTTATGGACGAAGTCATCACACCAGATCTGGCAGCCCTGATCTACGAGCAGATCCGCAAGTTTGTTGTACACCAAGCCGGCGCGGCCGACCTAGGCGAAACCACAGAAAAAGCGTCATCATCGGAGGCAACTAGGGACGCTTCCCGAGGTAGTAGCACAGCCCTCAGCGAGAATCCGCCTACATCGGAGGACAATGAGAAGGGGAAACAGCGCCGGAACGGACCAGCTGAGCTCGATGACGCCAAGATACGCCAGGAACTAGCTTGTCTGGACCGCGCTTTTGCTACCAAAGTCTCGTATGTCGTGGGCAAAGAACAGATGAAGATCAAAGTTGGTGCCTCGCTCTTCAGGCGCCTCATACTCGAGACCTTCCTCTTCATCCGCGATAATACGCGAGCCAAGATCGCGAATCTCAGGCTTGCGATGGATCGAGTCGTTGAGGTCGGCTTCGTTAAGGAGATATAGCAGGACGCGTGGGCAGGAGCACCGTGGGATGTCTTTTTATACGTCTTGGCCTTTTCTTTTACGGCGTCTGACAGGACGTAAATTGCTACACGAAAGCGAGGTTCAATTCATATTAGGGGATACGTGTTTGGGGTTATGTTCCCACCTTCGTTGTTTTCAGTGCTATGGAGATGGTAGGTTTGGAGGATTCTTAAATTGTGGCTTGCAGGCCTTGGGCAGTGGATATAGAATGGTGACATATCCGGTCTTATTCTGGAAATATATGAGTGAGAATATTACTGTATAAAGGTATAAATCTACTAATGTACCGAGACAGTCGCTACATATCTAGTGCCAGGTATGATTCTACGAGATACTTAAAGCCTACATTGTAACAAGCTTCTCGGATTGCAATTTTTGGGCGCTTTGTAGGCGCCTCTTTGTTGCAACGAGGGTTCACTAGGCACTTACGTCTTTAAAACAAAATATTTCAATTACTTACCTGGCTTACAGCTAGGTGGCTAGATGAAAAACTAAACAAGGGCATTATCAGAAAATTATCGAAACAATGCAGTGGTAGAGTACGAAAGAAAGTCGTAGCACATCAAGACGTGTTCTCAGCGAATCTTTCATACAATCTGCTAGAAGGCAGTTCATTGAGCATGGCGTCAAAATGGAAGGCCTCGCCTCGCATTAACACTGAACGATCAGGATGCTCTAAAATCAACGACAGGAGACGGCTCGGACCGCGTTTCCCACTCGCCGCCGACCACATCTCAGTTTCATAGTCTGCCGACTCAATTAACATGTCGCAGACATCGCCGAAAGGTTCAAAGACAGGCTGTGAAAGGAGTCTCGCTAGACGTTCCGCAGCCGTGGAATGCCGGGATGTCCTCCCGCTGTTCGCGAGAGGGGAGAAGAAGCACCAGAACGTTGCGAAAAGGTAGTCTAAAGCCGGCCAGAGGCGTATGTCATCCGAACGGGCGAAAGACATCGGAAGACCCCAACAGTCGTGGGTGAGAAGGACTGCGACGCATAGCTTCAGTCTCTTGCCGAGGCGTTTGATCTGCCTCTGGTAGTCTGCTTGTCTCCCCTCGCGCGCCGGTGTCACCTCTGTCATCATCGGCGACGGCTCCCCGACGTGCTGGAAGTTCCTGGCACAATCCTGACAAAACGTGGCCGCGGAAGAGAGCCTGCCGAGGCTGCGGAACTCAGGTAGTTCCCCAGAGTCGTCGTCGTCGTCTAGATCGCCGCCAATTCCGTTCAGGTGGTCTTTATTTAGGTAGTATATCCACGGGCGCTGACCCCCCGGACCTTGAATCGGTTGACAGAGGAGTTCCTGTAGAGGGCTTGGGTACACGAGGATTCTGCCGTGGACGTCTGTCTTGGGAACATTCGATCTCTCGAGACCGAAGGGGCTGGCGCCCCAGCTCAGTAAAATACGCATAGCTTCCAGGTTAGCATTCCGACATGCGTACCCGAGGGCTGTATGACGAATCACCGGTCCGCTATGAGTGTGCGGTCGCTCATCCAGGGCATTTATATCGATACCCAAGTCCAGAAGCTCGAGGATAATTGCCCGACTGGTCGATTTGGCGTCGCAATACCAGTGGAGGGCGTTATATCCCCTAAAGGTCTCGGTAATGGACCCGTGCCCTTGACTGATGACCTTGCGGATTTGCGTAGGGGACGTACAGCGGAAGAGGCTTGGTATGCAATTGAGTTCGGGCTCTCCATCCTTTACTGTAAGTATACTACGAGGAGACTTGGCCAGGTGTCGGCGCTCGTCTCTTTGTTCGTGGTGTTGCCCGGCAGGTTCGTGGGCACTAATAACACGTATGTCAACATCGTCGCTGAAATGTACCCTCTTGTGGTCTTTTGCCAATCGACCGGCTTGCTGACGGGTCGGGTCCATATCGAAATGCAGATGCAACTTACCTTGACTGGAGAAATTGTTAATTGCACTGAATGTTTGAGTAAAGAGTGTAGCAACTGATTCCATAGAATATTGTCTCATTAGCCTTAATATATAAGGCTTGATACTTGCTTTCACATCTGGCTCCTATGAAGACACAAAGAGACCACATGGCAGAGAAGGACCTTATTTCGGATCAATTGGGGCCCATCCCCTTTGTTTCGATTCCGATTGTTTGGAGCAACCGCAGTGTATAGGAACAATACGAATAACAACATACAACCGGCTATTGGATTAAACTATATGTTCATAGGTACTTTCGAATGAAGTAATGATACAACTACAACTTGGCCTTTTGTCTCTTCCATTTAATGAATGTCTTTGCAGGTATAGTATAGATACATGACCCCTAAGGACCTAACTCTCTCAATTACAGGTCAACCCTATAAAAAGAACCCTTGCTTCGTTCTTATGATATTCGGCAGGTGTGCATAAATACGAGACGCCTAGAGCGTGACGACAAGCATTACTATAACGATCAATAGATCATAACTACCCAAGTTTAGTATCAAAAACTGTGCGGCTGGTGGTGCAACCAGACTGTCCTTGCAATGTTAAGCTTCGCATGATATCAGAGTCACATACCGCGGTTATGTAAGTCTAGATTGCAGATGACAACGCAAGGATGAAGGCTCTCCATGGCCAGGACACGGAGTCTGCATACGCATGGTACTTCCAGGCAGTGTCCGTGGTCACGGCTACATTGTCCACATATGACAACCACTGTGACCTCTACAATATATAAGTTAAGCCACAAATCAATTCAGTAAACACAGGATGCCATTAGGTACCTGAATTAATGCAGTGACAAGGTGAAGATGTGTAGAGGATTTGGGAGACTTTGCCTCGAACCCATCAACTCAGTCGTCACGCAGGATTAAGCTTTAAGTCTAGTGTTCTTATTTTTGGTGCTAACCCGGGCTATCCCACAGCCCACGCTGCATCTCCTAACTGCTTGATTAGGTGACAGAGATTCTCTACCATGGGTGGTAAAACTTCTTGGCCAGTATTGAAGTTGCTGCGTAGAATTTCTTGCGCAATTTCCATGCAAGACCGGGGGTCTTCTAGCCCCGATTCCACGCCCTGACGGCCATCGTCGGATCTTACACCCCGTATAGTTGGTCGACCATGTCCAAACTCGATGAAGCGCTGTACTTCCGTTGACTCAAGGCCGTCGATATAGACCACCTCATTCGAGGCGCTGTTGAACGACTGATTCCTCGTCGCTTTAGTCACAACTCCATAGGTCCACAGTGCCAAGGCACCATGATGAACGCCAACAGCATAGAACTGCTTGAGATGGCCAGGCGGAAACATCTTCGCCTGTCGCAGAATTTGGGCCGCATGCCACAGAGCTTGTCGGGCTTCGGTGCTCTCTGACCACTGTTGGAGTATCGGATAAACTCTTCGCGCCTGATCCTCGCCTTCTTTCCCAGCAAATAGCTGGAGGTCATCAAGGGATACATGGAGGTTCATCAGGACCAGATTTAAGAGTAGGGCTTCTTGAGCCGAGAAACTAGCATGCCAGTCCGCCGTGACTAGTTGGAAAGTAGAGAGCGCCTTGCAAAGCTCCTGATGGCGCGAGGTTAAAATTAAGTTGGGACCTGTGGGATAGTTATTTTGGAATGGGTTCGACCGGTGGACAACACTCAATTGTCGCCATTCGAAGATGAGGTTCCAGAAAGCATGCAGGTAGATTGATATAGCATATTGAGTGTCCAGCCGCCGGTTGTTCGCCGCCAGTAGATTGACGTCGCGTAAGATATCTCCCAAGCATGGTGGTCGTTTAGTCTGGCCGGCAGATCGCACTAGATATTCTTGCTTCCACTCAAGGGCAGTCTTGGCGAACCACAGTTCTTTCGACTCGGGAAGTGGAAGTGTTAGCTCTGCGTAAGACATCGTGGGACTTGCAAGCGTTGTCATCGATGTTTGAGCGTCTCGCGTATAGCAATGGAAAGCAAGTCTTTTCCACGATTCTGCTTCGTACCATGATTTCCATTTTTCTTCCAGTGCTTGACCTTGGTCACTCTCGTTTACTATCACCGCAGGATAGGAGCAACGCTGGAATCTGCCTCTGTAGCGCATCATCTATAGGGGTGTCAGTGCTGAAATCCATCACGCGGCGTTGCGTTTGGCTTACCGTGATAGGTATTAGCAGATGGCATTCAGCTATTTCCATTTTTCGCCTGTTTCCGCTCCAAAGCGAGATGTCTTGGCCTAGAACAAGAGTTTGCACTCGGCCAAGATTCGTAATACCTTGATAATTTTCCTCAAACTAAGATATGGATTAGTAATAGTAAGCCATAAAATAGCAAGTTGCCGGTACGTACTTTCGATGGGAGAACAAGCCCTGATATACCTTAGTAATAAAATCTCGTGCGAAACGGGTAGTCAGGCAACTCACGCACTGCTTCTTGTATGGCGAACCCAAATTTTCTCAGTGTAAGAACTGGTGTCATGATTGCGCCAGCCGCCACTACAGTCACCAACCACTCCGGCCATTGAGAGTTTAACACCAGGGAACCAAAATGTATCCAGCCTGAAACAGAACAAAGGTGTGCTGCCAGAAATATGTGTGTCAGGGTGTCGATAATCTCGGTGGAAGGAAATGATGCGGCGACTCGCATCCTTAACGCGTCGCTCCCACATGCACCAAGAACCACTGCTAGGATCTTGTCACGGCTTGACGGGTCTAACTTGTCTTGAATGACCCGGTCTGCTTGTCTTTGACGTTCTTGAAACTGTTGGCTAGCCGAGTCTCTACATGGAAGCGGAAGATTCCCGTGCTCGATATAGCGGTGGTCTCGTTTATCAGGGATCCACCGCCATGGGGACTCCGTCCAGATCTTAACCAGTCTACGTCTCATCTGTGTCATGTCTACAGTAGAGTCATCAGTCTGGGGAGTTGCCGCCTGAGTCACTGCAGCGCGGTCGCCCATCCCATCTAAATTCCAATTGCCTAGCATGCCGAAATCCATATCGTTGAGCTCATAATTGGTGTCGTCACAAAAATCCAGTACAGCGAGACCTTGAGCCTCAGCTAAGCGCGAAGAGTCCAAAGACTGGGCGTAAAGTACATCCCGTAAGAAGTCCGAGAATGGCTGATGTGTTAAATCAGCCGCATTAGTCGTCGCATAAGCATTGTCGTATGTATAATGACCTATAGAGAGTTAGATAGATGACCAGGCCCATATGCACTTCATGGGTGCAAGTGCTACGCAGTGTTACAATATATATGCAGTTCCATGGTTCGAGAAGGATTCTTTTCATAAGATGGAGAGGGTTCATTGGTTAGGTGGTGCGGAAAATCGCCCTTCACTTGTTCGTTCCACAACATGAAGACAAAGAGGTTGCAACACACAATAAAAGAGTCTAGGAAAATTGAAGACCTACTTGGTTCCACTATAGCATCCGGTGTCGGCAATTGGCCTTGCTCATGCTTAATTTCCACGTTTGATGCAATGCCTTGGGCTTGATGGATAATGGGAAGCGTGGTCTCATGAGGCATCGATCTTTGCTCATGAACTGCTGGCGGACTGCGCTGAGAGGGGCTAGATGATGCGGCGGGTGCATGAGAGTCATTACCCTCGGCCGAGTGATGAGACAAATGTGACGCAGTGGTAGATGCAGCTTCATTTGCGGCGTATTCGCAAGTGAAGCCCTTCTTCTGACATCTCTGGCAGGGCTTAATCTCCTCGCACTTGACGCGAGCTGCGGCACACTGCCGACATGCGTGAGAGACACGACCGGAACCGGGCGAGGCATCGATCCGTCTGCGTTTCTTGGTGCTGTCCCCGTCATTCTCGTGGTTCGCGGCGTGCCGTTTGAGAAGATCGGCACGTGCGAACGCTTTCCCGCAGACTTGGCACAAAAATCTCTTGCCAAGCGTGTGGGTCTGGATATGGCGAGCCAGATGCTCGGGACGTGAGTATCGTTTCTTACAGTCGGCGCATTGATAGAGACTCGATGTCATCAGATGGCTCTGGTTCGCTGGGGTGAGCGGCGAGAGGCCATGGGAGAGACCAGTCCCTCCAGGGACAACGCCCACGGGGTTCAGTGTAGGTGGAACGTGTGGCATCACAGCCGGGAGAGCTTGCGCTTGGCTATCAGAAAAGCCGCTACCGGGGACATTCTGGCTGTGTCCTTGGCCGCTTGCTTGGGGAGAAGGCCCTGGGGCCCTGTTGCTCTGAAGTAGATGGGACAACGACGAGGACGGCATTCCGAAGATGCCAGATTTCAGATGCCAGATGTCCAATGCCCAGTGCCCAGTGCCTATCCCTAGATCCCCGCGACTACGACTGCAACTGTGACTGCGGTTGCAGGTTGGAAGAGACAGATGGAACAAGGGCACTATCTGATTCTGCTGACTGGACTCATCGCTTTGCTGCCAATGGCGTGGCCACGCATTCAGTTCAGCCAAGATTCATCACCCACCCAGTCGTCGACGGGACTCGGGCGTAGGCACGTTGTCTGAGTTGATCATTTACGCATTTGTTGAGGTAGGGTACGCGTGCAGGATGCAAGGTGCAAGGCGGTTGACAACCAATTGGTACGAATGAGGCCGAGCAATGGTGAATTCTTTCCAAATACTATACCGGGGTTGACTGCAGGTTAATGTAGGCATGATATATATATCATGGGTAGTGCGCGTACATATGCACACACGTATACACTGGCTACATATGATGTACCTCCCAGGGTAGTAGATATACCCGACTCTTAGTGCTGGTAGACATTTCCTTAGCGCCCCGGGGGGCGGGGGGGGGTTTCTACGTAAGCGTTGCAGCAACTATTATAGCACTTTGAAAGCATTACAAGCGAAGACAATAGCAGGAGATTTATGAGACTGCCACCATGTCTATTTAGATACCATGTCGACAAGTAAATATAATATTTATACGGAGATGCCATATAACAGAAAAACCTTTCCGTATTGCGAATATTTTCTATACGTCGAAAGGCTTGCTACGGCCATGTAGGCTAGGTAGGCTAGGTAGGTAGGTAGCCATATAGACTGGCCATACAGACTTAGCCATGCAGCCCACATACAGACTGGCCATATAGAATACCTAGGTACAGCCCACATACAAGGATTATCGCTGCAGTCAATCTACCACCACCACCACCAACACCACCACGTACGTCGCAGAGGCTTAAAAAGCAGCGGAATCGCTTCGCAGTCCAAGACTTTAACGGAAGACTCCATAGCCTTCGCTATATACGCTGGTGTAGCCAGTGGCCTTGCAAAAGCGTATATACATACGAAAACGTAATTAGGTCAGCGACGACAGGCTAACCGCTATTAGGTCAACGATATACAGGCTAACCGCTATAACAATAGTTTAATTTCTGGTAGCCCTTGCAACCTAGTAACTATTTCAAAAGGTAAACTATACCTAAATAATAAGGCATACTAATTTTATAAGGGATTCGCGTATAAAAGCCTTGTACGCTGTAGCAATAATATCCAAAGGGCAACAGTATATTCGCTTTTATAGTCGTTGCAGAAAAGCTTACCACCTTGGTCAACCTTGCAGCAAGGCTTACAGGAGACCCCCCCGGCCTGCTAGGTTGGGCATCTACCTAGGTACTAGTACACTATGTGGATTGGTTAGCCAGGGTATCTGTCAAGTAGTTTCTCAACGAGCAGTGCACTCCGTAACTGCCTGCCACTGACCAAGATCCCTTTTCCATGGGCAGGGCACCCGTTCGATACAGGGTCCGTTTAGTCATGATCAAGGGCCCGATTCGACGGATCGGCAACCCCGCTATCGCAGTAGTGTGGGTATCTCCCAACCCTTACTGTAGTCTCGGCAGAGCGACCTAGACAGGTAGCCGACCATTGCCAATAGCTTCAAGGTTGAAGTGATTATGACAAGCTATGGACCTCAATTCTGAAACGCTCGGTCTTTCTGGTGTGATATAATCATCATGCGGTATGCTATATACTATAGTATAGACTAAAGTGTAGGTATATCTGGTTGACAGTACTAGATAAATCGGATCGGTGTCACGAAAATTGGTTGTGAGTGCTCTAGATAAATTTCCAGGCGATTTACACGTTATGTATTGCGTACTCCTCGTTAACAGTATTTATTTAGGTTACTCATTAATTGTCCGGGTCTAATGTCTTAGTCACTTTCCTTGTTGACAATGTGCGTTTTTGCCTAAAAGGTTTGCTCTTTGGCGTAAATTAACTACCAATGTATTTGTTGAGGCAGAGGATTGAGGAAGATACTATTACGGTGACACGCGAACATCTTTCGACAGCTTGGACTCTGCGTAAGTATGACGACGTACAACTAGGTATACAAGGGTATTGAAGAAAAGAGGTACACTACAGGAACTGCAGGTAGCCCAAAGTAAATGTCATGGGCCTACCTACTACCTAAGCATACCTACCTAGATATAGTCAATAACACAAGACGTTGAACAAGTCAAGTAAAGGCTTTGATGTTTATTGCTGCAAGTACGCCGGCCTGAGTCGCCAGACGAAGGTAAGTATTAAATGCGCTACCGAACCATTACTCAGTAAGGACGGTAGATCCTGCCCAGTAGTGTACCGTAATTTTAGAGACATGGTTAACAATGAGTTCACTATATTGAGGTACCACCGCCTACCGACAAAACGGAGGGTGCGCGTTTCATCCCACATTGCCAAGCCCGGCGTAGTGGTTGTATCTAGACCAAATAGGGAGATGTCAACGCGTCCTCCCTTTTCATTATGGGGAAGTTAAGCTACCATTGCAAAGTTATAATCCGCCGTTGAGATAGAGAGTGACATAACCGAAATCCACTGCATACATGTGCAGCTTTAGTCATCTACTCGTACATGATTCACCTACAGTAGGTACATATATGAAGAGATGCCCACCAATCTTCTACATTGCTATGTAGTCATACGCACCCCTTCTTTCAGTACTGTATTACAGTGGGCAGCTGTGCTGGAGGAAATACATAAGTGCGCATGGTCCCGTAGGAGGTTGCAGTAGTTGCACCGGGCCGGGTACAAGTCCCGGTTGACGAAAATGCAACTACTTGTTTAGGCAACTCGTTTTCCTCCACTTTTGTAGTAACTCTCACCTGCCTATCAAAATGCAGATATATCAAGCTTGAAGCACGAGAGGCTGACGACTTACAAAGACGGGCAGAAGTGGGTCGCAAAAAAAACCACACATACGCTCACACAAACGCTCCCGACCTGCGTGGTTTATTTCGCGACTCACTTCTGGACGGGTACGCTAAGGTAGGTATACTAGTACTGAGTATGATCTACTCCGTATGACCTGCCAGACAGCGCAACGTCAGCGAAACCCTTTTGTTATGCGTCAGCGTGTAACTGATATAGTTGCAGCTTGGCATCTGGGGTAGATTAACCCGGATATCAGGTCTATCTCGCCGAGCTCGCCTCTTGGGTATAAAGGAATGCACTCTGCCTCTCTATCGTAACGCTCCGCGCGTGCATATAGTATTGTTAATACTCACCTATAGGAGTGTATAGGGCCAGCCAACCATGACAACTCCGATTTGAGAACACGCACAGTATCCAGGCAAGCACAGACAAACGGAGCGTACCGAACCGTCTGTTTTGCATGATCCAAGGGAATGGAAAGCTGCTGACCACTAGGAGACGATGACGATGTAAAACACTCTGGAGCGGTTTTGATTCTATTTGTAGTATCAAAACGACGATTATGCTCGAGTGAAACTGTCATGTGGAAGTAAGATATTTAGGTCTCAAGCAACCTAGTCGAGCCCGGCAATATCAAATAATGTGTTCTTCGAGCTGTCCCAGTTCTATTCAAGTCTTAAGGATCGTACCAAATCAATTGACTGGATAGATGATAAAACTCATGCTGGTTCGTGCTGGCCACGAGTAGTAATTATACAATACGAAGTGGCTACCTCTTAGGTCACGCACGTCCCTCGCTGAGAGTCTCAGCTGTATGCACCAGTACCTAACGTTAGTGTAGAGGTCTACTTCTCGGTATATGCAGGCGGGCTTGGTGGGCAATAGAGTGCAAGAACAGGGCGCTAGAGCCATCTAATTTTCACTAAGCCCTACTGGTCCCAGAACCCCCAGTCAGCCAAGGTCGCGGCAAATGAAGATACCTAGGTAGTCTCAGCCACGCAATTACACCCAAAACTGTTAACATAGTTCATCTCGTCTACCTACGGTCTAGAATGCCATCCCCAGCCTTGGATCCCAACGTCACAGTTTCGACGCGCCATCGCACCCAGCACGCCGAAGCATGTGGCGGCCCTCAGCCGCAAATAGTTATATCCAAGCCAAGTAGATCCCACTCATCTCTACTAGTATAGTAATTACCGATGGTGCCGACTTTCATCCAAAGTACGAGCCGTATATATACCGCAGATACCGCGGTTGAAACATTTGCGGTAACATTATTGACTTGCTTACGTGACCGAACTAAAAGGACAGAGAAGAGATCCAAGTAAAGAAGAAGCCATCATCACGCAGTCATCGTCCCTCGGGCAAAGGTGTCTGTGCAGATAGACAGAACGCGATCCTCCTATCCAATTGCGGAGGAAATGACTGCACAATACTACTGGTCGTAGATGCTGTAGTTGGTTCTTGTTGGTTGGTAAGCATACCGACATACAAACCCTTTCGCTTATTCCCTTCGACATCTATTCCAGCTGGCTGACTTCATCACTACAACTATATAGGGATTCTATCAACCAGGTACCACTGGGTCTCTCCCATGGTTTTCGTGAGGAGTGCGGTGAACTTAGGCCATTAAGAAGTGATACGAGTCATTATTCAATCCCAGCATTAAGCAAAAAGTCGAAGCTGACCAGGCTTATTACGCAACAACGGGCCGCAGCACATTTCCATTCTTTCTAGCTTTCAGCTGACCAGGGTTCGTCCAACTCTGTATTGTATTAGTTGAGAAGGCTGCCCTGCCGTGACCTCACGGTCCGCGTCGTCTAAGGACCCTCAAGCTCCGGCTCCCGTTCTCATCGGCAGTTGAAGCTCTCTTACAGCGCGCTGTCGCCCGTTGTTAACGCATCTGGGCTCTTGATGCGCCCAGAGTCCAACTCGCAGTCATGTTCGGTCGAGATGCTACTTCCGACGCTCAGATACCTGGCAACCAGGCTGGTGAGCGAAAGAGAGAAGCTCTCGGGAATGTCCGTCTACGAGACCATCATACCAACGAAGTTATCTTAATTCCAAAGCCGTCCAGTGACCCGAACGATCCACTTCGATGGTATAACTACCGTTCCTTAGCACATTGTAGCCTCGTTGAACTAACTTCAAAGTAGGACTCAAGCATATAAATTCTACATAACGTTTATTGTATGTCTGGGGATGCTGGTCTGCAACTTCCTCGCGGCTGGTAAGACTCGCCTACCACATAAATACAAATCTGAGAGGCTTCACTAAATTCGAGAAAGGCCCCACTATAGCTATAGTATCAACCGCAAAAGACTTCTTTCCAGATTCTGATCCTAGCGACTCTGTTTCCCGCGTTGCATACTTTTTCACCAGTACGGCCCTTGCGCAAGTTAGTACCTGAATGCTTCTCTTCATCCCTTTGGACCATCCCGGAGTATTTATGTTGTGTTTCCGCAGGGAACGAGTAACTTCGTATGGGTTCCTCTTGCCAACAAGTACGGCCGGCGCCCGGTCTACATCATGAGCTATACCATATACCTAGCCGCCGCTGTCTGGCTTGTCTTTGAGAGGCGCTTCGCCGGCTTCTTGGTCGGCCGGATCATCTTAGGCCTAGGGTCCGGAGCTGCAGAAGCCCTCGCCCCTATGACTATTGCGGTTCGTTAACCACTGAGCCTCCTCGTATTACATATACTAAAGTATTCATATTCGTGTATAGGACATCTTTTTTCTCCATGAACGAGGGACCATCATGGCCCTCTATACATCTTTCTTGTCCATTGGCGTAGCCTTCGGGATTCTAATCGATGGGTTCGTCTAGGCTTGTACCCATCTCGTTATGCTTCTCTAACGCTAAACTCTGTCAGACTTATTGTCATAAATCATACATGGCCGGTTATATACCAAATTGCGTCTGCCCTTATTGCCTTCGTATTCGTTCTAGTGCTCTTTACCTTTTCCGAAACCGCATTTAATAGGGATGATGAACCACTATCCGAGTCTCCCGTTCAGGAAAAACACGCCGATGAGAACATCGAGAAACTAGCCGTGACTACACAACTGTCAGCCCCGCCTTCGAAGAAGAGAACTATTTTGCAAAATTTGCGCATCTTCAACGGAACACTCACCGAGGAGAGCCTAGCCAAGATGTTCTTTCGGCCACTGGGGATCGTCATCTTACCATGCGTCCTCTGGGCTGCTTTGGTTCAGTCTGTCACCATTGGATTTATAGTAGCCGTCACATCGAATGTCGCAGTGGCCTACTCGGACGCATACGGGTTTGAGGCCTGGCAAGTTGGCCTTGCCTTCATTTCGGCTATAATTGGCTCACTCATCGGCATTCCGGCAGGGGGGAAGCTGGGAGACATTATAGCGGACCGGTTTACCAGGCGTAACGGTGGTGTACGAGATCCCGAAATGCGCCTGCCTACGATAGCCCTATCGCTTGTAACTACGCCGCTTGCCCTGATCCTATATGGCGTCGGCATCCAGAAGAGGTTACATTGGATTTGCCCAACCATAGGCCTTGGCCTATGTGAGTAGTTGTGTCCCAGATCCTGATGTTTCAAGCAAAGACGGCTAATATCTTTCTAGTAAATTTCTCGATTACACAAGCTACCAACATCTGCTTGGTATATGTGATTGATTCCTACCGCCCTATAGCAGGCGAGATTACCTTGACCGTTCTAGGGTTCAAGTGTAAGTTGTTTTTCATTTGTCATTGCCATCGGCTGCGCAACAAGTTACTGACTTTGGCCTCACAGCACTATTCGGATTTCTACTATCGTTTTACACTAATCCATGGGTCGATGAGGCGGGCTATATGAATGCCTTTGGGGCGATGGCAGCTATTTCCGCTGCTGTATTATTGTTTTGGATCCCCCTATACTTCTGGGGGAGCTCTCTCCGTCATCGGACCTGGAAATGGAGGCTGATATCGTACATCCATTGGACGAGTGATAGAGAGGTCGGAGAGTAGAGCCAGATAGCTATTGTTCTATTGTTGGATATTGACACATCGATGCTTGTTTATAACATGAAACCAGCATCCATAACGACGTTCACACCGGTTGTACTTCTACTTCGAGCAAAAGTGAGGACCTGTTCTGCAACGTCTTCGACGGTGACAATACGCTGGAGCTTCGTCTTTTGCCGATGGTCTTCTTTTACTTCGTCTGAGAAGCGCTCCGCCCATTCGGTAAGCAGAAGCCCCGGGGACACTACGATATTCGGAGTCAGTACTCAGCCGTCTTTCTAAGCGCGAGCTGTGAGCGACTTGGACGCTTAGGTAGCCCGTAGCACAGGAATATAGCTTCATCAGAGGTCTTCGCTCGCCACCATCACCAAACCCAGTGTATAGTAAGATATAATCAATGCCAATTGAAAGAACCATAAAATGACTCACCGCTATTTACCCTAATCTTCGGGGCCGCCATCTAATGTACATTCATTAGCCAAAACTTCGATGATGATTGAAGGCGAGCCACGGAGCACTTACAACGGCGAGGGCCTTGGCAAGATGTAGCTGCGCAGCTTTAGTAACTGAATAAGCCTACATTGTTAAGCTATTGTTAGTACTATCGGCTAACCCCTGGCGGTTTCGTTTTCATAGTATACAGAATAGATACATACCAACGAACTACCACTATGAATAACCCCAGCCAACGAGGCGGTCGTGATAAAGGCGCCCTCGGTCTCCTCGAGATGCTTCTTCGCCGCGTGCATGAGCCACAGAGGCGACTTGACATTCATGTTGAAGGCGCGGTCCCACTCCTCCTCGTAGCAGTTGTCGTCGAGGCTGGCGAGACCCCTGACTCTCGTCCAGCCGCCGTTCGAGAACAAGACGTCGAGACGGCCGAAACGCTCGATCGTTTCCTGGACCAGTCTCTTGATCTCCTCCCGGCTCCCTAGGTCCGCCTTGATAACGGCGAAATTCTTGTTCTCCTCCGCGCCGTCCTTTGGCAGCGACGATAGGCCCGGCAGCTCATTCAGGAGCTGGTTTGCGCGCTCCGCGTTGTTGCTGTAGTTGATGACCACGCGGTACCCGTGCTGCGCGAAGAGTCGGGCTGCGGCGGCGCCTAGTCCAGCACTGCCGGCCGTGATCAGGGCGACAGGGGTAGCAGAGGTGGACGCCATCTGGGCTGGTGCTAATTTACCAACAGACACCAGGCTCGTCGACCAGGCCGAACCCTCGGATCCGCGATCGCTCGAGGAAGAGCGGTCTGCGCCGTACACCTAACACCTCGCTTCGCTATTTGGCCGCTGGAAGTCCTGCAGCTTATTCTTTACCTAGTGTTGGCAGCACGCTCACTGCTGAGGCACACGTCATAAGATGGCCTGACGTGCTACATACAAAGCTGCAAACGGAAACCCCAGAACGAGGGAGGGATGGCCTTGGAGAGCGGGGGAGCGCTAGATAGACTGGGTTTCGCTTGCGTTACCCCAGGGCGAATTATCTACCGAGATGTCGTGTACCCACGGATATTCCTCCGCCCACTCCACATAGTCTAGATACTACCTATCTAGTAGTTGGCCGATATGCACAAACCCTTCTACAGTAAGAGCATAATCGAGCAATTAGCGGCGCCGTTTTCTTCCGTCAAGATAGCATAGCCTTAGACATACGAGACTATCAGATATCAATCGTCCGTGCTTCAGATCAGAGTTTCGATCCTGGGTTCATTCCTACGGTAACGGAGCGGAAATCGGTATAAGCAAGCATCATGACTTAAAGATGGTCACAATAAGACCGTGAAGTCTTAAAGGTGATAAACACCAATTTCGAATTCTGGAGACAGCAGCAGGCCCATGGGTTACTTTTGCAATCGATCCTCGCATGAGGCTCGTATCAATTGAGGACGCGAGTACAGACAGCGTCTAAATCGGCCGACATATGTAGTTATATGCTTACCCACCTCTGCAAGAGGCAAGGGGATACCCAGCATACAAAATAGTGCCTCTCGTGTCTCACAATCAACGCCGCACTAACACTGCACACTGAGATTTATTTCTAATACCAAATGTGCGTATAGGACTCGGTTATACAGTATGCACTGAGGCTTCTCATTCTGCCGCGCTTCGTCGGAAGGTGGGGGACACCATCCCTGACCCTATAGCAAAGAATATCCCGATGCGACGACAAGAAGCATCAGATGTGGATCTGTACATTATATACTCCGAGCGAATGCTTACGTCTCCCCGTTGAATCTTGGCCTATAAAGCTACTATTTCGGTTCGGGCTCACTACAGAATAAGTACGCAGGGCGACGGCGTGGACCTCAGACATGTCGGATGATACCTAAGTTGAGCACCCTGCTCAGTAGCTGTATACGTATTCGTGGCTAGTCCATACTTCGATGCATGATGGGTCTGTCTTTTGTCCACTGCACTATCTAGTTAGTATATATGTATTGTCGTAGTTTCTTGGCATTTCCGAATTTCCCATCATCTGTGTTACTCTGTCCAGTGTTAAGTGGGAGTAATATGTTGTATATGAACGTTGCAACGCCTTCTATAGTTGAATTAAAGCCAGTCGATAGTAATAGCTGTGTCGAGATGGCTGGCAGTGGAATATCACCAGCGTACCGGTCGACTCATGATTACCCTCGTCCCCTGAAGGTTGTTATTGTTGGTGCCGGTATAGGCGGGCTCTGTGCAGCAATTGCCCTTCGTCGTCAAGGGCATGAAGTTGAGGTATGTATCAATATATATATAACATCCTGCCTTATAGCGACTCGGAAGAAATATCAGGACTAATATGTATTCGAATAGCTTTATGAGCAATCAAGATCAGCGAGTGAGACAGGCGCCGCGGTTCACTTAGCCCCCAATTCCAATGGAATCCTCCGTCGATGGGGACTTTTCGCCGAAACTTTCGGTGCCAATACTACAGACGGATTCGTAGAGCGAAGTTTCACGGGAGAGGTCATTCGAGACGTCGACCTGACCACGCCGAATAAGATGTGGCAGCACCCGTGGCAGCTAGTTCATCGAGTTGCCCTCCACAATAAGCTCAAAGAAACGGCTACCAGTAAAGCTGAATCAGGAATACCTGCAGTCATCAACACTTCTAAAAAGGCCGTCGAAGTTGACGTCGACGCCGGGATAGTGACCTTAGAAGACGGGACTTTTGCAACTGCTGATGTAGTCATTGGAGCCGACGGAGTCTATGTGAGTTAGTCTGGAAAGCCTAAAGCTACTTACTTTACTATTGTTCTAGCAGAACTAACAGACCTGTCTAGTCTCGCATGAGAAGGTTCGTCCATGGCGAACAACAAGCACCGCGTCTTCACGGCTCTGGAAAAGCCGCCTTCCGATTTCTCCTGCAAAAGAGCATTGCAATCGAGGATCCCCTCACCGCTCCACTGGTAGAGAAAGACAACGTTCTGACGATGTGGTACGGAGCAGATAGGCGAGTTGTCGTGTATCCCTGTAACAACAATGAGACGCTGAACTTCGTTTGTATTCACCCCGACAGCGAGTCCCATGCCACTCAAAGCGATGGTGCGTGGGTTTTCTTGTCTCTCAACGAAAGAGTTACAAAATTGCTTACTGATGTGGTTTACAACAGCATGGGATAAACAGGGGTCTGTTGAGCAAGTGCTCAAGGTATTCAAAGATTTCGACCCAGCCCTCAAGCGACTGATAAGCAAGGTCGACGAGTCGGAACTCAAGGTGTGGCAGTTGCTAGATATGGAGAAAATACCTTGGACGAGGATAAGGCTCGCTCTTCTAGGCGATGCGGCGCATCCTTTTACACCTCGTAAGTATTATCCGTTCATCCACAAGACATCACGGGTGATTTTCTTACTTCTAAACAGATCAGGGGCAAGGCGCGGGCCAGGCCATCGAAGACGCAGCCGCATTAGGGACTGTCTTTCCTAAGGGAAGCAATCCGTCAGACGTACCAGAGCGGCTACAGCTCTATGAAAAGATTAGGTACGAAAGGGCGCATATGATACAGGAGTACTCAAGACAGGCGGGAAGAGACTGGATAGACGGAAAACCCCAAATAGACAGTGAGTCCCTCACCAAGCTCCTCAACCCCTATCACCCATAAGTCGCGAGCAAACACACAGCTAAAACTTCGCTAGTGATGGCCTACACGGCCTATAACTTTGGTCACGATGAGATAGATCATTCATCAAAGGTATTCAAGAGATGGCTATGGTATAAATATCCAAACCTACACTGGAAGACGCCCCTTTCTTTCTCTGTCACACCGGCGCCGCCACCCCCGGGCCCCTCGAAACACACATTCGTAACAGCTTCAGTCAAGTTCAAGACGTCTCGAACGTATCTCGAGACTCTCTTCCCGATAGATTCATTCAGATTCCGCAGTCCCGCCACAATATGCACAGCAAGCATATCAGCAACGACATTTATAAATACATCGTGCCCAGGAGGAAAAGGAGGCGGCGCCGGCGAGCACGGCCGCTGCGGGCTCTACATCCACGACGTGGAATACACCAAGAAAGACGGGTCCTCTATCGTCGGCACATACCTGGTAGTTCTATTAGCTGACGCATCGGGCCTTGACGACGAGGACGAGGAGTTCGGCATGAGTAAAATCCGCTGCCAGATCGACGTCGCAAACAAACCTGCATCGTACCGCCTAAGCGCATCCTGGCGAGGCGTCCAATTCCTCGAGTTCAGAGCAGAAAGCCTCGAGACCGCCGATCCAGACACGAAACACAACGACGACAGCGCCGCCGAGGACGCCGGCATCTTGACGTACAGATACGTTCCGGCCGTAGGCCAGCCGGGCAAGGCCGACGCCGCGTACGCCTGCGTCGTGCCACGCGCGCCCCGAGCCCCTGAGATCCACTCAGTGCAACATTCTACAGATGCGACCATCGCCTTCGATGCCGGGGACTGGCAGACCCTGCCCACACTGCACCATGTGGCATCCGGTCTTGCTGGGATGCCGATTTACGATATCGTGGGTGCGAAGGTTGTAGAGGGCTCAGGGGTTATGGAAGCAGGCGCTTGCCGGCGGATAGAGTGAACGTGTCTCTCGTATTATAAACCACGTGGTAATAAAGCGTCTAGACATTTCGACATTATCAAATGTAATGAATTTCCGATGAAAAAAAACAAAAACAAAAAAAAACGTAGTTGTAAGAGTTACAACAGTCGCAAAAAGGCAGTCTCCATATAAGACCTTCGGCTGTCTCAGCAACAGCACTGATATCACATCACTGCACCCCAAATATATGGTTAATAATTTCAAGACCCCCTGATAATAAAAACCATGAATCAATGGAGAACATATATTAGATCGCCGTTGCCTGGGGTATTTACAATGATAATGGGCCCCCCTTGAACAATAAAATATATCTTTATACATGTTTGCTGATAAAGCAAGTCTACCTAGGTTACATGTCCGCACCCTGGGATTCATAGCGAGCCAAAATACTCCATCCGTGCTGCTTCGTACATATGCTGATGCTTCAACCACACTGTGACCTCACCCAATTGGCATGCATTACTGTAACTATACGGCTTTCTTCTGTCATTACCCCGCCCTTTTCCCCTTCTTTTTAGTAAGTTCGCTTGAACGGCGGAACAGCCTTGCATTCGTTCTCGTCCAGTGTTGTTCCCACGACCTTCCTGTAACCCAGCTCAACTTTTGCATGGGGCTTCTTCTGGAATGTGAGGGTGTGCTTCATCCAATTCTCGTCATCTCGGTCGGGGTAATCTTCACGGGCATGTGCTCCACGCGATTCCTTTCGGTTTGCGGCAGCAACAGCAGTTTGAGAACTAGAGCGATCAGTATAGGATTGAGTTCGTCATGACGAAGAAGACTTACGCGCAAGTGAGCAAGTTCCTCAGCTCTAGAGTCTCAACGAGATCCGAGTTCCAAATCATACCACGATCCTTGATACCAACCTGGGGGAACAAGTTGTCGATTTCGGTAACTTTCTTGACACCTTCGTCCAAGCTTTCCTGGGTACGGAAAACGCTCACATCCGTCTGCATAGCCTTTTGCATCGCTAGCCTGATTTCGGCGGTTGACTTGGGCCCGCTTGAGTTGCGGACCTGATCAAGCGTCTCAATAGACTCAGCACCGGCATCCGCACTGACTGGTCCCAATTTGGCACCGGGAGTAAACTTGTCACGGATAGTGTGAGAAACGGCACGGCCAAAGACGACCAAATCAAGCAGAGAGTTGGCACCCAGACGGTTAGCGCCATGGACAGAGACACAGGCGGCTTCACCGCAAGCGAACAAGCCAGGAACAACTTTGTCGTTACCTTTCTCATCAACAGTGAGTACTTCTCCAGTGTAGCGAGTGGGGATGCCACCCATGTTGTAGTGGACAGTGGGAAGAACAGGAATGGGTTGTTTCCGAACATCAACGCCAGCAAAAATAGCAGCAGTTTCTGAAATACCGGGTAGACGTTCAGCGAGAATTTCGGCGGGGAGATGGCTTAGTTGGAGGTAGATGTGATCTTTCTCTGGACCAACACCGCGACCCTCACGAATCTCCATGGTCATAGACCGGGATACAACATCTCGACTGGCCAGATCCTTCGCAGTAGGAGCGTAACGCTCCATGAAACGCTCGCCTTCCGAGTTCAGCAGGTAGCCACCCTCACCACGTGAGCCTTCAGTGATCAAGCATCCGGCTCCGTAGATGCCTGTCGGGTGGAACTGGACAAACTCGAGATCCTGGTTAGGCAGACCAGCCCGAGCAACCATAGCCATACCATCACCGGTGCACGTGTGTGCCGACGTGCAACTGAAGTAGGCCCGACCGTATCCACCAGTAGCCAGCACAGTGTTCTTAGCGAGGAATCGGTGAAGGGTACCGTCTTCCTGGTTGTAAGCGAGGATACCACGGCATTCACCATCTTGCATGATTAAGTCGAGAGCGAAGAACTCAATAAAGTAGTTTGTGTTGTGTCGCAGGGATTGACCGTAGAGAGTGTGCAGAAGAGCGTGACCGGTTCGATCGGCTACAGCACAGCATCTGTATGCCTGGCCACCCTTGCCGTACTTCTGTGACTGACCACCGAATGCACGCTGGTAACTAAGTCGTAGTGATTAGCGAGTTCCAGCAGCCCAAGGCTTGGCGTTAGCAGCTCACATTTTCCCCTCGTCAGTTCGCGAAAACGGGCAACCGTAGTTCTCCAGTTCAATGATGGATGCGGGAGCCTCTCTCGTCATGTAGTGAATGGCATCTTGGTCACCAAGCCAGTCGGAGCCCTTGACGGTATCGTACATGTGCCACCTCCAATCGTCCTCGTGCATGTTTCCTAGCGCAGCATTTATACCGCCCTGGGCGGCGACGGTGTGACTTCGCGTGGGGAAGAGCTTGGATATACAGGCGGTGTTGAAACCGGCCTCAGCGAGACCAAAGGCTGCTCGCAGTCCGGCACCACCCGCACCGACAACAAGCGCATCATACTCGTGGTCCTAGTCCCAAGTCAGTCCGTTTCTGAGTTGGTAAAGACAGCTGAACAGGTTTACAAAGCTGCGGCGTGGAACACATGGGACGTACAACAACGGGGTATTTATTGCTGACGTGTACCGGCGCTTCTTTCGCCCTTAGAGGATTGTTCGCGAAGATGCGTGCTATATGGACACAAGTGGTCAATTAGCCTGAAGTGTAATGAAGACGACGATGGGGGCAGCAGCGGTTGATTGGTTATCAACATACAAACAGGACGTGTCGACGAGAAAGCTCTTGTTGAACATCTGGTGGTCCGCGAGAACTAGTGAGAGGATTGAGGTCAGCCCGGTCGTGCATTTTACGGTTTTGCGCAGAGCGGAACAAGCAGAGGAGTGGCGCATCGTGAGGATCGTGATGTGCCGCATAGCTGCTGGGCGAGCAATACTTACGGCAGAGCCGGTGGCCAATCTTCTCAACGCCATTGAAGAGGCCATTTTGAGGGGGGAAAGTGAGGGTTGTACAATTGGAAGCGCCAGCAAGAATAGGTGAGGCTCTTGTCCTGCAAGTTCCAACGGCGAGCGGCGAATGACGAATGGCAAAAGTCGAAAAAGAAAGCCGATACGGGTAATGGATGATGCCCTCAAGTTTCGCCGGAGCTACGAGGTACAAAGGGCGACCAGTTGGGGTCTGGACCAATAGCGTCAAGTCTGATTACCGAGGGACAACTCGTGAGTACATTTGTCCCACCTTGACGCTTCCGCGACCCGGCTTCTTCTTCTGCCCGACTCGGCCTAGCCGCCCGCGGTCACGTGTGGCTTGGTGGCCAAGATCCCTATTCCCCTCGGCTCGGCTCTCCACAGTGACGATATCATACCTTGCGTTAGGTATCATAGCTACATAGTACATAAGTACTTCCGTACATGCCTAGGCTAGGCTATTCACTCCCAAAGATGATCGAGTACTATGTGGCTGATGCGTAGAGATATATATACATTATAATTCTATTCTCATTGACTCGAATCGACTAAGTCTTGATAGTCTTTATGACTATTTCTATTGACTACTGTCCAATGCAGTACCCTTAGGTCCCCAGTGAGACTGCTGCCGTCCAACTTCCTATCCATTGCAAGGCTCTGGGCATCAACTCTATGTCTTCTCCTGCCATATACCATGAGATAGTGCCAGTCAATGGGATATAACCCCGCTTCTAAATAAGACCTGTACAGGCGTGGTTTTTCTGTGGCCGGGAAACCTACGAGGCTAGCACTTGGCGCAACATCACGAGGAAGTTGTCCTTCAGGCGGTGAACCTCACTCACTTGTGGTTTCGTGGGTTCACCAGCGCTACGTCTTAGTCGATCCTGCTTCTTGGATCGTCTGCGACGCTCTGCTTCGATCGGGTCCAGCTCATCCTCTTCTTCCGCCTCGGCCTCCTCCTCCTCGTCAAAATCATAGTTGAGGTCTTCGAGATCCATCGTGTCTAAACCAAAATCGCTCGCGGTGATGCTGCCCATGCCTGGTAGCCCGGCTTCATTTACTGAGCCTTCAGCTGCCATCTTTTGGCGCGTTTTATCGTGATGCCACTTCTTCCGCGCTTCTTGCCATGCGATGAGTTGATCAATTTCCTCAATCGCTTTCGTCTTGTCTAACTGCCCACTCGAGACGGCGCCCTCGAATAAAGCATTGATGTCCACTGCCCCGCCTGCCGGCCCATTCCTAAGAAATTCAAGGATGCCTTCAATCCAGCCCATAAGCTGAGTAAAAAGGCCATTGTCATGTGTATGAACTTCGTGTATGAACTTGTAGAAATTGTGCTCGTGCCGTTGACACAGGTCGATGAACGCCTGTACGGTTTGATTAGGATCTGCCGAAGCATCTTGCTCTCTGCATCTCTCAACAACCTGGGCCAGTGGTTAGAATCATGGCAACAATGCAGGGACCACATACTGACCTGAATCATATCATCAAGGAAAACCGCGAAATCAGTAATGCTGTTATAAACATTGGCAGACTTATAGACCCGGACGAGAGGCTCATAAAATATAGTGAAGAGATCCCGGAATAACTGAAGGGTGACCGGTTCCTCGATGAGATTTAGCATCATAGCCTTATCACGCTGCCTCATTTGTAATTTCATAAGCTGTTTGAGGTAGGAGAACAGTTGGGACCCTTGCTTCAATTCCTCGTCCACATTCTCAACGGCATTGTTAAAAGCAACATAGGCATTATACAGCCTTCCAATCTGCTCGGGCTTGAGAGCCGGAGAGATGAGGTCAGATCGTAGGATTGATACTATAATGTCAATGTCCTCGGCCTCGGCCTCCTCGCGGATGACGAGTTTGATATGATCTTCTGCTTGGTTGAACTTCGTCAATTTCTCCACGAAAACGTCGTCTCCGATTTTCGCTGCTACCGCGTCAATAGACTTCTGATAACTCTTGATTCCGTCGTTGAGTGTCATAGAGAAGATTCGCTGTAAGAGAGACCGAGAACCGAAAGGTTGGGCTAGGAATAGATCAAGGACCCCAGACATGACAGCAGCTGGGTTCGCTATCTTGATGACATTCTTCAGAATTGTATATGGTATCAAGGAGTGTATCCGCTTCAGCTGCGCGAACAACTCAGGTGAGTTGTCCTCCGCAAGGAATAAATGATAAATCGTCGCAGCGATCTCTATACGCAACCATTCGGCAAACTTCTGATACTGGATGCTAAGGTCCTGGATTGAGGGTTTGTCCTTGATTTCTTGAAGAAGCTTCGTCAGGCCGTTTCTTTCGACAATATCTTGGCGAAACTTCTCCATGTAAACATCAAGTTCTGCGGCTCGTTTTCTCGCTATCTCGAAAAACTCCTTTTGCTCTTCCATCCGCTTGGCATCTACGGCTTTGCGTCGATGGATGTCATCAATATCTTCATCCGTGGGCGTAATAGGACTCCGGGTGAGGAATTCCTGCATTGCCTTGGTCTGTGCGATTTGTTGGTTTTGCAACAGATATCGCAAGAATGCTCTTAATGAAATTCGCTGGTCTTCACGCCAAAGGATAGTAGGCTGATTAAAGTCAGTTTTCACGAAAATAGAGCATAGATTTCCAGCTTACCTCAGCTTTCGGGCCTGGAACTGCCGGACTCAAGCGACCCTCGGTTGATGTCCTTGGAGATGCCGACCTATTCTGGCGATGGTCCCGCGTTGTTAAGGTCTTCATTGAGTCGGTAAGACTATTTCCCTGAGCTGTGGCAAGAATATTAGATGCTGCTGATGATATAGATGATACGTCGGAATCATCAGCTCCATCGGTTGTACGTGAGAATAACCCGGTAGCAGTTGTAGTAGACTTGTTTTTCTTAGGGAGGGGTGGAAGGACTTTTCCTGGCAACTCGTGTCTTAGGTTCTTATGCAATCGCGCAAAGTCACCATAACGTCTACCAACGAAATGCTCAATCTCGCCTTTCCTTTTGACCCGCAACAGAAACTCCTAACCCTAACATTAGCGCATGAATTCACTGCCATCACTATTCTTCTTACCGCATGCTTGTGATGCCTAATATTTCTCTTGACTGATGTCGTACGCACGCCAGCAACGTTGACATCCCATCCATTAACGAAGTTGCCTTCGGGTATCGTGTTGAGCATGCCGGTGTCGATAGCGTTCCGGTCGACGATTTCCATTTCGGCGAATCTTATCCTCTCCTCGAAACCGGAAGCCGTGGGAACGCCCGAGACCATCATAAGCTCTACCAGCTTCCGACATTTTAAGGCCAACTTTTTGCGCTTCGTCTCTTCGAGGCGGTCTTCTGACGAAGATATGTTCTTGCTGGCGAAGGATTCGAGAAACTAGTGCCGAGGCGGCCAGCGTGAGCGATTGACAGAGGTGAGCTTCTCCGCCCAGATTTACGTACCACCTGGAGCTTGTCTTGCCAAAATTCCTTCTCTTTCGCCTTGTCGAGAAAGGGAAACTCGCGGACATGGTGAACGAATATGTATCGCAAGATGGGAAGCTCGGAATCGAGTGGTGACACTTCGCCATAGTCGGATTTGAATGGAGCGCCAAATCTACGAAGCGCGGTTGGGGAATTTAGCTCATTGATTTCCCAATTAACCTGCTCAGAAATGAGCTCCCGCTTCAGATCTGCCAAGGACGGTGATTAGCCTTCCTGGACAAGGTTTCGATACTAGTCGCGAGGGTGAACAAACAGTGCTCTTGCTTTCCAGTCAGCGTCTGGCCAGACGGAGGGGCGGTTGTCGTAGAGCCCGAGGTTTGGGTGGTGACGTCGAGGGACGAGCCATCCTGCGCAGGATTCCCAGTAGACATTTCTAATGTGCCACGCTTTGTCAGAATTGATTCAAGCTAGGTATGCTGAGTATATGTTTGCACGGGTATCTTTAGGCTGAAGACTCGGGACATCATGGGCAGACTTCGAAACACAGTTTGGGCATCGGCGAACCTACATTTATTTGGCTGGAGGGGTTATGATTTAGGTTAGGTAGGTAGGTTGAGCAGAGCGCGGGGTGAATTCCCTCAGGTACTTGTATGGATGCTTGGTTCTTGTAGGGGACAGGGCACGAGAGCTAGTACTAGAAGTAAATATAACGATACTTTGTCGTCAGCGCACACTACCTACCTGAAGTACCTACCCAGCTGTCACTACCCGCACATGGGGGCTGCTACTGCAGTGGTGGCAGTATCTACCTCTTAGTCACGCACCTAGACTTAAGTAGAGCTTTGAAACAAATCTCAAATACGATAGAAGGGAAGAGCTAGCCAATCTGACCTACCTAATGATGAAAGAAGAAACAGAGAACGGATAGCGGGAATGGCCTTTGTCTTACCTATCTATTACCGCTCACCCGTCCAAGTACTGGCAAACTGCAATGTATAACTTAGGACTTCCAATCCCAGCTCTAAACCAGGCGCAGATCGTTCTTTGCGACCGGTGGACCCTGGTATCAAATCCCCACGACTCTTGATACCGTATCATATGCTACAAACATACGGCCGCCGTCGAGTAATTGAAACGAGATGCGCTCACTACCTAGTGTAGTACTGGTTGGCTATAAAACCAGTTTTCTCCTTGGCAATTTCATTGGTGGTGTACCCAGGAAGTAGGTAACTGCAAGGGCATACGCGTGGGTGGCTGAGCCTAAATGACGTCGTCATCGTTGCGCTTACTTGACTTAATACCCAGGCAGTAGCCTAGGGAGCCACTTAGTATCAAGTTGGTAAACAGCATCGCTAGCATCTCAAAATACCTCGAGAAACCAAATTCTGTCCATTCACTAACAATTGCCCCTTCAGCCTGGGAGAAAATGGTCAGGGGCGGTCTCCTAGATTTGCGCAATTCATTGACGCGGGTATAGATACTACCCAATGTCCATGGAAGCCGCTTCCGGTCTACTCATGGGCATCAAAGCCAGCCAGGACGTAACCAGAGCTATTCCACAGCGCGAGTCAGGTCCGCCAACACCCCGTATTGGCGTACGCGTACATCAGCCACACGTTACCATGAAATGAAGACTAAGCATCACAAGATGTATCTGGCTCATAGTTTTCTTACCTTGGAGCCAAATGTAGGGACCACACGTGTGTATCACACGAGCAATAGCCCAGACAGCTCTGGCTAAGTAGATGCCTAAACACGAAGATGTGGAGACGCAATCGAACTGTTATTTCGGGGTATCTAATTATACTAAATCAGGACTCGCAATTAGGGTATCGTGAAAACAGAATTTGTAAGGGATATGAGCAACAGCCCTCATCCAGGTCCCCAGCGGAGGCTATAATTCGTCAAAAACTCGCAGAACCTCTTGCTCAGCTGCCCCTTGGGCTCTTCTTAATGTGAGCTCTTCTCTCACTTCGTTGGCCATGGCAGCAGCACTTTTGCTATTGTTTGCAGGTAGACTCTCCATCGGCGGCCGTCCTTGAGCGTCTGGAGCCACTCCAGCCAACTGGCTGACATCCGTGGTTGGCGTGTACTGAACTCCGACGAAAAGGATAGCTAGGATAAATGCCACGACAGAAATGATAATCCATATGACCTTGAGACGCCTCCTTGTCCTCTCTTGCCACTCTCTGTCGGCTTTCTCCCAGCCTTCGATACGTTCGCGCACCGCATCAACTCGTTTGCTTAGAGCCTGTACTTTGTCGCGCCCTGCGTGAATCCGAGCTTGGAGGTCTTGTATACTCTTCTTTTGGTCCGCAGACTGATCATAGACGCTGAGTTGTGATTCGATCTCGTGTACTAGCGCGTGCGACTCGCTTGTAAAACTCTCGTTGGTCTCCTGCAACATAGCCGCAAGCTCCTTCATAGCCGCAATAGTGCTCCGCAGCGAACCGAGTCTCTGTAGTAGAGACGAATAAGTTTTGTCTAGACGCGCAATAGTTGCATTCGAGAAGGAGTTCAATTCGATCAGCGATCTCCTAAGGCTCCTTCATTTGGGAAATTAGTAAAGCGCTTGGCAAGGTATCGATTCAATTTAGTGGAGATGGCTCACGCTGTTGCTGCCACCGCCCTTTCTTTCCGCTCCTGGGCAGTTACATCGTTGCTAGGTAATATCTGTATATTGGTGCCTGCTTCACTGGTATTATGCACATCGTCGCCTCTGTTGAGCGCCATCCCGATGTGAGCGGGCGTAATAGCTTCGGCTCGAGGGAGCTCAAGAGAGCTGCGCCCGGAAGGGCCTGCGGATAAAGGCAATCGATCGTCACGCTCACGGTCTTTTCGATGTAGATATTGGTGGACACGGGATTGCCTGACGGGTGGCGATTGTTCTGTGATTGAACGACGTAACTGGTGGTTCGGTCGGTTGGATGATGTTACTGCCCGCTGCGTCAAATGATCAGGGTATTTTGCTGCCATGGTTGTAAGATAAGTGGCCATGACTGGCTTAAAGAGCCCGAAATGGCTTTCCCGGCTTATTGTCAGCTTCTGTCTCATATAGGTGTCGAGATGTTAATATAGATAGGCAATGCAACTCGGAAGGTTGCTATCTACACTGCATAATGGAAGTTACTGTGGCGCATGGCCCCTATACTATAAAGTTAACTGAGACTAGGCAGAAACTAGACATCCAGCTAGGCGCTGGGGGCCTAATCGTACATACAGTGGGTGGATGTACAAGATGTAGTGTACTTGCCCAAGAACCACCCCCACCCTCAATTTCATAGGTACATTTTCACATGTCAGCCTCATAATCGTACTAAGTAATGTGCGATCACTTGTTTCATAATCCCTACCTGCCTAAGTATACCATACAATAAAACAATTGGTATGCGAGTTGGTTCATCAGGCACGTGGAAGTATAAATATTTAGTAAATTCGACCCGGTCCGCATGTTTCATTATATTTGGACCATAATTTCTCTAGTTTGTGTGGAAGTAAATAGGTTACCGCTTGCAACCTGGTCCCTAATATGACTCTGTTTGTGACACACCTGTCGAAACACACGAAAAGTGGTGACCAAGTCTTTGCTGGTGCTTACCCTGGGTGTTCTTAAGGCATTGTGAGCTCTTCTTATCTCTCGTGAAGCTTGCGGTTGGACGCTCCTGGAGAGCAGGAGTTCGCGACGCATGTTCTTGGCTGACTAGGTCATTAGGCGACGTGAACTGTTTTGGGAGGCCTGGCTATATCTTGCGATGCAGATCGAATCGTGATTGTATTTCGCACCGACTGGCAGAGCCATACGATGAGCTCTGGGGCCCTCCGCTAGAACGGGAATACTTTGAGTGAGTGCTGATATGCGCTTATGAGTTGAGGAGTTTGTTGCGCTTCTCTTTTCTCTTCAGCCGCTCGACTCGCTTCTTGTGCATCTTTTCTGCCATTTTGGCATATCTTTCCTTCTCCTCCTTTGCAGCACGCTTGTCTTTGATCTTTTGTATCCGTTGCTGTCAAGCAAAGTCAGCGACCTGAAAAGAAGAGGTGTGGCGAGTAAAGCATGTGAGACGTACTTGTCGCTCTGCTTCTTTCTCTTCTTTCATTTCCTTCTCTTTTGCTTTTGTTACAGCCATTGCCTGCCGTCTCTTCTCACGCTGTTCATACGAGGTCAAGCCGGCTGTGGGCCGGAATGCTTTTCGCGGCGCGTGCCATTGTTTTCCTCGTAAAATGTGAGCTACATGTCCATCCGGCCTTCAGATAAATTATGTCCATACCATTCTTACGCATGCCCTGGGGAGCCTCCTGGGCTTTTGCTCCCGCGATGACCGGTTCAGCCGACATGCTTGCGGCTATAGACCCGGGAGAGGGTATTTCTCGCGCAGCGCAACAATGAAAATGGTGCGAATCTGAGATGCGTAATGTTGTTGGTCGGATGTGTTCCTCAAATACTATGCATGACTGATTGTAAGAGAAAAAAGCTCCCGCCACCACTCAAGTTCGATAAGATAACACTTTAGCCCCACACCTAGGAGTAACCTACCAGCAAACATCGTAACAGTGCCGCAGCTCTCCTGGCCAGTTCAGTAAACGCGCCGAGCTAACTGAGTTAATGCTATTTTGATACGCGACAGTTTTGATATTTAACTACAGAACCAGTGGTCAATTAAATCTCTAGCTGGCCTTCTTTTCTTTTGTTTTTTCTCTCTCGCAAGGCTAAAAATTGGTACGACAATTTTCAATCTACACTGACCGTTAATATACCGATATACAGCAATTGTCTTGTTTGAGGTCCTGGTTGACATGTTGGACGGAGGGCAGTTGCCTGCTCAGTTACAAACTCACACGCACATTAACACCTAATAAATGGCCCTTTGAAGGGCAATAAGCAAAAGCAGGTAACTTTGGCTGTAATCTTGAATAGGACAATTTTCGGAGGCGCGGATGTACTATACGTCAAACCGTACCCTTACATACCGCCAGGTGTACTTATCTTTAGGAGATCGCACGCACGACGATAACCCTGGCGCTGTAACTGCAAGTAAGCCATTGTCTGCTATACTTAAGACAAGAAATGCAATCTAGACCTTACCCAGCAATTTCATACGACGTACGAAGCAATGATGAACGACCACTCCTAGCATCAGTAAGCTGCGCTCTGGAAAAACATAAGGGCGGGTTTCTCCTGAAACATATATGTGGTTTATCTGTTAAAGGAGGCCCGGCCCGTGTGCATTTCTGTTTGCGGATATTAACTAGCTTGGCTATTTGATGTTCAGCCTATTGGGGAGGAGATTGAGGATATAATAAAGACAGTTATACGGGAATATCGGAAGCGAGGTGGTATCTTGTGTGCTGAAATGGTTGGCCTGTCCGTCCGCAATACGAGGGCGCGCATCGAGAATACAGGTACGAGTATTGTCAGGATAGGACTGTACTGTACTGGTATGCGCCTGGCTGGCATGTCATGTGCGTTGTGCGGTGAACGCAGAATTGTTCGCAGTGATCTTGCAGTAGGCATCGTGCATAAAGGGATTACGGGCTAGGCAGTCCGTCGATGATATCGTCCTGCGCGCTAGTTGGTCGTTAACTTATCAGGACCTTGTTGTTGTGGGCACATGATTCGTCCCACGCTACTGCCAGCGTAGGATTCGCTTCTCAGCTGGGCATGATGTGTTGCCGTGCCTCGAATTTGCTTTTGCCATCCTGCATCTGTGTGCGCAGTAGCATCCCGGACAGGCTTCGAGAGGGTCCCGTCAACAATGGCTACTCGACAACTGTCCCTCATAACAGACGAAACGACTTTGCACGACTCCAACTGCACAACACGCTGGTCGGCTTATCTAGAGGAACACGACAGGTATCTGTCTGGCCTGGTCACAAACGAGCAAACCTGGCTAAGATAGTAAAATGCCGCTGTTACCGCTGGGGTAACAAGGTTCCCCAGCATGGTAGTATCCAAAACTGCCAAGTTCGAAGGCGTTGCTGCATACAGTAAAGACTAAGACAGTTAGAGTACAAGCGCATATACTGACTGCAGTATACATATATGGGTGAGGCCTGTACAGTATGTAGACTATGTAGCACCTTCGCGGTACCTGACTGCCACTACTAACCCGTCTAAGGCAGTGCATACCCAGGCTAGGGGAGGCCAAGGATCCGGAATCCCAAGAAACAAGAACAAAGAAAGTAGAAAATAACGGCGACCCAGACACACGAATCCTTTCCCCAGGGGTCTCGATAATGCTTTGCTGAGAATGATTACGTACAGTTCCGCGTACATGTACTAGTACTCACTTCCATGTTCATCACAATACGGATCTAATAAGGTGCTAATAAGTACAGCGCTGGCTTCATCCCTAGCCTAGTCCAATTGTGGATTGGGACAGCGTGGTCTCTGAACCCGTCTCAATCTTCAGCACCCAATCTCGCCAGTATCATGTTGGCTTTGCATAGCCATGCTGTTCACTCTTTTGACACTGCCCACCGGCATTCCGGCCCCCCTTGGAGACTCGAGAAGGAAAACGACGAACTGTACTCTGACGAACTCTCCCAAACGCAGCGCGATAGGTCTCGTATTGGTGCTTGCGGTAGAAGAAGGCCGTTAGCACTTACTTAGATATGTTAGATGGACATTTACTTTGTGTTGCGCTGGTGTAACCTCAAATAGCAAAGTCCATCGAGTTTCATGAAATAGTCAGTATTACACCAACACATACGTACAACAGCCATCCAATCTCTTTCCGTTTCAATTCACTAGGGCGAATGTGTTTGGTATCGAAACAACATGCAGAGGTAACCTATTACCCCCTGCTTCAAAGTACTTACAGTACTGTACGTACATATAGTACTCATATTTCAAGGTTGGGGTAACTGTCAGGGCCGCCAATAGACAGGATACACGGGACATTGTGGGTTAGATACGCTACCTAGGTACCTACCTACATTAGGCATTGAATGCGTCTGTGCTATCTAATTGTAGTTGTCCTCAATCCAATCACAACCGCTCCCCAGCATTTGGAGGACGAAACGTTTTTAGACCAAACCAGGTTCAAGGTGGGAGGCTCCTCTCCCTCGGCGAATTTTTGGACAACTCGATAGCAGGCCTACACTAAATGTAGAACCAGATGAGGACCTACCCAGGTCCAGTACAGTACACGTAGGTACGAACATGCATGTAGGGCGCCAGCATTTCCAGGACTTCTTACCTAAGACGAGGCGGTATACCCTTGGTTTTGAATTTCTGAATGACCTTCTAGAAAGGCCCTACTTCGGGGTTTCACCACATGTGTTGTTGCGCTCATAGCTACAGACGAGATTTATCTCTACGCGATATAGCATGACTTCCGTGGTGTACTTATCCCAAATAATCCACATACCTAGTACTACATAGGTCCTGGCCTGCTGTATATCTGGTCTTTGTTTTGGGCCGCACAGCTGCCTTCAATGGTTGACGAGATGCACAGGACGAACCTTTAAAAGGTACCTCACGTACCCAGCTAGTGCTCTTGTAGTCTCTCGCACGGCCCCACACCCAGCACGCACTGTGCAACGTACTATTGTATCCCTCCTACCCTCCCGGCAGGTACCACCAATCTCCTCTTCTTCATCCTTTTCCTCCTTCACCTCGAAACCATCACAGCCCGCCAACAACCATCTGGCTCAATTCCAGCAGCATTCTCGAATTGTCGGGGTTGCTCTGGTCTTGGCCGTCCGCTCCTTTTCCTCTACATATCTAATTTTCATTCCATAAGCTAGCATCATTGATCCTTTTCGATTTTGATCGATCAATCCGCAGCAATCTGCTTGGTAGGAATTAACACAGACACGCCGTCCGACATTCGACGGCGAGGCGCAACACCCTCTTCGCCCCCCTCCAGCGTCACTGCACGAGAGCTCGTCCATTGGGAGGTATGTCTCGCGGCGCGTGACTGCACATATACTTGATACTCATGGGCTGACTCCCGGTCCAAGACACCGGTCCAAACTGATTTGCTCGTAGGGTACACCTCTACGATTGCCTGACGCTCCGTTCTCGAGCCCCCGAATGTCCCAATGGTGTGCGGGCACCTCGAGACTTGACGCCTTCTCTGTCAACGCATCTATACAGTGCGCCCTATGATATCCTGCTGCTAGCCGTCCGTGGTTTTGTGCCGGGGAGCGGCTTGGAGGACTTATGGCAGCCGCATACAGCACCAGGGGCTCAAGAGATGAGGTCGCCTTTGGAGAGATGAATAATGTCACAACAACTCAACTCGCGAGTCCCACGTTTTCGGAAGACACCATGGCTGGCTCTGTGGCCACTCTGCCTTCACCACGCATCAACCTTCCTCCACCTCCGAACCCCCCTTTTACGTTTCCCGCCCGCCCGTCATCGTCGGCACCATCGTCGCTTTCGAGAAGTACTGGTCGACGCCACCAATCAGCGATAGATATTCCGAAGATTGGCCTAGGAGTGGAATTTCAGGACTCGTCACCGGCGGCGGCACTCCCTGACTTCAGTTTTAATCCCGGCAATAACCTCAGCCCAGAGAGCGTCAGCCGTCGCCCAAGGCCACCACCCCTTCCTGATTTCGCATTCAACCCTGGTGCTACGCAGGTGACAGATGAGTCTCATTTAAGCCCATCGCTCGCTCCTCCTTCACCCAGGACCATTCCCCACATGGGTCACCGTCGGGGAGGTAGTGAATTTGTCGGCGGCAAGCTCAAGTCCGGAGAACCGATTACCGTAATGAGCATAAGTCCAACCAAGAGTGAGAGCGGTTTCGCTTCGCCTACTCTGGCGCCGTCAACTGGGCCTCGCAGACATCAGAGAGGCCATTCCCACCGAAGATCAGGTGCTATTTCCAGTCATGATCTCTCTTTGATACTGCAGGCAAGCCCAAACCCCTCATCTAGAGGCAGCAGTGCTCCAGCGAGTCCCGCTGGTTTCCATGATCAACATTTAGCTTTCAATATCCAGGATCAAAAGGTGGCCACACCAGGTACAACGGATACTAGTGAGGCTGTTTTAAGTGACGAGAATGCTCTCCCGGAGAAACCAAGTCAATCTTTACCAGAGCTAAGTGCTAAGCCGACTGCACGTGCACGGGTTGGGTTCTCCGATACTCTGGAATTTATACCTCGACCGCTATCTTTGGTTTCAACTGATACAGCCAGTACAGTGCGTCCGGGGCACTCTGTCTCTGGGAGTGTCTCATCAATTGCATCTATCACGAATGCGATACATTCTGACCGTGATCCGCCGAAGTCTTTAGGATCCTCAACTCCAGTTACGAAATCCGGCTCTCGCCCAAGCACTGCAGGGGCAGTATTAGAGCGTACCTCAAGTCTTCACGTAGCCACAGAGGATGCTCCATCACCCAAAAGACGTAATTCGATCTTAATACTTAATGATCTAACACAGGCAAATCACCCTACTACATCTGCAGTGTCCACTCCCACAAGAACTCCGAAAAGATGGACCTTTTTCGGATTTGATTCTTTCACCGCCGCCGGTTCGCCCACGAAACCTAGGCAGGCGAGTACCAGCTCCAGTGACACAGCACCTAAAGAGGGCACGGATCGTGCGTCATCTACTAGTGATATTGGCGTGGCGCAAGATTTGGAATCCTGCAGAAGTATAGTACCGAATGAGGAGAAGAAGAAGTCAGGCAAAAAGAGGCAGAAAAAAGTAAAGTCGTGGGCAGGCTCAATACTCACCCGCAAATCAAGATCACGCGCTCAGAAATCAAAAGCACGTCGCCGATCACAAACACCACCAATAACTCGCTTCGCGAAGGACGAAGACCCAGACGGTGATTTTTCAGAAAACACTGATCCGTCATCTGGAACTGAGTTGGAGCCTAACTTGAATCAGTCAAGAGCATCAGATTCGGGTAGAGCCAGGCGTGGCCGAAGTCACGCTGAGGATGAGGCGTCATACCCAATGATTGATCTGGACGCAGCACTCGGTCCTTTCAACACCCCAACTCGTGACCCTCAGTGGGATGAGGCCCAAAGGGCTGGAGCGCCGCCAAAGAGGCAGCTTCATAGTGCTGCTGGAATGAGAGGCTTCACTGGGCCCGGAATGCACTATCATCGCCGTGCTGAAAGTGCGCCAGAAATGCCGCCTTTTGAAAGTGGGCGGTTTAGTATGCACCGATTTGGCAGCTCTTCCACTATGGCTGACGTTTTCGAGGAGGATGAAGAAGATGATGACAATACTGGGGAATCCGCTGCGGACGATTCCAATAGCGAGTCCCAGGGCACTACTACGGGGGATGAGGAAGAAGGCCACGATACAGATGATGCAGCCTCTACTCCAAGGCAAGAACGCAATGCAGAATTAGCTGTTCCACAAGCCGATGTCCCACCGTCACCCTCGATGAGGAGAAAAGAGAGCGGCTCAAGCTTGGATCTACCAGCCCCTGGGAAAATAAGGAACGAACCATCTTCCAGCAGCCTTCACAATGAGATTATCGCAGAGGAGCAAACTTATTTGGTCCCTACAAGAAGAAGGGAAGCAATGTATGTTACTCCATCGGAAGCGTCCGATGCCGCAATTGCTTCGCCTGTAAGGGACAGGGGCCACAGCCAAAGGGAGTCCACTCCCCCCGACGCAACATCTATCATACTCTCTGGGCCACCTAATATGCCCAATAGTCCTTACCCTATTAGTCATTCATCGTCCTTCCCTTCGCCACGCTCGCCGATGTCGTATGATGCTCACCGAATATCTACAGCGCCCTCCTCAATCACAGATGACAACAATTTTCGTTCTTTGTTAATGGGGGAGCCCGGACCGGAGGTAGTCAGGTTGTCTATCGAGGTCCCTCCTTCTCTAGCTAGCACGAACTCAACGATGACGCGGGAGAGCAATTCTATTCCTGGTGTTCAGCCCAGGAACAAGCCATTTCACGAACAACGACCTGCTTCGTTCACGTCCACTGCCTTCGGACGTCGCAGATCCAGCCTAGCTAGCTTGAGTCGCCTTATTAGTAGTGCCCATGGTGAACGTAGCAAGCTCAGCGTGGAAGTTCCATTCGATAACGAGGCCGAGAAGAAGCCTAAGCCCAGCAAATCAAAGCGCTTGTCGAGGATGATGCAATTTTGGAAACCTAAGGCCTCCAGTGGCTCTTAGGGAGCATTGCGAACCTGTTCTTGATACCAGCGCCTCTCAGGCTTCCTCCAGACCCATTCACTGCATTTGCCCGCCACTGATTGGACGCAAATTGCTCTGGATGATGGGTGGAAACGCCCGCAGCTACTGCTTAATCTATCACCGGTTTCGCGCCAAGCGTGATTTTTCACTAGCTGGACTCCCAACGGAATCCACCAACATAGATGAGCATTGTCAGTTCTATCGCTGCTATTGCAGTATCTCTACCTTGCACGATAACTTGTCGCAGAGGTACATGACGACAATGAGGAGCGGATGAGCAATCGTCCACATACATAGAGATGGGAAATTTGTTGTTTTTTTAACTGAACATAGCACAGGCAGTGGGTATGGCATGGAAATTGGGGACGGGGGTGGGTGAGGCACTCGACTCCTAGGGAATGAGTCGAAGGTTGCTGATACCGCTGGCTATCTATCTATCTATCGACACTGCTGTTGCCAGGGCACATCTAGCTAGCCATGTACAAATATAATGGACATATATGCCTTCGCTGCTACGTAGCTTCGTTGTATCTATTCAAGCAGACCTTATTCCTCGCAGATAGATACTTGACTCAACTCGTAACAACCTCTGTGGTACTTCAGTCTTCTGTTTTGTGTCTGCAGCGTAAATTGAACCCCTGCAAAGGGGGTCCTAAAGACGCCGCATTGCGGACCAGATCTTGAACCTCGGCCTAGCCCGCTTAGGCGGCACTCTGAATTCTGTCTGGGCGGAGGTGGATACTTTCTACCATGTCAAGCAGCATCCGCGGTTTACTAGTAGTCTCGCGCGATTGCAGCTCTGGCCAATGCCACGGCGCGCTAAAGTTTCCAGCTGCGAGATCTCGGCTTATTCAAGCTGCAATTGTGCAGTTGCTCGCCAATGACAGCAGATAAGGCCAGCTCTTGGCAGATTATCCCTCGAGTACCTGCTCACTCTATAACTGGACATAAATAACATCGAGACTCTGCTCCTCATCCCATAAACGAGGATCTCTCTTCCGTCTCTCTTTTTCAACAACGATCTTCTTCCCCGCGAGCGCGCATTACCTAACAGCAGCGTTCAAGCGCCCCTCTCTTTCCGTTATACGCAGGTTGTCATTATTCACTGGAGTGGGCTAAAAAAAAAAAAAAGAGAGAGAACAAAAAAGCCAAGGAGTAAGAAAAGGGCAGACGGTTGCGCGGGACGTAAAACGAAAGGAAACTAAGCCGATCGGATCCAATATATACGAAAGGAAGGGAAAAAAAGAAAAAGAAGAGGAGTATGGCTTCAGGTTCAGGTTCGAATTCGAATTCGGGATCTTCCTCCCGCAGCGCCGCGAAGCGCTTACTCCGCGAGCTCGCCGTCTGGGAGAAGGAGGCGCCGGCCGAGACGGGGATCGAGCGCCTGGGTCCCGTGAACGAGGACGAGCTGCTGCGGTGGGAGGCCGTCATCAACGGACGGGGAATCGGGGGCGGATACGATGGTTCGTCACTTGCGCTGCTTGCCGCCCCTCCTCCCCCCCCTCTTCTTTTTCTTGTCCTTCACATATGTATATGTACATCCATACATACATACCATTTTATAACATACCCATCTACCTACCTATCTGACTAACGGTTCCCGATATCTACAGAAGGCCGCTGGCTCCTGGGCATCGACATCCCCCCGACGTACCCGCTCGCGCCGCCCAAGATCACCTTCCGCACGCAGATCGTGCACGCCAACGTGTCGCTCCGCGACGGCGAGATCTGCCTCGACCTGCTCAAGGAGGCCTGGACGCCCGCGTACAGCGTGCTCGAGTGCGTGCGCGCCGTGCGCATGCTGCTGTCGTGCCCCGGCGTCGACTCCCCGCTCAACGTCGACGTCGCCGCCCTCATCCGCGCCGGCGACACCCTCGCCGCCCGCCGCCTGACCGAGTACTGGTGTACGCAGGAGCAAGGCCGGTATACGGGGCCGTGAGATAATGAAGGGTGCTTGCTTTATCTTGTTTTTTTCGGCGTCGGTTCGTGTAGGATTGAATGACGCAGCAGTGGATACGATACCATTACTTCTACCGGTCGTGTTGGTGATAAAGACCTTAGGAACGGCATATTGGGGGGTTCTCAGGTCATAATGAATGCGGGTAGGCCTTACTTTCGCCGCGTGATGATGATATATGGGCTGAAGACGCCCATAGTCGCGTTCAGCGCATCTTGTTTCACCGGTTATACAACAAGCGGCGGTTCTCTGGCCTTGTCTATGGATGGGAAGGTTGATGATAAATTGTATACAAACTTGGGAGTTGCGGCGAAGATTACGCGAGGGCACGATATTGTCCACATTGCATGTCTATTCAACTGGGTACTTGGCGGGACAATAATTTCGTAGTATGGATACTTTCTTCATGTTCAATATTTAATTTATTGATGTTAATGCTGTGTCGGAGTAAATACGCCGTAAGCATCGTTTTGGATACGTTACTTTCCAATATGCCCTCGTTCTAGGTCCGCTATGTCTTCTCAATCTTCGTGCCTCCGAAAGCAGGAAGCTCGGGTTAAACCAGTCATGGTCTTGGGCCGCCTTAGGGGATAGGTATAACAGTAAAAGGATCCCGCCATTAATGCTACTAAATCTTACAAAAGTTCCGACTTCCTCGCTAGTCGCAGGAGCGTGGCGGGGGTTCTACTCGTCCGTCATTCGACGATAGCTTCTATGCCCTGTCGCAGAATATGATATCCCGACACAATGCCGAGTCACTGTTATTCGTGTTGTAAACGTCTACTCATTATAATGATACACCTAGAGCCAGGTTAGCGAATGTAGAGCATAGAGACGAATCAGCAGATCCGTTTACCTTGTAATTTGGAAGCCCTGTGGCAGCCCAGCCTAACCGCTTAGCCATTTTAGCGAATCCCTCGGTCTCAATGAGGTTGTAGAACGCGAAGGGCGGAAACATGGCACCGTCCCGGTGAACGTCCGCCTTTACCAGTAACGCTGTCCCTCCCACGCCATCGAGAGGGACTTCCACGTCCTTCTCGTCGCTCTGGTCCGCCATATATGCCATTAGGGACCGATACGTTGCCATCTCGCGGTATCCCTCCAAGATGATGTCATCTGGGTCCATCTTAGAAGCGATCTCCTGGGCGGTAGGGCTATCCTGCCAGCTGTTGAAGTCGTAGGGTCGCTCGGCGGGCTTGCCAGTCTCGGGGTCGATATACCTCTGGTAGCAGTTGGGCACGATCAAGGGCTTGTCGTGCGCCGCAAGGTCCTGAATCAGGGACGGGGGCGTCTCGATAATGTCGGCATCTAGCCATAACACCCAGGACGTCTCGGCTCCCAGTGTGGTGAATAGCAACGAGTTGCGCGCTCTCGACATGGATGCGCGCCTCGCCTTCTGGTTTTCCATCTTGTGACGCTCTCCCTCGTCTTGAGACAAGATGGGGGGGTCGAAATCCTGTCGCTCGATCACGACACTTCTGAACCGGTCCTTGAGCGGCCCCTTCTGTGTCTTCGTCACCTGTGCCTGAAGGGCAGCGGTTGCGGCATTGCCCTCCTTCGTCTTTGGCAGGATAAACCCGAGCGAGATGAGATCATGGGGGTAGTCGAGCTTTATGAGATTGTCCCAGTATTCCTGGTAGAACCGGGCCATGGGAGTCAAGATGAGGACCACCTCTCGGTTCTCAATGGGGTCGGGCGTGATGGTAACATTATTGAGATTGAAGCGGCGCACAGGCGGCCGGTCGCCGATGAGTTTGGATTTGGCAGCGGCTGGTTTGCGGAGCAGAGGCTGGTTGGTATTGGGCGGATTCGAGGAGGAAGTGTCGGATCCGTCCTGGACGAGGAAATAGAGGATGAAGAGACACAGAAACGCGCCGATGGTCAGGGTCACGTAGTTCGTCTTGCGCAGACGGACGGGCCCCATAGGGCGCGCCATTTGGCGGATGGGAATGCCGTCGCTTTCAGACCAACGGCTCTGGCGATATCATGGGCAACAAGACGGGGGTGGGAGCATGTGCTACCGGCACGGAGGATTAGAGAGGGAGGGAGTGTCGGCCGGCATGCGCAGGTGAGTAATTGAGGAAATCCGTAATCGGGAGATCAAAGGGCTCGGCGTGCGTGAGGCAAGCAGGAGCCTCCGAAGTGGTGAGAGTCGGCTGTCGAGGAGTCGCGACACGCCGTTGATGACGAAAAATAATAGTAGGATAACTAATTTGGAGTTGCTTCATACAGCCAGTGCAGTGAGCTTGCGTCCTGGCCTGTCTTGAGACTTGGCCAGATAAGCCCCAAATTTGGATAGGCGTGGGTCTCTCTGGGTTGATGGAATTGGCACAGACCACGCTATCAGCTGCTGGAAGGATGCCCATACAGAATCTTGCATACTGCTACAGACTGCCTACAATGCACCATCACCTGGGCACCAACATACCTACATGCCTGTGCTTATAGATGCCCACCTATCGCTTGGTATTATGGCTCATAATGCAACACAGTTAAAAACCGCGAAATCTCTAGAGTTCTAGTTAAGAAAAACTTCCTTGGTGCTTTGTTACGTTCAGATATACTCTTATATTTCGATTTACATTCCCCCTTAACTAAGTAGTCTTTGTTATCTCGGACACAGGACAGACAGGAGGGCCGAGGAGGGCCTATCTGTGGTCTCCCTCGAGTCACACCTCTCTGCCCTGGTTTTCATGTATTGTACACCTCTTCCGGGATTATAAATGTTAGCTCGATACTTCTACCAGCGATTTTAGCAGGGCTGTTACTGAGGGATTGCCAGGGTTATACCAGGGTATTATATGTACCTCCTAAAGTTCTATAAATATTTTGGACCAGTAGCAAAAGCGCTTTTGGCTAACGTACAGGGGATATACAAAGGTGCCCCTACAGCGCTTTATACTTAACTTGGTAAAATATAAAGGCTTAGTGCCGAGGCGATAAAAACAAGAACTGTTAGACATACCACCTAGTCCTCTTGGGGAGTCTGACAGTTTTCGTTTTTATCGCCTGAGGCTTAACGAAAAAGTATCGGGTGGGTCAAGTATTGAGCTAACATTCATAATCCCGGAAGAGGTGTACAATATATAGACATGTATCGCTACTTAGGTAGTTGGGAGTGATATGAACAATTATGTAAATAGAATCTCGAACCCACCTAAAAGGATCATGCTTGCTACGGCTACCCTGAATTGTAAGGCGCGTCGCACTAAGTTACCCGTAGTAGGGATTTGAGGCACCTAACCTCGCTATGAATAAGGCGGTAAGGAGTCAAGGTAGAGCTTATACCTGGATAGGTAATGCTAAAGATCGCCAGTTCTATATGGTTAGCACCTTAGCCGGCTAATCACATGAAGCCCATTGTTGGAGGACCAGATTGTTTCTGCCCGGTCGTAGGGAAAGAATCAGCCATAGATCATCAATAAAAAGAGAGAACTCCGTGAGGAGAACAGATACTAACACCCATTGGGGGCCAACGTAGTATACAGCAGGCGGCAACCCAATCAGCGCCACACTTTGATGCCGGTAGTTCATATATACATAGTAGCTATCACCGTAACTGACCGAATCCGGCGGTCAATGGAGAGTCCGGCGTGGAGGGAATGGAGGCTCAAAAATTGCCGGCCGTATTAGCCTCCCATTGCTCCGTGACCAGTTTAAAAGAAGACCTCGTGTGACAGTTCAAGGAACGGGTGCCTATCTGGCGGATATCCGATGGCTCTACCCGATGTCTCTAGAACTGATTATACAATGTGCAGAACATAAGAAGACGTCGGTCCTATCTAGATAGTTCTAGCAACGGCCTCCTCGGTAAGGAATTGTTTAAACGTAGTTAGCCATGGCTAAGGGTAGGTCCTAGTATGAAAAGAGTAAGTTCGCAACTCCTTACCCCGTGCTTGTATCCACACGACTTGGCCACTGCAAAGAGTCGGAGGTCGGGGCCTAGGAGAGATTCAAGGTCGGTGGCCAATCAAAGCCGAGCTTTGAGTCGTAGCACAACCCGTTCTGGTTACAAGGGCGCGCGCTAAATCGCAGGATCACTGTCCGTCTACAAGCCTTTACCTAGTCCCAGAGCTGGGCCTTTCACTGGCCTAGCTAGCCTTCCGGCCTTCGATCAACTGTGATAACTGTAACAGAGCAGACAGCGGTTGGCTCTTAAGCCTCAGGGCTCCACGAACTGCCAAATCCACCTAGCTCCTGCGCGCGTGCGCCCTCTATTCCCCTCTCGATCCTCGCCGATCCCGTGAGTGTCAACTGATGCTGGAACTGGCACGACCCTTAAAAAGATACAATATCCATGATCCCTTGCACTAGACTCCGGACCCTTTCTTCCCCTCCCTTTCTCTCTCCCTACCTCGGTGCCATTCAGCCGCTTTGATCTTCCCTGGCTTTTGTTTGTCTGTTTGTGTGTGTACTCTTTTCACTACCGGTACACGCCGGACATATCAAAGAGCCACTCGTCACATGGCCCTGAGTCGTGCGATGAAAGCCGGAGGGTGACCGACATTTGACCACCAACCATATCCTCTCCTCGTCTCCGGGGTCCTTCTCCTGTCGGCCACGCTATTGCTCAGGCACTTGTGCAGCCCTGTGTTTTGGTATTGAGCATCGGCGTGATCATATAAGAGGAATAAGCACTAAGTAAGTGGCCACGACCTACCGGAAGGTTACCGGAAAGCCACCCGTATCCGCCGACTCTTTCCATCAACTACATACTCCGTAAACCACGCCTACACCTATTATACCGAGCATCTGGTCGGTGCACGATAATCCACCGTCGCCTAGGGCCTGCGTACGACCCGTGCAACCCGTGTAGACCGTGTAGACCGTGCAGACCGTGCAACCTTACCCTTTAGCTTCAACACCAGGCGCGTTCTGGACCACCGTCATCGTACATATTTCCACAACGACGGTCGCACCGCAGCCCAGAAAACCAGAGGGCTAGTCAGTCCCTTCGCCTCCTCCGTATTGGTCACTCTGGTCCTCTCGTCACCTGAAACTGCATACCAGTCAAAATCCTTGGCGCCGATATATCAAAACAAGGCGTGCCACGTTTACTCTGGTCAACCTGCAGCTCGCATTTCCTGCGACGAGACATCCTCAACCGTCCAATCACTCAGGCTGCTCTGTGCTCGCATCGACAAATAATCTGGCTCGAAGTTCATCGTACAAGCCATAATGGAGCCAGTCCCCGAGACCGAAAGAATGGAGGAATTCCGTCCTTCTCCTCTACCGTCGCTGCGCCTCGCCTCCAATGATTTAGATACTAATCGGAAGCCTCCCACTATCCGTCGGTCTACCGAACCACCTTCGCCAAGCTCCCCATCATTCCTTTCTTCGGCATCTCTACCATATAAGCCACGAACAGCATCCCCTCTCTCCGGTTTACATACTCGTTCTAAGTCGACCGCCAGTCTTACGCCTCTCCCGATGGGCCGCACTCGGTCCATGCCGGGCGTTGACGGCGCAGGAAGGCTCCTCTACCCACCACAACTTCGTCCAGATAGCCCATCTGGTTCACCCAGTAGACATCGAACTCCTCGGAAACCTGTTGACGAAGCATATCCTCCTGCTTCGCCCATCCGATCTTCTGTGCTAGATAACGACAGACGACACGCGGAACGAAGCAGCTCCCCTACCCCTAGCCTTCCGTCTGCCAACACTCTACCCTCGTATAAACGAGCGTCTTCTCCTCTCCGGTACGGTGCTCACTCAACGCCTACTGCTACTTTCACTTTCCCAGGCCCCACATCTTCTGGAACAGCATCCCCATCCCTCAGATCGGAGAACTCAACCGCCGGATATAGTTTCTCCTATTATCCTTCCTCAGTTCCGTCTACACCGAGTTCGATGCGATCAAGAAGCCCTAGTATTTCCAGTCTCGAGACGATACCTGATACTCCGGATGCCGAGGAAGCAGCCTTAGAAGCAGAGAGAATTGCCCAGCTCAAAGCTGCAGCAGATGCTGCAGATGGTGGAGATTCGAAGACCCGGGCTAATCTAGACGTACCTGTTCGTGGCAGAACTCTGGGTATCGGCTCCAGAGACAAGCGAAAGCGGTGGAGTGTTTGTGGAGCTGAGCGACGTGGTGATCTCGACCTAGAAACGATCTGGGAAGATTGAAAGGCCTGGATTTTCCGTGGCAAATCCGTTAGCCAACTGGTACCAGTCTCTATAAGCATGTTCAGGATTTTTGGTAGGAGCATTCAGGCGTTCGTTATGTTGCTTTGATACCCTGCTGCGATTGCATTTCAAGAGAAGGCGAATAAATAGGGGATCACACAGTCATTCGTCATCGCATTATGTAGAATACGGAAATGGAAAGACAGTCCCCAAATTTGTTAATTGAAACATATATTGGACGTGTAAATAATGTGGACAAACCGATCGTGTGGTCAACATACTCTTATTCACACCATTCCTATATATCCCATGATTTTTCATCGACTTTTAATTATCTGCAGACTGAGCTCCTTTTTCTTTTCGACTTGCCCCAAGGACACCTCATATTGGTTAATAGCTACAGCTTCTAGCCGCGAACGCCTCCCCCTTTGTGCACTAAAGAAACACGCACGGAGTTCTGTACATAAGGAGGGCGGCTAGCAGCTTGTTTATCATATTGGCGCTCCCGCTACCTCGATCTTACCCTCGTTCCGAATGCGTAAGGATAGTATGAGCTTAGAGCATCGGTCATGGTCTTGTTAATCAAACGGTATTCGTCGTAAGCCCTCACCAGCGCCGGATTTCTTAGCTGCCTGCGCTGCCGCAATCGCGCTAGGTACCTTGATTCCGCAACAATCTCCCCAGCTGTTCAACTGGTGGACATGCTTGACGCCGTCGTGCTCGACCACGATAGTCCCTCCGTCGAGATCTTCGTCTTCCGGTGAGCCTCCTGCATCTGTTTCTGTGCTCATGCCTTCCACGGCCGGGACTAGCGACCCAAAAAGGAAGTGTTGCATCACGGGTAACTTGCGCAGCACCTCGGCGACGAACATGCGCTTCATACCGCCCTCAATCTTAGACCAGCTCTTCGCCGAGGAGATGTCGTCGAGCATCGGACTGTGCCATCGGAGCCCCTTTACCGTCTTGGTGCTGTTTACGAAGTCTACCTGCCCGAGGTACATAAAGTCGTGTCCGAACTCCTCGATGGTGAGCTGCTGGTGAATCGCAAGAGGCGTAATGAATGGATGATGCAGTAGCTGACTGGCACCAAATAAGAACGGTAAGAACTGGTAGTCGTCCAGGCCCCAGACACCATGTGAACCCGCGGGCTCGAGGTAGTACGTCGACTGGATCGCTCGCATGAGGGCCAGATAGCGCACGAAAACACGCAGCACTAAAGGCTTGAAATCGGATTTATCGATGATGCGTAGCTGGTACAGGCACAGGGTCCATATCATGAAGTTGAGCTCGTGCCCGGAGCCGTAGTCTATCCTCGTGCGGTTGCCGAAGGATTGGTTGAGATACGTCTCCACCTCTGCGATGGCAGCGTCTGAAGGTAGCCCGAGCTTCTGATGCCATGCGTGGCTGGCCGCCTTGACCTTGTCGAGGAAGTTGCGGAAGACCTTGTTCCCGAATCTCGAGCCTTCTGCATCGTCTGGTGGCGTCTCCTTCACCAATTCCTCAGCCTCGTCGAGGATATTGAGGATGGTTTTGATAGCTGGGCTGCAGTCCTCGTCCTTGACGGCCGATACGGGCGTATCGATGACGGCATCTGAGAGACTGAATATGAAAGAGAGTATTAAGTTGTATGACGGCGACGAAAGGAATAGCTCGTGATCCTTGGTGGATAAGATACGCCGGCTGGGAACCTGGAACGACAGGGTAGAGGTGTCTGGCGGTGGGGGTAGCGACGGAGTCTCAGGAAGAGGCACCCGATTCTCAGGAGCCTGCCTTCTTCGCCTGGGCTCTAACTTTGGGATCCTGTCCTTTAAGTTCGGGATGGACGGAGCTTGTTGATGTGTAGCCATTATCTTCACTCCCTCAGCAACGTGTGAAGCGTTGCAGGTAAGGGCGGGGCAAATGTAGGTGAACGCTCAGTGCTTCAGTCTTATGCTAGAGAAACTGAGATACAGTTTAAGTTAGGCTGGTGATCGAAAATTAAGAGTAAATAAAAAAGAGGTTAAACTATCTGCCTATGAGGTAAGTAAGCAACTATATATGCGGGTTTCAGTAGACCGATGTATGCCGTTGTGTGGTTGATGGTGTGAGGCTCAAAGCTACCCACCGGCTTGGCGGCCATAACCCCTCCATGCAGGGTTAGGTGATAGGATAGGTACCTCTGCACACTTGGTGGACACTAAGGCGCTGAAGTACCTTAGTCTAGAAGGTACCGGTAGGTCAAGGAGGGGCTCAGGTCATGCAACTAACTACTTGAAATCTCTAATTGGAGCACCTTACTGCTAAGGTATCATCGCGAACTCCATTTCGAGATATTTCCAAACACCGAAGCGGCTCATTCTCCTCTCGCTCGGAAACACCCACCATGACAGTCATAGCTGGGCCAGAGGCGCTACTGTCGCATCTTTCCAAGGCTGACGGCTCCGCGACTTATTCTTACGCAGGATATGCTGTGACGGGCGCAGTGAACGGCCCTATCGAGGCGCAAAAACGAGATGAGCTCCCAGAAGAGGCCATTATCGACGTGATCATACGACCGGCTGCCGGGGTAGGAGGTATGCTGAACACACCATATTACTCCTCCATGTTTCGACGATGGCTGGCCTGACTTTTCATGCTTCTTGTGCAGGCACACGGGAGCGCCACCTCGAGTCTTTATTACAGTCGACGCTGCGCCAAATCATCCTCGTCAACAACTTCCCCCGAACTCTGATCCAGATTATACTGCAAATCACAGTCACCCCGGAGAATGAATACGTCAACGGGAAACTCGTTCAAGCCAGCGTGGTATGCATCTCACAACCTTTTCTGACGACTTACAGTCCAAAGTTGCAGAGATGCTGACCAGCATTTCCACATTTAGAACCTCCCAGTTCTACCCGCTCTCCTACAGACGGCAGTCCTCTCATTACTCTCGGCCTCATTGCCGATGACAGCCACCCTTACCGCGACGTCCCTTGCGATCCTACTGGAGGATGGTCACCGACAGATTGTCACAAACCCAACGGCGAGGCAAATTGAGCAATCCCAGTCCTTCCATGTCCTGGCCTTCACCTCGCAGAACGAATTGATTCTCGCAGAGAGTGATGGGATTTTCACTATGAAGGAATGGGACGACGTTTATAGCGCAGCCCATGCCCAGTGTTGCGCGACAACAACTATCGGCGACACAGATACTACAATGGATGAAGGGCTGCGTGCCGGCACCGACTTGAAGCGTTTCATTCGCTCTACTGTAGAGCAAAAGACTGCCTCAGATCTCTACTGGAAGTGAGCAGGGTGATTCGTCACTAGACAGCGTACCTCTGTCAGAGAGGTCTCAGATACCCACAACCAAGTACCTGCGATTATGTAACGGTCCTTTTAAAATATAGAGCCCTGGCTACCATGCAATAGCTTACCGGACTTATGGTCAGTAAAATACCCCAAGCCAATGGTTGCTACTGAACCCCCCACGTGTATGAGTTCTGGAATCTGGCCATATTGGAAGCCTCCATGACACTGATCATCAATGCAGAATGTTCATTTGAACGTCTAACACTTCTGGGCTTCTAACTCGCTATGCCAGTGGATCCCCGTCACGTCGCAGATAGGGTTGCCAGGTTGCCGGTTTGCCGTCAATGAACAGGCGGTGTTTCATCCCGCCCTCACAATGCATATAGAAGTGGAGGCAGAGGTTCTATCACTACAGCTGTGATTATGCGAGGCCCGTGTCTAACAAGGCTACTAGACACGGCGCATGCAATATGTCGTGCGATACTTTGACGCGACCGGAGACATGTAGCAAGTCAATTCAGGCAAACAGCGTGCAGAGCGGCGGTTAATCACAAGTGATTTGCTCAACCAAACAATCTGATTCGCGCCGCGACAGCATGTGAAGTGTGATCATCACCGGGCTCGTTGTTTTCTCGGGGGAATCACAAGCCCATGATTTGTCGATATAGGTGGTAGCACAAGGGTTGGATCGTCATGCAGCTTACTAGCTAGGCAGGGAGGGTAGTCTGAAGCTGAAAGTAACACGAGAGCTCCGCGTCGTTTACCACGTGAAAGTTCTTCGAATATCTATTTATTGCCTAGGTAGTTTGATAGTTGAAGAGCTGGGAGCAGTGTTGGGATGATTATGATCAATCCGCTTGCAAGCTCTGCGCACCCTGGATTTCGAAGCGAGTGCTGAGACGAGCAATCTCCCCCTGTTTGGTGTTTCTCGCTTTTATATCCCTGCTCAAGGGCGAAGGATGAGACTTGGAACGCGAAAACACACCCAACCTGAGAACAAGAAATATGGAGAAAGGGAACTGATAGCTATGCTGGCTTGGTTGGATCAAACAGCCACGGGGGTGCTAACGGCAACCTACTTGGTATTCTTCGGCGCTATCAGACTCAATTAGCGTGCGTCTCTTATTTTGCGGGTCCCCTGAGCAAGATTTCGTGCCCCGAGTTTTGAGGAGTTAGCTAGCCGTCTCGAAGCCTCGCGGGCGACTAGCGAGGCGGCTTTCCCCACGACAGCGCCCCACCATCCTGTTACTCGCGGTCCTAACACGGATCGTGTACCTAGGTAGTTTGGTCCAGCAGTCAGGGGAACTTTTCCTCCGAATTTAAAAGCTGATATAGCCTCTAGTGCAGCACGAGATGTAGCGTTTTCTTGAGGTCTCCGGTCTTCATCTCGTAGACTCGAGTCCGACTATCTTTCTTCCTTTCTAGCCGCTCCTACGGGTAGGAAGCGAAGCAGAACGCTGGCAGTTCCTCCAATTACCTAACATTCTCTACGTTCATTCATTCCATCCGTACACCTTCCGCTTTTTAAGTTTCCTTCTATATGCACCATCTTTTCCCCCCTAGATTTATTGTCGAACTCACTGAACAACACGAGTCGCCACTCAGCAGAGCCTGCAGCCGACGAATTAGAGTTAGATTTACGCCAGGCCGTGCCCTCTTTTCTCACCCATCTTATACCATATCTTACTAAGTAATACTCTACACCTCGACATACCGTCATATATTCCTATCGTTCTCACCACTCTGTCGTCAAATAAGCCTCAAAGGATACGTGCGATAATCTTCATACTTCTCGTCTTGGACCGTAATTCAACTGGAATCATAGACAAGATCGACCGGTAAGTCCTTCAATGATCGACGATCGGCATCTCGCATTTCGGTCCTATTGGCTTGCGTCATTGGAGAGAGGCGGCGGTACCCAGTCCCAGCGTGGCTAACGGATTGTTAGATCCTGTAAACAGAGACTCCGAGCAGTACACCAGCTGAGCTGCATAGACGAATCAGGACCACTGGGTTGCGCAGCGAGGTGCCTTTCCAGCTGAAACCCCAACTACAGCGATTTGTTCGCCAGCTGAGCTGCCCTGAGGAGTTGCATACCGGCAGTCAGTGTGCGGAGAAACCAGGCCACTGGGACCCGGAACAGCGTAGCGTGAGTGGTCGGCAATACCTACATAGGGAGGGACTCTTGTCCATCGTCCGCATACCACGCTGGTAGCTGTATCTGCGCCTGCGTCTGCGCCTGCATCTACTGAGAATACATAGTAGGTACATCGACTTTCGCAGTCGCACCCACCGGTTCTTTGTCCGGAATAGCGGCCAGGAACGGCATATTTAAAGCTGCGGACCCTTCTGTAACGGGTTAGCGTAGTCTTTTTTTAACCTTCGTCACTGCTCCTGTTCCAGCGCCTTCGGTGTTTCGTACCCTCCAAGTCCCGAATCCACTTGCTGTTTTGGATGACGCTGTCTCGGTCAATGGCGGCCACTAGTCCTACTTCCACCACAGCCGAGGTGGAGTCTGCTAGTATCGATACCTCCTCGATGGCAGTACACCCTGTCCTCGCCAACAGGAACCCGAACCCTGGCTCTGGTGCTGCTGACGGCGTGTCGTTGGCTCCGTCTTCCATGTCTTCCGGCGCCCATCTTTCACCCGGAATTACAGCCACGGCTTCTACCTCGGACTTAACCAACTCTACCCCATTCCCATCCCATGATGCTGAGCAGGGCGGCCCGCTGCCTGAGCATGTTGCCAACGGCTTGACGAGCGCCGCTTCAGCCGTGCCCGACTGCAATAACAATAATAACAAGTCGCCCGGCCACAGGCACAACGCCCTCTCCATAGAGTCAGTCCCTCGGCAGACCATCATCAAGGCTTTGGCCTCTGCCTCTCGGAACCGAAACAACAAGCCAGCGGCCCTTTCGCTGAACAGCATGCTATCCCCACCGTCCGCCGCCGACAAGCGGCCGTCGATGTCTGCTTCGTCGTCGCAGAAGCTCGCTGATGCGCTTAACGAGCTCGCCCTTCAGGGTTCAACTCCAAACACCGCCTTTCCTGCTCTGCAGTCCCCTTGCTTCTACCACAACCGCTTCGACGACGCGGTCGACATTGACAGGGTGCTTGAAGAGATCAAGAATGATGATTGGATGTCGCACTCTCGTCTCGTTCAGACTGCCACCGGGGTTCGAGAAGTTTCTAAGCAACTGCAGCGCAGACCCATACGGCGGGCCGTCAGGAACGTCATGATTGTCACCAAAGCCCGAGATAATGAGCTTGTATATTTGACAAGAGAGCTTGCTATGTGGCTATTGAGAACCCCTCGCTACGGCTCGGATGTAGGGGTCAACGTCTACGTTGACGCTAAGCTACGCCACTCTAAACGTTTTGGTGCGGCCAGCATCATTGATGAGGATCCTCGCTTTCCGTCGATGCTTCATTATTGGTCTCCCGACCTTTGCTGGAGTCAACCAGAAAAGTTTGACCTAGTCTGTACGCTCGGAGGCGATGGCACAGTTCTGTTCACTTCCTGGTTGTTCCAAAGAGTCGTCCCGCCAGTCATTTCTTTCAGTCTGGGAAGCCTGGGTTTCCTCACCAGTTTCGAGTTCGAAAAGTACAAGCAACATCTGAACCGGATCATGGGCGACGAAGGAATGCGTGTTAATCTGCGCATGCGATTCACTTGCACTGTGTATCGTCATGACGCATCGGGAGAAGTGGAAGAGGGTGAGCAATTTGAGGTACTCAACGAGCTTGTCATTGATCGCGGCCCATCCCCCTATGTCTCCAATCTAGAGCTCTATGGAGACAATGAACTCTTAACCGTCGTTCAAGCCGACGGTTGTATTTTTTCTACCCCAACCGGTACGTTGAATATTGATGCTCCTGTTCCAAACTCATTACTAACACTTAAAAGGCTCAACGGCCTACTCTCTCTCTGCTGGAGGTGCCCTTGTTCATCCCGATATTCCTGCTATTCTCCTTACGCCTATCTGTCCTCATACTTTGTCATTTCGACCTATGGTACTTAGCGACACTATGCTGCTCCGTGTGGCTGTTCCGCGGAACTCACGAGCTACAGCGTACTGTGCCTTTGATGGCAAAGGACGAGTGGAGCTAAAACAAGGAGATCATGTAACCATCTCAGCTTCACAGTACCCGTTCCCCACTGTCATGTCTACAAACACGGAATGGTTTGACAGCGTCTCGAGAACCCTGCAATGGAATACAAGGGCCGCTACACAGAAGGGCTTTGACAGCAAGTCCGGTAGCCAGACCGCATCAGTTAATGATGAAGATCCTGAATGGGATATTGATACAGATTCAGCTTGTTATGCCAGCGAGGATGGCAGTACAGCCGCAAGCCCATTGCGACGGCAAATGAGCCTCCTCGGAATGTAGAGCGATAGATTTAGAAATGTGGCTCGGGATTAGACGGTATACTATATCTAAACAAGCGCAAAGCCCTCGTCTTGGTTTTATTGGGGTCATTCAAGGTGTTTAGGCGTTAGGCTCCGAACTTGGGAGGGCTTTATATTTTGAAGGGAGATAGGCCCGCTAGAGGCAGCCACTTTGTCTTTACGTTCTTCTGATTCGATATACTTGGAACTACACGCTGAGCACCGTACTCAGTGTGCATGTGTGAATTGGCATTTTGCCATACAGGAGCTAGCTCTCTCTGTCACGATCTTAGACAAGATGAATGACATGTTGATACGGAGTCCTTATTTGGGCCCTCCGCACACAAACTTTCTTCACAGTCCAACGAGTATCGCATATCTTGTAAACAATGTTAAGCAGCGAAGTATGGGAACATTTGATGTTCGATCTGTGCTTTCGTTTGATATTGACACTTCTAGTATCCAGTCCTGGCACAATCAGATTCAATGTGGCTGGCTGGTACCGCCCTGGTGGAGCATAGTCGCGATATCCAGCCCCTCTTCCCCGGCGCATTGACCATAGAACGAATAAGGGCTTACGATGTAGTCTGACATGTGATCGGAACGTCTCCTAAGGCCCAGATTGCAATACTGTATAATGGGTGATGACTACAGCTCGGCTGTGCTCATTGTCCGTCTCGCTTCTCATATGATATATTAACCTCAAGTCGTGTAGGGAGATCTGAATGCGTGGACGTGAATGAAGGGGGTAGTCAGCCTATGCCTTCGAGAGCTGTTTCCGCACCTTCTATATAAACATATATAAGATGACTTCTTCAGGAATGGCGATTAAATTATGATCTAGTGGCCTCTTGGCTCTTAATTAAAGTATTAGAATTGACATTTCTGTTACTCATATTAGAAGATTGCGGTGGTATATTAGATGTCATTTTAGCACATGCCACCACTTAACACGAGGAAGATTTGCTGAGACGTCAAATGACGCAGAACAGCACGTGAGTTATTAAGTGATATGAGATTGGAGAAATTCACTGAGATGGTAAACCCAACTAAAATTCCTAGCAAATAAACGCATGCCTCTGAACAATTTACGAAGCTTAGATGGGTTCGGGTATATCAATTTTTCGATCAGGTTTTGTTAGCGAGCTTGTTACTTATGGGGAAATATACTTAGGTAACCTGGAAACGCATTGCTTGGGAAGTTGAAAGTAAATAATAATAAGTTGCCTTTTTCGGCCATGCTGGCCGGTTATGATTGGCTGGTGTCGCGCTGGGAAAGGGCTTTTCTTAGACGCGGTTCAGGGTTCTCTCATTGAGCACAACAGGTACGGTGTGGAGACGGGCATGACACGCTTTGAAAGGCCCCACCTTCAATATGGCGTAGACCCCAACCCCATTCCTCCCATAATAACGCCCACCTCTGCTGTTCCCTCCGGTTGAAAGCCCTCTCAATTCCAGTTCGCGATACCAATTTCTCTTAAGTATCCCAGCTAGCTCCTAGTTGTGCGTTCTCCTGTGCGACTGAAGGGTCTGTCTCTCGTTTCTAGGTTTTCTAGGTTTTCTGTTCTGTGTTCTTTTACTTTATATAATGTGTTTATAGCTGTCGACAACCATGTCGTTTCCCACCGCGTCTACTCCGTCGCCATCCCGCGATCAACTCGACCTCTCGTTCAGCAGCTCACAAAACAGCAATCCTGATAGCTCGGCGTTATGTTTTGAATCTTCCTTCAGGCTGGAAACAGCCTTCCCAAACCAGAAGGCTGAAGGCGAGAAGCATCCAAAGGGCAAGCGGAAGAGAACTACGTGTGTACAATATGGACCCTGCAGCGGCGCAACGGAGACGGAGCGTTCAGCCTCTCTTATGTTCAATTGACTGATAATTGGCCTATCTCTCTCTCTAGGTCACAAGACAAAACAATTCTTGAAGCTGCGTACAATTCGAACCCAAAGCCTGACAAAGCGGCGCGTCTTGACATTGTAAAGCGCGTTTCGTTGAATGAGAAGGAAGTACAGGTTAGTAAAATGGGCATGCGATAGATTGAACGCGTCATTGGAGTCAATTGAAGGCTGGTATACGTCGATTCGGAACTGACGTAGCTGGATATGCTAGATATGGTTTCAAAATCGACGACAGAACGACCGGAGGAAATCCCGCCCGCTCTCACCGCAGGAGATAGAGGCACTTCGCTATGGAAATGGCATGCGTGTTCTATCGTCTGACCCAATGCCGCCGTCAATTGAACCAGCTTCTGCGCCAATTGGCTTGCCAAATGCTACCGAGCCTCGCGGGTTATCCTTTGATTCGACAACATCTGTGGAACTCGGGCAGCGTCCCTCGAGTCCGGAAGATGTGGTCTCTCAAAATAGATCACGGCCATCATCTCCCCATGCTATTGGAGTACTAAACACCATCGAGGGCGCGAGAAGGAACTCGGAAGCAGCTAGGATTACGCCATCTGGTACGCCACCATCACCAAGAGTGGCTGTTGGATACCTGGCAAACCGGTGGTTCAGTGGAGATTCTTTCTCAACATCTGCTACAGCGGAAAGGTCCGGCGAGCACTCATTTAAGCACGAGTGGGATTCTCGGCCTGCGATAGGCTCGGGATTGAGTGGTGGCAGCTCCAGACTCAACTCTTTCTCATCTTCAGCATCATCGGCCGCTGATAACTCACCCCCTGTCTTGCAGCCACAGCCGTCAACGTCTTCTCAAGTCCGACTGTCCTTGTCGCTAGATGGCAAGGCGGAATTGGTATCTGCTCAGCAATCACCACCCCGACCCGCTCCACAACTTCCTCTCACCGCGGAGACGTTACCCCCAGTTTTTGGTAACCGAACCCTGCAACGCAGCCGGAGTGCGCTATCCGGCATTACGCTTCCGCCTATTTCTACGCTTACGAAGAATCTTGGTGCTCCTTTCCCTCCACAGCTGGCTCGTGGCCGATCACGCGATGTCCACGCCTGGGAATCATGCTGCGAGGCTGATACCCGCGATGAACTAACAAGACAGGCTGAAAATGAATCCTCGGGCTCGGCCATAGCGGCTATTAGTTTGATGCGATCATCCAGCAGCTCGGCAAGCCTGAGCAACCTGATCCACAACCACCATTCCCACCCTCAGCCCCCTTCACACCCAGCTGTTTTGCAACCAAATCCGGGCAAGCGAAATACGCTCAGTACGGCACGAGGGCTTCTAGACAGGAAACCGAAGCTTGCACGTGCTAAAACATCACCCCCTATGGCCCGTTATATATCGATCGAAGAGTCTAAAAAGGTAGTGGCGGCCGAAGATGATGAAGATCACCTTGCGCCCGAGAAGAAGCGAAGGAAGCAAAGCGGTCAATTCGATATTCTCAGCCCTTCCGGTGATTCGGACAAGGAGAATTGGAGCCCGAACGAAGACGGTAACCCAGAACGTCGCCGTCCCTTGCCTCCACCTGAAGCTGGGGCCTCACCCACGAAAGCTGCTGCGCCGCTCCCGCAGAATCCACGGCGCGTCGGACGTGTCTTGGGCGAGCAGGATGCGGTGAGTAAGCGACTGTTCCTCAACGGTTCTACGGACGCGAGAAATCGTAACGCAAACCGCGCGAACACGGCCCCCCTTCCGGGGCAACGAATGCGCAAAGCTGGCGACGCCGCAGTCGCAATTTTCGAGGACGTTGAGACCACGGCACATGGTGAGAAAAAGGATATGATTCCACGAGGAGGGAAAAGCGACGAAGACGTCGAGCGCTTCATGCGCGGCGAGCTCTCGCCTAGCAAGCGCCCAGATATGGACTGTGTCGCTGGCCTGCTTTCCCTTAGTCAAGGAAACTGGCGTTGAGAATGGCTCGTCGAGAGATGCTAGGAACGAGAGAGAGTCCAGAGCGACCACCGAATCACTAGTAGGCAACAAACACTGTGTTTGGCCATAACCTGTTGTATTGAATACCTACCTACTCTACGTGTCAAGTAGATCCTCTTTTTTGTTCTCTTTTACATATTACGGCCATAGGAGGAGTATTTGGCAGGCTTTGGGCTCTGAAAAAATTGGGCGCCAGGCTTGGTTTTTGCTACGTTACGTTGGCTGACGAACTTTTTTTCGAGGCTGGGAAAAGGGTGCGTTGGCTTATTCGGAATTCGGGAAGCGCAAGGAGGAGGGAGGAGAGGGGAAAGGGAAGGGCCTTGAGATGAAATGAGACTTGATTGAATAAAGGAATCACTTTATCGTGTTCCCTACCCGTAGCTGGCCCTCGTTTTTTTGCGCTGACTTCTCTCTGTGATTGATGATGGTATGTTCATTTATCTTATATGGCTGCTGATGAGACCGGAACGGCTTGGATTGGATCGACCGGTGCAGGTAATGTTACACGTCGCTAATAGTTGACTGTGTTTCGACTGGAACGTAAAGAGAAGAGAAGTAGACGATGGGATATTCTGGCGCGAACATGAATGAAATTGACGCAAGACCAACTTACATCAGTATCAAAGTCTCAAGGTAAGACGAAGGGTACAAACTACTTGAAGTTGATTATTGAAAAGTTGAAGCTTGGGGAGATTCCGTAACGTCATGGTATCATCTCATCTCATGCATATATAAAATCGTATTTACACGTTTAGATCTTGGAAATATTTCCTTCTCTTATAAGCCCGTAAGGACACTTTGCACGCCCACACTCCTCGCATCATCTCTGCTTTGGATGAAGCCCTTGAAGTCGGCCTTTCCGAGCTTCTTTGTAGAAACACCGGTGCCAGTCGCGAGGTTCCTGCTCCTCTCGCGCAGAGCCTCGGGGCCGATGATGAAGAGATACCCGATCTCTGTTAATAGTTCAACGGCGGCTTCGACATCCTTGGAGAGTGGCCATTCTTTTAACGTAGCAACATATTTGGCGATGTCCTTGGTGACCATGAGACCACCAGTGGCGTTGACCTTGAACTTTTTGAAGTGCTCGAATAGTAGTCGCTGGATGGCGAGGGCAAGCTCACTGCAAAATACTTCGAGGTTCTGGCCGTCGATGGAATGGACCAGGAGATTCGTGCAACGTGATAGAAAGAGGCAGATCGATGTGCAGGTAGTTGTTTGCAACGACTCGACGAGGTCAAGCTCGTCCTTAGGTAAGAAATCAAGTTTTTTCTGCTGAGCTAGTGATTTGGTGACCCAGTTGAGGATAACGTCCATCGTGCTCTTCATAACGTTGTTTGTCTTCTTTTCGATAGCTTCAATGCCCACTTTAGCCTGTGCCTCCATACTGCGTCGTACAGTTGTATTAGACTCCGCCAAGCGAATTAGTACCGTGTTTGTAAAGCGTGACATGATATTTGTGATAGTGACCGCCGGCCGAACAGATGGCAGATAAGACAGATCTGGTTCTGTCTTCACATTTTCTTGTGAAGTAGCTCGCTCAAGCGCAGCCCCCAAGGCTGTCTCGACGTACACCTGGCCCATATTCGTCATCAGGAGATTAAGAAGGATCGCGACGTCCTTGGGTGTATCGCTTGGGCTACCCAATTCGAGCGTCCGTCGGACACTTTCTGCGAGCCAGGTCATCATTCGCTTAGCATTTGCGGTTGATAAATACCCTTCTTCTTCTGATACCTCAATCTCATTCTTATTGCTGTCGGTTTCTTGTACCCGGGCCACTCTCAACATCATCGCCTTTTGGGTAGGCGTCAGATCAGATGATTCAAGTCTTTCTAAATATGCATCTTTAGCAGATTCCATCAGCTGGTTAGTCCGTTGTGCCAATGAAGCCATAAAACCAGATGGAGCCTTCTTCCTTCTGGAATGATAAATGTTAAACCGGAATAGTAAAGAGTTGAATAGTTCCTCCAAGCTCTTTTTCTCTCGGTCGATATATGAATTCCCCATGATATACGGAACAAATAACTCTTCCATCTGTTGATCCAGGGTTTGGGCGATTTGAGCGGAGCAAGGTTCTGGATGTTCTGTCAGGCCGTGCGACTTCAGGTCCTCGATCAGGGCACCTATGTATGTCCTTGATGAGTGTAGAGACCGGAGGAAAGCAAGCGACGAGATGGTACTAGCTTTCTCTAATACCATCTCTAATCTTTGTTGAATTGACTGTTGAAAAATTCTTTGTATAAACTTAATCAGGACAGTCTCGTAATACGGGAAGGCTCTTTTGATAATGAACGATTCTTCTTGCATGATTATCCGGACTTCGTCAATGAGCGACTGCAGACTGGGCTCAACACCTGGCGGTTCGGCGTCAGGATCTGCGAGCTGGTCCCAGGTCTCCCCGTCCATTGTAACCTCATCGGTGATGAGCTGGTCTCTATCAATGAAAAATTGATGCTGGTTCACGAAGACGGCTATAACACTGGCACCGCCGTTGAAATCATGCAGCACCTTGGCGCATTCCATCATGTCGTCGAAATTCTGCTTCCGGTAGCTGTTGTTGAACTGCTTCAGCAAGTCCTGCTCTAGAGTTTCGCAGAATTTTTCTAATATCTCGCGAGTATTATGTGACCTCTCAGTGCCGTTGACGCCGTTTGTAGTGCCATTCCGCTGGTATCCATTGGTTTGGTTCCACGATCCAGGATCCAACCTCTGGCTGATGCGCATCAACTGGTGCGCAATGACGGCACACCGGACCTTGTTCTCTGAACCGCCTTGGCGCTGAATATCCTGCAAAGACGTCAATTCGCCGGTTTCGCTGACTTGGAGCCAACAATGTATTAAAAAGTTGGCGTCTAAAGCCCGTCTCCGTTTCCGATCGAGTTCCTCGAGCTTCTCTCCAATCTGTACGGCGATGTTGCCGCCTGCTTCGCCACGGCTGCCCCTGTCATTGGTACTGGGATTGTTCAGTGTAATATCGAGAGCTTCGAACTGGTTTATAGACTGGTCAAGCTTGCGTCCAAGGGTATCAAGGGTCTGGTCATGTTGTATTTCGGCACGTCTGACTTGTGTTAGGAGTTCCGACTCTTTCTCCTGTAATTCTTCGGAAAGGCTCCCTAGACCTTCTAACGCATCTGGGAGGGCAGTGTCAGTAGCGCATCTTCCGAAATCAGAGAGATCATAGGTGTTTTACTCTCGAAAGCTCTGATGAGAGGCTTCGGATCGAAAGCCTGCTGCGCGGTGCCCGAGCGTCGGTTCTGGGAGACGGCATTTTCGGCGAGGCTGTCGACGAAGTCGCGAACGATGAAGTCTTTATTTGAAAAATCGTCGAGGGTGAAGCTGGGTCCCTTGGGGAACAGGGCACGCGACCCGGACGCAGCCCTGTCCATTGGGTCGGATCACGTCGCCGTCGCCGATGCAGGCGACGACACCACGGAGTGGAACGGCGGCGGTCGTTGCGAATCGTGTTACCTCGGCGCAAACTAGCTGGTCTAAATAGCGACGTTCATTCGTTATCGATGAATCAAATCGACACCGTCCATATCCATTAGCGCTTATCTCGTCAGTGCAGTGTTGCAGGCGGTCGGGAAAGGTAAATCGGTAACTAAGTGTTGAGCATAGATTGTCGCGGGACTATACGATGTCAAAGCTGAAGGAAGTACAGTTTCAGGGCCAAGTGTACCTGGTAGCACCTGTATCGCGGTAGCTACCTTAGGTAGGTACGTACCTATCTAGGTACCTAGGTATTGTACCTAGGCTGGTTAGGGACACAGAAGTTCAGTTAAGCTCTTTTACAGGGGCATGGCCGGTCACTAAAAGCACCAGGCGGAAACAGCACCCCGTAACCCCTACCTGGCCACGCAATTATGGCCTCAGCCACACTGCCGTAGCTTGCTTCCTTGTCGGTTGCGGAGCTAGAGCTGCACCTTCTCGTCGCTCCACCAAACATCAGTCGTTACCGCAAGGTATACAATTTCTGTCCGAGTTCCCATGATCGTCGTCCTACTCCGCCCACCGTGATTGGCGCCTCTCGTTATGACTATTTCTTGCCTCGCTCTGTAGCAGTTATTCCGTGGGCTGTGTGTTTGATTTACATTTTTAGATAAATCCAATCGCCAACTGCCGAGGTGATGCAAGTGACCAGATAATCAAATCGGAAAAGAAAAGGACCACGACTAAAGACATTCGTTTTGTTAATTCTTGGTTTTCTTTAGAAAGCCGCCCATCATACTCTCTCCTCTCTCGGCCGTCCATGCAAACGAGGCGTCCAGAGCAACTATGTCATTTAGGCAGAAAGATATCCAGATATACCGGGAGGATGAGAAGTCTGGACATAGGAAGCTTGGACCCGAAGAAAGGGAGGAGTTAGTTAAGGTTGGACTATGCCCCCTTTTTTTTCTGGTTCCCTTTTACTTTTTTTTTTGGCTTTGGGCTCCGTCGCAACTCGCAACCGGCAAACCTTGTTCTCAGCTCGAGGCTAACATAACCTGCCAGAACTATCTCCCTCCACCTTCATCTCTATCCCGCCAGCGAAGCAACAGCCGAGTAAAGAAACAAGAGTCATCGCGCCTCGGAGTCAGGAGATTCCTGAAAAGCCAGCTATACACGCTCCTCTACATCTTTGTCCACGCCATCTTTTCGCTCTACATCCGCATTCGCATCGCCTATCATGCCGTCTCCAATCGTCTCGTGTCCATTCTTAAGCACCACTATAACTCACCCGAGTACATAGCACGGGATGTGGCCCCGCTCAAGAGATTGCCAGAACACCTGAGTATAATACTAACTCTCGAAAATGGTGGAAAGGGTGATGCCTTAGAGAAACTGGTAAATGAGGTATCAGAGGTGGCAGCGTGGTGTGCTGCTGCTGGTATCCCCAAACTGTCCGTATATGAAAAGACAGGTACTGTTCCTTATTGTATATGAGCTCCGTCGTCCATGGCTGACTGACTATTATTGTGTAGGTATCCTCAAGAGATACATGACTCAAACTCACCGTAGCGTGTGCCAGCGTCTGAAGATCTGGTTTGGTAAACACCAAGCGCCCTCTGTTGCCCTTTTCGCCCGAGGCGCACCTGCGATCCGGTCGCACAATCGCCAAGGGCTGGATCTCATCCTCATCTCGGAGGATGACGGTCGCGAAGCTATGGTTGACCTTACGAGGGTCTTGACAGAGATGGTACAGAAGGAGAAAATTGCTGCTGAAGACATTACTATGGATGTGATCGACAATGAGCTATCAGAGGCCGTCATGAGTGAACCAGACCTCCTAATCTCGTTTGAGCCTTACGTTGATTTGCAAGGCTATCCGCCGTGGGCCATACGTCTAACCGAGATTCACTGTGCTCCCGATAATCAAGGAGTCGGGTATCAGCTATTCCTAAAAGCCCTTCGGAAATACGCACAGGCGACCTTCAAGCTAGGAAAGTAAATGCGACGATGGATCCCCCGAATTCGATGGTTATGGAGTAAACGAAAAGCTGCATATAGGCGTTGGACGATTGTTGCTGTATCTTCGAACTACAAAAAGGGGCAGAGGGTTGGTAGAGACAAGAGCGATACCCAATGTTCATGGTCTAGAGGCTTGTACCCACGGTTTCATCTCTTGGCATGCAGCATCCCATCTATAGACGGGTCCATTGCCTACGTTGTATTGATAATAATTTTCCGTGCCTCCTCTGACCAGAGCCCGTCGGAAAGTGATATTGATGCGTCCGCCATCCCACTCATTCTTACCGCTGCGCTTGGGGATCGAGTGCAGCCAGTTGGCTTGCGTTTTGCCACGCATTAGCACCATATCGCCGCTTTCGAGTGGCAACTTGAGCGATCCCTTCGATATACTATTGCTGCTAGCGTCTCCTCCTGATCCAGACTTTGGTGGCTTCTGCTTCATCAAAAAGTCCCGCCTTGCTCCTAACGAGAACGACGCGATTGCCGGGAGCGGGCCTAGAAACCTCTCATCGTCGCTATGAAATGAGATACTATCCGCGCCCGAAGCGTAGTAGTTGACGAGACAGAAATTAAACTGGCATCCTGTTGCCGCTTCTGTGGATTTTCGTAAAAGGTCGAGACAATGAGGGATGGGACGCGGTACCGCTTTATACCCTGTCTCTCTCTTTTGCGGGGTTGTTTCTTGTGTCTCTGATTGACCTATAGGGATGGATCTTCCCGTGCGCGTGTCTATAACTTTCCCTTTCGAAGACAGAGCACGGGATGAGCCAGGCGATGTCGTAAAGTCCGTCTCGAAATGCGCCGTGTCGTCCAAGCCAAACACTGTTGTCCACTATATGCCACATAAAGTCAGGAGGCGATCACAATCGTTAAGCATCAGGAAGCTGGGAGTGTCTCGATCTTTCAGGCCGAAACCTGTTTCGACATAAAGTTGCAAACTCCAATGCGAGACTGTAATAGAGGGGCAAGGGAATACAGAATTGGGATGGCTCACTCGAGGCGTACGAATATGCGCTTTGATCCCGCCTCGAGCGATGTCATACTCGACACGGTAAAACGGCAGCTCAGACCGCAGAAACTCAAAGAATTGTCGAGCTGTTTTCCGCGGGATGAATGGCTCAAAATAGAGAAGGTCCAGATTTGGCTGGTCAGCTATTATGCGAGCGTCACGCGCGGGCACGCTCATGATCTCAGACTCCAGAGCGTCTGGTAGATGTGGTATTGGGAACGGATATGAGTCATGCGTAGAGTGTCTTGTTGGCTGGTTATCCGCTACTGTTGAGGGGCGAGAAGTCTTATCAATGTTAGTGACATGGGAGCCATAACCAGTCTGATCGTTTACATATTGTAATCTCATGCTGGGTCATATCCTTAAAAGCTTCTAGCTTCCGTCCAGATCCGCTTTGTGGGTATCACGTTTGATGCTTTCGACAATAATTCAGGAGAAGGGCCTTACCAATGCTCCAGCTTCCTGGTCAGAAGTCTGGGGACTAGAGTCACGCTGCTTCTTGGCTTTGGGTTGGCCGAAGTAGGCCTCGATTGTTCTTTTTTTCAACATCATGATAGATAGAGTAGGAATTAATAGAGTGTATTAATCTATCTCAAGCAATATGTTATAAATCCAACAAAGATTTTCAACTCAGTAGATGTACACGTAAGATAATGAGGCTTTGAGGAAATGTAGTGCCCGTCATAGACTACGCAGTTTCATTCAGCTGTTGTGGCGCTTCAGCCTCGTTAAACTATGACGCATATCAATACATGGCGTATCAGCCTCGCATGCATGGCGCACTAGGTTGTGGCACTATACCAATCTAGGTTAGATACCGCAGCCCCTCCCCAGCTTGCCCTGGCCCGCTACCCTGTCACTACGCAGGGGTCCCAGGTACCTGACGATTGAACAAATTCCGCGAATACAGTTTCGCTTTCCCAGCTATGGCAGTACGTTGTCTCGAGGACCTGGGTTCGCCACTTCCGCCATCGCTAACTTTGCGACCAACGGTCATAGGATCCCGCGACCGAGGAGGATATGAGCAGTCTTATCCGCCCACCCACCGTCCGCCATACTATCGGCGTCCTCGACCGCACGCTTTTCGCAAAGACGGTAAACCTCGCCGCCGCCGCTGTCGCCGACAAGAAGAGGATCGCGCAATGGAGACAAAATCTCCAGAAGGAGAAAACGCTCTTGTCGGCTGAACGTCTGTCGATCGTGGTGCCACACCCAGATCAGACGTTGGCGTCGCAGGGTGCTCGATGTCTCCTTCTCGACCCAAAGGTCCGGCCCGGGGGTAAGCAAATGCTACACTGCAACCGGAACGAATAGTCATGAGGGACTCTTCGTACTGATGGAATTCCATGCGCTTAGTCCCCGATACATGGACGCCCCTCCTCCGCGACGCTGTAGAGAAGCAAGAGCTGGGCGTTGTCCCCTATGACTTGTCGCTTGACTACGCATACTGGTCTTATGAAGAAGTGATGCGATGTCTGCTACCGCCGGATTTACGTGACGAGAACGAGGGATTTCCTACGGGCTATAACCAGGCAGGCCATGTAGCGCATCTAAACCTACGGGAGGCGTTTTTACCGTACAAGAAGTTGATCGCCGAGGTGCTGATAGACAAGAACCCCGCCGTGCGCACCGTTATTAATAAGATTGCCAACGTTGGCACAGAGTCGGAATTCCGGACCTTCGCCTATGAGCTCTTGGCCGGCGACGAAGATCTAAGCGTTGAGGCGCGTGAGCACGATTGCATCTTCCAGTTTGACTACGCAAAAGTCTATTGGAACAGCAAGCTAGAAGGCGAGCATAGACGTCTTGTGCAGTCATTCAAACCAGGAGAGGTTGTATGTGATGTCATGGCGGGTATTGGCCCTTTTGCTATCCCCGCCGGTAAGAGAGGCGTCTTTGTATGGGCAAATGACTACAATCCGGAGAGCTATCGGTTTCTCGACTCAAATATTAAGCGCAACAAGGTACTGCGGCTGCCGTATACCATATTTCAAGACCCAGATCGTAATACTGACATCGGCCTCTAGGTCACCCAATACGTCCATGCATTCAATGAGGACGGCCGTTTGTTCATCAGGAAAGCTGCCGATCTGGTTTACGCTGCTTCCACTAGCGGAGCACACGCTGTTGTAAAAAACAAGCGTGCTGGTAGACATAACCAGCAACCCGAACAGCGCATCCCCGTCCCACCGACGATATCACACTTCGTCATGAATCTCCCAGCATCTGCCATCACCTTCCTTCCCCACTACCGCGGGCTTTATGCCGGGCATGAGCAGCTATTTGAGCCGCATACTAGCGTAAAACTTCCTATGGTCCACGTCCATTGTTTCGCTGCCAAAGCTGAAGGTGATGCGCCCATGCTGGACGTCTGCGAGCGGATCACAGCTGAGCTTGGTGTCCCTTTCAAATTGGGAGACCCAGAGGTTCCTGGCCAGGCGGCCGTTCTAGAGGTTAGAACTGTAGCACCGAATAAGCGCATGTTTTGCGCATCATTCCGAATACCCGCCGAGGTTGCATTCGCTCCTAGGAAATAGACGATCAAGACAAACACAAAAGACAAGCTACTGCAACGCCGTTATGAACAACTCAACCAGTGCCCGCCTAATTGGAGAAACTGAATGCGCCAGTGGCGGTACGAGCATGCCTCTAGCATGTGAAATCTATGGGTAGCACTAAGAAAACTGGTAAAAGGGAGGTCCACCAGCGCGTTTCGTTCATGTGCGTCTTTATTCGCGTTGCCAGTGCAGGTGGGCTCTCTGTATAACGGTGGGTCATGGCGGCAATAAGCATGATAGCTTCGCAGAAAAAAAGCAAAGAAGAATCCCGCCAGTGCATGCACGGCCAACCGTCCCGGTATGTACTTCGCATCTGAGCCAGGTGAGGCGCTCGTACCAGGACATCTGATAGGGCTCGCGCCAAGCAGCAGATACAGCCGGACTAGTCATTCAACACCTCATGCGTTTGTCCAAATTGCTTCCGTGTTCGCGCGACTGTGTGTTACACTGCGAGGGCTCATGCAGGGGATAATTCGAATTTGGGATGGTGTGTTTCTGCGAAAGATGCTTTGGGCCAAGCCGCAATAGCAACATCATCTAATGCAAATCATACCTGCAGCCAGGCCTACTGTACTAACTTTAACCTCTAGCGTTGAACCTGGCGGCAGCTCCATATTCATGTGAGAGAGAATTACTCTATGTCATGGTCGTTTCCTAGGTCCCAAATCTTTTGCTACCTAGTCAGCGTCATCTTCTTTCACTGTGCCTTGCAGACCGTGTGCGCTTCTGATAGTTGACGAAATTCAGGCTTCCTGGAGAACGTATACGTTCTTCTGCGTGGTGATAAGCATTCTGCTGCTCCAAATAGGGCGTTCAGAGTCTGTACACCCGCACAGTTGATAATGCGCACGGCTTGCTCTCTAGGGTATACCGCAGGACGCATTGTTTCGTAACCCGGCCCTCCAATTCAAATGAAAGTGCCGGTAGTCAGCCGGTAGGGACTGCAGCGGATCCAGTTCATTCACAGCGTTGGCAAAAATATACGCGAGTTCATCGAGGTGACACTGCCGCCTGCAAGGTCACTTCAAGGTTAGCATTATGCGGCCGCCAACTTTGACTACTGCAGTAGGATGCAAGTCAGGGATCAGGAGCCTCCCCTGGCGTAGCTTATCCTAAAGAGACTCCATAGTAGATAAAGTAGGTAGGTATATCAGATCTGACCGATGCCTAACTCTGATAAGCACCCTATTGGTACGCATACTGCTGAACACAACACTGGCTGTGGGTCATTCTCAAATGCAGGTGACGGAAGCCTGACGAGTGGGTTTGGAGACACAACGACTGGAACGATACGATTTCCCGAGACATGAGGTGTGAATAGATTGATCACTGGACGGCATCGCGACAAGGCAAATGCGCACGCAACGGACCGATCTTCGGCCGGCTTCATGATTATCTCATAGTTCCAATACCACGAGTTTTGAGAATACGGCCACTTTTTAGTACGACTAGGCCCGGTGAGGTCCGTTACTGCTCCAACACACAAAGCTCGACGTCTCTGGACTGGATGTGAGACATGATGGAGACGTGGTAACGCGCGCGTTGGGTCGAGTTGGCAGGTTCTAGACCAAGCTAGTAACAAAGCTAGCTTAGTATAGAGAGAGAAGCTTTTTTTAAAAGTGGGAAGAAGAAAGAAAGAAGGAATGCAAGAAAGAGAAAAGACGACAATAATGGAGCCTACTAGTAGTAATTGGCTACTTTGTTTGCAGAGTTATCGCGCTCAAGGGGTGGTCGGTTAGGGTGATAGCAGTCAAGCTCTCCTACTAGCTTGCTTCAGTTCGTTACATTGCACCGTCACACTCGATGCCGATCCATGCTACCTAAGCAATCATTGTTCCTGCCGGTATATAGTATCACCAGATATCAGATGTGCAGCAGATAGGCTATTGCCGAATCGTACGGTAGATCGAATGAGCTTCACAAGGATACGATCTTTGTGATCTACAGGGCCCCTTAGTCGAGGCTCTCTCTTGCGTGTTCGCGAGTCCAGTTTAATATTCTGTGATTCTATAACTACAGTATCGTAGCAATACGCAGCACGGCCGCGCAACTTCGAGGCCGAAGTAGTACTATCGGTAATAATCGGGAGCACGAGAATCTCGGGAAATGCTCTTGAATTCACTTAGAGTTGAGCTAGATAAGTAGTGGGTATGCTTATGTGGATTCAGTTGGCAGTCAATTGTTGTTAGACTGTGATGGTATGATAGAATTTGGCAAAGACGTATCGAAGATCCAATCTCACCTCTGAACTACTACCCTATTGAAGTTTCTATGTATTACATTGCATGACAGTAGAGATGAGCCAACAACGAATAATCATAGCGCTTTTAGGAATCGGGATCGCCCAAGTAGTAGATAGTAGTCTTCCCTTATGCACTTCGTCCTATCCTAGACTATGACTTAATGCTAGGATTTCGTCTATCTATATGACGGCAAGCCAATACTCCACACCTCCACGAGCGTAGGCTCCGTGCATCAACAAGCTTAAACATACAAGCTTTGATCATAGTATGTGATGAGCTGTTTTCCTATCGAGATACTGAGCCTGGATGGTGCAAAGCCTATGATAACGTCATTGAAATAGAGGTTGCTAGAGCCGCGGGCACAGACTATCAGCATCGAAGATAGGGCGAACGGAATGAAACGAGATGAATTCGTGAATTCCTATTCGTCTTGACGATACGAGCTTCTGTGCGGGAAAGACGGGGATGGCCGACTTACAGACGACGTCAAGCTTAATCATCATGATTTCACTCTTTGGTGTTGAGTCGGTGTATAGACTTATGCCTTCTCAGGTAACTAATTGACAATCATAACGTTACGCATACCAACGGAATATAACACAACACAACCACTTACGTAGTATTTGCCCAGCTTAACAGTTGATTAACATGGACGATACCTATTATAATTAAGTTAGCTATGTATTAGCTAATAGGAAGAGACCAGTACTGGCATCCAGTGCGTGATCCCAATGCTGTTAGCAGCATACAGTATGTATAACATACAATAGCTAGATCAATGGGGATGGATCTTCAGTCGAGGCGGGGTAGCTGTTTTTAAGATTTTGATAAAGAGACACATCGGCTACAAATAATCTGCGGGGCACAGGCGTATGTAAGCGTAAAGTTAAGATACGTTACTCATTCCTAGTTCAAACCCCGAGATGATCAAATCAATGATGACTCCAGCTGGCATACGTGCTGGGCATGGTAAGTGATGTGCTCAGGACAGTTCAGGACTGTAGTAAAATACAGTTCAGATGGTACCTTAAGTTACCCCCTCTACGCCCCTCCCGACGTTATGGACTTGGGACTGGCTTTGGATGGCCGAAGTTAGTTCGATGGTCCGGCTGTGCCATCTACAGGGTAAACCCATGAGATTTGCCACTCGTACAGAATAAGGATGAGGAGGCGTTCAGTCGGTTGAGTTAGTGCTTGAACCGGGCAGAACCGGGCAGCAACTCGGCGCACGGTCATGTTCGCGCGTGCGCATATCTAGTATGTATACGCATAGTAAGGTATGAGTATGGGGTAAGTGGAGGGGCGTTAAGACATTTTGCATCTCTTCGAACTTTGGTTTTGAAGGGTCTGGGGGGCGTCAGTTTAAGACATGCCTAGAACTAGCACGCGATATAAGCTCCCAAACTACCTACCTTAGCCCTCTCTCATGAGCTAATATGGCAACCAATCAAAAAGTAGTATCTACGCCCCCTCTGATATGACAATAACAAAGGTAACCAGAACGGTCGATAACAGAAACCCCCATTCTCTTAACCTCTCTTAGGAGTTTAGCAATTTGGCTTGTTAGTCAGCTGACTAACTAACTCTGCACCTAGCTCCAAGCAGTCTCAAGGTTAGTCTGTTAATTCGATTGAAAGACCGGGCCCTAAGGATAAGGAGGGGAAAAAAAGAAAAAAAAAAATCTGAAGGGTCCTCTAAAACGCGGGCTACACTACTACCTGCACGCGCGCGTGACCCAGCCAGGTCCTTGCTCAACCCTGCAGTTATCCTCGCAGCGGTCTTGCTAAGTTTTTATATATGTATAACTCGTAGTAACCAACGTACGTAGAGAGCGACCTTGTCGGACTGCTGCTTTTCGTTTTTACTTGCTAAATTTGGAATACTAGACGCCTTTCTCTAGAAAGCCTTTTAACTCTCGCTTATCTCGGTCCGTGTTCGGATTTAAAGCTTTGATTTTAATTCTTTCACACCGGGTCCGATCGGGCCCTGGTCGGGTCTGACCGGGGATACCTGACGAGGGATACCTAACAACGCACCCCACCCTTCTATCACGCCGATACGACTGCAGTACAGCTCAATATTCGTTTTCTTTTACCTACGCATACTCACATTTAGCTGTCTACTATCATTATTTACTAACTGTTTATTTCTTCATATTTCCAACGTCTCGGACAACGGAGAATTCTTGGTAGTCTCGTGATGTCCTAGTATACTCAGGCATTTGCACCATCTACTGTAACGCGGTATCAAGTACCCCATACGGTGCTGATCTGGATTAGGTAATCTAGTCTTGTGGCTATCACCAGCGAGCGGTGAACGGCTTATACATATGTCACCGGTAAATCAATCCGTGGTACTGAACATGAGGAGATGCAGGTGATCATACGCGACCCGGCTTATTGATGATCATCCATCCGACCTACGCTACTACTGTACCATACTATGTATATGTATGCCATATGGTCTGCTGCTACGTATAGTATGCCGCTGTACTCCGTACCGTACGCGAAGATTGGCAAGCGGACCTCGGGAGAGAGCCAGCATAGAAGGCTTCTAGCGCTGTTCTACCCCTTGGGGCCCTGTAACACTGCAATATCAAGAGCCAAAGCCATTGGCTTCCCCTGCAGATCTACTCTCTTTCTTCCTCCCTGCGACCTCTTCTTTCTCTTCCTAAAGGGCCTCGACCGTCCATCTTGTCTCTCGGCCCCTCTTAGCGTATCATTATTATCCGACTCTTTGCTGTAGGTATTGGTATTTCAGAAGCCGACTCCCTCCACCGCACGAAACATTTTAGGTGCGCATCTCTCCGTCGATGAACTGATTTTTTCACCCTCCGCCTTTTCGACCTCGCTTTGCCTTGCCGTTCATCCGCGGCCCGAGCTGCACTGATCGATGCTCTTGTTCAATTGTTCCGAATGCAGGATTCGCGGTAGTTGTGATCTGCCCGGAACACTGCCAATTGATATATAAATTTCTCCAATCGGGCCCTTTTGAAGTAACGTGCTCGAATGTATAAATCGAGAGCACCCAAACTGTAAGTATGCCCGCTGCATTCCTGCATCTGTGCTATTTACATACCAAAAATACTGCCTGCCCCTCACCATCGGCACGCCCTATCTCGTCTCTCAATGCGGCCTGTGTGTAAGCTGGGATGCGCCGTGGCCATGTGCAGTAGTGTGCTGCGCTCACCCAGCATTGCCCTGATTGATTCCCTGGTCCTCGTGCGCTTCTATTGGCCCGTTGCCGTCTGGGGAGAGACGGCTTACACGGCGTTGACATTCCTCTCCGTATCTTGCCCGTGTTTCTTAGCTCTCTGCCTCTTCGATGACTCGTCATCCGGCTCCTCCTCGGGCGGCTGCGGTATGCTTCGTTTCATTATAACCTCCCGTCCTCTATCTACTTAGTACAGGAGAGCATGCATGCGGCCACCGGTATCGACCAACGCCGTGCCAGTACGTTGTACGCATACATGGGAGATCTTGCAGGACCGTTTTACGTACAACCCCAGCTCACCGGGCGGCCTATCATACCGCCAGGCTTCCACACTTGGTCCTGGGTACTGCTGGGGCGCAGCCAAAGAGCCTGGGCTAACGTTGTTATAGGCACGCTAGAGGTACCGCTATAGGCTACCGCTACCAGGGATAGCTCTATCACGCAGCACGCGAAAAGGTGGGGGTTGCTCTCATCGGGGCCCCACCATAGAGTCTCAACCCCAGTTTTCCTGTCCAGTCAGTGTGCAGTCACCACGTCCACGGCGTACACAGCGCCCACGCTAGAACCCTTGCAGCGCACTGTACGGCCAGTCCCCGATCTCCCGGATTTCATCGTCTCCCACCCACGCACACCACTTTTGCACTTTGCAGTCCTGGGAGGCTTCAGATTTTGCCGTGATTCCTCGCTAGTCCCGCTGCCAGTTCTGTGCCAATTCTCATGACCATCACAAACCACCAAAACTTGTGACCGTCTCTCTCCATCGCTTTTTCTACCCCGATTTCCTGTGCCACTACTCCATTACACACGTCTCTCCCTTTTGCGCCTCCACATCTCTCAGCTTGGTGCCAACAGCAAGAGATACTGTTGCGCAAACCGCCAAGTCGCCCTCCAGGTCCTTCGCCACGAATTTCTCATCTCTTCTCTATAGTCAACTTTGTCTAGTGACCTGCTGCGCACATCTTTCCCCGCCTTCGAATACGTGAGGAGCAGTTCTATCAACCTAGCCGGAACCGTAGACAAAGAATCAACCTCAAGCCTTAGTCATTCGCATCGTACTACTGAGCGTCGCCTGGGTTTGCAAGCTGTACCACTAGGAGCCCCGGTGGTGGTTATGACGGTGGGTGCCGTCTGCTTGTAAGCGGCCAGGTTGGAGGAGTCCGCAGTGCATTCGAATCGACAACGCTTTTGTTCGATCGAACATGGCCGTGGTTATCTCCTCAGAGGAGAGTGATCTCTTCGCTTCCTCCGGCTTGCGACGGTCACACTCGCAATCCAAGTTCATCACTAGTCGTCGCTCACAACCATTCCACACTTCGGCCTCAACTTCCAGGATAGATCAACTCTTCCATGACAACTACCGCCATCAGTCGATTCCTTTTGCTCCAGGTTCAAGCCCATCCTCCTCCGATCCACCTTCCCCCGGTACCATTCACCCCGAAAGCGAGTGTGATCCTTCGTATATCTCCACGCCCGCAACAAGCGTATCATTAGACGGGCAATACGAGGATGAACTGCCTACTATTCAATCTCAGGACTCGCTTCTTCTCTCCGAATATGCCGATAACCCTTATTTCATGGTAGACGGCCTGGAGGACTTGGAACCTCCACTGAGCCCTGGAATTGAGGACTCTCACCTAGTCTCCCCAGAAGACGGCACATCTGCTGGTACTTCGCGTCCCGAATCTCCCGTCGCTCCTGAACATGCTGAAGACGATACCGCTGTGGCGCATCATCCTACTCAGCATGTGGATTACTTATCCTACAATTGGAAAGAGGAAGATATATGGTCATCATGGCGCTACATAATATCCAAGAGGGCGGATTTCGCCAATTCAGCGCGGCTTGAAAACGCGTCGTGGAGGACGTGGATGAAGGCTAAATACGGCTTAAAAACGGTGTCTCCAGAGACTCTTAACTGGTATATACCCCTTTTTTCTAATTTTGTCATATGGTGCTAATACTTTCAAAGGCTGAAGGACTGTGATGTGACTTGGCTTTATGGACCACTTCAAACACAGCAACGCACAATGTTTCCCGATAGTGCTGAACAAAGCAGCTCGGCATTGTCCAGATCAGATTCATTCATTCACAAAAAACCCATCCTGAAGAAAAGATCCATGTCAGAAGTCATGCTTCAGCGATCGCTCTCATCATCCTCACTCCTTAAGCAAGCCGCTGCAGCTGTGCAAGCTCAACAGAAAGACCGCACGAGTCGGATAGGTCGCCCTATCTTATATCGCGCCCACACAGATGTTGTAACCTTTCCGTTCTCCAAGCGAAGAAGAAGTAGAGCAAATACGAGTCTCTTTCCATCGAATGCTACATCGGGTCTGGCATCGCCCGCGGCTGAAAGGAAGCACATTCATTTCGATGAGCAAGTTAAGCAGTGTATTGCTGTTGAGGTGAAAGGAGACGATGACGACGAAGAGGAGCCGAATTCCTACAACTGGGGTTACGATGATAGCGACTCCGATAATAGCGCCATCATGATGAAGACGACCAAGACTAGGAAGAAACCCATATATCTACGAAGAAAACCTATTCCTAATTGTAATAACGAAAGCAAGACCATCGCGATGCTCCCATCCACGACTCTTAAGTACAGAGAAGACTCTCCAGCGCCGCCTGATAGCGCGGCCAAGCACAGCACAAACACTATGAGAAGTCCAACAATCTCGCCATCGTCATCGCAGGAAACCTTGCGACCATCCAAACCATCAGGCCAATTTTCTCACCACGATGATGAGGAGTTTATGCATGGCTCATTCAAGGGCAGCGAACCAGGCCATAATTTCAGTACTGATAAAGATTCCGGCCTCCATCAGTCAAATTCCACAGGCAGTTCAAGAGAGGGAGGGCCCGCCGGTATGCGTCGGACTGAGTCTGGCATGTTTATGCCCTATGAAGAGGGCGAGGCGCAACCTAACGATGGCATCATCGGCCGCGTGATTGACACAGTCAACACCGCTAGAGATATTGCCCACGTTATCTGGAATGTTGGTTGGAGGCGGTGACTCTCAATGCTATATTATGAATGGAGCCAGCGTCAATGGTCCGAGGCGCACAGAGTTGCAAAAAAGACACCCGCTACTGGCGAATAAGAATTGTGATACCCAGCCCGGGTTTACACCAAGTGGACCATTATATAAAACTGCATTGTTCTATTCTGGCGTTGGAATGGGAGCGATATTCGAATTTGTATCTTTTCACGACGCCACGAACGCCAGTCACTGTATCAAAGCCCCACACGTCCAACACCACAGTTGCATAAATGCATTATATAATACGGGGGCGACGGCAGAGGCTATCGGCATTCTCACGAATGAGAAAACAGAACCAGGGTAAAAAGTAAGGAAGGAAAACGGACGGATCGTTAGCTTCAAGCAGTCATTGCTATTAGAACCTTAGCTAACCCGTGTCTATCACGGCCCAGTGCTGCAAGTAATACAGGCAGCTATTAATATATATGGAGACATGGTCTTGAGACCAAAATTATCTACTAAAGCTATATGGGCTTTCTCTATGGGGGGAGGCCTGCCTTGGCTGCCGCCTTGATCCTCAATCCTACCCAGCCACACATGTTACTGAAGTCGGTCAGACATTGTGTGCTGGTATCACTTTAAGGTGAAATTAAGCGTGCATTTTTCGAGGCTTCTTGGTGGCGCTTCCCGCCTGTCCGGGTGAGCATTGTGAGCTTGCTGTATAACGTGTACGGTTGTAGAGTTTTGCGCCACCATGTCGGTGGCGGTGTATCAAAGGAATGACCACGACGATGCGACTACTACATACTACTGTTATTGGAACCCAGAGAAACAGGTCGAAATTATTCTTGAAAGCTCTGGTAAACTTGTCTGAGAGAGGAAAGGGCGGGAACACAAATCAGTAATTGTCTTGATATATCCCTAAAAATAAACGGTAATACATAAGAACAACTCTTGAGGTTTCAGCCTAATGTAGAGCATACTCTACCTCGTAATACAATTGGGAGATGGGAGTGTCTTGGTATGTTACGTAGTTAGAGCGTGAGATTTATTGGTTGAATCGTCAGTAATGCCTCATTAGCATGTCCATTTCAGTGGCTTCCTCCTATATCCGATAATACAATATCGTGGTAATATTCCAATCTGACGGCATAAGTATTTCGTCTATCTATCTTCCCATCAGTGGTATACAAATACATGTCGTCCTTTACAAAACTCGTCAAGAGAGCCTCAATTTCGTCAGTATCCCATTACATCATACAACAGAAAGCGTCTTTATCTTTCCTTCCCCAGGATTACACTAGGCGGTTGCACTTGGTGTATTCTTGGCCTCTACACCGTCACGAAGAGCTTGCGCGCTCTCCACCCCTTCATTATTCTCCCCAGCCTTCTCCAGTAGGCGTAAAGCCTCAACAAAAATCTGCCGAGAGTGGACATTAATGTCGGTAAGACGGACTTCAAAAACGTCACCTATGCGCACGTCTGCATTCAAGGCGACGTTGTTAAGCGCGTCATATTTTAGAACCGCTCGGCGTTCGAACCAATCTAGCTGGCCTGTGAAATTTGACCGAGCCAAGTGTGATATAGTAAGCTTAAACGTATCGGGTAGGGAACCGTCTTTAAACCGCCAGGCGCGCACCATCGCCTGTAGAATCCACTGGTCTGCGCCTTCAACGTTGGTCAGAGCGCGAGCCTGTTTCTCACGGAGGCGGAGCATCGGTAGCATTCGGTCAAGACGCTCGCGGCTAAAAGGCAGGAATGAGAGGTCATCCCCGTTTTTCTTATGGCTGCTTTTGCCAAGAAGTTTGCGTTTCAACCTCTTCTCCTCTAGCAGCGCCGCCTCGATCTGCCAGTGCACAATCAAGTCGCCAAAGCGGCGCAGCGGCGATGTCGCCTTGGTATACATGTCACTCCCCAGTGTGAAGTGCGGCCCTGGTGTTGTCGAAATCTCATCTGCGCCAACCAATGACCGCATATGCTGCCACACCTTTTCATCAGGGCGAACACCGGAATTCAGCAGTGGGTTTAGGACGTCCCGTGCGTATTGCTGGACAAGATCGGCGTTGCGCAATGCATGGGGCTGCGTACGATAGGGAATGGGGATTCCTCGCTCGTAGCACCAGCGAGCAGCAACTTCATTGGCCAGTTTCATAGCGTTCTCCACTAGAGCGGTGCCAGAACGTTGAGTGTAGTGGACGTGGATTGAAGGATCTCCAGTGGTTGATATAAAGCCATCAGACTCTGTCTGTTTGACTCCGCCAAAATCGACGGTTGCTGTCGGATGGGGTGTAAAGAATGGCGTCGCTCCTTTTTCTAATCGCTTTGCTTGGATCGCTTTGCCAAGTTGTGAGAGAGTGGCGAGGTCGTTCTTTTGATCTTCCGTCAAGTCATCAGGTCTGGTCATCTTCCTATTCGCCGCTTGAATCTCCGGCGCCGCACTAGGAGCCGCCTGCACGGTTTCTGTGTACGGGCCCTCTCCAGCCTCACCAATGGCTGAAGCGGCATCTTCATAGGTCATATAAACGACGTTATCAAGGACATTGGCGGTAATCCTCTCCTTTAGGACCGTGCCATCCGTATTCACTAGCGCGCTAAAGGTAAGACAAGGCCTGAAAGGAGCTAGAGAAAACCGAGCATGTACAATGCTCTCTGGTAACATAGGCTCTAAATGGCCCGGAAGGTATATGGCTTCAGGAATAAGCTCTGCGTATTTGGCCACTGGTGTATCAGCGCCGAATGATGACGCTGGGTCTGCGACATGGACGTGAATCCAGTATTCTTCGGGGTTCGAGGTCCGCTCTAGAGATACCGCATCGTCAATCTCGCGAGCTGTGATATCGTCAATGCAATAAGTCGTCATCCCTCTCAAAGGCCTTCGGATAAGTGACAGAATATCTTTCTTCAAGTGCCTGTCAAGCATACCCATAAATGGACGAACATAGCTTCCGCCCCGTTTGATCTCAACGCCCGGAAACCGTACGCTATAGCGAGCTGCAATCTCCCAGGGCGGTATCCAGCCAACTTCCTGCAGGAAAGACCATCCTGTAGCAGGAACGTATCCTCGCGCTTCTTCGTATCTGTCAAGAGCTCGTAGAAGGGCAGAGCCGAGGGTTTGTAGGGATGAATATTGTGGGAATTTCTGATAGCTAGCCCACAGTTCGATAAACTGTAGAATCTCCAAATCCATTTCAGACCAGTTTGGTTTCTCAAGAACCGGTTTCGGAGACGGTCCGATGATACCGCTGTCTGACCACTCTCGATTCTTCCGGCTCGCGTCAATCATTCTTTGCGCATTACTCACGAAAGATTCGAGAGGGTTTTCAGCAGGCCACCGAGCAGCTCTGTCCTTGTGTTTCATGCCCAAGTGATCTCGCACAATCTTTTCAACCTTCTGTATGATTCGAACCTCTGAAAGGGGGCTGATTTCAAATAAGTACGATCTTTTGTGGCCCGTCTGCCGAAGTGGCCGGAAAAACACCTCGTCTTGCAGCAGTGCCCGATGGACAGCGTATAGAGACTGAGGGCTAAACTTGCCCCCATACTTGTTTGTGTCGGGTAGCAGGAGATCTGTAATTTCATGCAAAGTAAGATATCGATGTTTGACAGGGTCCCCTATAAAGGCGCTGGAAGCATCAAGGGTACCAGCGTTTGCTTGATACACAGCTTCCGCCCTTTGAACAAAGAATAGCATTTTGCGTAAAAGCACAGCTCCCGCCTCTCTTGACGGGCCTTCGCCTAGGTCTTGGAATCTATTCAAAGTCTCGATTGAAACCTCGACCGAGGGTAGTGCATCAATGACTGGCTTCACCTCGTCCAGCGTTGCAAAGTTGTTGATAACAAATAGTGTCTTGATACCCAGGGCTGAGAACCATTTCCCGTTGATTGTATAAAAGTGCTCATAACCGTTGATACGGCCGAGACAGATAGCGACAATGGGTCGCCTTGAGCCTTCGGAGCTATGAATAGTGTTAGTAGGAGCCGTATGCGAGGGTTAAGGATACAAACGTACGACAATTCGACCAGATCGCCAACGTTGAGCATAGCATCATCAGAACGCAGATCTACCAATTCGTCACCGGCAAACAAGGGTGAACTGTCCTCGGTGCTAAATTGCACGTGGCTCACGTTCTGCGGGCGGGTCAGGGAATTAGTCAGGTCGCCAGGCATTGAGACGTCGCTCAGCATCACTTCTACGGGGGTTGGGTTGTCCCGTTCCCATCTGCGGAAGCGTTCCCTGATGGGTAACTGGCGGTTCGGCGAGTTTCGCCCACTGGGGTGAGAGTCACCTATTGCACCGTAGTTCGACCCTACGTGGTGCACCGTCGCTAGTCCCTATAAACGCGAATCAGCATCATCCGGTACTGGAGACGGTGTCGTTGGGGCCTTATTACTCTTCTGGAGGCTGAGTTGGTGTAGCGAGTCGCTATGCAGATGGTTCCAGTGACCGAAGGCGTGCGTAGCCACGGGGAAGACGGACCCTGGCCGAAACGCTGACCGGCACATCGCCAGCAGACGTACGACCGGCCCGAAGCTTGTAGCATTGTCACTCCGCAGTACAGGTGGTCGTGCGGTCGTGCAAGGTAGCAAGACGACCTACTAGTAAGTAAGTAGATAGTGACGAGGTAGCCAGGCTTGATGATGGCTGACCTTCGCAAAATTTCCGACAGCAAGGGTGGCGACACCCGGTCCAGCGGGTTTCGTCAGGTGTCCATCTGCTCCGCAGCTGGGAGCTAGGGCTCCACTTTAGTAGCTCGACCACCACTGATTGGCTACCACAGGACGCTAACACCTACAATATGAATCTAGCTAGGTACCTGAGCACGTCAATGTTATCATTGTCTATATTACATTCTCAACTTCAAGCATATTTCTTTTTTTTTTTTCTTCTAACGCCTTGCAATCGCCAAGATTTAAATCTTAGGCTTCCCCATCTAGTCTTTTCGGTTTACGCAAAAGGCGATATATTGCTTACTCCTAGGTCATAAACAGCCATATAGATCGTAATACAGTGCTCCCACTTTACGACGTGTCTTTATCCCAGGTCTGTATGTGAGCAAATGAATATTTTTCCTGTTTTTGAGAGTCTAAAATCAGGGAGCTATTTGAGAACCATCTCTCTTCTTTCAACTATGGCCCGTCATGGGAGCTCGGAAAAGGAAATCTGCCCGGCCAATAGGGCTACTCATTAGACGCACTAGATCTCGCCCTGCACACAGCTTGAATCCTCCTCAAATTCTAGATACATAGCGGCACAGCATTAAATCAAAGGCACTGCTGTCGGTACTTTGTTTTTGAGGTTGGTTCTCTAGGTTGTTATGCACCTTACGCGTTATCCGTGCACGTTTGGTCAATCATCCATTCAGCCTGCCTCACTCGGTCAGTCATGCTAAATTTCAAACCATCTGGTGAGCATGGCTATGAGAAGAGTTGGCATCGTGGCCTTCACAGGTATTGCCTTCACCGAGTTAAACTGGCATGTGATTGGCAGCATCATGTGCAGCTTTACAGCCCCGGCTGCTCAAAGTAGTTACCGCTAGTACCCGGACGTCACCCGTCGATATAACCAAGTCTCCCACGGCGGCCAGTACCGATACTGCGCTGAGCGTGACAGCTAGCTCTGAAGGCGACAAGACGGATAGCTTGTCCACAAAAGGGGACAATTATTCCAGCGATGCTATCAAATGACCGCGAGTTCGCCGGTAACTTATCCCAAATTCGCTACGAATAAGATTGACGAGTCTCAGATGACTGAAGCGGAATCTTGACGAGTCATAGATGTCGAGGGAGCCGGCATGTTTGAATGTAGTGCCGCTGTCATCAGCAAGTAAATTTCCGGTGGCGTCGTGAATAAGCTTTGATGAGTGTCTACATGTACAATACATAATCCGGCCTCTATCATTCGATCGTCTGTCTCTCTCTTTCTTTCTTTCTTAATTTGGGTATTATGAATGCTGGTGCTGCAGACGTAAAAAATAAGGAGGCGCGATTAAACATAGCTTGTGTGCGGGCTTACAGAAGGGTCTCATTCAATCTCACCTGATAAAAATAGCTGGGAGTTAGTAAAGACCATATAGCTAAGCTTCGGTTCCGGTACTATGTATCTTTGCCTGAAACATTGCGGGTGTCTTGGTACCAGAGAAAATGCGGTGAGGATTCAAGACATGTCTTATACACTACAATAGGCATCATAAAGAGCACTGTAATGAAACAGTAGCGTCTACAATTGATAGCGAGGCTAGGTAGTTGGTCTCAAAAACCAAATATTAACAATTACAATTCGTATTGTCGTATTGCAAGACAGCGTGGTAGGCGTGGACTAATCACACGTGAACAAGGGAGTCTGAATCAAAAGGCCGTAGGAGCTCGTTGAAATGAAGAACAGGAGAAAATAAGTTTCAAAAGCTTGATTTCTGGGGCTATGGAGACAGCTGACGGTCTCGCCCTGCGTAGACGGGTACCGGACAGGTGACCGCTGACCGGAACAGAGACCAGAAACCGCCTTGGCGTGTCCAGCGACAGATACTGTAGTGGTATTATTATTACCTACAGTCGATTCATTTCCCAGCGTGAAAGCAACCTCTAGGATAGGAGGCGCTCATGCACTACAGTATTACAATCAGCTTTCATGACTTCGACTGATAATTGAGGGGAAAAACTATACAGTTCTTTATACTGTATACACACTGTGATAAAAAATTCCATGCCTACCGACCTAGGTATGTAGGTACTTATTTGGGTCATCGAGAGCTGTACCTGAATAGTATGGTGTGGTTTATTGGATTCAGAGGTGAAGTCTGCGGTTGAATTGCGGTTGGCTCCGTATACCTACTGTACTACGGCATGCAATGTTGCTGCATAGAGGTATTCAAATGTCGTGCATAATTGATTACGTGACAAGGTTGTGACTTTGTGCCAGTACTCGTAGTGGTCATAATACCTAGCTTGACTGACTCCGTTCTAAGGATAGTCACAGAGTAGAGGCAAGAAAATCAAGGATATATAAAGATAAATCATAGATTGATTATTACAATACCGCGATATATTGCACCAGGTACTACTACACGACATTGATCGTCGAGATCCAACGGTCGGTTCCCTGAAAGCATCGATGCAGGAACGAGCTGTTCGCCCCACATCAGGAATGCGAGTCAATGCAGGTACCGGCTTTTGAGCCGGCTGAACCCCATCAATCCGGCCTTCTTCGGCACCAGCCCCGGCTGAGAAACGATCGCCTCGTCCGCCTCTTCATGCCTCTCCACGGCGTCATTCGGGCTTAGTTGCTTATCCCATCTATGTAGTAGTGCGTTCAGATAGTTGTACGATGAGCTTCATACGAGCTATGGTAGCCATAAGCCCACTGTAAGTTAATGTGCAGACTAGAAATAGGATGTCTAATCTATTATTCAAATACGCATTACTTTACGTTCATTACATACGCATACCTAATTCGGCAGCGTACTTATGTAGGAAGGCCATCTCGCCCTACCCACCATACGAGGTAACCCGATACGGCCGTCACTACTCACTCACCTTATTCATTAAAGGGCAGTGGCTGTTATTGAAGGCTCTTTCAGCCATGAGAGTCAGCGGTGCAAGGCCTTTGAAGGGGCCCCCGGGGGCAAATAAAGGCACCACACAAGAGAAAACAGAACTGTCACCAACCTCTGTACTTAGAAGTAGTATTATTACCTGATTTTCTTAGGCTGTTCGTGTCCTAGAATGGTAAAGGCACTTCTTAGTGCTTGGGTAGGAGAACCTAAAAGGGGCATGTACCTATTTAAGTATGCTCCAGCAGTAGTATAGTTACTTCCAGTAGCCGCGCATCAGGGGTAAGCCCAGAAGTGCAAGGTACCTACCTACCTCTCATCGCCCGCACAGTAGTAGCGAGTAATTTCGCTTGGACCCTCACGCAATTTCCCTTTTTGCCCGTAATCCATACAATCCCTGCATATTCCCTGCATATCTGGGGCTTGATAGACAGACTAGCTGCATTCCAGGATCGCTGGGCTCTCTTAGCTAAAATCGCTCCCTCCACTTTCTATGCCACCTCATGATCCTGTCTGTTTGCTTGCTTGCTGGACAAGATGTGCTCGCGGAGTCTTGGGCCAACCAACGAACCTCTCATCTCCCAGCGAAACCACTCACCGATCGTTTTAGCTCTCCTTTGGGCCTTGCAATACAGAATACAGTAGTGTACACATTCACTACCTACAGGACGAGTGGCGTCCTCACTGGTCAGAAAGTCCAGGTCATCTACAGCTAGAGTAGATTGCAGTATCAAACCTCAAGCTTTGCTGGCCTCAACTGCCTATGGATTCTCCCTCGCCCGAAAGCTGACGATGGAGAATGATTATGGACGACCGCGCCCGCAAGTGCGGTGCTGCTAACTCATACTGCTCACATCTACACTGCGCGTGCAAAGAGTCTCGAATGGCGATGTCTTCTACCGCAGTCACCTACGTGCTACATATGTACGGTGAAGCAGAGGTGCTCGGGACATGCACCCCGGCCGGCTTTATGAGAGAGGCGCTACACTACACTAGCCATCCCGAGGATAAGATGCATGGATCTATGTGTGCCAGCCAGGGGCATCCCCCCTGAGATTGGCCAGCAGTCTGCCCCATCAAGTACGAACAAAGAAGTGCTAGCATCTCGCCGCGCCATACCAGAAAAACAAACACCAGCTAAGATTGGCGCCGAAAGACCCATGGCGCCTCGCCCACGTAATAAAACTAACGACCATGCAGTGTGCACCGTGACCCCCTTTCCTTTCTCCTCTTCTCTACGAAGCCGTCTTCTATTAATGTCTACCTGACGCCAATCCGTCTTTCGTCTTTCGCCATTTTTCAAATCCCACCCACCGCTTCACTCTTTTAGCGGGCACTCGTTTTTGTCACGACATCACGAAGAGGAACAAGGAGCCGTTCGTACACGACACGTAGCACTGGAATTCAAGCCCTAGGAGTTTTTGGAAAAGAGTTAGAAAATGAAGGCTACTTTGGCGGTTGCGGCTCTCGCCGCTGGTGCCAGCGCTGGCAGCGTTCACCACAGACACATCCACGGCGGTGCTCATGCCCACGCGAAGAAGGGCTACGAAACCGAGGAGACCTGCGGTTGCACAACTGTGTACAGCACCTACTACGGCCAGCCTACTCGTACGTAAACGTGTCCAGCGCGGGAGATATGGAAGAGGCTACATGACTTTGTGCTAACGGTAACAGTTGTGTTCCCCCCTGTTCCCACGACACAGGCCGCCACGACAACGTCTACCACTGAGGTCGTCGTTCCCACGCCAATTCCTCAGACATGCCCTACTACCGGTGTCTACACTTTCCCCGCCACCACTATTACGTTGACCAGCGACACCACTATTGCCGTCCCGTACACGACATCCGTTCCCGCTGGCACGCACACTCTCGGCGGTGTTACCACAGTCGTGACTACGGCCACGACAGTTGTATGCCCGTATGCTACTGTCTCAACCAGCGAGGGTGTGACAACCAGCGTTATTGAGAGCACCACGTATGTGTGCCCGTCTGCTGGTACCTACACCATTGCGCCTACTACAACAACTGTGACCACGGATACCACTGTGACTATTCCCACTGTCACAAGCTACCCAGCTGGTACATACACTCAGCCTGAAGTTGTGACTACCGTCTATGAGACGAGCACTGTCGTCTACTGCCCCTTCGAGATCCCGACCCCGTCAACCAGCGAAGCTGCCCCGACTACATATGTTGCCGAGACCACCCCTGCTGAGACTACCGCTGTCGCTCAGCCTACTACTACGCCCATTGAGGCGCCCACCTACCCTGTTACGACCTCAAAGTCCAAGCCTTCATCAACTTCATCCAAGGAGACCTCTTACCCTACTCACACCCCGGGCAAGACTCCTCCCAAGGGCACTCCTGGTCAGCCATGGGCCGTCACTTACACTCCCTACGAAACCACGGCTAGCGGCGGTTGCAAGTCTCAGAGCCAAGTAAACAGTGATATTGCTGCTATCGCCGCTGCCGGTGTTACTACCATTCGTGTCTACTCCACCGACTGCAGCACCCTAGAGTTTGTTGGTGGCGCTTGTGCTGCCCACGGAATCAAGATGATCTTGGGTATCTACGTTGATGAGCCTGGCTGCGATGCCAGCAACCCCAGTGTTACCGAACAACTGAGCGCTATTAAGGCTTGGGGCAAATGGGATCTGGTCGACTTGATCATTGTTGGTAACGAGGCTGTGTTGCACGGTTACTGCACACCCAGTGAGCTCGCCGGTCTCATCTCCACCACCAAGGAGCAGCTCAGCTACACTGGACCTTACTCCACCTCCGAGACTGTCAACATCTGGCAACAGGAGGAGTTCTCCAGCCTCGTTTGCCCTGTTGTTGACTTCGTTGGTGCCAATGCTCACGCTTTCTTCAACACGCAGACGGTTGCCAGCCAGGCTGGTCAGTTCGTCAAGGGCCAACTTGACATCATTGACAGCATCTGCAGCGGCAAGGAGGGTCGTATCATGGAGACCGGTTGGCCATCTGCTGGACAGGCTCTTGGCCTCGCTGTCCCCGGCTTTAGCCAACAAGCCAGCGCCATCAAGTCCATTATCCAGGAAGTTGGTGACAAGGCCGTCATTTTCAGTCTCACCTCGGATGCCTGGAAAGATGGCACCACGCAGTGCCAGTGCGAGCAGCACTGGGGTTGCGCATCTGTCCTTGGTATCAGCTTGTAAAGGAATCCGTCAATCTGTACATGGGATTTAAAGTCATTATTTTGCATAACACGAACATATCTAGGGCAAAATAAGTCATGAGTTGTTGATAATTTCGGTGTCTAAGGGAAACAGACCACGGGTACTTGCATATAACCCTTTACACGCGCTTACTGACAATATTGGATACCGAGCTATGGTCATCGCGCAGTGATGGGTCTGGTTCATAATAATGTAATTTACTAGTGTCTATTACGAATTTCGGATGTATCGTTCCTGACTTCCCTGCGTTCGTATCGTTTGTTGGTGATGTTGTGTAGTTTTATTGCCGTCCTTCCGTCATCTCACCAGCTTGCTCTTCCGGATGCGCAGTGCCGAATTGCGTTCTCTTCGTCGTTCAACTTGTTCTCCATTAGTTCAGAAAGTTCTCCGCGCCGTTAATTGGGCGGTTTACTTTTAAATTCGCAAATATTACCCTTACTTTATGCGCAGTTCGCTTCCGCCTTTGCCATGTGGATAATATATCGCATACAGTGAAGTCTCCAACGAAGTGTTCGTAAGGCGAATAATTATGACAGCGTTAGGATAATACTCCGTATATCGTGTCGAAATCGGTAGACCAATTCCTACGATAGCCCACAATATCGTGTTGGGTTTAGGTGACGATATTTTTTGCTGAATGACTTTACGGGGAGTAAGGGTTCTACCTCTTTTTTACAACACTGCTAGCCGTCAAACAAGAGTGTGTTTTGACCTTGAGGTAGACGTAATTTATCCAGTTGGGCAGCTCTCAGGCAGTGTTGCCCATTAGCCAAGTCCCATATCATAAGTTCTCTAGAAACACGGTAGGAGACAGTAGGGCTATTGTTCGAGTCTTATATCTTTGCTCTCTCGGTTCTTTAGACGTCTGATGAATTCTTTCCAATTATGGAGGCCATGTCTTTCAACACGGCCGCCTCCAAGCACGTGCTAAGGCTCACGACATTCAAATAGGTCGAACTCCTAGCCGAGCTATTTTCCCATACGAGTACAGCATAGTTAAGCGCCGTATAAACATACGAAACATGTAGCTGGTCTCACCTCAGATTCCACTCCCACTGGACGATTTTGACATCTCAAGGTACACTCAGACAAATGAAGAAGACAGCCCAATGTAGATTAAGGAACTTTGCTTATCAGTGCCACCCAGTTTAATCAACAGCGAGGGACCACCTCCGCTTTTGGTTGTAGAAATCTAACCCGGCTCTCTTCTGTGAACTTAGAGAACCAGATCCCCGCCGAAAGATGTCATGATTCGTCGCATGTAATTGATACCCACCCAACAGGTGTTGTAATAAATACCTAGCTGGGTTGGCTAGTAGAGTTGAGGCTTTGCATTTCATCAGCAGGCGATGAAATGACAATTAGCCAGGCAATTTTCCTTTCGCTCGGGCATGGGCTTGTAGCATGGCGGTACGAAAGGGGGCGAAGATGACTTCCTCGAGCCGCGCATCTTGTCTCCCAGAAACTCGTACAGACAACCTCTTAAGAAACCATGCTTGCTCGCGAACTCTCTGGTGATATTCGAATTTATGTTTACATTCTCTATGCCACGGCTAACATCATGACGAGTGGTTGCGTTGGAGCTAAAGTTAAGGGAATGACATCTGGCCATGGAAAGCAGCTCTGGTATCCTATCACGCCCCGTATTAGAGCACTCACGTTGATAGCAGCCAGATTTCCATGACATACACGTTTTTTCTATGAGAATCCCTCGGATCGAACGGATGGCATTACCAAAAAGGTTAAATCGAGGCTGTTGCCGGAATTTCTTAGGCTCATATCTTGCAGGTTCATTCCAGCCGTAGCATAAATACGTGCATGTATATATATATATCTAACCTCAAGAAGGAACGATATTACAGATACAGTGCCTGAATAAGGATGAAGAATGGCAAGTCTCAAAAGGAGCATTCCTTATAGGATTACTCTTCATCTCCAATTCGTCGTCTGTTCCCCTGACATAGAATTCTGCTCCGCTCAAGACTAGGACTCTACTCAGGTAGTGAAGGTAGGGATGGAGGAGCACATTGATTTTCAAACGTAGCCTTTGACATACAAACCGTTACTCGCTGTTTCTATTTCTATTGCATACCACTTCCCGTCTTCCTTGCCCGATATCAGTCACAATAACAGTTCCAATGGAGTAGCCTGCCCTCCCTTCTCCCCAACTCAGAGCGATGTTCACCGATTGTCCATAGCGTCAGCCAGGACCCAAAAGAATACGTCAACAAGTAGGGGCCTGCCTCCTGTAGTAACAGATTCCTGATTCACCACAGCGCATGCCAGTCCTCGTTATTGTGTTGATCCAAAACCAGCGATCGTCCCCTTCAGGTGTCACACTCCTTGTTATACTTCAGCTCTCCAAATTCAATTTATCTAGCCTTTAACTGCTCCGGACCAGACTGGACATCAAAGATCGCCGCGGGATATCAAGCAAGTAAGTCCAGACGCGATACGTGGAAGAAAAGACCCCATTGCGACAAAGTTCAGTCCTTATTATGTATCGCTGAACTCAACAATCTCAACTACCGGCAGGGCACCGCGGGCGCCAATCATCCAGGGGGCATAGGTCCACGAGGACAAAATATATCGAAACGAAATAAAAATAAAAATAAGATCAGAATCAAAATCAAAAATTTGAAAAAGGGGGTGGAAAATTCAATGTGCTCATGGATAGCGCTCGAGCTCCTCAACGCATCCAATCCATTATCTCCTCGGGCTCCCGCTACCGAGGGGCGTCCGGCGCTTCGCTACGCAATGCTACGTGGCTGCGACGTGGGTCGGCATAGTAATGGATGGACGGAACGTCAAGGCGGCGTCTGCTCTGCCCTTGCCCTGGGCACAAAGAGACGACGGGTGGGGATATTCTCCGAGAAGTTCAAATCCCGGCGTAACGATCAGAGATGCATAGCAATAGTACATACGTGTAGATGGGTACTGCATTGATACGAGGGATCGCTAATGCATACCTACAGACCGGATAGAGATATGGGTGAGGGAGGTGGGTATATGGATACTAGTTAGTATTACACAGCTTTGCTTGTGATTCTTAACACCTATTTGACCTTATTTCTCATATTGAGCACTATCTATGTTGTGACATATATCGGATCGGGTATATGTGTGCGCAATGGTGTGAATAACCATGTCAGGTGACAGCAGCAACGACAACGAAGTAGTGATCCGCGACCATGGATCTTGGTACGTGCTACATAACAGGGCTATATACCGATGACATTCTGTCCTGTAAGAGTCGCATCGTGATCGTCCTTACTGCCGCGCCAAATACAGTGGAACCGAGGTACGCAACACGTAAGCACGCTCCCATATCTAACAAGACCGATCTGATATAAGCAGCGCCGTCCTCTCTGCGGCAGCCGGGTGAGATAAATCTGCTTCGGTTCTGAGCGCGAATAGACGGCCACGGCAATTTCATTTTCAAGACATAGTAATGTCAGAGGGGTTGTCCGAGCGAAGGGTGGAGTAGACAACCTGCCAAGGCAATTCCATCACTGCAGTCTTACTGACAGCAGAGATCAGTGGGAAGAAAAGCTTGGCTGAGAGAAGGAAATTTCTATTAAGCATGAAAGCTGCTTTTAGATTGCCTGTATCTACCTGTACTGTATGTATGTATATGCATGCACCTTGCGAAATTCTACCAATAGCGCCCAGGTTCCGAGACTAGCCCAGGTCTCAATGGATGGGAACCTTGTAGCCTTGACCCTCGCAATGCCCAATTATTTCTAAGAAAGATGTAGCAACCCTTGCAGCGTCTGATCTCGAAGCGGGGGCTCTGCTGTTCGAACCAGTTCACTCGGCTAACATGCATGGTAACGGGGCTTGATCACCTCCTTTTACTCTCTCCTACAATAGTCTTGTCCTTCACTACCCAACCGCAACGTTCGAAGACGTTCCTGAAACTCCAGATGCAATGACAATGAAACGTAGAAAATATAATGACAACAAGGAAAGCGAAAATGGTTAGGAATCAGGGAATGCTAAATGCTCCTACAAGCCCGTCTTATTCGAAACGCCCATCCACCGATTGATCATATGCTAGTCCATAAATGTATAGATCATTATTGAAAACACCAATCTTCAACCATCGCAGCTTGCCGTTGCTTCTGTGAGAGGGTGACTTGTGTTTTGGGGTGGTCCACGACCTCTTGAGGCGTTGGCAACCAGTCATAGCCAGAAGTGCGCCCTCGCGAATATTGTCTAGGCGTGTAACTGAAGGTGTCCTCGGCACCATAATCGCATCGCTCTAGACACAAAACTCCTCCACGTACCGGGTCACTTGACAGAGCTACAACTTCTTGACCGGCTCCAGCAAAAGACACACCGGCAATTTCACCGAAGACATCGATTGTCTGCTTGGAATCAAAGGTCTGTGCATCGATGATATTGATTACGTCAGCTTCCTCGGCTGCAAGAAGTACTCGTTTGCCAGAGCCGAGTGGAGAGAAGCGTAAGCTCCGGACACCCGCCATTTCGGTTCTTATTACAGCGACGCTGGTGCTCTTGCCTTTGGTGTTCGACCATTTTCGAGCATCCCATATCCGAATGCTTTTGTCTTGATTACCAGTAGCTACGGTCCAACCATCTGGTGCCCAATCACAAGCGAAACCAAAGTCTCTATGTCCCTTGAGACTCTTGAGGATATCCCCTGTCTCGGCGTCTGTAATGTCAACATCTTGTGAGTCGCCAACCATAACACGGAGTCGTTTGTCCGGGCTGAGGGCGGTACAGTTGATCGCATGACCGTACATCTTGTCAAGTATCATTTCATTCCTGGTCAGGTCTATTATTCGGAGCGCATAATCATTCGAAGCAAAAGCTGCTAGTGGTGTAGATGAACGACGCGACAAATGGACCTGTATGTGGTTGGTAATGCCGCTAATATGATCGGTGAGTCTCCCATCGTAGTAGCGGGATTCATCTTCGGTTTCAATGGGACGGTACCGATAAGTTCCGTAAAAGCCGCCGGTGACTAAGATTCCCTCCTCTGCTGCTAGTGTAGAGATCGAGGCATCTTCATTGTTTGTAAACTTCATAGCAGTCTTGACATGCCCTGTAGTAGGATCCAGCTCCCGCACGGTATCGGATACAGAAGGATAGTAAACGGCCGTACGAGAAGCACAACCTAGGATGTTGCGCAATTGAAAGTGCAGCAAACGAACATCAGTCCTCAAGTCCATGCTCCGAAATCGGAAGTAGTTTTCGTGGCGCCTCAATAACTTGTCAGGAAGAGAAGGGTCCCAACGGTCTGTTTCAGAATTGTTGGTATAGTTGCGAAAGGTCCTAGAGCGGCATTTTCGCGCCCAGCTCCTGGTCACACCTATATCCTGCCAATTGATGCCTTGTATGTCGCATTCATCGCCTTTCAGGTCGTCGTACGTAATCCTTGTCTGCTCTGTTTTCGTTATGCTGAGTTCGTTGTGTGGGGTACCTCTTATATCCTTCAACTGATTGTGCCTTTTGTACCACCGCCAGAGCCGCAAAAAATCGAGAGAGTTGTAGTTACCGGGCATCAGCATTCCAGGGCTGGAACTAGTCAACAAGAGAGGATAAGGCTCAAATCCGTCCGCACCTAAGCCGAAGACATCTTGCTGGTTTACAGCTGCCTGTAGCGCCGGTAGAGGAATATCCACAACAATAGGATCAGTGACGGAATCAACTACTAATGGCTGGGATATCACATTGCCTGCGAAGGCGTCGGCGGCGTCAGGTCCTAAAGGTGGATCTAGTAGCGGCAACGCAGATGACTGGTCGTCGATTTCTTCCATGTCGATATTGTATAGAGGCGCGCCACCTTCTTCGGCGTCTATCATATCATAGTCGATGTTTCCTGTGAAATCCGTACCATCGGCTTCGGTATCTTCAGTGGGAGAGTGGTAGTGATTGTGTGTATACCCGGGGATATGGGGTAAGGAAGTTGGTTCAGGACTTTGAAAATCCTCGTCATCTATAGAGGCGCCTATATGATAGGGCGAAGGTTCTGCAGTCGATTCAACTGAGTGAATCTGAGAGGGAACATCCCCTTCTATGGCAGGGCGGTCGGGCTCAATGGAGGAAGAGCCTGGTGGTGAATTTTGAGAGCGCATCCTCTCAAGCCTCTATGGCGGCGATTTATTGGTCTTAGTCTGACAGGTGAGAGCGCGAGCTGGTTTATCGAGCTCAATCCAGACTAACTGTCTCGGGCAAGCCTGAGAGAGCTGCGATGGCGAGAAACACACAAGCCTCCTAGGTAGCATGTGTGGAAGGCGTTGCTTTTCTTGAGACTATCAACGATGCGCGTTGCGCGCGCAAGATGACACTTGAGGTACCGTAGGCTGGCACGCCACCGTTGAGATCCTGGCAGGTTGAATAAGCTTGTGTACTTCTCTTGCAGCCGGCGGAATGGAAAACCCCCATAAACAGGGAAAAGGACATAGAAGGCACCTAGAGGGCAGAAGCGCTGTGTCAGAATCCCATATTGAGTGACAGCAGGTAGTTATTATTATATAAGAACACTCGCGGGCGTCTGACACGCAGAGTGGCAGGGGAGTGGGCTAGGCTGATGGGGGGGAAATCTGCGGGAGCGATGACGATCTTCTGCTTGCGACCACTTTGGGATAAGCTAGCCGGTCCGAGGCTCTCCACGTAGATTCTCGGTATGTACTCCAACTGGGGCTGATAGGGCCTGAGGATCCCGGCCCAAGTGACTGCCCAGGACGGATCAAACAGAACATGCATACCAGGAGGACGAGGGTTGTCTCAAGAGCAACATACACTACCTAGTATACTCGATGTCGTCGCAGTGCATGTGGAGGACGGTATATCGGCGAGTGGTGACGCCGCGTTATAGATGGCCAAAAGACAGATTCGCGAGTCAATGTAAGGTGGTAGTGGTGGTGGAGGAGCAAGAGGGCGAGGGGTTTGAGAGGGATACACTAGACATGCGCATAATGTGAAGGTCGTCGAGATGGCTCATGCCAACTAACCTATCTAGACCAGGAGCATGCGCATATACACACACTACTTATTAGTTGTAGTACGTAGTGCGCATATACAAAGCCGCTGACGAGAGACGGACGACCGGTAGGCAGGCAGACAGGCAGATAGATAGACAGATAGACCGATAGACAGACAAGGGCATGCGAAGAGCGATGTTGTCCATAAATACACGTAGATAGATAAACGGGACGATAAACGATTTAACCTTCGAGTGGATGAGCGACAATAACGACAAATGTGCACACACAGTACTTACTTACCTATCTTTTTCTTCCTGTCTTTCATGTACGTAAGATAGACAGAGTAATATCTACTGTATGTACCTAGGTGGCCCCCATGTACCAGATGAGGTACCATGCTGGTAGGTAGGGTCAAACTGATCACCGGGGGCAGCAGAGGAGCACAGCTGTGATCTGTATAGTGCCCGGCTTAAGTGTGGGCAAGCAGGGCAGGCAGGGCAGGCAAGGGAGGGGAGTAGCAGGGTAGGTCGTGTACTGAGTAGATTTTGCTTGGTGTCGATGTTGCGTGGATGAACAGCGGGAATGCAGATGGCGCTCGAGATGGCGGAGTGTGCATACAGTTGGTGCAGGTTGGTGCAGTAGTGCATGAAGGTGGGCGGACAGGCCCGCCTCATTGGCTTCGAGGGTCTCGGGTGGAGTTGCTGAGGAGCTGTGCTGGAGTCGAGGATGAACCGGGAGTCCCCATCTACAGCAGGGAATGACAGGGCGGAAGACAGGAGATGCCAGACAGCCCCGACTCGGCCTTCTCATAGGCTCCTTCATACAGTGCTACCCAGGTAAGCCAAAGTGGCTACAGCAGGTAGGACAGGTACTGTAGATAGGTAGGTAGTACCTGGATAGGCACCTACACTTCACCCACCTGACACAAAAACTACCCGTCACCTTCGGTGCAGTTACCTGACGTTTCTCATTGCAGAAAAGGTAAATAGTAGGTAGGTAAGTAGGTAGGAAATACCCAGTAGGGACATAGCTTTGTCAAATTCAAACAAACAACGAAGCACCCTCCTCTTCGAAAACACTGATTACTTGAACAGGACAGGAAGATATGCGCAGGCCGTCAGTATAAAGGCACCTAATAAGGAGTAAGTATGTGGGCTACCTACTAAATAGGAGGTGGTGAGGAGATCGGGCAAAATACATCAACAGGTGACGTTATCATCACATAGTGCACATTGTTGAGGTGCACCAGACTCACACTACGCAACACACCAACACTCGCTCACTCTCTTACATCCGCCAAAAAAACCCTCGTATCGAGTCAGTCAGTATACGTTGTAGCCCGGCTAGGCGCTGGTCTTTTTCCATCTCCAGTCGCCTCGCTGTCGTTATTTTCTCACATCAGAAATAACGCTGACCGTCACATATCAATATTTGACAAATATTGGACGGGATGGACTCGCTCGCACAGAAACCTGTCATCTTTTTTGGTACTTTTGTATTGTTCCTCGGTCTCGCTTGTTTTTCTTCTTGTTTCTGAAATTGCTGCTGTTTGTCTCCGCCAGGCGGGCTCCGCGCAGTCTCAAATTATAACTCTCCGGAGAGCATTGTTCCAACTGGCTGGTTCCGACTCGTCGCTGGCTGGGCTGGGCTGGGCTGGCGTCGAAACCCACGGGTCGAGGATGGATGACTTATCTATCATCTGGGCTGCCCGGGCCTGACCGGCGTTCCCGCGACTATCATTGGTAGATAAGATGCTTCCTGTGGTTCATCGAACAGGTCGCTTACTGAGGGCCGCGGGACGCATCTCGCAACTCGGCTCCCTACGATGCACAACCGCTTGCCTAGGAGGCCGGCTGAGGGCCTATGAGTATGAGTACGTACAGTAGTATGTGCGCACGTCTTTCGGCGGGTGATGTATCATTTTTTCGACCCCCAGCAACCGTTGCAGTGAGGCACCTATCACTCCGCGACTCGACCAGTGACTCGATCGATCTCTGTTGACAGATGGGATACCTTGCCTTTGTTCGGCACCGCTTCGCCGCGCGCGGGGGGAAGACGAACGCAGTCCCTCCCGAGGGCACTGTCCGAGACTCTATCGTCCATCATTGGAACCCGTGTATGCAGTTCGAGACAACGCGCTTAGTATTGGTCTGGCATTGGTGATCCTGCGCCCATGACCAGCCGACAAGCCACTTGGGCGGAAAGTACAAGTACACCATCTACTACCTAGATACCCATACTACACTACTAGTAAGTGCTGGCAGTCTAGCCTACTGGCATGCAGTGCTCGTTGCTGAGGCTTGCTGGCTCGCTTGTAGACTGACAACTGATCTTGACAAGTGGGAAAAGCCACACAGCGTAGCTGACTATGCAGTGTGTACTGTGTGTCCCTAGGCATTGGTAATCGAGAGAGTAATGCTGGTTATGGCTTCTGCGGCTCATCCCGTCGCTGTCTCGGGCCCACCCAGAGTGCCCTGGAGCCCAACAACCCTCCATTCAGCGGTGCGATAAGTTGCTACCTATCTCTATTTCACAAGCCCTGATGCCTGCTCATCTGCTTCTACAGCCAACCGCAAGACACGGGTACCAGCATTAGAGGACTCGGCATCTATGGATTTCCGGGTCTCCCACGTCTGTGACTGGCAGCTCTGACTGAGCCGCCAAGTCACCAAATAGACACCGACCAAAAGTACCCGCTATACCTACGCCCAATCCTAGGCTGTCTTCGAAGCTGGTCATTTCCGGACGCTTGTGTTTGAGAGAGGTTCACACGACTTGTCTGCCGCGCCTATGACGAGCGCGAACATTGGCCTGGGTGTTCACGCTCCCAGAGATTGTAATCGAGGAGATACTCTGATATGTCTACGCAATGGCTAGTCGAGCGCTCACAGCGTATCATCACTGCCACTTGTGGGCTCGGCTATATGCAATAAGGGGCTTCTGATCTTGCATCGATCCGAAGCATTGATTACTGTCAGTAATATCGGTTGCCGGTTTATATCGCTGATACCCCACGCCCTGTCAAAATCAAATGCATATACATAGTATGTATGTACACGCAAGTGTCCTGAAGGGCAGAGTTCCTGAACGTCGAAACAGAGGTATCTACTTGTTGAAGAAACGATTTACTTTTGCCGCGCTACCCTCGCGTCCTAACTACTACCCTCATGCAGAACAGCGAGAAAGCCACGAATGATACGATAGCTTGGTAATCAAACAAGACTTTCTGGGTGGGTTATGTGACAGGTCTGATTTCTGAGCTCAGAACAATGCCTGTCCGCTCACATCATTCAATCAACTCCATCCGCGACAGGGAAATGATCATCCAATCCCAATTACCGGGCCCGGTAGAGTGGTTCGACCCTTCGCCAGGCTGGAAGAATCTTTATAAATCCGTCCTCGGTCGTGTGCTGCGAGGGCTTGCTAGCGCCGCCACGGGCTGCTTAGACCAATGTCGCCATCTTGGTAGAGGACGTCCACGTTCCGCAAACCTCTTTCACGTGGCCAGCAGCCAAAACGTCGTGTTACTCCGACAGAGGCTGGTCGGCCGTACGAGGGTGACGCCAAAAACCGCCCACCTGGTTGGGGGTGGGAAGCCTAGCTTCTAGAATGTAGCTAGCCTACGACTGTGACCTACGCAGTATGTAGGGCGACTCGAATCTCAGAAGTGCATAGACGCTCTCATTCAATATTAACAGCCTCACTGTAGAAAACTTGTAGCGATAAACCGGGTGAGTGGGCATATTGGTGGGAAACAAATTAAGAGAAGAAAATTATTGGGAAAAGACTACAGTCAAGTTGGAGGCTCACAATCGCATTCTCCTACCCTAGTACGGAGTATGCTCGGTCCAACGAAAAAAGACCCATCTGCCAATGCCACCACACATCACCAAAATCTGCTGCTCTAAAAACACAATGAAATAACTCAACAAAACCAGAAAAGATTCCATCTGAAAATAAAGCCTTTAAATATTCAGCTCCTTCAACTCTCTTATTTTTCGTATTTTTCTTGATTGTTTGACTGGCGCTTGAAGTAGTAGTGTTTTTGGTGTTTTATATGGGATGGATGGGTCGTCACTTGTTGGACCGACTCTGCCCTAGCAAGGGTATCTAGTTCTTTTGTTTCGTGGGGGGGTTCAACGTGTAACCAAGGGCTGTCGAAACTTGGTCTCTATATGAATACTCGCGCAGATCGACACCGAGCACTCTTTCTTGCTGCTGTTCTATGATTGGTTGGTAGGAGCTGAGATGAGAAACGAGTGAACCTCGGTACCAACAACAGTGACGACGAGAGGCGTGACGGCTCATCCCAGATATTACACACAAAACACTGCTATTTCAAGCGCCGATCAACCAACCGGGAAGAATAAGAAAATGAAACGTTGATGAGGTAGCAATTTGAAGCCTCTATCATCCTTTTCTTATATCATTTACGCAAAGCATATTCTATCTATCTAATATCATATTAGAAAAAAGTAGCGTATGGGACGTGGGCCGTTCCTTGTTGGAGTCGCTCTGCCAGGCAGACATATAGTTGGCGGCCGAGTTACGCCGTCGAAGAACAATAGAATAGCTACTGAGCAGATTCAGGAGATAGAAAATTTTTTTTATGAAAATTAATAATAAGAAATTAGATAGAAATAAAGACAAAGAGGCCAAGCCAAGCAGGGATGCCCGTGTACGAAGACGCCGTGACATGGCGACGGCTACACTCGCACAACTGCTCTTTTCATCCGGTTTGTCTTTGTGTTCGGTGTTGCAATGTGAGCATACAATACACTGGCCCGATCGATCGATTGGTCAAGTTTCACTGCACCAGCATTACCTACATTGTGTATCGAGATACGTAGATGGCTAGCCAAGTGTTCCCTTGCTCATGGTAGTACCTAGCCCGCATACTTTGTTTGATCCGGTCCCGAAAACTTGTATCGTCCCATCACGCTCTCGCCGGTGTGTGACGGTGGCACGATGCGTTAACTACTAAACTCAGGCTTTTGCCTTCAACCTTCACTGTTGTATATGAGGCACATCGATTAACATGCTAATGATAATACTTGATGGAATTAAGCTAAGTGTGGTATAATATATATATAGTCATGTACAGAAATTAACATACGAGTTCCGTTACGCCACATTCCATGCCACTGCATCCTATATATATAGACAGCGCTACTAGCCTATTCCAAGGAAGTCGCTAAGCCCACGAAATAATTATGTCACCTACCACCTTCCTAGCGAAACTGCCTGAGCAGTATTCTCCCAATGAAAAGACCCCTCACTCGCCCGTGATTCTCTCTTCCTCACATATTAGGGTAGAATTGATCATCGTATGGGTGCTGAGATAATGTGCTCATCCCTCTAGACCAGTTGCCGTTACCTGCAACGCTTTCTCGCGAAGCCCAGAAATTGTCATCTTTCATCCGACGCTCGCGCTCAAACTCGGCCCATCTCCGCATTTTAATTTTGCTGCTGTCAAACTCGCCCTCATACTCGATCCCGGCTTTCTTGGTCTTTTCACCTGCTGTCTTTCGAGTATCACCCCAAGAGAAATCGTCGAATTTCCAAAAAGCGTAGGCAGGAAGAACGAAATTCCAGATGGGAAGGGACAGGAGATAGATGAACATCCACACCACGTAAGTCCAGGAGTGAGCCGTTACCACGATAAGAACCGCAGGCAGACCGAGAATCAGAGCCAGTAAGACAAGAGGGATAACCTGCACGGTTGGCCCGACAATGGATATGATAACTACCGTCATGTTAGCAATGCTGGACAGCTTTGGGGATTGGAAAATAATCTTACCAACATAGAGAGTGAAAGCAATAGCAGCTGGCAGCACAAGAGTACCAATCAAATCAATGAACACAATGAACTGCATACTGAAACAAAAGGTGCCACAAAGATCTTTGACGAGAACCAATTCCATAAGATTGTGGACGGTTGAGTTGATCCATCTTCGACGCTGCGAAAGTAGTACGCTAAATTCGTCTGGAACGGTTGTCTTGCAAACGGCCTGCGGAACAAATACTTGTTTACGCTTGGGGAAGGTTCGTAGCATAAGAGTAGTCAAGTATCGATCCTCGCCCAGCAGCAATAAATTTTTGGTGTGTAGAGTATCGACCACATTTTCGGAGTAGTGTTCGACGATATCAGGATTGGCCAAGATCGGAACCCAGAAATTTTGGGCTTTGGGGGCCTTGATGCGGTACATGCAGAAACAACCAGGCAAACAGGTAACACCACCGAAGCAAGATTCAAAAGACTTGGCTTGGTGATGAGAAATGAAGTACTCAAACACCTGTATGGCTGTCACCCAGCTCTGCTTCTTGTTGGCGATCTTGGTTTCACCACATAGACCCATAATGTCAGGGTCCCGTACCAAGGCGCACAGCATATGGGTCAAGCTATCAGGGAAGATTTTGGTGTCGGCGTCAACCATCAGAACCGCTTCATAGTAATCAGGTGATATGCCTGTGACCTTCCAGAGACCGTTGAACATTTCAAACTCCAATTCTGACATGCGTTCATCAAACATGACTTTCTGGAGGAACGACATCAGAATGATTTGACTGTCGCGCTTTCCTCTGTTACCAGGCTTGGCCTTTGTAGCCTCGTCAGGAGTACCACATTTGACAATAAGCATCATTGGAACCCTCTGCTGTTTGTCCACCGGAATGGCGGACTTAGAGCCATAATCGTAGAAACCAGCGTAGACCTTGGCCATATTGTGTCTCTTTGAGCCACTTGCGACGGCGACGTAGGAGAAAGCCTCGACCTCCTCGGGGGGAACTGTATGATCTTTCATCATCCCTAGACAAACGTCAGGTGTCGACACTGCTTCGCCTTTGCCCTTGATTAGACCGTCGCAGATAACAAGAATGACCTTGTGGCTGTTAGGATAATCTGTCATGGCAATGGAGTCTAAGGTAGTTCGGAGGCCAAGCTCGCCTTCGGAGTATGCTGTAACCAAACAGATGGAGTGAATGAGAGGGAAACCGAACGGTTGGTAGTCAGAAGGTGGCTGAGGAACGACGGCATCATGAATAAAGCCGGCAGGGCCGGAACCAAAACCATCCATAGGAGTCGCGGTACTACCATACGTGTCAGACCGAAGCATGCTGGCCCTGCTGTCATTTCCTTGTCTGTACATCGAAGTAGGGTGAAGTAAGGGTCCAGAAGATGCCTGGCTTGCCATGGTGGTAGGTTGCAATGGCCGAGCGCTCCTTTCGCTGCCAGGGCCGTATACAGCTGAAAAACGCGACGTTGTAGGCAAGAAAGTGCTGGTACGCTTGCTGATTCTATCGGAGCCACCATAGCTACTGCTGATGTCTCCGGGCATTCGCACCGGCGCACGATATATATCCTCACTCCAGTCCTCAATTTGGCGGTTTCGTTTCTTCTTGTCCGCAGACTGCGAGGTCTTGGCCGCCGCGTATTTGCGGCTAATAAACCATTGGAACAAAAGTGCCAATCCAAACCTTGCGGCAACCACAGACAAAATCAGGGCCAAGGATACATAGAGGACTACCTTGGACGCAATGCACCCGACAGTCTCTGTGTCTACAGTCCCAACTTTGATAATTTCTTCGAAGCATTCGGCTATTCGCTTGTCGTCGGCATTGGAAAATGCCCTAGTAACGTCGCGTCCACGAATGGCAGCGTTGGCAGCCGTGCTTTTATCTCTCAACTCCTTGAAGCTGTCGGGGATCTTTACTTCATCCTCGTTAAACCAATTCAGAAGATCTAAATCGAGAACCTGACCGGAGTATACAATTAAGTTGCGCGTGTCGTTCTTCAAGTCTTCCCAAGTGAAGAAGACGTCACCAGTGCCCTTGAGTTGTAGGTAAAATGCGTCTCGAGCTGCCTGGGTGGTATGACACGCATACCCCGTATAATACGGCCAAGTAAAGTTCGGCTTCGTTGATCCATCTTGGGAGAACGTGGTACATGGGAAATACCATGCCAACTCGCCATTGCTGTTCGTGGGAACATCAGAATTTTCAGCAGCTGTAATAAGACCTTTGCATTTTCCGTTAACATTTTGAAACATGAAGCTTCCATCCTGGCCACCAAAGCTTCTGTTTGGAATGTCATAGAGGATATTGGGGTAACGCCCATCTGGTCGAAGTGGGATGCCGTCTGCAGGTGGATGGGCTGACTTGGTTAAATCGTACGCAGTTCCGTGAAATATCATGAAGCCATCGGAAACCTCATTGATATGAAGTCGAACACCAGGAGTCGAACAAACCACTTGCGTAAAGCCGAAGGTCAAGAATCCAACGAAGGCCATGAGGTAGAGGATGATGCTGATCAATCCCATCTTTTCTCTCCATGCTCTTCGCTGCGCCTTGGATCGGAAACCACAGCAACTGAGAATGAAATCAGGGCACCAAAAAGTAACCACAGCACAGTAGACATTCCATATACTTGGGGGCCGGATTGTCTCCTTGGGCTTGCTCCGCTTCGAGTCCTTCGCCAACTTTGCCTTATGGCCACTGGAACGTCTCCGACGCGAGGCGTGAGATCTTGCATTGGCCTTTTCCAAGTCATCGCTACGTGGTCGTGGCGGTGAGCTGTCCGAAGTCGCGCCTATGCTTCGTTCTCCCGATAGTTTGGCGCTGCTTTCAACGTCTTCGTAAATCGGGTCATTACCGGTCGAGGAAGGAAGAGTATCCATTTGAGCAGCATGCTTTCGGTAATGATAATTAGGGTGGTCTTTGTCTATTCTATTACGTTCAGGGCGTATTAGGCTCCTTTTACGCGTCGGAACTCCATGCCCAGGAGTTTGATCAATCGTTGGCGAGAGAGGTTGCCCATCTGGGATCACCTCTTGATTGCGAATTGTCTCGGGGAAAGAATTTCCCGAAGCAACGCGTTGGTGTTGATGGGAAGGGCGTCCAGTGACGGGGAAATAATTGCCAGTCTCGACATCATTCGGCCGATTGCGTCGCGATGGAGACTGTCGATACGCATTTCGCTGCTCGTACGATGGGCTTAGGGCACCGGGTCTCTCAGGGAGGGACATGTTCCTGTGTATGGGGTTGAGTTAGCAGACGACATTTTGCTTCGCTTCCGAATAAGCAAGAAGGCCCTGAAGGAAGTATTTGAAAGCCGGTAATTATGTAGGAAAAGCTGAAGGGAGCACAAACAGGAAGTTTGGCCCCTAACAAGGGACCTAACGTTGATGTAGGTGTAACCGACAAGACAATTGTGGAAGTCTACGCAAACATGGCAATATTTGAGAAAGATTGGTGATTGAGTCGACGGAGATACCACACCAAGAGACAGCAAGAGTGGTGATGGTGCAGATGGCCAATAGACACGACACGAGAACAATGGGCAAGTGTACTGTACTGACAGGTCTTGTTGTGGAGGGCAACAAACAGGGAGAGAGCCGTCGACCAGATCTCGGTGGGCAAAGAGAGATCCCTGTCGATGTTCAGGCCGTGACCCAGTAAAAGCCGGCTGGGAGCGAATGGTCGTACGAAGAAATCAATGTCTTCTGGTTAGAACCTACCAGGTAGTACACTAAAGAGTACTAGTCGCTCCCCTGTAATATTTCTGGTTTGGGCTTGCCTCGATTCGTTCGATCTTGGCGCGGGCTCTACACTTCTATGTATGTACTGTAGGGTAGTGTAGCTGGAATCGAATCTAGCCAAAGCACGCGATGTGGCTCGATGATCGTATTCGACGATCGTGTTCAAAAGTAGCGAGCAGCTGTCGAGGTTGCTATTTAGAATGATGATAGGACAATGCGACAGTCAATAAGCAGACGGCAAGCGCCTCGGATGTCCTCCACAGTACTTGCTGAACACGCTGGCTGTGGACTGAGTGTAAAGTACTCATCAGGCTCGCCGAACGCAAAACGGGGCGATGGATGACGGGGCAAGGGGAGGCGACCGCGGGAGGAATACGATGGCTGACAGTTTATGAACCGTCAGACTACCTGGTATTTGTGTAGGTAGTCTGAAATGCCTACCTTACTAGCGTGGTGATGGGATTTGACAGCTACCAGTTCAGTGTGGTGCACGGCTAGGATTGTACGATGCGGTAATTATCGTGTACTTGTACGTCGTAAGGGTGAAAACGCAATGTTATACATTAATGAAAGCGAGGCGAAGACAGTCAAAGGTTCCAGCTGATTATAGAGAGGCGAACGAATGGAGGTCGGAATTGCAAAGCACAACACAAAAGCGGAAGCGAACGGTAATGACAAGTCCACGTTAGGGAGCAGCTGATGGTGAAAGAGGAAGATACGATGGCCTGGCCTTTCCTAGAGGGTCAATAGAGAAATGTGTGGCCACCTCGAACAACTTGCTCGGAGGTTGGCCCGGGCAGTAGTCGGTCGCCAATTAAACCACACACACGCCCTCGGCCACCTAAACTCTGCCATTTCACCTACCAATAACACATCCAAATAAAATAGGAAAAATTTAAAACTTAGTATATATATAGATCTTACTATAATAATTCGTAAAATATTTTTTTTAATTTTTTAATTTTATTTTTTTATGCGTTATTAAAGGTTTAAATATACTTAAAAATTATGTTTTTAGGTATAACTTCCCTTGCTTATAAAATACGCTATATTGAACTTGGTAATACGGAACCTCCATATATAGATAAAGAATGCTTTCGTTTAAGAGCTTACATGATTTTAGATTTATTGTAATTTATTTGGTCGTGTTATGGTTGATTGAAATAGTAGCATTTAGGGGGGTCGGGAGCATGTGTGTGGTTTAAAGGCCGACTGGGGACTGCCCGGGCAAAGGGGCGGCGGTACCTGCTTTACCTTAGGTAAGGTACAATGCTCAGGTGCCCCAGCCTTTCAGTATTTTCAATTTTGCGGCGCAAAGCGGGCGGTATATTGTAGGGGGCGGTATTCCCTGGGAGGTTTGTATGGCACTTGGGAGGCCGACAAAATGGACAGGTAGACAGCCAACTAACCTATTTAGGTATGTGGGTAGCTAAAGTGAGTATTTGCCGGGTCTTCGATATTGTCTCACTAGGTACACCAGCCAGTTTATATACGACTGGAATGTACCTATGGTCTAAGTCATTAAAGAGCTACAACTGCTGCTGCCTGCCACCAATTACTGTAATGGGCTGGTAAGGGGTTTTACGCAAATGAAGTTAAAAATATTCTGCGACGAAAGTAAAGGTAAGTGAGAGCGTCGACCTGTCTTTCCCAAGCAGATGGTTTGTGAGTTACTAGTGTAGTACTGCTGGGTTGCCCGGCGACTGACAATGTTGTCAGGGGACCTCTGTCGTCATCGCGGGGATCTCGTAGGTACCATCGGTTTCAAGATGGTACCCTGTAGCCCTTTTTCCTATCAAATCTTATCATCAGCCAAGATTGAAACGCAGTGATACTCAATCAAAGAGTATTTTTACTTATTATAGACTTATACGCTTAATGTCGTCGTTCAGACTTGACTATAATCTGCCATATCATCCAACGTCGCTTTTTGGTGGTACTGATATACTGTAGTAGGACCATACTGAGTGTAAACACAGTGACACGGAGAAATCATAGAACCGAAATACATATGTACATTGATTTAAACGTATGAAAGCCAATCTGTACCTTTATGCTCGAGTATCTTGACATCAACAACTCGACCGCCAAATACCTCGCCATCAAGGTGAAACACGAGCAGCACCGCCTTCTTTCAATAGAGAAATCCGAGGCCAGTGGTTGTAGGGATATAGAGTGATCATCATGCAACTACCGCGTGCGAACTCGCTTTTGCCAAATCCAACTTGATTTAGCCCCGTCTGTCTGTGACAGCTAGGAGTACACAAAAGCGCTACATTCTTGTTGGAGGCTTAGTCAACCAATGTACGTAGTAACAATTCCAATACTCCTGCGTCCCGACCATCCGCGCTGGCCGTGTCGGAGGTTTAGTGTAAACGGCGGCAGTTCTGACATAGAGTGGCACTTAAGCATGTTATACATCCAATGGAAGAGCATGGGTAGTCCTGGTATGGAAATGGAAAACGATATCGAAGCAACTTATCTCTCTGTCTTGTGTAGATAAGTGGATGAATGCTACTGAGACGTTGCCCCTCAAAATACCAATGTGATGGGCTTGGGCGAGCGTGCGTCTTGTCACCTCGTATGAAGTAGGAAATATGGAGTACTCAGGTACGAATATAATACGTACACGAAGAAAGAAGGACGAATAGGGTAGGTAGTTGCTCATAAGCGGACGAAATGGACACCGAACGTTGCCAACTGGGGGGCCGTACTGCAGTAGTCAGGAGTGAAGGAACTGCCGAATGTGGCTGTCACCAGCAGTCATTTGTTCCAACTCGGTGACTGCGTACTCCTCGCTGTCACCCGAAAGAAGTCCAGAAGGCAGCTCACAAGAAATATTCTCTTGGATGTTTATATTTCCTCACCTAGCTGCTCATCTGAACAAGAAGAACTAGGTGACAGTCATGAAAGTCAATGGTTGCGGATGGTCCATAGATCCGACCGATGGAGAGGATCCGCCGAGCCCACTGATGCACTTTGGTGGATTGAATACGAGATCTGTTGCCAAGATAGCTCCGTCTCTCCCTCCCTTCCTCTACTAGATACTTAAGTACGTCTTGGATGTCTTGCCTGTATTCTATTTTAGCATCTCGAGCAACCCGAACGGAGTGCCGACAGGAAAAAGCATTGTTCTGAATGAGTCTGACTTACTAAAAGCGTATATTGGCTGCATGCGGCCATGACGCGCGAATATAGTGACATACAGCTCAGAAGACAGCTGAGGCTGATACGGTGACTTAAAGTCTTAGACAGGCTTCTAGTCGAGGTACACAAGCACATGTACGGTTTTCTAGAAGCTTGTCGTACACATACATAGTAGACACAGTAACACTGTGAAACCCAATGTACCGGTTGGTTACATGGTGGTCTGCATACAATAGCGTTGCAAAAAAATTTGACCCCTTCAATCCGTTCTACTACTAAACCAAGTGAGGTTAGGTTTTAGCAGCACGTGGGCCGTGCGCCTCGACGCTAAGACTCCATTCCTCGACTTAGTACGCTCAGCCTAGCATACATAGAAATCAGAGCCAATGCGGGCACCTATGATCTTTACAATGGCCAAAATAAGTCGGCAGACTAGTGAACTGATCTCATCAAGTTGAGATGTATACTACTTTGATGCTGAGGGGTAAGTTGATTATGGCATGAGATAGTATAATACAGCAGCCTACCATTATTCACGACCAACTTTAGGCAACCCCCCGCACAGCTGGTGGATGCCGTATAAAATAACAAACGATCCGCATACTACCAAGACACTGTCGAATCTGAAGCAGAGGAATAGCACGAACGAGAGTAGGCGGGGCAGGAATGGGTGAGGTGAGCTGGTGTGATACAGCTTTATTCATCATCTGGGCTCTGCCTTGTACAGCGGCCAAGAAAGGCCAGGAAGCTGAAGGAGAAGAAGAAGCTCTACTCACTGTGGTGAACGCCATATAGTCTAAGCTGACGAGACTCTCATCCCGATCAAGCCGATATAGTACATGCATACTATATAGTATCTGTGCACCTTTGCAGGCCGTCCGCCCGACACATTTTGATAGACACTGATATTTTGACGAGGTGGACTGGAATGCCATTATATCAAGGCAATTTCATGAACCCGTGACGTGTTCATGGAGCATACTACAATATACTACTAGGTATGCGTAGTACTGAGCGCGTAATGGTGCTCGTAGTCAAGCTTTTTGCTGGGTTAACTTGAAGCTTGATACGGAAGAACATGCAAAGACACATGCCACTGTAGAGCCTTATTCACACAGTCGTAAGCGCACAGTGATGAACTAGCGGGCTAATACGAACAGCGCTGGGGTCTTTATTTTGTGCCTGGCATCAAATTGCGACCCTTTTAGACTTAGGATGATGATCTACGCTACAGGCCGTTTCTGTGATAGCTAGCCCCAGCCTTCCACAGGATCCGGTTTAGGGGGTTCCAAGCAAGTCCGAATTTTTATATGTCTCCGGGCTAAGCCTATAATAGTAGTAATATACAATCAGATGCAGTACTGGTTTATTCACACAATCGTAATTACGCTGGACACGACAATCCTTCCAAAATTGTTGGCCAATTTTAGTTCTAATTTGATCTTCATCAGTATATGTTCTCGTTCGATGTTATAGTGGAATCTGAAGGTGTATACATAACATTCGACGCTGGATGACGTTGGCAAGAGTTGGTTTAGATACCTAATAAATCAACATGCGCAGAAACTTTACACTAAAAAGGCTAAGAGGTTGGCTGAAGCGCTACGAGTAGGTGTAGGTAGCTAGCCTAGGATCTACTGTCCGTAGCTGAAGCCACTTGGCGGCGCCGTCACACCGTCCAAGGTACAGCTACTGGAATGCTGGGTACAGAACCTTGGAGGAGACCCTGAGAGCTGATAAACTTAGCGGTGTTAGGTAGGTCACCCAGGCACCTAGGGTCTCTACGACCAGGTAATTAGTGCCTGGGTAGGCAGAAAGGCAGACAAAAGACGGGCAACCTGCAGGCAGGAAGACCCTACCTAGGGTCTTCCTACTTGACCATAAGCCCCTTAAGACATATGCAGTCAGCGCCCTGTACTACCTATTAACACCACCCGCCACCACCACCACCTAAACCTTGTATCTACACCACGGCTACTACTACTCCCACCAGCCGACTCACCTCTGCTGCTGCCACCGCTGTTGTTGTGTTGTCGTCGTTGTTGCGTTGCGTGATCGTCTGACTTTGTAGACAGTGCTGTCGTGCTCCTTTTGTTTGGCCACTCTTTGGACCTCCAAACACTCAATTCGAGTCACTTTGAATCATAGCCACGGTCATCTTCGTTTCGCCTAGCACGATACCTCTTCAGCGTTGCCAGCTATAATTGTGTTGTTGCCTGTCATTTCTCCTGACGCATTTTCTTTGTTGTTGAGAAGTATTAATTCGCATAAAAAACACCACATAGAGAGAGAGAGCGCGCCCGTTGTCCATACGTCGATACCAGCCCTACCGCTACCGTTACCGCTACCGCATTCGCATTTCTTTCCCGTTCATCAGTACCACCGATACTACGCACGCATCTATCCTTCCGCGCGGCGGAACCTCGCTTCGTCCGGCCACCAAGTCGCTCCACATCGTACAGTATATAACACATAGTCCGCCGACTCCCGTCGCACGCGCGTCCGTCGCCCCTCGCGCTGGGTCGTGCTCGTCCTACGGTCTCGAACATAATCCCGAGCTCATGTATATGGCCGTCGTACAGTCATAATCGCGGAAGAAGGCTGCTGCTTCACGTACCACAACTCCGACCCCCGAAACACCCCCACGCCGGCATTGACCCTGACGAACTAGCATTTCGCTCTGGTGTCGTCGTCAGGGCACACCGTTGTGGGACTCTACCGGGACAGCTTGCAGCACCGCTTCCGCAATGGCGGCTGTAACAACTACGCCTCCCCCCATAGCTACGCCGTCTCCGCCGAGATCAATACAGCGAAAGCCTCTACCGGGGGCAAGTGGTTCACCAGGTTCACCTCAGTCGAGAGCATCTCGTTATCATGACTGTCAAAAATCGATAAACGCAGAGCCCAGGAGGGGGTCGCCCGTTCTCAGGAACGCCCCTACGTCTCCAGTGCAAATTAACTTCCAGCCCGAGAACTGGGCACAGCCGGCCAACGCCACTATCCAGAATGGGGAATTGCAAAATACAAGGCATACGTCCGGTCAAGATCGAGAGCTGCCGAAATCGCCCATGGCGCCCACACCGCCCCCTCATAGTCCTATGTACATTCCGGCTCAGACCCAGCATGGAGTGCCATCCCAAAAGCCAAGCATAGACAAGCCGCTACCGTCATCCTCCGCTGTAGATTTACCGCATAATACAAAGCAGGAATTCGTATCAAGTTCGAGCAATACGCATATGAGTGTTGACCACGATTATGCTAATGCTTCTGCCCCACTGGAGCAGGATGGTGAGAGTGTTCAGGGTGTGAGTCCTAGCCAGGATACGAATCGACAGAGTCGTGAATCCGACACTACCTCCAGTACCCGTCAGCCAACGTCAACAGAATCATCCGTCGAGACAAGCGCCAGTTCGCTGTCAGGGGGGCTCAACGAGATGCTGGAAAGCCAGGTATCATCGGATAACATGTCCGTAAAGGAGTCCATCATTGAGGGTACGATACCAGAAGAGCCGCCCGTCCCGCAGCTGCAGTATCATCACCAGCCTTTTCAGACTCGGGTCTCGAGCGTTCCGTTAGAGACGACGTCTCGAAATTCATCTACGCCCGATGTATCTGAAAGTGCCTTGGCTATCAATCGTCACCTGACGCCTAATTCGTTTTATGTGAGGAGAAGCTCATTGCCACGGCCGCAGTCGTCCTATTCATTGTATTCTGATCTTGGCCAACGGGGCCGCTCTCCTGCCCTTGGTGGCCCCCACGCTCGCGCTCCTTCCCAAAGCCGGAGATCGCCCGACAATAGGGCTTCATCGTACGGAGAGCTGTTGAATGTCCCTTACCCTCAGCCCGGTCCAGCTCCTATTACATTCGATAACACGTATTTACGCAATAATGTGGGAAATAACGCTTCCCTGTTGAGCACGCAGAAGACGCTTGACATGTATCGGCAGAATGTGAAAAAGACAAATGACTTCTCCATTCAATACTCCTTTGCAGTGTTCCTAATATCCACAGCACAGGAACAAGGTCTTGACTATGACGAACCTTCGCAGAGAAAATCGAATACGAAACAACAAGGTTCTCAATTGGGTGGGGTAGACTCTTCGCCGGCAGAGTTGATACGGGAAGCTAAAAGTATTCTAACAAGGTTGGCTAACGGTGGTTATCCGTTTGCCCAGTATTACCTTGCAGATGGGTACGCGTCGGGTCTCTTCAATAAAGGCAAAGAGGATTATAATGCAGCGTTCCCCCTCTTTGTTCTTGCTGCGAAGCATGGACATGCTGAATCAGCTTACCGGGCTGGATTGTGCTACGAATTCGGATGGGGCTGTAGGAAAGACCCAGCCAAAGCAGTTCAATTTTTGAGGTCAGCCGCATCAAAGAACCATCCCGGGGCAATGACAAGACTTGGAAAGGCGTGCCTATCTGGGGATCTAGGCGAAAACCGATATCGAGAAGGCATTAAGTGGCTCAAAAGAGCTACCGAAACCGCTGATACCATGTACAATTCAGCTCCATACCAGCTTGGTTTGATGTATGAGACAGGTTACGGGGACGACATCTTTAAAGACGAGAGCTATGCTGCTGAGTTATTCACACAAGCTGCTGAGCTCGGTCATGCAGAAGCTGGCTACCGAATGGGCGATGCTTACGAGCACGGGAAGCTGAACTGCCCTCGTGATCCAGCGCTCAGTGTCCATTTCTACACTGGTGCAGCGGAGCGTGGACATGCTGCCGCCATGATGGGTCTTTGTGCTTGGTACTTGGTAGGGGCGGAACCCATCCTTGAAAAGGACGAAGAGGAAGCTTACGAGTGGGCGCGCCGGTCTGCGGAGCTTGGTAAGTATTTCTATCCCGTGTTGGTGGTCTTCTTTGGGCTAATCAATTCATGGGTAGGCTTTGTGAAAGCGCAGTATGCTGTCGGATACTTCACCGAAATGGGCATTGGTTGCCGCCGCGATATTCTCGAAGCCAATGTGTGGTATGTCAAGGCAGCGGATGCTGGCGACGAGCGCGCCAAGCAAAGACTACAGGCCATCCGCTTAGCCGTAAGCGGCGGAACTCCCATGGAGGTCGCACCCCCCAAAAACGCGAAAATGAGGAAGAGCCAAGGCAAAGAGGACAAAGACTGCGTTGTCATGTAGATGGAAGATCTACAGGACACGATGAACAGGAAGCATTTCCGAGGAGGTGGTTTTCGTTTTAATTGTTTTCTTGAATACTATCTAAAACCAGGAACGTTACCTGGGTCTAGCCTCTGCTCTACTGTGGGCTATGACTCCGGAAATGAAGGTTGGGGTTAGATGGGGCATGGATAAACCCCTGAAGTGCTTCATGCGATCTTTAGAAGGACCCGGGGGGCGGGTTGGTTCTCTTATTTCCAGGTCTACTCGAAAAAACTGTTGCATTTGCATGCTGCGATGCAGCCACGATACTGCGGTCCAAAGAGCATGCTCGGCGTTTGTTTCCATGCAGCGTCCTCATTTTCCATATCTAAACCATTTGCTGCTGGGTTGTGGATACAGAAAGCCGCCATGGGATGGATGGGTTTGTGCTATGGGTAGGAAGGGCAACAACAGCTATCGGCGCCTGAAGACGTCGCCTTGCTCCTGTCACTCTTACCTTGGCGCTCTTAACATCTTTATTGTACATACCGCCACATATTCCTCTTACTAGCTACACCTACTCATTAATACTTAAATCCGAGGCCGCAAGCCGCATGGGGGAGTTAGTCGGCTCGGGCAGTTGTATGCTAATTTTACCCTGTCTCTACTACAGTGACACGGACCTTGAACATGACGGTGCAGTTCGTGAAGATTATCAGATATGAGAATTGTGGAATTATGGCGTATTTGCTGGATGTGATAAAGCGTTGTCCCCATTTTTAGCTTAGGATGGGTGTCAAACGAGAGGACTAAGCTCACGATATTCGTACCTGATGTGACTCGACTGAGGCCTGTATATCTCATTACAATTTCAATGCCGTAATGAGGAAGTTGAAGTGAGTACCACCACGTACAGAGGCCAGTCGCATCGTTGCAATAGAATACAGAAACAGAGCATATATTGTATACCTAGACTTGGACGAGAAATATAAATTACTCCGTAATCGCGCTACGCCATGCTATGAAGCCCTTTAAGTATCAGATGACGCCGGTCGCACGGAACAAAAACGCCTCATCATCTCTCATAAATCTATAACGAACGCCCCCGTTTCTTCCTCTCAAGGGGGTAGCTGAGTCCCCTAGCCAGTACTCTGTAAGACACACATGTTCATTCCCTCGTGTAAAGTGCACTTAGGTGCTTGATGACGACTTCGACTCGATCTCCTCGCCTAGCACACTAGGGTTTTTGGGGTCGACAACAGCAGAGTACCTGCTGTCGCCCCATCTGGCGCCAATTGTGACCCAGACATGTTTGCTTGGGCCGCTACGCACGGTCTCGCGGCTGCCCGTCCACATTAGGCGGTGCTCACGGTCCATTCTGCTATTGCCCAGGCCACCGTTGGTCGTCCACTCCTTGATGATACGGACGATGAACTCTATCTTGCGGCGGAAATCGTTAGCCCCCGGTATTCCCTGGATATACGGGTCGATTTCCGGGCGTTTCCTGGTGGGGTTGCGTGTGCCCCGGATAGCTGGCTTCGTTGTGAAATTCAGCAGAGTTTGAACAGGATATGACAGGACGCCGCGTTCATCTAATGCGGACACGTCCAGTTCCCCCGTCGCTGCTAGTTTCTCGGCTGATTCTTGGGGAAGATGCCAGAAATGGCACCAAGTACCGGTAGCATCGAGCACAAGCTTGGTGTGGTCAGGAAAGTTGAACTGGAGGTGACCATCCCCAAAAACCCAGCATCCAACGTCTCCGGTACGTTGGTAAAAGGTGACAACATCACTGGGTGGCATCGTCTGTTTGGACAATGTTGGGCCTTCTATTTGTCCCGTAGTATCGGCGCCATCCTGATCACGTCCATTCGCGATCATGTAATTAGCGAACTTCTTCCACAGGACGAGATGTTCTCGCTTTCTATAGTCATAAATATCGTTGCCTGCTGGAATTTTGCCTGGCGTGCCATCGTCGCTGGGAACGATCCGGAATTGCGAAGGATGAACAAACACGGTCGACAGTCCACTTTCGCCATTGTTCTCGTAAAACTGTATCTCATTGGTCATAGGCACAATCTGCTGTCGGTCGGCATAGCCAGGATCCTGCCGCCGTGAGCAGTGTTGTTCGGCTCCTCGAACAAGAATACAACTTGGTGGAAGCTTGACTACTTTGCCTCCTCTGGCGCTGCCAGGGATACTCCTTAGAACGCAACCTACGCTTCCATCATTCAAGATGTAGCCTAAGCCAAATTTATTAGAGTAGTCTACCCATTTCACCACAACATGGGGAGACGATGGTGTGGGCGCCTTCCCCAGAAGCGCCATTGATCTCGAGTTTAAGGCACGTTCGAGCTCTGCTTGGAGGCTTCGAAGACGGTCTAATACGATGTCAGGTTTCGTGTCCGGCACCGCGAGCACCCGCTCTCTGGATCCGAACATCGAGCTTAGTTTAGTTTCGGACGTATCTGTTCGAGGGGCTGTACTCTCAGCCTCTTTCCGTTGAACCGTTGCTCTACTTGTTTCTGATGAAGTTGTCCGAGAAGTAGATGCAGATGCAGACCTAATTGCCGGGTTTTCCGCAATGGGTGCGTATGTAGGTTCTGCCTTTCTGGTGAAGCCACTCTCCGTCGAATTTTGAGAAAAGTCGCGCCTCGCTCGCTGTCGCATTGTGCTACTGGCACTAGGCGGCGCGATATCATTCAATGTTTGAACTCGTGCTATCGTAGTTGACCGTATAGGTTTGTTTTGCGCCCTTTGTTGGGCCGCAAAGCTTTGTGGAGGGGCGCGTAGGAGCCCGGCAGGAATTGTTTGAGTTGTTTGCCCATCTTCTGATGCTTTCATAACAGGCTGAGGCGGCGGCCGAATAGGAATCTGGGTCAGACCAAGCTCCTTGCTGACCTCATCGTAAGGTCTGTAAACAATACCCTCTGCCAGTGGAATAATTGGCGTTAATCCAGCTTGCTCTTCTAAAGCAACCTCTTTCCAGGTACTCTTATAAGTCGTCTGAACTTCGCGTCCAACCTCACATACGCTGAACAACTCCTGCAGATTCTGCGATATTTCTGATGCCATTTTTGGAGTTACGTCTGCTGCGTAGAAGCGGTCATCATCAGGCGGGAAATCTCTGAGTTTCGTGGTGATTTGTTGCGACGTTGGAACATAGCCAGAGGAAAAGAAGCGATGCTGAACAATCGTATCCGGATCGGGTCGCCTGTCTGCGTCTTCCAGCATCGTGGCCACGATGTCCTTGGCCTCCTCAGATATGAACTTATTAGCACTTCCCGGTTTTGGCCATTCGTAATCTCGGTTCCGTGCTCGACGATAGATTTCGTCTGTTGTTGAAGATTGGAATGGCGGTTTTGACGTTAACATGGCAAACCTGAACAAGGCATTAGCTTGGTGATCAGAATGCGCTTAGAGACCTTACATAATTATTCCCAAACTCCAGATATCGACCATATGGTCGTGTCCCTTTCTGCCCTTCTCGAGAATTTCAGGTGCAATATAGTTGGGTGTGCCGCATAAGGTCGTTCGACGGATGGTCTGCATGTCTTTCCCGGTAACCAATAAAGCTGCTAGGCCGAAGTCACCAATCTTGGCATTCATATTCCTGTCTAGGAAAATATTCCCCATCTTCAAGTCTCTGTGGATAATGCCTTTGGCATGCATGAACTTGATTGCGCCGGCAATCTGAATTGAGTAGAATCGCACCTCAGGCTCGGTGAGACCTTTCCTACGCTTGACCATATCCATAAGAGAGCCATTCGGACACAGTTCTAGCACAAGGTAGGTGCAACCGTCGAATGAAAAAGCCCTCAGAAACTGGACGATGTTCTGATGTCTCATCTTCGAATGAATTTGTAGCTCGGTTTGGAACTGAGATAACTGTTAGCAGTGTTTTGCTGTAAAGGCCGGTCACAAAGCCACACCTTCTGCTCCATCTTGGATGGCATTTTGCTCTTCACGATCTTCAGAGCATATTTCTTCCTATGCCCCGGTAACTGGCCTTCATAGCACACCGCAAAGCCCCCCTTGCCGAGCATCTTGCCAACCTGGTAAACAGCTCCATCTTTGCGATCTATGCTTGGAGGCTCGTACACCTGCGTAGGTGGCTGGAGAGGAGGCTCCTTCTCTTTCTGGGGGGGTTTGGAAGCCACGGTTGCTTTCGGCTTTGCGGATACGATGGCACGGCCAGGAAGTTGGACGTTCACGTCCCGGGGCGATAAGGCGTCGGTATAGGTTCCTTGCTTTGCAGCGAAGAGTCGATCCGCCATCTGGGAATGTCTCGGAGCTGGCTTGTCGACGAAGCAACAAGCGAAGCCAGATAATAGTGCGTGTTATGTGGATGTTTAAGCTCTATAACACGCTTGGAGTCAGTTGGCGGAGAAATGTGATGCTGCCGGTGCTGTTATATACTAGTACATGAGCTTCAAATGCAAGGGAAAGAAGGTAAAGATCCAAACACAAGCTAATGACTCACATTTAATTCTGCAACGGCATGGGAGGTGATAATAAAGTCACGCTGGCTGAAGAGAACCAATTCAAACACCTCACTTACTCCCAGGGCGGATAGCGAGAGAATAGGCGACAGGATAATTGCAAATTGTTCATCAAGCACGAGAAGAAGGATGATGAATGGTTGACCACCTTCCCAGCACACGAGGTGTCCAGTTCGTTTACATTTGGTAGGCGTTGGGGAGGCAACCACGGTCGAGGGTGGAGTCGACTTCTTGTTGCGACCAGTCGAAAGCTGCTTCCCTCAAGTAGCGTATAATGGCATTGCGGGGCGGTAATAGCTCTCTTGGGCTAGTGCTATTTTTGCCGAGACACCATCCTTGCTGTACCTTTGCCAGCGCAAAATATCGATAGGACGAGCTAAGCTCAAGTTCTCATAGCCGGATCCGCTCCGGAGCCGCTCTAGGTCCGTTGATAGAGAGTGAATCGTCACTTTTAGAACCGCCATCATCGCGCATCTTCCCAAGCTGGCTTGGGCTTTTTCAACATGCTTAAATCTTACTAGAGGTGACTCGCGCTCCAATTGAAACTTCGGTTGCTGTTTCGGCTTTGACTAGCTGCCGAATTTCTCCAAAGATCAAGAGGCACTCACGATCCTAACGACCCAACGTCAAAAATGGTGGCCTTGCCATTGTTCAAGCTCGGGTCACTCTTCATTCGGCACATATCAAAATATGGCGCAGTACGTTTGTGTCGCATAAGAGATTGCGCGTCTACAGCAATTGACCTCTATCATTAGAATCAAATTAAGAAGCAAGCCCACGACCATCCGGGCTTCCGCGCGTTTGCTGCAAAATATGGCCAGATGATGCACCAGTTAAATATGCGTCTTTCGGTAGCCCTGTTGCGTAACACCGATGCCGAAACGAAAGCGAAAGAGAAAGCCGAGGCCCCGACCGTCAAGACTAAGGAGGAGGTAGAAAAAGAAGATGAGATTCGCGCCAAGTACGGTGCGACCAGCCGCGAGCTTCGCGCAAAGAAATCATTTCCTATAACAACTATTTGGAGGCGGAAATTCCGGCCTCTACCGGAGGCCAAGGCGGTGGATTTGTTTGCCGAAATAATAGGCGACGCGTTCATTCTATTTGTAGCAACAGCTCTGATTCTCTTTGAATACCACCGGTCTGCTCAGAAGCCGGACGCTAACCTAGAAAAGATTACAAAGCTCACACAGCGCTTCGAAGAGCTCGAGAAAAGAGAAAGAGAGCTCGAGGAGGCAGAGAAACAACATCAGGATAGGATGGCGATGCTGGAAGACGTGCTGAGGCGTTTAAATGATCCTAAAACTAAAAAGCCGTTACTGCCACCTCCAGCCACGCCATTGCCGGCTACACCACCTGTATCGTCTCCCGCGCAAACTTGATATACGCTTTGTCAGATACTTGTGACTCTGTCCACTAGCGTCCACAGATGGAACTTCGCAACGAAGTCGTGAAACAATATTGACGGTCTCAGCTTCGGAGTGTGCGCTCAGGACGTAACGCCTCGAAAATACTACCTTGTAGCGGAATAGATAGACGCAGTTGTTGAGAACCACGCCATTTAGGTTTAGCTGTTTGAAATACTCCCATCACGCTTCGCTTTTTATGTATAATACATCTGTATATAGATCTGAGAAAGTCTTAGACGGCTCTACCTTGGAAATACATACTACTTAGTGCTTCACGCAACGTAGACTCATACTTGCCAACACTGAAGCTTGTCATTTCGACCCAGACGGAGGTAAAATTCAACTGTGATATATTTGTATCGGCTCTCGGTCGACAACATCAGAGGTGTGTGCATGCACGTCATAGCATCCATCAACCTCGCGACTACCTACCTATTCCCTACCGCTGATGGCACCTGCCTACGTTTGAAGTTGCAGTGGCGAGCGATTTCCCTAATAAATACATGGTCATCTCCTTCCCGAGCGATTCGGGTTTCGAATTACACTTGACCTCAAGGCTTGAATTGAGCCAACTTGCATCGCTACCTGCCTCCTACCTACCGAAATACCTATGCACCCAGACAGAGTGACATTGAGCAATGGGCAACCATGGAGCGTCCGCTTGTTTGCAAATCCCTTCGCAAGCGTCTTGATTGGGCCGGCCTTCCTACCTCGCTCCTGCAGAGTCATAGTTCATGTGGTAAATGGAAAGGTAAATCGCCGCCCTCTGCCTCTATTTGACAAACATCTCTCGGCTATTGAGCGGCACGGTGCTGAAGAAACTGAGCAGAAACTCAATTAGACACCCATGACATTGCAATGCCTCTCAACACGCAACGAGTGTTCCGTGCTATCTTCATGTCGCCGTGCGATATTGTCTCGGCCAGCTGTTCAACCCGTCTTGAGCGACTGTATAATCTCAATGCTGGTCAAGACTCTGGCATTATCTTCTTGTTGAGGCACGACGACGAGAAACGGACTGCGGTACATGCGCTTATGACGCTCCAGCTACAGTGAGCATCTCTGTTCTTGAAACTCGTCATCTGTACCATGCATCCATAAACAACATAATCTGACCAATCTTTAGTATTGTTGGCAGGTGGGAGCTACCCATCATTCCAGTTGATTCAGTAGCCGCCGTGCCAGCGAGATTAGCGGCTATCCAAAGTCAACTGCCTTCATCAGCCGCCAATCGAAAACTCCCCAGCCCAGCAAGTCATCTCCTCCCATTTTGTTCGGATGGTGTGCCCTTAGCAGAACATACAGTCAACATCCTCACCGATACGACCTCTGGGTTCGGGGATCTAGTTGACAAGCTTTCGACAAATGCTGTGTTCGAGTCAGAGATTGGTCAGCTTCTAGGCGACGATGCAGAGAAGCTTAAGAATTTCTGGGCAGATAACTATCTGGTGGATTAGTCACAATAACTTCCAAGCAACAATGATCTATTTAGATACGATCCGAACAGCGATTCTCTGGAATCCAGCACTGGGGTTCGAGTGGCCTTCGTCTTCATTGGTTCGCGCTACATCGAAGTAGGGCACACTGGTACGGTGTCTATCCCAAAAATTAGAATGTTCCGCGATCTTGACCCTGTGAGCTAGAAGCTTTAAGTTTGTTTCCTATCCCATGTGTCTTATCAGTGACCAAGAGTGACTACATGCAGGTTCAAGAGGCATAACGTTGAAATTCCACGGTTGTCACCTGCATCGTGGGCATATGTCCCCAGGGGAGATTGTGACGAAAGTGCGTACAAGCACACATGCACGATGTACAGAAATGAAGATTCTAATACGTTGTCACATGTGAAGCCAGACTTGCCCGATAGCTAAAGGCTTCTATTGAATCGCTCTTCCATCGCCAGACGTGGTGCAGCTTAATAGGTACCTCGCGAGCGACCCGACCAAGCCGGCAGGAAGGATTTAGTCAATTGGCCAATACACCTCTTCCGGGATTATGAATGTTAGCTCGATACCTACACCAGCATTTTTACCAGGGCTGTTACTGAGGCATTGCCGGGGTCGTACCGGGGTAGCATTTGTACCTGCCAGGGCTCTATAAACTTTTTTGACCTCTGTTGAAAGGGGTTTTAGCTGACCCCCTACAGGTATATTATACCAGAATTAGTAAAATATAAAAGCTTAGTGCTTAATTTTTATTTACCTAGGTAACGTAGAAAAATATTTTACCTGACGTAGAGAAGTATTGGCGGGTCAAGTATTAAGCTAACATTCATAATCCCGGAAGGTTGTAGAGGATCTTCAACTAACTAGCACCGCTATTCGACAGATTGCTAACGTGTCTGCCAGAAGCGAATCCAATCAGGATCATCGAACAACCGCTGCCAAGGACAAGATCGTTAACCGCGCAGTTGTGACACCCCACACAGAGAGAGTGACTTGCAGTAGCACCTGCCTTAGCTCCACTCTACTGTAAGAGGTACCGGACAGTGTACCGATACCTTCAATGTTCCTAGGATACACTACCAATACGACATCGTCACTAACCGCCGACAGCACCAAAAGTGAGCACCGTGAAGCCCGAGAAACCGGCACAGGATCCAGAGTGAAGAAAGTTCCATCGAACCACATGATATGATATAGAACCCCGCGATGAGGCTGACCGCTCAGCTCTAAACGTAGGGGCTAGGTATCAACCTTGATTCATCGCGTGGTGGGCAAAAACCTCTCTGCTACCAGGTCTATTTCGAGCCGCGAAGAACGTCACAATATTATGGCGTTGGCGGTTCTAGATCAGGTGATTTGTAGAGACGGGCCTGATTCGCCAGCCTCATCTGGAGCGATAGCCGGCAATTGGTTGGCAATGGTCTCTCTAACTGAGAGCACTTTTACTCTGCTTCGAGGTGGCGCAGAAGGCCTGTGGGGTGAGTGTTCTCTCGGCCTCGACCGCTTGTTGCTACTACGGATGGTTGAAGAGCTTTGGAGGCCGCAGAGGCGGATTGACGAAGCCTATGCTGGCCGAAGCTGACAACAGAACTATCGTCAGTCGTGCCGAGCCTCGTTATGGGAGCTGCAGGCAAAGGACCACTATATCTCAATCGGCGAGCTTCTGGCCCGTAGCGGCTGAGGTTGTCATGCTGTTTAGACCGCAATACACAGTAAGTAGGGTTTGCAGCCGTGCGCCACTTACCGCCCCCGAATAAATAGTTTCCTAGAATATGCCGATTTGCAATACTATACATAACACCCCCGGAAGGAAAACGGAATCCTCAAAATACCTAGGCGCAGCGTCACCGCTATTTATACAATTTGGCGCAAGACGCACCGCTGGTCTCGGAAGTTGGGATGTTTAGAGGCTGATCCCCGCCGTTGTGTTTCCTGCGGTGTAAAGCAACGCACTGATAGTCCAACGTGTAACCAGATGCCATGGCCGTTTGATAAATCTATTTTCGACGACCATCGGGACCGGATCGTACTACTAGAATTCATCGGCTTATCAATTGGTATTTCAACCTTTGGGCGCCATATTCTGTGTTGCTAAGGTTGTCGTACACCAGATTATGCCATATGCTACGTTTTCATCACAGCATATTTGCTTGAGACAGAAATAGGCGGGCTTCGATTCGGCTTGTTCAGCTTTTTATTTAAAGAGTCACCTCGAACATCCATTAACAGTTGGGAACACACATCGAGCCACGTCACTTATTGGTTCACCAGAACGTGTTATCGTGAGACTCTGCAGCACGAATCACTGTGCCTCAAGCTTGATAACATGCGTATGCTATCGTAAGTGATCACCAATATGCCCGTACCGTCGCATGCCGATTGCTTATTTGAGCACAATTGTACACAGCGTACTACATGTAATAGCACAGCACTATATGGTATACCTCTGACGTAATTCTATCGGGCGCAAACTGGGTATGTTTGCTTTCTTATATACCTTCATACTCAGTCTTTCGGGATCAAGACAGTCGTGCATTTCCGTCAAAGGGTTATGGGTCTGTAGACTGTTACGCAGACTAAAAACCCGATACGGTGAGATTTCTCTGCTGGTACGCTGGAACAGGCTAGGTAGGTACGACTTGCCCTTGCAGCGCATCGGGTAATGCGGTCTAAGCCGCCCCGCCCCCAACCCCGGCCGAGCGCACGCTTGTTTTGTGGCACTGCCTTGCCAGCGTTAAACTTCGAAACCTCCCAGTGTTTGAGACCGTACTTGGCCACCCAGGCTCAAAACAACTCTGAAGCAGAACCAGTTCAACACTAACTTACATAGTAATAATGTCGTCACTGTAATCGCCGCTGTTTTCTGAAATGCCTTGAGACAATGTCATAAAGTAGAGAAAACCATGCTTGGGGCAGCAGCACCAACAACATCAGTGCTCCTAGGCATGGATTGGCTGCCATCATGTTATCAACGCCATTCTTACCAGCCACTCGTATGAACTACCTAGCGCACAATACTACATTGCCAGCAGATGCTCCGAGGTCTTATACGTATAGTACCTATACTCCTGTCAGGAGGTATACCGATACTTCAACACCCCCTGTCATGAGATGGGGTTGGTGGCAGGAACCCCTGTTTCTCGTCCCTCCCCTACAGGTGGAGAAGTGCCTTGATTGGCTACGGGAACGTCTGTAACCGCCCGTCCAAAGCCCGCGAGCCCCAGTCACTTCGACCATATTGTTCTCTCTCAATAATACTCCTGTGAGCACCCAATGCCTGCTGTTCAAGCGTGTTCAAGATGCTGCGCTACCCGCCGCCTACGGGCTAGGCGAGGGCCAAACATGCGTGACAGCTCTTTATTTCCCCCATCTCTACAGTACTTTGTACTTGGTCCAGCAATAACCAGAATAGCGTAGATTTGGTTATCTATTCCCGCCGTCCTGCACATCATGGCCCCAGTTCCCAGCTCCCTGTTACTGGATATCGGCCCTCGTTGGGTAAGAAGAGATAGTGAAATGCGCATGGCTAAGAGCTAATGGCGGTCTCGGCCGTGGCTGTTGATACTCTCCACGTTTCTGCAACCGATTTGACCCATCTTCTTAAAGCTTGTGCATGCTGCCCTGCCCCATCTTTGAACATATCCTCTTTCGTACATGGAAAACACCCCTTCGTCTCATACCAAACCTCCTGGAAGTCTCATCGTGTCTGATCTTCCACCCTCATCGCCCACCAAGCAACCCACCAATCTCGGCAGCCGGCTACCCTTGCGCTTCACCAGCACCTGCTCACTACGACCGCTGTACCGTCCGGTGCTTCAAAGCGCGCCATTTCGTCTCATATTCTTGCCTCGTATTACCGTTCTTGATCTTGGTGTCTGAGGCTTGAATCAGCTGGCGGCTTAGTGCTCACTTCTCCAGCATCCAAGGTCGATTATATATCCTTTTCCCGGATGATTCCAATGCCGAGCGGATGCCAGCTGTCATAATAGATCGGATATCAAGAACTTGGATCTCAGACTAGGAGCCCTCGTCGCTAGCAAGCCCCTAGTATCAAATCTCCTACCCGGCAGACACCTATCGGACCTGATACAAGCTCTCCCCCGAACGGGAGCCCTGCTCCCCCTTAGGGTTCGGTAATAAGCTGAGCGATTCTTGAATATAGCCTCACGAGGCCCCGGCCGCTGTCTGTCTTCCGCTGGTCTCCCTCTCTTCTCTTTTGGTTGCCAGCGCTGTGCACTCGCCTTCATTCATATCGACGATATCGTTTTCTTGTTTTCTCTTCGACACTCCGCTGGTCCGGCTACCTTGTATTTGCAATTGTTTTGTTTATTAGTTTCTATTTCGATACCAAATTGCCTGGACGCCGACTAGCTGATCGTCTTTCACAATCAACATTGATTTTACAACACGAGTTGCTTGAGAAAACCATCGAGTTGGGCAAGCACTTGGACAACTTAGGAAATTGAGGAAAGAAGGAAAGAGAGAGATTCAATCAGAACGTGAAACATTCAGTAGTTGAAAGAGTGTTGTTACTGTCGAAGGAGCCGCCAACGAGTTACGAATAACCAACGACAAGATGGGCAAACTTATCAAGAACCACTGGGCAAGGCTCATCGTCTTGACCGCTGCAGTCTGTAGGTGGTACCATGATCCTTTCAGTTCGAAGTGGAGAAAGAGGTATTCGTGTCGTCACGGTCCACTAACGTTTAATCCAGATCAAGTTGCTGCTGCTCTGGAAGCCTTCTTTTGGCCTAAGATATTCTGGGATTTCTTAACGAAAACTTTAGACCCGGCAGTAAAACCCGTACCAATTCTTCAAATCATAAATCTCCTCCTGGGTCTCCTCATGTTCGCTCTGGAGTGGCCGCTGTCTTTCATCGCTGGGTCAACATTCCACCGCAGCTTAGAGGCTCGTCTGGCCCTTCTTCCCCTAGCGGCTCTCGCTGCTGTCCTCATCTACCAGGGCACGAACCCGGCTCTCTATTACCTTACGGGAAGCGCTGTGTACTTTTGGGCCTATAGTGAAGGCGAGGTATGTATACTACGAAATTGAGTGTACACGATCCAGAGGAAGGCTAACTTCGGAATTAGATGGTCTGCGCCAAACCGTGGACGTTGCCCAAGAGAGGAGGTCGAGCAGGTGCTTGAGCATGCGGAAGAGAGAAAAGAGAGTGCGCGAACCACAAGCAACGAGCGATATAGAAATAATTGATCTCATCCCAATCGACGATCCCATATGCTTGCCACCATCGTCTTGACCATAGGCAGAAGACCGTACATCCGAACCCACGACTTCACACGTCTCAAATCCTACACAGACCACTCTCGGTTTAAATATATGTCCATACCATTCGAGGACATTTCCACGAGTCAAATAAGCGAACCTTATATATACATTTGTGTATATTCGCATGCAGTATATATAATATATAACTCGAATTTATCTATATCTTTCTATCATCTTCCGGCCTTCTCCATCATTTTCCAACCAATATGAGAAAGAAAATAAGTAATAGAGCCGCATCGGATGGGAGGGGCCATGGATGTCTCGAGACTCTTATCTAGCATGCTTAGAGGTCACTTGTCTCGCGAGCGGGGGCAGAAGCGAATGGATGTTGTACCAAAGCTATAACTATATACTTAATGATTGCATATGAAATACCTCCATACGAGACACATAGGATATGGGCTTTCTTTCCCTTGCTACTATAAGACAATGCCAAGTACCAATACTTAAGTTCACGTTAAGCACCATAGTTTGAACGTCCTTTTCTGTCGCCCCAAGCGGGTAGGCTTTTGACGGCCGCCGCAGGATCATCAAGGTTGTCGACTTCGGAACTTGAGTGCTGACGAAGGATTGCGGCGATAGGGTAGGAGTATGACGAAACATGTCTTGTATCTAACACTACAACAGTACATCAACGAGAGTCTCACGCTATGTGGCATATCACACTGTCATTAATTGTACGAAAAGTATGATGTCTTCTTCAGGGATGCGTATCATTCTGCCAGCTAGTTATTTCCTAACTATCACAGAAGCCGAAGGGATTCCACATGGATTCTCTTGCTAGACTGTGCAAAGCACGTTCCACAACCCCCATATTCATAACTCGGCTCTCATAAGGATTCATAACCTGGATATGCACAACGTATGATGCTTTCACCAGTGCCAAATACTTCCGCAGGGGCGGGTCCGTGAGGCTGGTAGATTGTAATGCAATTGGGGAAGACAGCATTAGATAATCAGCCTGCTAGGCCTATCCTCCAACTGCGGACTCAACCATAACTCCCTCTATCTTGTGCCCGGCTGGCCATTCACGATGTTGGTTGTCTGTGAATCGTTCTTAGGTCCATTACGTCCAGGGAACTGATTAAAGAAATTATATGTCAGCGCCTATTACTTCTAACTGATCAAGCCCATAGCACGATGCACATACCTGTGATTCCTGAACATTGCCCTTCTGAAGGATCTGCTTGATGACTTCGTCCTCATCCTCCGTATCAAACTCATTTGCAAGCGTTAACTTCGCAGCATCAGAAAGCTGGCCTTGTGTTCCTTGTCTATTGTGATTTGTCAGTTAATGGTTTGATCCATATGATGGCTGAGAGTGTCCGTTTGGGTAGAAGGTAAATGCAACTGCGCGGTGATAGGACCCGGTAGGCCGGCTCGTGCTCCGGGCTCGCAAAACAATTACCAGACTGTTCGTCTATGACGTCACAAAGGCACAACATCCCGAACAATACTCTCGTGGGAGACGTGTATGAGTGAAGTCAATGGTGGGAGGTTGAGCGCATACATAGAATGTGCTGCGATAAGCTGACGAGAAGATTGATGATTACTTACTTTCCAGTTACGAAGACCTTGAAGGTTGAGACGAAGTGGGCTAAGGGAATAGATTTGTCGTTGAGCCACTTCTTGTAGGTGGCATTGTCGTCGACGAAGACAATGAAGTCCTCGTCCTTGCCCTTGTAGTGGACCTTGATCTGGGTAGCTTCGCCTCTCGTCATGTTGTCGGATTTGGGTGTGATGTGATTAAAAACGACAATAGTCTCAGATGTAGGAGTGAACGTCAATCAAAATCAAGCGATTCAGGCTTCGTTGACTTGCGTAGAGAGGGTTGAATTGAATGCGCGTGACTGTAGTTTGATGATGGTGGGTGAAGTCGCAGTGTAGTTAAGATCGTCAGATTGTTTATGGTGTTGATGGAGTTAATTGAGTAGAAGAGGAGAACAGCCCGTTAGCAGGAGAGCTTCAAATAAGAAAAGCGACAGCTGCGGTTTCCTGCTCTTGCGCATGCTTAATCATGTGTGGCAGGCCCCTACGTCATCATAGCTCTGCTACCCGCAGCACGCAAACAAAAGCATGTCTCCACCTGCCCGCCTTCTGCTGCCCCGCACTTAAGACATTTGGCTGAGACATTCACCATAGCACTAGGGAGCTTTACTTCACTGAATATGCCTTAGGCTGGGCCTGCGCTGGGTACCTAGCTCGCAGTCTGGGTACTGAACCGCAGTAATCAAGGTTGTTTGCTGTTCCTGCATCAGCTCAGTGCCCCGCTATCTGCTGCTGGTTGAACAGAGCCCTGCTGATTGGGCTGGAAGTAGCTAAGTTAGTGTCCGTGGAGAGTTTAATTAGGTAACACTTCTTTACACTTCTTCCCTGCCAGATTTACGTCACCGAGAGATACTGGCCAGATTTCAACATGAATAAGTATCAATATCAGCAAACGCTAGTATACGAGAAGGTTCGAAAGCGGCTCAGAAGCACGTGCACAGCACAGTGACGGCATTGCAGCTCTTCTATCTAGCCACGGGAGCTTCCGAGCTGGATCCCTTCTTGTAGCCCGCCTTTTCGGAATACAATGCTGCTGACTACAAGGGCATGCTTGTTCCCTAGCCAACTGTGACTGAAGCCAGGCTTTACAAAAACTGGACTCTGCCAATATGAGGCTGTGTCGCCTCATCACAATCCGATCGTAGGAATTTTAGTAGCTTCTCATTGGCTCGATCCGAAAAAAGTTATTTTCATCAGATACACCAAGTGGCATCTCTAGAGTAGACTAAGTGCTATTTGCCTTTTCAGTCTGTCCAGTATGTTGCATACAGCCCTGAACTCCTCCCTCTGCCAAGAGCCGTAATCGATGCAACCTAAAGCCCCTAATTATGATATCGTTAGGCTAAATAAGTAAAAGAACTAGTAAAGGAGTGGGTGGTATCATTCCGTAGCCAAAGCCAGCCAGCCAAACTCCTACCTACATCAGCACTCAACGAGTGCGAGAGAACCATGCCCATACCATGGTAACCTTTCTCGGTGTATACAAATCATCATCTTTACCCCTAATGGAAGAGACTGCGACTTCCTAAAGCTTGGAGGCCCCTGTTGATGGCACCGACTCGGGCCCATCTGCTCCGGGATTGTGGCGTACTCATGTAACTTGTTGCTGGGCCGACCGTCTGTAAGCCTCCATACGACTTGCCTGCTTCCACCGAACAGGAGCATATGGATGATCTAGTCGATGATGAAGTCGTGTCAAGAGGGTTGCCATACAGAGACGGTGTTCGAAGAGATGGCGTGCTAAATCGAGTCTCATCGCTCCACATTGCCTCCACTTTCGCCATGTCCAGTCGTCGCACAGTGCCTTCTGACGTAGTATCATCGCCTGCCTGGGAGCTACTGCTGCTGTTGCTGCTTGATCTTTCGATCTCGTCACGAATCATCGGTAATCGTTGTAGCGCTGTGCCTTCTATGGCCTCAGTTCTAGAGGACGTCAGGGCGTCGCAATTCACGCTGACAAGGGAATCGAGGAAGTTGTTCACGTAAGGCATCTGCTCGCTGTCCTCTGCGGGTAGTAAGTTGACAGTGCTGACGGACCGCTTGGCGAACGGGTTGCTGAGGCTGGCAGCACTGAGCTTCCGCATCATGGTTGACGCCGAGCTTCGCACGCGATGCTCATTCCTTGGTCGTGCTGTGATGCCCGGATATGGCAGGATCTGACGGCTCCACACATCGGCTAGTAATGCCTCGAGGCGGGCTCGTTCAGCCCGAGACGGCGCAAGAACTGGTATTCTCGAATTTGTTGTTAGGAGAGACTGCGAACGGTTGATCGCTGATGGGAGGTTCGTGGGCGTAGTATCTTTGACGGTACTTGTATTCTTGAGTACCACCTGACACAGTGGAGATTTAGGTCCGATTGTTGTGGCCCGGTGGATAGAGAGACGACGAGCAACCGATCCTAGTAGATGTTAGTGAACACTCGGTGACTGTCGTTGCAACACTGACCTGGTTTTCTAAACACTGTCCCAAGGCTTTTGATGTGAAGAGAATTTGAGCTGTAAAATGCTGGACACGCCTGCTCGTGGGGTCCAGATTGTCTTGCATCAGAGAGACGCATACGCCACTCCGTCTCTTCCTTTGGGGAACAGGCTGTCATGATCATCTCATACAGCTGATGATCACACTCGAAGACAAGCTTCCAAGAAAAGGGCGCCGTGTGACATTGCAAGCCTGGCCTGGTTAGCGTATATATTCGACTGAAGTGATGACTGTCTATCATACTCACCTCGTCCATTGTCAGCTTCTTCAATCTTGATGCTATCCAAACTAATACAAGCCTGGATGGTGTATGCCTGCTCCACTTTGCCGGCTGTCGCAAGACACAGGTAATCTCTATAGAGGAGCGAAACCATATACTGACCTGTGACGCCTTCCCTGGTTTGCCAGCAGACGTGCAAAGCGCCACACAAACGTATTTGTCCAAGTGAGCGGACTTTACTCTTCGAAGCTGCTGACAATTTCTAATCACATTAGCGGCTGGGAAAAACGGCCGAGTTACAGTATCTTACTTGGTTGGGAAACACGAGACGATCTTGGAGCAGCCAGGTCTGTTCCAACGAAGCTTTGATTCCGGGATCATCCGTAGCTCGATTGATCTCGGCAGTGGTTTCACGAAGTCTGATGAGAACGCTTTCAATCTCTATGTGAGAACTAGGACAGTCGCAAACTGGTGTATACTTCAGAAGCTCGGAAAAGAGTAGAGGGTATCTGCAGATTCGTTGTATGGGCTTGCAAACTGTTAGCGGAGCTTGTTTAGGCATTAAAATGGTGCGCACTTTTACTAGGAGGTCACCGATGGTCAGAGACTTTCTAGAGTGACCCAAATGTTGGTTTGAAGCGTTGAGTGAAGCAGCCAGGGCCTCGATGCCTTTCTGGTAATTTTCCCATTGTGGAAGCATGCGATGAGCAGACGCAACGTCTTTAATCATCAGCTCGTACCTGGCCCCATATTCTTCGTAAATGAGAAAGCGGTTCATCTAGCATTCGTCAGCACGTCCGATCGGTTACACGGCCGCATTTCAGGGATCACGGATGTTAGTTACCTTCTTCCCAAAGATTTGGGCAACCTCAGCTGCAATATTCGGTTCAGCGATCACGCTAGGAACGCTATGTAACCATGACTGCCCTCCCCTGTCCTCTGGGACAGAGTCTAGGCTATGCCAACGGTGGTGTTCTTGGCTTGGCTTGGAACTTGGTTCAACCGAAATATATTCGGGTTGCGTATACTCGGAATCAGGCACAATGCGATGCAGCTCGCCAAGGATTTCTTCGTGGAGCTCAATAATGTCTGTTAGGTTTTGATTAATTGAGGACCGGAGGCCCTGTTGTAGTGTCGGTAAAGAAGCCAGGATCGTGACATAGACCTTGGTTATGTCAGTAATTATGATGATAGGATGATAGACTGAACGCACGTTCATGAGAAATCTAATGTCGCCAATGTAACTCTCTTCAGTAGTGATGAGCTCCTCGAGTATCCGCCTCCTTTGTAGTAGACGTTCCGTCACAGCTGGATCCATATGTGAACTCCTTTCGTAATATGTGCTGTCTTCAGACATTCTCGGGGCCGAAATGGAGCCTCGACTGCTTAGGTCTGTCCTTGTATGGACAGAAGATCGGGCAGCGTGTCTCCGCTGACGGGTTCTCACGCTTGCACTGGCCAGACTTACGGTGGCACTCTTCACGGCAGCAACAAAGCCAAAAGAGGAAGAGCCTGAGGATGATTTTCTGTGGCCATTGATCCGTATGGGACCTTCTGTGGACGGGTAGTCTGGGAATAACTCCGCGACATTGCTTTCGACACTGGCGCGGCGTGCTCGCCTATGTAGGTTTTTCATCCACTTGTGAAAAGGCCGGGGCGTCGACGTCAAACGTTCTTCTGGCTCTTCAAGGTCATTGCTATCATGACATACAGAGAACCTTGGCAGATCTAGAGAGTGTCTTGAGATCTCGTCGTCATTTCCTAGACTGAGTCGGAAAGCAGCTATGTCATCTAATGCTTTCCAGACGTCTTCGCCATCACCTCCACTGTCTGGTACGAGGTCGAAACAGTCGAGGCCGAGGTCGGGGTCAGTCCTATTCAGTTTGACCGTTGCTGATGCTGCTAGAGACTTCACCCAGCTCTTGCCTCTGGCGACACGCAACGAATGACTTCGCGAGTACGGGCTAGGCGAATCGGATGCCAAGATTCCGAGAGGCATAGTCCAAGAGAGGGAAACGGTGCCTGCTAAGATGAGGACCAAGAAAAAAATGACGATGCAGGTTTGCGTTCCAAAACTCCTCCAAAGAAGTCGATAGAACAACACAATACAAAACAAAAACAAAAAAAGCCCCGGGCTTGATCAGATTCAAAACATAATTATTGACACGAGGGTGATGGTGAAGTCGAAGGCGAGCCGGAAGATACAAGGTGCCCTTCTGCGAGCTGCGTCATCGGCGAGGTACTTACCTATGGGTATGTACGTCTGGGATACGTGGAAAGAAAGAACGAACTCATTGGCCGGAGACTAGCATCTGGAGATAATGGGAAGGGAGGACAGGACGCGAATCTCGCTGACGACAGGTGCACTTCCCGACACCTACAGCATCGAGGTAAACAACAGACTTCAAAGGCCGGTGGAGGGTGGGCAACGGTGTGGAGGAAGGACGAGGCGGCGGCACCAAGGTTCTTTCTTCTCTCTTACTCCGGTCCGGAAGCTTGCCACTTTCGATAGCCTTTCTTCTCGCTACTAGTTTTTGACGAGCGTCTTCAGGCGCTGGCTGTTATGAGGATGTGACACAAGTCGCGGAGCTCGCGACGAAGAGCTGCGTCATGGACTGCACAGATAAAGCACGATAACTAGGGACATTCCGATATGCCAAATGGCGATCCGCATTTGCATTTTGATCGACTAGCTAATCTAGTTGTAGATAAAATAACAACAAGGGCGCCTGCTCAAAAACAGTAAGCTACTGTAAGATGTTGCACTGTCACAACGTGGCGCAGACGCGAACGCAAGAAAGCTCAAGGTTGGAACCATTCGGGTTGAGTGCATTGTGCACTCACCACCGTGGGAGACGTTGAGTGTGATATGGGGAGCCACTACGGAGGTGGTCAGTGTTGCACCGGTTTTTGATGTCGGTGATATTGATTGAAGAAGCGAGAAAAACAAATGCCCGGATTGGAGAGCTCGGTCATAGCTGAGAATAGGCGGACCCGCATAGCAAGGAGCGGGTGGGGCAGCTTGGATCTCAGAGGTCCAATGAGAATGAACTACAACCCGAGCCGCATGGTCGATAAGATAGAGCCTTATCGGGGAGCACTATCGAGGGGCCACCCACAACAGCCGGTCAGAAAATCAATTCGGTTGATTAATCCGCAAATTCTTATCTTCCACGGCACCATCATCAACAACCGTCGCTACTAACCACCACAGCAACACCAAACACCGGCAAGATGGCGATCGCACGTGGTCTCGACGTGAGTTACACCCTTCCCCAATATAGAGAGTAGATCTTTAACAGAGACTGACGAATTGATGAACAACAGAAAGGATATGTAAGGCTTCAAAGATAACCTCTTTCTCCTCCCCGATAAAAACACCATCGAAACCCCCTCCACCAACCCACGATCACCACAATCAATGTCAAATCGATCCCCTCGAGGAGAGCAACGTTCCGTATTCCACAATGTCTGGGCGATCAGTTCTACACGTCTCACCTCGTGGAGGATCCTGCTCTCTTTGCTTCTATTTTCTTTTGCAAAGTCATGGCAGAGATGGACACTTTTAGACTGACCCTTGTATTTGCTGGAATTAGAAAACGACGGCTCGCGTCAACAAGAAGCGAGTATCCCGCACCAAGGGACACCTCAGCCGCCGCACCGCGCACGTTCGTGATGTGTACGTTAATATGCCCCTCTCTAATATGGTGTAAGCGTAGTCGTGGAAGACGGCTGCTGACTGTATTTGATGGTTAAAGAGTCCGCGAGGTTATGGGTCTTGCACCATACGAGAAGCGTGTTATTGAACTCCTCCGCAACTCAAAAGACAAGGTATGGGACAATAGCTGGGATGGTAATGATAAAACATGAAGCTAAAATGTGATTGCAGCGTGCTCGCAAGCTGGCTAAGAAGAGACTCGGCTCTTTCCAGCGTGGCAAGAAAAAGGTAAGTCAAGCAGGCTTGATTGTACCCCCTGGCTTGCGAGTAGCGACTAATGTATAACAGGTTGATGAGCTCCAGCGTGTCATCGCCGAGAGTCGTCGCGCTCACTAAACCATCAATTCGACAATTTGAGATCTCCGAGGATAAGCGACGGAATGAATTAGGGAATCAAAATCTGGCTCGGTCTGGCGTCGTCAACTTTTCGGCATGAATCTACATATATCCATCCCTACAGCATGGGATTGCCGGTGGGCAGAGCAGCTTAGAATAGTTCCTGCTACACGAGACATGAACGCGAAAATACCAAATCTTTCATGACAAAGCAAGCCATTGTTCATTCTACGTCTTCATGAGAGAGAAATTATGCCTCCTTGGAACCAGTGTACTATACTATACGTAGTATTGACATGATATCAGAACAAGACGCTGTCTAATAAAACTCCGAGTCCATGCTACCGAATTGTTCATCTCATTTTCTGGAACGAGAAAGTCCCCTCGTGCTTTCTTTCCACAATTGCTCAATACGGTCATGGTGATTTTGGATGCTTGCGCACTATAGCTCTACTTCTTGCCAAGTCCCTTGAGCCATTTGGGTTTCTTAAAGCCCGAGCCCTCGCCGTCATTCTTCGGCTTGGGCGCTTGCACAGGCGCACTTTGTTCTTCTTGCTTGACTTCAACTTCAGGTACATCAGGTACGACGACCTCCTGTGCCTTGCCTGCCACGCTACTCTTGAGAAAGGGTTGGCGTCTGACGTCGGCAGGCACACTGTCGTCCCATGTGAAATTCACGAGTGTGTTGGCGCTCAGCCGGTATCCCTTGATCAGCGTGCTACTCGCGTCATCCTTGATGACGGTTCGCGCGCCGGGAAGCACGAGCCTAAATGGCAGAGAGCTGTTCGCCATGATGCCCCTGACCTCGCTATAAAGGCTCGCACCTGTATCCTCCGGTCCGAACGTCCATTCAGCGGAGAAGTTATCTGGAAACCGCACTTTAATCTTGATGGATTTGATGGCTGCGACTTTGGCCTCTTCCAGGGCGGCTTTTTCCTCGAGTTCCCGGTCCGATAGGAGGCGCTTGTTCTCACTTAGTGACTTGAGCAGTTTTTGGTGTGCCTTTGCATGGCTGATATCGGGTGCATAGTCTTCTTCCGAATCTACTCGGGAAGCTGCTACTGGCGTAGAAGATGCGGGAGCTGAGAAAATGGTGACGGGGCGAAGACCGGTCTCATCATCGATGTCCATAGAATCAGGGACAGTAGTATCTTGAGTAGTTGTAGCTTCATTATTTGTAGTGGCTGGTGGGACCGCTTCAGCCATATCTGACGTTATAGGCGCCTCATTTACTGGTGCTTGAGGTTCAGACGTATTCGCCGATGCCCCCTCCGTTCCGACGTCCTCAGCTTTTCGTGCTGCGCTGTCCTGCTCTTCAGACTTGAAATACTCTTCAATCTCCCTCATGGCATCAGATAACGGTTGAGTCGTCTTCTGAAAGGATAGGCGCATTAGGACGCCACCGGAATTATACCCAAGTTGCGCCAAGGTCTTCTGGAAATCTACGAATGTTGATAGTGTTCGGCTCTCTATGACGATATTCGGTATCTCGTAGTACAGCTGCCCACTACCCGCTTGCGCACCGTTGTCCGTCTGTGGTACTCCTCTAGCGGTGATATTCAAGTTCTTTCCCCCGCTCGCCTTACCGCTCTCGAACTGCCTTAGGATTTGCCATATTGTGAAATCGCTTGGTAGCTTCTCGCTGACGCGGCCGTGGGGAGGGAAGAGACCAGACTCGGGCGACGGGAGTTGCAATGCGACGTTGACCACAGTCGGCGTATTGGCTCGGACGACAAGCTCTAGCCGAGCACCAGCAATCAGACCGGAGGTCCGGAATGTTTGAGAAAGGTCGAGCTGTCGTTGCTTATGTTTCAAAAGGTACTTGTTGTTAGGGACCTTAAGCTTCGCGCATGCTTGTTCCAGCACGTCTGTAAGGTATGTGCTAGGGTTGACTTTGATAGTCACCTGTCTCAAATCTGTTCCTACAACCTTAACATTGGTCGCCATGATGACTATTTATTTGTCCAAGGCGAAGGGTGGCTCCCGCAACCGTGGGCACGTAAACAGCGGTCCAGCCTGGCCGAAGGCCTACTCTGCCAGATGCGCCGCGTTGCTAATCGCCTTGTCGCGTGGGTGCTCGAGCTTTTTTGATTGAAACGTAATGCAAGAATAGGTGTTTTCTTCAAATTTCAGATGCTTTTCTACTACAGGTCCGCTTGGTCAAAGATAAGCAGTTGTATTGCTTGCTGAGGAGTTATATACTTGGATCGAATAATGAAGAAGCCTTACGAAGCACAAGGTGGGCAGTTTGTCATAAGCCATGATCAAATGGAGGGGTGACGACTCTACAAGTACGTACCTGTCTAGGCATCTCTCTGGCACCTAGCGAGTCGAGTTTAGCGTACTCATACTGCTAAGACGGGACTCAATTAGAAACATCCCTCTACCCATTATTTTATTATTGCTTTAAGATAATTGATCCTGTGATATCGAGAAGAAATGAACGGCAGCGTTGTCACTTCAGCATAATAGTATTTACACATCATTAGGGAATCGCCCGGTGATCCTGAACTGATTCGCTTGAGCGTAGGTATCTAATAACAAGATTCAGTCGTCATTTTATCCTGGCAGAGCCGACTTCCTAGGAAGTCACCATAGGTACTAAGAAGCCGTTTTATGGCCGGGGCAGCTTCGAGCTATGGGACTAGGCTGGTTGGTACATGGAGGTAAATCCGGTCCAGGCGATACTTTCAAAACACATATTTTGGCTACCGTAAGCTAGGTACCTCACTACCTGCATACAGCCTCCGTCCCCATTGGACACACCCACTGCCAGGAGCTGTCTACATCCCTGTAAGAGCCTGGAGCTTGCCGCGCCAGTGTGCGTTTGCCTTGCACCTACACTGACGACCGAGCTCAGCCTAGCAGCGTCGGATAGACGTCGTCACATCAAGCAAGCTACCAACCACATAGATCTCTTCCATTCTCACAATATTACCCGGAGCACACACCATATACTATCACGATCGACGGACATAGCGGACGCACCTCATTATATGCAAAGCAATCTGTTTAGTCCTCCCTAACTAAACTTCCACTGATCCATCATATCACAATGGTAAGCGATCCGCGAACAGCTTCATCGGAAACAACTAAAACTAATACATGTATCTCTATTAACCAGTCCTCACCCTTCTCGATAAGTACGTCTCACCGCCGCAACCCATCGCCCACCACCTGCTCCTCACGCTCTAAACCTCTATCCTTCCGTCCCTCGAAACAAATAGTACAGACCAACAAGCCATCCCAAAACTAAACTAACACCATGCCCCCAAACCAGACGGCGGCGCCTGCGTGGCCATGGTAGGCAAGGACTGCGTAGCCATCGCCTGCGACCTACGACTAGGCCTGCAAGCCCTAACAGTATCGAACAACTTCCCCAAGGTGTTTCAGTACGGCGACAACGTGTTCCTGGGTCTGACGGGGCTCGCGACGGACGTCTCGACGGTGTCGGACCTGTTCCGGTACAAGGTGAACATGTACCGGCTGCGCGAGGAGCGGGCCATCGCGCCGACGACCTTCGCCAACCTCGTCTCCTCGTCCCTCTACGAGCGCCGCTTCGGCCCGTACTTCGTGAGCCCCGTGGTCGCCGGCCTCGACCCCAAGACCGGCGCCCCCTTCATCTGCGGCTTCGACTCCATCGGCTGCATCGATTTCGCCAAGGACTTCATCGTCAGCGGCACCGCCTCGGAGCAGCTGTTCGGCATGTGCGAGAGTCTCTGGGAGCCTGATCTGGTATGTGTTTCTCTCCCATTTCCCTTTGGCAGGCGCCCTAAAGGTCACTGGTTTCTACATACATATACAATACTGGTGGTACGACTCAAACTAATCAATTCGTCTCGTGTCACAAAATAACAGGGACCGGAAGACCTCTTTGAGACTATTTCACAGGCGCTGTTGAGCGCAGTTGATCGAGATGCCCTGTCAGGTTGGGGCGCGCACGTCTATGTCATTGAGAAGAACAAGGTGACCAAGAGATTGCTCAAGGGACGACAGGATTAGAGGGAAGAAGATCAAAGCAATGGCCCTTCGCTCCAAATAAATAGAATTGAGGAAGGCATGCAAGACGGCAGACCCGGGCACCCAAGGCTATAATGCCAATTGAAGCACTTGTATGAGCGGGAGCTCAGAGTCTACCGCTACAAGCACAGATGACAGATGTATCACTGATTGCCAATAAGCCATCCTGTACCAGTACTTACCTACTTAAAGCGGGACTTAGCAGCCTTAGAGTTACCTCGATAAGACTTTAGAGGGTGCCTCGAGAGACTTGAATGAGATCATGGAAATGCCGAATGCTTTTATTCTCTTTATATGCGATGCTATGCGTAAGGACACTTAGGTCCTCTTAGTCTATTCTATTACCTAGAACCTCTATATGCTCAACTATGCATCCTTCTTGGCTTTGGTAATCTTCTCACTACTACTTTCGAGGAAAAATAATCGCTCGACAGCTTTCAGCACCTCATCGATCAAGCTAAACGAGGAGGTTAGTTGACTTTGTTGATAAGAGGGGAATATACGGAATGACTTACATGACTGGGGCGCTAATAAGCAGCACTGCTTTCCACTCGGTCCAGTTCAGGGGTAGAATGGAGAAAAGAGTTTGTAGGAACGGAGTATAGAGCAGTGCGAAGTGTAAGGCCATGGACAAGGCAATGGCGTATACGAGCATCATGTTCTTCCACAAAGGCAGCGTCAAAAGGGATTCGCTCGATGATAGCGCGTTCATGGCGTTCAGCATCTCAATGACAACGAGAATTGAGAGGGAGACCGTAGATGCCGCTTTGGCATTGTTGTTCTCAAATATTTGGCAGCCAATGGTTGCAAACTCCGTTGGGCATCGGTGAAAATGAGATAGCTGGTAGAAGCTGATTTGAGGTCCTTCAGGGTTGTACATGAACCACCATGCGTACCCAGCAACAGTGGCAAGGCCAACATACGTGCCAATTACCAAGTAACGGAAGAAGAGCCAGCCACCGATAAGGGCCTCGTCACGCTTACGGGGTCGTCTCCTCATAATGTCGTGATCAGGGGGGTTGAAGGACAATGCGGTGGCTGGGAGACCGTCCGTGACAAGATTCACCCACAATAATTGAACGGGAATCAGAGCCTCCGGCATGCCTAGCGCTGCGGTGACGAAAATGGAAACAACTTCTCCGATGTTCGAGGAAATGAGGTATCGAATGAATTGCTGAGTGTTGTTGTAGATAGATCGACCTTCCTCAATAGCAACCTCAATCGTAGCAAAATTGTCATCGGCAAGAACCATGTCGGCAGCCAATCTAGACACATCAGTACCTGAGCCCATGGCAACGCCGATATCCGCTTTCTTGAGTGCAGGCGCGTCGTTCACGCCGTCTCCAGTCATGGCGACGACCTCGTTCAGAGACTGAAGCAGATCAACCAACTTGGACTTATGGCTTGGCTCAACACGAGAGAACAGAGAGGCACGCTTAGCGGCTTCCAGTTGTTCGCTGGGAGTCAAATTATCGAACTCCCTACCAGTAAAGCTCTTGCCCTTCAGGTCCTCAAATTCCCCAAACACACCAATTTGTCGACAAATACTCTCAGCCGTGTTACGGTTATCACCAGTGATCACGATCACTCGAATACCAGCGGCCTTGCACTTCTTGATAGCATCAGCGACTTCAGGTCGGGGGGGATCCAGCATGCCGACGAGACCAAGCAACGTAAGGTTTTGTTCCAGCTGGGCATAATGAGCAGGCGTCTGAGCAGTGTTGATCAACGGGTTAGACCCAACGTCGTCGAGGCTAGCCAAGGCAATGACTCTAAGTCCACGGTTACCATAGTCAACGACCTCTTTCATAAGGAGATCATAGAGCTCTTTGTTGAGCGGGACTCGTTTCCCATTAGATCCAACTAGTGTATGTGTGCATCGCTCGATAATGGACTCAGGGGCGCCTTTAACGAGCAGTTTCTTCTGCTTGCCGTCTTGAATGAGGACAGACATACTCTTGCGGTCTCGGGAGAACTCGAAAGTAGCAAGCCGGGGATACTTCTGCTCATACCAAGCACTAGCATGGTGGACACAGTCTTCGGATTTGGTGCCGGCAGGAGCTTGAGGCCCAATCTTCTCAGCAAGTACTCTCAATGCGCCCTCGGTTGGCTCTCCGACGTTTGAGAACGTAGCAGACCGGGTATCATACACAAGCTGGGCATCGTTGCAAAGAGCAGCAACCTGGTTCATCTGGTTGATTGTACTGGACGTCTGGACCAAGTTTTGAACCACTTTGCCGTCGCGCTTGATGTCACCTTTCGGGGAGAATGTGGTTCCCTCCACATCGAGTTCATCAAGGTCTTTGCCATCCTCGCGAATATAAACCACCTTGTTGACACTCATCTGGTTAGTAGTGAGAGTGCCAGTCTTGTCTGAGCAGATGACACTGCAGCTTCCCAAAGTCTCCACGGACGGTAGGCTTCGTACTACCGCATTTTTCGCGGCCATCTTGCGTGTGCCCAATGCCAAACAGGTGGTGATAACTACAGCCAGACCTTCAGGAATAGCCGCGACACCAAGAGAGACAGCAATCTTCAGATAGTAGATAGCGCCCTTGGTCCAGTTTCCGTGGCTAGGATCAGCGAAATTGGGTATGTTGATCAGCCACACGAGAATACAAATGACAGTAATGACTTTGGCAAGAGTGTCGCCGAAGTCGTTAAGCTTCTGCTTCAGAGGTGTGGGTTCGGAGATCTGGGCAGTAATGCTCTCATGAATGTCGCCGATGGCAGTATTGGATCCAGTCAGTACGACGACGGCCTTTGCACGCCCTGTGACCACGGTCGTTCCGGAGAAAAGCATGTTCGTTTGGTCCTGAAGCACGGCCTTCTCATCTTGGACGACATTCGTGTGATCCTTGCCGACGCTCTCACTCTCGCCTGTCAAGATAGCCTGGTCCACAGCGAAACTGTTGCTTTCGATAGCAATGACTCGACAATCAGCGGGGATTCGGTCACCGACGGCGACGGAGACGATGTCTCCCGGTACCAGCTCTTCAGCCTTGACACGAGAGACATGTCCATTTCGGACGACACTTGCGACATTGGCGGAATATTCTTGTAGGGCGGCGATGGCTTTCTCGGCACTGCTTTCTTGAGACACACCTACAACGGCATTGAGGATGAGGATAGTTAAAATCTGCAGACGCCCTTCGTTAGCTTGGAGCGGGAACGCATGACACCGGTATGGCGCAGGAGCAGTCAAACTTACAACCAAAGGATCGACAAAGGCACTCCAGCCGCCCTCGTCTTCGAAGAGGGCTAGGACGAAGGACACCGCTGCAGAGCCGAGCAGTATAATAACGAGCTGGTCCTTAAACTGCTCGAGAATCAGCTCCCAGAGGGGCGTTGGCGGCTCTTCTGGTATGGCTAAAGCGCGAATGGGTTAGCACATATTGCACACACCCAAGAAACAAGTAATGTCGGGTAAGGGTCTCAGCGCGCGCAGGAGGCACCGTTTAGAGAGGTTCTGCAGACGTACCATTTTTGCCGTACTTGGATCTCAGCTGGACGACCTGCTCGTCGGTGAGTCCAGCCTTCGGGTCGACTTGGAAGTGCTTCAGTACAGCCTGTATCGGCTGGGCAAAGGCATTCTCCATGACAGACGACAGCGGGCAATAGGCAGCGGACAGTCGAGGGTGCGCGCCGTTGCGGTCGTGGTGGTTGTAGTGGGGTGTGGCCTTAGCACAGCACGCAATAGCAAGATCCGGTGTGGTTGGATTGGATTCGGTTTGGTTGGATTTGCGCGCAGAAACGAGAGCAGGGTATCAGGGTATCAGGGTAATGACTGTCTATGCAAAGGGCCCAGATATCTTGAGATATCTGCCTACTAGTAGTACGCTCGGTCTACTTATGCACTGCAGGATAAGTGAGAGACTGGCAACCTCGGTGGTGTTTTTTCTTTTTCTTTTTTTTCCTTTAAAAAAGAAGATGCAGCCGACCAAAGTATGCGGCTCCGTCAACAATGCCACATGTCTTTTTCAGTTTGAAGCACTAACCTTAGCTCTTGGCAGGTACGGCAGTACATGTATGTAAGGTTAGTATAGCACCAGTGTGCTGACAAGCAGGTACGGTACCTAAGTACTTATAGGCGAAGTCAAGGAAGCTACCTGCTAACATACCCACCTTTGTAGCGAGAAATGGGGCCTAGAAGGGCGTCGGTGGGCTTTGACATTGCCACAGATTACCCTATCTACAGCACATCCCAAAGGTACCCCATTTCGCCCATGTCTCGATTATAGTGCACACTGCTACACTACCATACTGCCTTATTAAAGTAACTATCTTACGCTCCTAGTGTAAAGTGGAGGAGTGATATACTCTTGTGGCCTCTAGCGTAGTCTGGAGAGATAGCAAGTGCGACAGCGGAATGATGCCTATTCCCAGCACAATCTAGTGTAGTGATCTAAGAAGGAAACCTCGTGTACACTCCCCTAGCTAACCCGTTTGCCTTCTACGTCAATACCTACTCCATACCTGCCCAAGTACACTGCAGTACGCCTCGGTGTTTCCAGCCTCTTCCACGGAGAATTAGAGCAACGTGTTCTCAGTGAAACAAAAACGTGTAAACCCTGACCCTTGGCCATATGACCTGCAGAGCCTGCCTGCTGCTTCCCCCCGGTCCCCCACGCGCTTTCTGACAAATCACATTCACGATAATGCTCCACCACCATTAGCAATTTAGAACCATGCAGCCGCATTCTAACCACAGCATCCATGATAAAAGGCTTCCGAGCCCCTTCTCGCCCCTCTGCTCATGATTCACTGCTTCCTTGCACGGCGAACTGCAAGACTAGGTTCATATATACCACGACCGACCACTAGCAGAGACTCTATGACCGCGTGAAGGCATTTTCCTCCCTTTTCTTCACTTTTCCCCTTAAATCTACCTATGAAAAGGACACCTGTCGTATGTTAAGCCTGATTAGAAAATTGCTCGGTAACAACGACGTTTCATGTTCTTTATTTCATTCCCTATGGTTTCTTTCTAGGTATAGGCAATGAACTGTTCTCTTGCCTGGATATTCAAGGGAGGTCTTAGGCCTTGAATAGTCAACTGTTACCGATGGAATAGGGCTAAACGCGTGAGCCCAATCCTATCAATTCAAGTTACCAATTTCAATCACTTCCGCTGGTTATAGAGAGGTTTTGAAGAAACGCAAATCATCGCCGAGTGACATGAAATACGATATTGACTCAAAATTAGCCACTATGATACTATCAGAAACAACCCATGTTATCTATCACATCTGCCAGTCGACTCTCCCGCAGATAGGTCCCATATTTATCGGAGAAGGTCTTTTGTAAATAACAAGAACACGGCCAAAGCTGACTGGGTGATATATGAAGACAATAATGCAATTAATATTCATGTTACTCGTGAGAATGTGTGGAGAGAAACAGATGATCACTTTTCCCCTCCTAAAAAACTGTCTATCAAGGGTGCTATCTAGAGCCGCGTGCGCAGCTATGCGCCAGAATTACTGCTCCCCAAGATCAGCGGCAAACAACCACTGACTTAACGCCACGCAGCTATTTATCTCTCGCCATCATAATGCGTACTTGCCGTTTCTTGTCAAGTAGAGCATTTCTGTGGCCTATCCCACCCATCCGTATCCCATGGCTCTGCTCACATGGAGCAGTTATTGTGTCGAATGTGATCAGTCCATAGCCCAGGTCACCACGACCCTCCCAGTCGTCATAAAACAATCATAGGTCATCGTCGTCCTCCTCGCCGGGCAGAGGCATAGAAGCGGCTTCGTCCATCTCCTTTCGGTATTGTTCGAGGAGCTTCTCGTCGACCTGTGCGGTCGGGGGTGCGAGTGCAGGGGCGGCAACGAATTCCTAGCTGGGTTAGTGGACCACCCCGAAAAGATGGTAGCTTAGGTGCACTTATACTTACTACTTGTGGGTTACCGACAAGCTTGCGAGCAAGCCATAGGAAGGGCTTCTCGAAGTTGTAGTTTGATTTGGCAGAAATATCGTAGTACTGCAAGTTTTTCTTGCGGTGGAAGGTGATGGTCTTAGCCTTGACCTTGCGCTCCTTGACATCAACCTTGTTACCGCAGAGGACGATGGGGATGTTCTCGCAGACGCGGACGAGGTCACCTGAAAGTGAATGATTAGTACAGTACAATAAAGAGCTGGAGTAATGTGTGACTTACGATGCCAGTTGGGGACGTTCTTGTAAGTAATCCTGGAGGTTACATCAAACATGATGATACCGCACTGTCCGTTGATGTAGTATCCATCACGGAGACCACCAAACTTCTCTTGACCAGCAGTGTCCCAGACATCGAAGGTGATAGGGCCGAAGTTCTAGGTCGTTGTCAGAAGCAATGCGCAAAGAGCACAGGGTGCCAAGGCCAGCTGCAAATCACTTACGGTAGTGAAGCCGAGGGGGTGAACTTCAACACCCAGAGTAGCCATGTACTTTTTCTCGAACTCGCCAGTCAAGTGACGCTTGACGAAGGTAGTCTATAGCCGGGTTAGCTGCCGACACAAATATCACTCCAGCATTTCTGACAGAAGTACGGGAGAGGAGGGGCAGATTGTAGGTGGGGCGTCGTTTGTAAACAGAGAGCGGATCGCAAGAAAACAATACGCGCAGGACGTGCTAAACGCCGAGATCTAACGTACCTTGCCAGTACCACCGTCGCCAACGAGGACGAGCTTGAAGGTAGGGGTTCCTGATTGCGCCGCCATCGTGTGTGCGTTGGGAAAAGAATCGGCTGCGAGGTAAACAGAAGCAAAACTGGACCCGACGTCAGTGTGGGGGTGGATTTTGGCGCGCGATAATGCTGACGATGGAAGCAGAACAGTCGTCGCACAAGCGTTTTCGGGGCAGGGAAAAGGTATATATAGCTGGGGGGATGCGTACCTGGGTAGGTGGTGAGGTAGGTGGTGGAAGGAAAGATGCAGAGGAAGGAGTACGGGTAGGTATGGTGGTAGTTCACCGATGATGATCGTTCTTTGCGAGAAAGAGTTTGGCGGGCGGGCCTTTCTATGGGGGGTTGAGGACCTTGCTTGGGCTGCCGAAAATTTAGGCGGTGGTTGCGGGGCAGGCTTGGGCACGTGATGTCTCGAACAATCAAGGCCGCGCAGGAGGCAGGAGGCAGGAGGCAGGATAAGGTGTTTGGGTGCCTACCATTCAGCGCGGGTCCGGACTAGTGGGGCGGCTCTACTCTTTTCTACTAATTTCGCTCCGAAGGGAATGAGACTTCAAGGTTTTTTTTACCTGTCAACCAGTCCCCTTTTGTGCTGAAGGTAAGATATACACGTGTAGATGCCTAATAAAGCTGACATGTTATCCCATTGGTTGCATCTACATCATAATCTAATTTTTTTGTCCTACAAAGGCTCCTCCTGCCTAGTACCACCTTCATGCCAAGGGAAGTCATAACATCGTGTATTACTAATGCCTTTTGGTGCCTGATGCTAGGCCTTTGTTTGACTTTAACATTACTACCTTAACTGGTAGATACCTTTTGGTACACTATATGAAGTTTAGGTATCAAATCTAACACCTAGAATTCATTTACCACCAGTCTATCATTGTTTGCCATCAAAAGAGGTCTCAGTCTAAGTGAACCGGGCTGTCCTTGCTACACATCCATGGGCGCTTTTTCGGTTTGCTAATGCTCTCTTCTCATCCGCTCCGCATAAGTCTCAGTCGCCTGCTAGCTCTTCATCGTGATCGCACAAGTCGCCAATAGACATAATAGCAGACCGTTGTACAGATTATGTTACAAAACACACATGAGCCTCTGCTGGCCACCGCAATGTGTGTATGCATAAGATATGCTTCGCCATCATGGATCAGCGTCTCTAGATGATTTCCTCAAATTGGAAGAATGTGGCAGCCAAGAAGACCCCGGCCACCCCAGTTGCGTCGTGGTGTTAAGTAGAGCTGAAGTTCCTGTCGCGTAGCCTGTTGTGTGCTAGAATCGGCTCTTCGCGAGATTTTGACCAAAACCCGTTGCTAAATGGAGTCAGCCATGGTCTATCTACTCCTCAAGCAGGTAGACATCGGTAGAGCCTGTGTTCTGCCCTTTTTTTTTAAGTTAGACTTACCCCTTCATTGCCTTGGACGCATTCTGCTACTTTCTTGAGGCCATCATGGTTGCTCTTATTCACGTATCCAAAGTTCCTAATCTCATCACCGGCTTTCAGACCGGCAGCGTCAGCCGGGCTATCGGCAACCACACTATTGACCTTGGCAAATGGCACTTCTAGAGTTTCGGGCAGTGTGTCTCCCATCATCGTAGCTCGGCTCACAGGAGCTGCAGTAGACGTAGCTTCGTCCATGCCTTGCAAACTGGCAAAATGTTCGTGTAAATGCTTCTCGATAGCATTCATCAGATCCTTATAGTCATTCTTCAAATGGATAATGCGCGATCGTGTAGTGCGTACTATGAATAGCTGTTAGCAGGAGGGGGCGAGATGTGGTCGACAGCTCTGACGAAACTTACTCTGCGCGATATCAAGGTCGGCTCTTGGAAACCCGTCCCGTGTGATCAATGGGGTTTCCATATTAACGCCATGCTAGAGCACCAGTCAGTACCATTACATCGGTAATCCTTCGGCCGACCAACCGAATCCAGAACACCGCCCAAAGCTTTCAATTCGGCTTCCATGTTGTCTTTCTTCTGCTGAAGCTCGGCAAAGGAGAGCTGCTTTGAATTCCCATTTGTGAATGGGCGCGACGTCGGTCCCGACGGGATTGTTGGTGCATGTATGGTGTCCATTCTCAATGGTAGGCCCATTACGGTGTTAAGCCGAGCCTATACGTGTTCATCTCATAAAGGGAGCTGGTTGATGGACTAGTGAAGCCAAACGCGAGGCCCCACGATTATTGACGGTATGAAGAAAAATGGGAATAAGGAAAAACGCTAGGTATGGCTTATATGGTTAAAAAAACGACAACGCGTCGTGATTGCCTGATGTGATGCATGGCGGGGTCTGCGTCTCTGGCTACCACATAATCTTTTACTTTAAGTGCTCACCTAACCTACTTAGTGGGTCCATGGAGGCTCAATAATGCGGGGTAGTAGCTTTTGCACAGCTGTAGGTATCATATCTGTACTCAGTTACACTACAAGTACGCTGCCAAAAGCTTTATAGTTGATTATTCTCATATCTCAAATTGGCTGGGGAACAAAGCCAATGGTCGTCTACAGCGCTTCGTCAACCACCTGCGCAGACCTAGCAGACATACGCCTTTTACCCTATGTAACCTCACTTTTTAGGTGGTATATGGTGTATTGAATAAGAACGGACGGCCAGACTGTACGAACAAGCGAAGTGTCTGATTACTAATAAGCATACCCGCTCTAGTGATTCAGTAATATTCGTCTTTCTCTATATTCCTGTGCTTCATTATGGGCTAGAGATCTTCCAATTGTTTAATTTCAAAAGTTGCCATCTATATATGAGCTGCAAGGGTTATCCGCCTCGCCAAACCTTAATTGATATTTTTATAACATTATTGTTGCCTAAATACTAACGAGTAGATTCAGTACTTAGTAGTTATGGGTGAAGGTGAAGAACTGAGAAATGAGCATCATTTACCTTGCTATGGACCCGATCACGCGGCTGGAACGTATCACTCTCACGTTCCCTCTCAGAATATATACATGTACTTACAGGGCGCTTCAGTCCTATAGCACCAATGAGCATATCTCATGTGTCCAACGTGGAGATGAATCTCCAGAGTAAGTACTGCGGTATTCGAAGACGTGAATAGCAACATCTTTGCCCATCTCTCAAGCCATGCTCACGAAGACAAAACGTTTTGCCCAGGACCGAGTTGCTAAAAGAGTAGAAGTTTGAAATGTGATTATGATTTGTATCTTCCTTCGAAATTCGCGCTCGAACGCGCAGAGTTATGTCTTCTTTTTCCATCAATAAGGAAGTAACAAATATTTTCATAAGCTCATTGAGCGAGGCAAAGGACATAGAACACCGAATAGACTACGGTAAAGGCTCGAGTGCAGATAATACTACAGAAATATCCAGACTGTCGATCGATATTTTTGATAGAGTAACTACGAAGTTTAGCGTTCTATGTTCCCTGCGGGTTCTGCATGTCAAGTGTTCATAGGGCCTGCATCCACATATAACATACGGAGTGCCACCAAACGTTGAAAGACTGTCTGCTACCTGATAATCGCCTTCCTAATACAATCGCACAATGAGGGCTCAGTGTTGGGAACGCCTGTGGGCTAATAGGGGGTACAACAACTCAAAAACTTCACATGGAGGGCGGCAACTCAACAAAGTGCCATCTTATCCTATGTCTCGCATGAAGTAGCAACCCAAAGTCGTGACCGGGTAAAGAGATAAGGAAAGTAGTCATATAGAGATCAACAGCGTGAACTCCTCATCGGACTATCTCATAAGTCCGCTCATACTGAACAGTAACTGGAGTCCAACAACAAGGTGAATCGACAACAGTAGAAGCCGCGGCCCAGGAGGTTCTAATATATGTAAAAGGCGCTTACAATGCCAACTCACCATTATCATCCGCTACGCCACTTCATAAGCCGATTATCCTTTTCCTTTCTCTACTCAAACTCGGATCGATATGGAACATCAGGTTATACATGAAATGTAACGAGACCGGATCCTCCGGTAGTAGAGCCCTACTCACCGAGCGTAAAGATGCGCCAGTTCATCATCCGAGGATATTAGTGCTTTAGTAAGCTTGGAACTTCGTTATCATATACAGGGATCAGTTATGGCCATCTCGAGCACAATGTATGAGCTCTCGAGACAAACTTGACATTGTCCTTTCATCCCGGATTTGAATTACTGTGAGTCTGGCTAAGAATTCCCCAGAGATCCCAACGCGGTGAATACAGCCGGAGCACTCAACTGAATGGGTCGTGAATAAGATCAGTCCTTTCAAACGTTCGTGGTAAATTACTCTTCATCGCCTTTATTAAGTTCCTGGGTAACACCATGCATTCGACCTTCGAAATTCATATTCAGAAAAAGCTGGAAAAATCAAGTTTCCATCTGCGCACTTTAACAAGTCACTCCTTGCCATATTGGATTTGGCCGGCGACGAACTAAGTTGGAATGATCCGGTGGCCAAGCCCGACTGTGAAATTTGCCCTTCTCAGCCACTTGCAATAGAAGTTCATAAAATTGTTGGTTGTATCATGAGTGTGTCCTCTCTCTGTGAGACTTCCCTGACTGCAATGGTTGCATGACATAGCACTGAACTATCGCTATCCAGAACGACCAGGGGTGGCGGAGGTTGTGGCTAGACTGCAGAGGAATTCATATAAGGATACTGTGACAGCGTAGTTATTGAAGGTGCTATGAGATTCGTTCAGCTGCGCCTGTTTCGTCTGTCAAGATCAACCAAATGGATTTATATTGTCTACACTCAAATTCAACGGTACATTATGGCTCTCAGGGTTGATGACGTGCTGAGTCTGACATTGATACGGTAGCAGGGAGCTAAAACACCAAAGTAGCTTACGATTTATGATGATTGAGAATCTGAATTAGAGACTGGATTACATATTGAAGTACATAGTACCTGTGGATTGGCAGTAAGACCTGCATCTACCGAGCCAGTACCTGCGAGCTCGCATCGCTCGTACGGTTGATGGGTTAGATATTCGACATATCTCCTCGAGCCACTTTGACTTGGGTTCGTCGGAAGGAATATCGCTGTGGCAGCGTGGTCACTGGTTGACCGTACTCGCGATGGGCCCAGATAGTGTGAATCTTCTCCTGCTGCTATATGTCTGGCAGCCATCCCGACGGCACTACGTTCTGGCAAGACACATGCTACTGTTGGCCTGCGGAATGTGGCAGCTATCCTTACCCATCAGTAAAACATCATGATGACTTCTCATAACAGAAGAGTTGTCTCTTCAATGAAGTGGTAGGACAGGACGGAATGAGTGGGCAAGACTATTATCAAATCCTCAGCGATGACCCAGCGTCCCTCGTTGATCTGCTATCGAGCGCGAAGCCGAGTCGAAAGACAAAGACAAAATAGTACGGTGATAAAGGGCTGTAAACTAACAAGCGAGCACAATACCTTGCAGTTATCAAGCTTTTGCCGGCATTGGTGTAAGATATTGTGTGGTAGCTTGTCTATAGAGATTAGGCGAGTTAGGTGCCTAGGTAGTCAAAGCGGCTCTTATGTGATGATACCAGCTTAGGTATGCTACTGCTGACTTGCTTCCTTGCATTTGGTACATGCTTTGGCAAGCCTAGTATCTGCGAGAGAAGCAAGTCTCACTTATGGTCTTGTATCTTGACCTATTTCTGTTTTCTTTCTCTAATGTTTTTCCTTTGAGAGATAATGACGCAATACTCATACTGTTCGGTTGATTGACGACTATAACAGATAAGTAGGTACCGTTTTATGCAGCTTGCCATGTGAAGGATATTCGGAATGCGACATTGGACATGCGAACACCCGTCGAGCGAAACCCAAGCTGGACGCTGCTGGAACCTCGGGTGTGATTGTCAGACTCGAGGATTTAAGAATCTTGGGACGAACTATCCCCAGATGCTTTTCTGACCTGTCACCTATCTATCCCCAGGTCTGTCCACATCCCAACTGGATCGTTAGTGGCAGTGGACAACTTTTCTTCGCCGAGCCAAGAGTTATTTGAATTATCATTGCGCTAGACATCTTCTCCGCACCCCGCAGCCGACAAGTACCGGGATCAAGTCCTCCCGACCAGCATAGCTAGGCTTGGGGACTCGGGAGTTTGTTTTATCGAGTCCAAGTGGGCTTTAAAGGTTACTCCGGCGCCAGCTTTAACTTAGCAGTAGCGACAAAGGAGACCTGCGGTACAGACTCGAAAGGAAAACTATGAGCTTCGATACTGTATCGGTAGGTGCGGTATCTTTACGAGTCATGGCCGTATATGACATGGGTGTTCGCTGTGTTCATGAGTAATCAATCTCTTATTCCGCTCCTCCGTTTCGCTAAGGAAAACTCCGAAGCTTCGGGTTGCGAGATAAAAGGATGCTAAGCGATGATTGGCGAAGCGCTAAAAACACAACTTACCCCGCCCTCGACCTTTGGCTCGGACCAAGAGCCCATTAGGTGCGGGGAGCCGTCCGGCAGACACACTTAGTGTTGAAAAAGTGCCTAAGCAGGTATACCATGCGGCCCCCCGGTCTGCTAAAATAACATGAATAAAGCAGGGTACCTTTGCCAATATCCCTACCTGTAATATCAATATTGCCATTTCAAGACTGCAATATTAGAGATTATTGCTGCGATACTCATGACACGACATGAATTTCGCAAAGCGATGTTATGAGATGCCGACAGTATCGACTCGAAGTAGGGTGGCGGCACCGGCGCGCGCGGCCACTTGTACAACAATTGCGGCATATACCGAACTCCCATTGGATTTACCTACCTCTGTGACGATAGCAAGGGTGACCGTGTTTCTCATTGGGTCTCGATGCTAATTTTGACAAAATTGAGCGGCTAACTAAAGCCATTTGTACCGAGCCGGGCATTTAGAATTGATTATCATCAACAATTGGTTCATGATGTTCTCTTATCCCTTCGCAGGCTTCCCTTTGAAGCCCCCTTCGGCGCCGTGGCCGAAAAGTTGGGCAGCTGATATACGTGATATGACAGTCGGGTTTCATATATCTAACCAGTGCTGTTTGCTATTGGTAAATCAGGTACGTTAAGCCTATTGACCAAATTTTGCCATTCTCGAGCTACAGTGTCAAGGGGTGCTTCAAAGGGATAATCATTTTGTTTCCGTCACGAGTGTCGGCTCACTGTTGATACATGTGAACGGCTACTTTCTCGTAGCACACAACGATCTGCCAAATAGGAAAATGACATTCAGTTTGTGGACTAAGGGCGTCTAGAACAGTGAAGTTGGTGTTCCATTCCGTCCCACAGGGATGGAAAAGATGATGTTTGTCTGACTTTGGTGGCGCAGTGCACCTGACTGTCGGGATACGCTATGTCCCACGCCAAATGACGATTTCCTAGTCGGGATTCCCCAAACCCTGGTTTAGTCCTAGTGTAAGTGATCCTTCATGACGAACCTGCTAATACGCTGAAGAAACGAGATCGGGAGGCATGCTTACAGATGTAAGTTCACAATGATGATGTTGATGTATTGTCGGCCCAGCGAGATGAATTCTGTCTGATATCTATTGTAAGCACGTGAACTACCTCAGTCACATGTCTAATACCTACCTAATATAGTAAGTAGTACATTGTAAGATATTGTGTCGACGTATACTGGGCCTTGGCTAATAGTAAGCGATTGTCCTTCATGTTGTCTTGTTGTCTGGACTACGCTACACCTTCTAAGACAGTACCCGACAATGGCATGGTGATGGTATGCAACATGTTTTGCACAGTGATGTGATGGGTTGAATAGCCACTTATAGCCACTTAGCCCAGGAGCTTGGATGCAACAGCGAGGAGCCACTTAGCGCATACAGTATCCCCATTCCCCAGTGCCCTAGTACGCCCCCCCCCATGCCACTAATCAAGCCCCCATGTTCAATGACTGCAGATCAGTAATTGGAATATGTCCAGCTTATGCGCTCTTCTTTCTTCTAGCTTCTCTTTCCTCTCTTTTGTCCGTACCTATAAACTAACTTGGCCTTTTTGGCTCGCTGGTATCTCGCGGGAGACTGTGACAAAGCGTGCTATCAACTGGCTGTACATACAGTCCTCCTCTACTTGCTCGCCACAAATTTCCCCTTATTGTATATTTCTCGTCGGGTGTAGGGGACTGGCTAATTTGCACCGTTGACAAACATATTGGGCCCTATACCTAGAAAGAACTCATCTACACACACGATGAGTGACCTCGAGAAACATGGCTCGTCGCGCGATGAGCGCGAAAATGTTGCTAGTTCATTAGAAGGCTTCGACCTTCGGGACCCCGATGCGCATCTCGACCAAGAAGAAAAGGATAAGATCGTAAGCAGCACCCTAGCCGGCTGAGCCGCATACAGCCGGCTTTGCTCTGTCTCAAGTTCCTTCTTGAAAGCCTGGTTCGCCCGACTGACGCTATCTTTAGGAGCGACGACTTCTCTGGAGACTCGACCTGATTCTTATTCCTTGGGTATGTACACGAGAGTATTCATCCTGAGGTCCTAGCTGATACGGTATATTGAACATAGCTCTGCCTGTTGTACCTTCTTGCGTTCTTGGATCGGACCAATATTGGCAATGCAAAGATTGCTGGCCTCCTCGATGACTTACACCTGACGACCGGACAATATAACTTAGCTCTCACCATCTTTTTCATATCATACTCGGTTTTCGAGCCCCTTACCAATGTGCTCCTTAAAAAATCGCGGCCTTCAATCTTTATCCCAGTTATAATGTGTGTTATCTCAATACCCATTCTAGTTTAACTCGTGAACATGCTAACCTTGTGCGTACCAGGTTCCTTTGGGGCTCATCAATGGTGGGCCAGGGCTTCGTCTACAATAACTCGGGCCTCTTGGCTGCTCGTTGGTTTCTCGGCCTCACTGAGGCTGGGCTCTTCCCTGTATAGCTTGCCTGCTCTTATCAAGAATACTTGAACATCTACTGACCAGGCCTGTTCCACAGGGAGTGAACTACTATCTATCGTGTTGGTATAAAAGATCCGAGTTTGGTGTTCGGGCTGTATGTACATTTCTGTTATCTCGAAAGCGTTCCAGTCCTAACCCACCTCGCACAGGCCATTTTCTTCTCGGCAGCCGCTCTATCTGGTTCTTTCGGAGGTTTGCTGGCAGCTGCCATTGAAAAGCTGGACGGCAAAGGCGGTCTCGCTGGCTGGCGGTGGATTTTCGTCTTGGAAGGGCTTCTTACGGTTGTCGTGGCTGTGATGTCTTTCTGGATGGTTCATGACTTCCCGGATGACGCACGCTTTTTGTCGGAAGATGATCGTGCCCGAGTGATTCGACGACTGAGGCTGGACCAACAAGCATCGGCGAAACACGAAGAATGGAGTACAAGATACCTGTTTGCTGGTCTCAAAGACTGGAAGATGTGGCTGGGCATGGTTATCTATATGGGTTGCGACATGCCGCTATATGCCTTCTCACTCTTCCTACCGACCATCATCATGGAATCGGGCTGGAGCACAAACTCCATCCATACCAATCTCTTGAGTGTTCCTCCTTATGCGGCAGCCGCTGTGCTCACGGTTGCGATTGGGTTCATCGCCGATCGTACGCGCCAGCGTGGTTTATGCAACATTTTTGCCAGCGTCATTGGAATTATTGGATTTATCCTGCTCATCGCTTCGAACAATCCTGCGGTGAAATATGCGGCTACATTCCTAGGCGCTCTTGGTATCTACCCTTGCATTTCCAACACAATCACGTGGATGGCAAACAACACGGAAGGCGTATACAAGAGAGGTGTCGTGTTGGGTTTTGTCATCGGCTGGGGCAACCTCAACGGTATCGTCAGTTCAAACATTTACTTCGACTCACCTCGCTACCTTCAGGGACATGGTGTCGTGCTTGCATACATGACACTATTCCTCTTCGGCGGTAGTCTCTTGATGACTATTCTTCTTAGGATAGAGAATAAGAAGAGGGCCGAAGGCAAGCGAGACTATCTTGCCGAAGGAAAGAGTGAGGCTGAGCTTGATCTGATGGGTGACGGGCGGCCTGATTTCTTCTACACGCCGTAATGGGAAGTCGGATTTCACGCGCGAATTACAGGATGCATAGAGGGCATTTCTTACTCGATTTATTGCTTATACCCGATCAGTGCAGCTCTCTAGGTATAGTGATGTGGCATGCTGGATTGACGCGAAAGCAAAGGCATCAATTGGGTTATTCGAGGCGGCACCCAGGTATATATATTATGTCGCGACATATGTATAGGAATTATTTGTTAATAAGCGCAGCTTTTATACCCTCTTACGTAGTATGTCTATTTTTTATTTTAGGTGTTTCTATTCCCTCCGCGGCTCTGTAGAGCTAGACGTGATAAACTGATTTGGTCAACATTACGCGTTGTGCTGGCCACCATGGAATAGCTCGTAAGTGAAGCTTGGTGCATTGACTCCTAGTCATTGACACTCCCTCGCGATATCATCTGTTTGGTAGCCAAACAGAATTTACCATGCGCGGTACCCGGGGTGATTGTAACGGCCAACTCGCAAACAATGGGGACCGGCAACGAATTAAAAACAGAGCGTGTGGCAGCGGCCATAAATGGAGATCTCGTTCTACTACCTGGGAGAACATAGTAGAGCGTATACCATAGAGCAGGCGATCACAGAGACAAATCTGTGCTTCAATACGGGCTTTCATGTTCGGGACAACGCGCGGCGCGGGGCTGCCGGGACAGAGCGAGCAGCACAGAAGGTGAGAATGTACTGAAGGAGCGGACATGACCCGAACGGCGTCTAAGAGGCGCAGGGCGCATCGCACGCACTTGTTGCTCAGCATGATAATGCCAACCGGTCCCCTATTTTCAACCCTCGAGCTAAGCTGAAAGTAGTTGCTGTTCGTACTAACCTAAGTAACAGCAATGGTATATGGTGGTTCGCGCACGCACTGCACATGCGTACCCGCGGGTGGCGACGACGCTCCAGATCAGCCCGGGAGACCTGTGGGTCGCGCCCCGGCGACTCTAGGCTATCGTGGTCAACATGAAGGGTAACAATAGATGCATCTTCTCATCTCGTTGATATACCCCGCGGCAAAGCTCCTGCTGCGAATAGTAAGCTGACGACGCAGGACTTTCTATAATGTTGTAGTCATGATTGGTGAGCGCACCTCTAATTCTGTGGAGTACACCCTGTTCCCTCCCTCCAGCCCAAAGACTTCGGGCGCACAACAGACAATAATGTAGGTAGGATTTTAGGAGGATGGAATATAACATAAGAACAGTACTTACCATTATTGGTTCCAGGTCAGTCCAATACCTTTGGGCTTCCATCCTCTACGTCTTGTACCACCCTTCCTTTCCTGGTATTGAAATGCAGGCTGAGCTGGGTTGACCGGTAGAGCTGAAGCTGAAGTTCTGCATTCCATCACTCCCTCTCTCGCGATGCTATACTCAGTGCTCATCTGGCAAGACCAAAGAGTTACGATGAGACGTGTGTCGATGCGTGCAGCAGTAGGATGAACCTGTAACGCTGTAAGGCCTGAGGCGGCTTCGTATTCAGCCCGTCGGGCAATATTGTATGTATAGCTGACCATGACTGGGACTCGATAGCTTTGCGAAGTTTCCTTTCTCCTCGCCAATCAGTTGATATTGAAAAGAACCTACTCTTGAATCTGTTTGAAAGGTACTTACGTAGATAAACGAAACTCGTCCCGGCGCAGCGATCTCCCAGAGGAGTGGAATGTGACGCTGCAGTCGACAGGGTGGTGAATCACATCCTCTTTGACGCCGACCATGTAAGTTAAACGGAATGTGAGGCATGTAGAAACGGTTTGGTCATGTCAACGCCGGCGGTGAAGCTGTCTTCCTGCAAGTCGGATAATCAGAACGGTCATATTAAGGGGAGAAAGACGAACGATGATGTTTCGGAAGAATGAGATGAGGGGGCCTCTTGAATCATAGGTAGCTTCGATTATATCTAGCCGGGCTCGCCACTGGTAAGTTTGAGACATTGTGCTGACGAGTCTCATGGTTGCCAGCGGGATTACCATAATATCTGGGCATCATGTAACTATCTGTATCATCACACGCATATCTTCATTCTCACGTGTCGAGTTACAAGCCTTGGCTGTGGACGAATTGTGGTTATCGAGGCCCAAACCTTAGCGATTCACTTTAATTTGGCTTCCCGCCCGTTCAACCTATGGTGAGCTCCGGGGATTCGGTATGTACCCGAACACCTCCAACGTAAACCTAAATGTTGTTGATAGACATCCCGAGACATTACAGGCACCGCAGCTCTGCTGAGGCAGGGGATGACACCTATCCCTACGTAAACGGATTGGGATACTTGGCCTATTAATCATCGATGCGTTGTCGTGATTGGCTTTGCGTTTGGGCAGGCAGGGGAGGTAGGAAGCATCTAGTAGTACAACGCACCCTTCCCTGGGTCTCCGCAACTAGCATCATCTAATCTGGAGTGAGACTCCATCGGAACGCATGTAAGCACTCAAATGGTAGAGACACTACACATAGTGTAAGTAAATGGCGAGAACAGGTCGGGTTTTCGTCTTGTGTGACGACATGTTCCTCCCCCCCATGGCAGTATACATACAAAGCCCAGGTCGGACAGGTGAGCCCAGCCAATCACGGTACTCATACAGCAGAGTTGGCTACCGCAAACGGCAATTCGCCCCCCGCTGCGAATTATTCTGCTGCTGTCTTTGTCCTCGAGCACTTGTTGTTACAAAACGAACTGCGCCAAACGTACGGTTGACATCGGGCGTGCTGAGATGACCTTCCAGCAGCCGGGTTGACCTGCAACGTGCCCCGGGCGTCACGGTGTTGCACGATGATTCGGACCGGGAGAACATTCTTCTATGCACTGTCCCGGAGGACATCGCCGGCTGCAATTATCCACGGCAAACAAAGAAAAGCAGGTAGCCATGTGAGCCGGTCAGCTAGTCAACCAGTCAATCAGCCAGGCTGTTAGTCGGGTCGGTCGGTGGCCCGAGAAGCGTCCACGTTCAACAGGCACTCGATTCCCGGCTGCCTTGTGGACTGGCTGCCTCGACCCGGCTGTAGGGAGGCTTCGTGCATCTATTGAATCATCGAAGCGGCGCGACAATTGGACCGACTGCACGAGCGGTGATATGCAGTGTTGCATAGGTACACCATCCGCAGCTCAGCCGGGCGTCGACCGTTCGTGATCTAGGCCGACAGATCAGCATTGCAGCTGCACCCAGTACTTACTCAGTAGTACAAATATCTGCAGTACCTACCTAGGTAGGTATGGACCTACCTTGCACATATCAACTGTACCCTAGCATTGAACGTTGACTTTTAGAATCGGAGTCGAGAAGTACCTGCCTACAGTGAGTTCAAATTATTAACTGTTATCGTGAGCGCAAAACCGCTGCACCCCCACGTGCACCATGTGGGGTATGTTCTCTTAACACTAACGACCCCTATACAGCAGGTGTTGCTGAATACACTAGATTCACAGCATGAACCATGGTTATAGAATCACGAAGTTTCAAATGCCTACATGGCTAAGGTAGAGAGGCTCCACGCTATCTGTATTCTCTATCATGTACTACCTAGGTGGATAAATTCGAGGATGTGATTGATTAATGATCAATGTCAGCATTGCTCTTTCCGCAAAGTTGGTGTTGAGTCTGTCACATGGCGACTCCAACTCCCAACGCAGCTCCCTTGCGCAGATTGTACACGTTGCCGCCGTGCGTGTCCCCTGTTGAGTAATGATTAGGCGGTGATTACTTAAGTAAGTATACGCATACTAGTACTCCCTACCGTTCCACCTGTAAATTTACCTGTAAACTTATATGCAAACATATTTGTCTGCTACAAAGATTTCTTATACATGTTATTCCTGCATTATGTTTTGCCCACGTGTATCTAATATTCAGACCACCTGCGGTCTCTTACCCTTATTGCTCCTGGCGAATAACACTGTCGGCCATTAGCCGGCAAGATACAACGCAAGCTCTTATTATTCTTCTCCTCGACTACTACCAAGAAACAGACAGCCTGCATATGTAGGTGCCTGGTTCAAGTTGTATTATTAAATCTTCTAATTGTAGAAGAAGCACACACAAGTCACAATATTGTAAAGGACCCTATCTACCTATCTAAGGTAGATAGGTCTATGTTGTTCGTTTTGCCGCTCAGTCTATTCAAACGCTCCTGTCTATATACTTATCGACTACCTGTGTGCCTACCTAGGTAGTATATAGTACAATCATGCCCGTGTCCGCTTTCCGAAGTGAGTGTCTTGACAATGTCTGGTGTTGAACTTAAGGTAATCTAACTTTACCAAACAGATTAGCATTCATCTGCCCCGTCTCCGCGGTTACTCTTCCTATCTCTACACTTGGTACTTAATGATTCAGATTAGCCAAGTGCGCTGTGTAACAAACCGTGCTGTTGCGGAAGTACCTCGTCTGATCGACTTTGACTTTGTCAATAAAGCAGCAGACACGACCGAGCCTCGCCAGTGCAAATCACCATACATACCTACCTCCGTATCCAGCGTTCTGTGCATATGTCTATTATATTCCTTTGATCGGGCTACATCTTACCTAGTACCCACCTTTGTCTTCATCTCGAACTAAGCTTAGCCCATCTGCTATTGGTGTCGTTATTTTGTTCACTTTTCCTTTCGTTATCAGATTCACGTCGCTTGTCCTTTGTATCTGCTACTCAACACCCAGTTCCTGGTTGGAATCCCGGCAGGCTGTCGATGACCACCCACCCTTTTCTTCTTGCAGGAAGCACTACGGATACTTGCGTTCTCGCCCTTTGTGGTCGTTACCATTCACCCTCTAGACAATTCACAGCGTAGCTCGCAGGGTTTCTGCATGCATTGTTTCTAACCCGACCATACACCTGATACCACTCTTTTATTTAATACAACCGCGTCATCGACAGTCCGGCTCTCTTCATGACTATACTCGACGTATTCCGGCCGTTTACCCCTTGTCTCCCGCCTTGTTCAACATTGGCTTTAATAACCAACCAATACTAGTATAGCATAATATCACGTCGATGGTTGGCATTTCTTCGTTCATTTTAACTATCTTTGGTCTGGTGCTTGGGAATCCTTCCTTTCCACGCGCATCGCCCTATGGCCCTTGTGTACTATGCCCCTCACCCCTTTTACTCCTCCATACAATCGACGACATCATAGCGCAGCCTCACTCCTCCCAAACCTATTCAAAAGTGACACAAATACATTAGCCGCGATTGGGGCAAACTTCCCTTGTAACGCCCACCTTCTATATACAAATGAAAAACTCGACTTCTGCAGTTGTTCCGAATTAACTGCTAAAATCGAAGTCACAGCTTCCTACATCGCATAGTACACCCAAGAAGGGTTTGTGTTGAGTTTCTCGGCTTGTCGAGCTCACGCGAACAATTACTCCAGGGTCTGGTTAAGTTGAAAGATCTCGGCAGTTTCTTTGTGTTCGGGCTCCGACTTCAATGCTTAGTCTAAGCGTTGTGTACACAAGCCTTATCGCTTCCATCGGCACATAGGTGAACGACTGTACGATTCCTACGGACCTCTGGCCTTCGAGTCTCTCATCATGCCACCCGTTGCAGGAAATGCCAGTTTCCAAGGCGAGAGCGCACTAGGAGAGGCACCAGGCCACCCAACTCACATAGAGACTATCATCCTCTTCGAACGCCTAGGTGCCGCAATCTCGTTAGTAGCAGTCATCTCTATCTTCGTGGCATTCGCTTTATTCAAAAGGCTCCGGACGGTCCCAAATACATTTATCATCTTCGCATCCGTGGCCAATTTGGGAGCCAGCATCGCCTGTTTGATAGGATACTCGGGTGTTCTAGCTGGTTCTACGAGCCGTCTATGCCAAGCGCAGGCCTTCATGTTTGAACTGTAAGTCTTGGATTGTCAATGTCCTTGCCCTTTATTATGTAGCTATGGCAGGTTTGACTAAGATCCCAACAGATTTATGCAATCGGATCCATGGTGGTCCTTTGCCATGGCTGTCAACGTTTACATGGTGTTTTTCTTTGCGGCAAACCCCAACAATTTCTTACGATACTGGTATGCTTACTTCATCGTTTGCTATGGTATACCATTCATCCCGGCACTATGGCTGCTCTTGGTCCGGGATAGGACTGGCGGGAATGTCTATGGTGATGCTACGGTATGGCTATCATTCATACTGCGTTTTTACATGCTGACCATCGATTAGATATGGTGCTGGATTGATAGGGACTGGTCCGACCTGCGTATCTACACATACTACCTGCCGATATGGGTTTGTATCGTTTTGTCGGCGTTCATCTATGTTGCAGTTGGATATTACGTCTTTCAGCAGCGTAACCAACTTAGAAATCTTTCATTGAGCAACCCTAGGCATGACTCGCCTGATACTCGAAGTTCCGCAGAGAAGGTAGTGCCTCCGCCGTTAGATTACAGAGCCTCTAGAGATCTATAAACTAACTTGCACTTAACAGGATCTCTTTTCAAATGCTGCAGTTATGGGCACCGTCAATCGCGAAGTCATCCAGGTGACGACGATAAACACCGAAAGCGAACGCGTTGCTCGGCCCATTTCCAGCACAGCTCCTCATAACTGGTTTAAGTGCCCAGTTGAGGACCAGTCCAACACTGACCGGCAGACAGACGTATCTACGCCAGCGCCAGTTGCGGCAACTATGACATCTATCTCTGCCGAACCGAGGGCGAAGAAGTCTCTCTGGCGGCACACCAAGGCGGGCTTCGACAAGTGGTGCAGCAAGTTTAGCCACATGGATCCCGTGAAGCTGGCGTATCTCCGTACATCTTTCGTGTTCGCCGTCAGTGTCCTCATCACCTGGACTCCAAGCAGCATCAACCGTGTGCATGACATCGTCAGACCAAACGAATTCAGCTACCCGCTAAACCTTGCAAGCGCCATCGTCCTGCCCCTCCAGGGTCTCTGGAACGCGATCATATTCTTTTCAACAAGCTGGTCGGCCATGTGGCAGGAAGTGCGCGCCAAGTTGGATCATTTCAAGGGTATCCCGAAAGGGCGGAACGCAGCTGACGCCGTTCGGATTGAGCGCGATCGAGTCATTGAATTAGAGAGAAGAGTCACTCGTCAACGTGACGATGCTGGTAGTGAGATCAGCCTAACCACGACTATTGGTCACAGTGGTGACAGTCAGCGGGACATCATTAGAGTCGGAAGGGAGAGCTGTGCAGCAAGTCTCTGAGGAAAAGAATGCAATTGACCCAATAAACGAGACTCATTGGTCTATGGTCCTAATTTACCAAATGGCATATGGTAGAGTAAACTCTATAGTATTGTGCGCGATAATGGAATGCCGAATTAAAGCTACTTAAGCTACTGTAAGAAGAAACTACAAGCAAGATCAGCTCATAGCATAAAGATGATAGATGACTGTACACGATGTCATTTATAGGATATCTACAGGTGTTCTGGTGTTGTTAATATACGTAGCGGAAGGTTACGGCCCTGTCGCCCTGCGCAGAGAGCTCTTCTGGCGTGAATTCGTTATGCCCGCCTTCCCTCACAATCTTCGCCCTCTTCTTGTTGATCCGCATATAGTTCAGGAGGAGCAGGACGGCGGCGATAAGGCCGACACTCGCGAAAGCCAGCTCCAAGGCGTGTCCGAGAATATATCTCGGAGAATCCCGCTGTCTGTAGAAGTTCGACGCGAACGCCCCGCCTAGATTGCCTGCGCCAATCTGTATCGCCATGCCAGCGCTTCGCTTGTAACTCCCGGCTAGGTTGTTCGAGAGCCATGCGATGTTACCGGCAAAACCGGGGTAGATTCCAGCAGCGGCTATGAAGACGCCAGCGTACACGACGCCGGGGGTGCCGGTCGAGATACAGCTTAAATTAGGTCAGTTGGCGTTACCTCAAGGGGGGTTGGGTTGAATAGCATGGGCTTACAGGATGTATCCAACGATAATCACACACAGGCATGCGATGACGAATGGGCCTCTCTTGCCTATGCGATCGGAAAAGTACGCCACCACGACGGCTAGTACTGCTGCTACCACGTATATCGGAACTGTCAACAGCTGCGCTGTTGAGGATACGTAACCTAGATTCTTAATGATAGTTGGCAGGAAAAGGCTGACGCCGTAGAGCGGACAGACGATCTAAAAGCGAGGTCAGACCATTCGCGGCACAGATGGTTGTTGAGAGCATCCCAGCTTACCCCCCAGTAAACGAAGATATTCACCCATATCTGCCAGTCCTTGAATGCCGCCCATACGTACTTCCACTCAAACTCCTCAGCTTGGGAGACGCGCAATGCACCCTCATCTTTGTCCTCTGATTGCCCTTGGTATTTGAGCCGGAATATGACGAAGGCCCGCTCTTCTTCGGTGAGAAATGTCGCTGTCTCAGGGAAATCGTAGAGGAGGAAAAAGGCGGTAAAGGCGATGACAACCTATATCGTTTAGCTTAGCGATGACAACGTGAAAATAAAGACACGGCTTTGGCTTTCCTCACCGTGGCTATGCCCTCCAGAATGAAAATCCACCGCCAGCCCGCCAAGCCCGCTACCCCGTCCAGCTTTGCGATAGCGTAAGCTAGTAGCCCGCTGAATGCGCCTGCGACCGATGCTGCCGAGAAGAACATGGCTTGACGAAGTTGAATCTCGCGTCGGCAATACCTGCAACGGCTCTATTAGCCCCAGAGCTTCCGGTCTTCGAAATTTGCGTTGCACATATACCACATCGTCAGATAGTACTTGAGGTTTTCTGTTAGTCTTCGAAGCATGCGGTATAAGTCCGATCAAGACTTACAGCACACCCAGGGTACAGTCCCGCTTCCGCAACGCCGAGAAACAAGCGCGTGCTCAGAAGCCCCTTGAAGTTCTGGACGATGCCCATCAACGTCACGACTGTCCCCCACACCACCATGATAAAAGGCAGCCATCTGCTCGGGCGCAATTTTTTGAGGAGGAGATTGCTCGGTACTTCGAAGGCCGCATAAGCGAAGAAGAAAACGGTGAGGCATAGATTGTATTGGTCGTTTGTCAGGTGCAGATCCTCCTGAAGGCCCTCAATTTTCGCGTTGCCGATATTGCCACGATCGAGGAAGGAAAGTAGATAGAGTAAAGCGAGCATCGGGATTAGGCGGATGTCCATCTAGCGTGAAATGCGTGTGAGTTTTTGCTCAACAAGCTTGTAAGAATCACCGTCTCATCTCTAACACACCTTTCTCAGAATCTTCTTTTCGTCCAGGTGCGCGAAAGATTCATAACTAATGCCAGGCGCCGTGGCCATGGCATCAATGTGATTGATTACATCTTTCCGCGTATGGCCGCCGGTCTCATCGACCTCGACCACTTCCGGCTTCTCAGGCATGGTACTCATCGTAGCGCAATCGACATTCAAAAGGCGAAACCCGTGATATGAAGCTGAGCGAGAGCAAGAGAAGATTCGCGCGATGTAAATGAAGCCCTACGAGGCACTCACTTTATTCTTTGGCCTCAGCGATCCATGATGATGTGATCAACCACACCGCTTATCTAGAATAGGATCTAGGATCTTGGCGACGCTATCGTCATCATGGATTGTTCGGTGACCGTGTATTGTCATACCCCGCGTGGAAATCCCTCCGCACTCTCCCCGCATTCCTTTATCTGAGTAGTTACTGTATTATGCCGGATATGGGTTCACGATGCGGGGAGCGTGGTGCTAGGAAGTGCCTAGGGCCAACTTGTAACCCCGGTTACCCCAGATAACCCCATAGAGCTAGCGACGACCATTGAGCTAAGTCTCTAGTATAGCCCAGCGGCAATGAGCTTCGGCACAGTTACTTGTCGTCAGTCTGCTCGTTTTCTTATGATTTAAAGAACGTTTGAAAGACAAAAGGAAGATGGTAGGGAGTACAAGAATTTCGCGCCACTCGCAGCATGTTTCTGCTTGAGGAAGTCATCTCTTCAGATCCTTTTCGAGAGATACCCCTGTCGATGATCCTTTACAGAGTGATGATTGGTAGGTCCAGCGCGCTGCAGAAAAGATCATCAGACGAGCAGGGAATTATCCGAGGACGAGACTGGCCGAAGGGATAAACTTTGACTGCCACGTGGGCCATGAATCTCGCTACCATCGTCTCATCATTGGATTGAGTCCCGCATTCTACATATTGTTCTGTTTATATAAAACGTGCTAGGACCAAACCTTCGGGTTGATTTGGATCCTGTGTGCAACACCCTTAGTCATCGTATCAACCTTCATGTTCTAAGACGCCTCTTACATACCAGGTCTTCATTCTCAGTCGTTGTTAAATTCTTGATTCTAGACTCTGCCTGAAGACTTAAGTCGCAGCAATATTCCTCGATAGTGGATAGTGGAAGGCTTGATACTCTGAATGAATGATGCTGATCAAGTAGATTATCAGAATATACGTGGTGGGTAAGTGTCAGGAGAATCAAGTGACTAAACATGCGTCTATCAGTCTCATCCCCGGAGCAAGTGCAGCGCCACTGTTGTGCCTGCCTTGTTCACTCAAAAGCTACCGGAGTACTTGCCCCCTACCCAGATTCTAACCCGAGTATCAAGCTTATAGTTGATCCTAAGTGCTCAAATCTCCAACAGACGTTCCCCTACTACACGGGTCATGTTGGTGGCTCAGCGGTAAATTAGTCGGCAGGATAAATACTCTCGAGCGTTTTCCGGTCGAGGGATGTTGAGTTCGCCTTAAGCCCTCGATTCTTTTTTGCGTAGGCAGCATGTTCGAACCCAGTACTTATCATTCTAGATTCTCCCTTTTTTTTTTCTCCCCTTCTCCCCCCTCTTTATATGGCTACCTTGCTAACACCCCCAAACACATCAATGCCTTCAAGACTTAAACAAGGGAGTAACCAGCACCAATCACCGAACTACATTATTAGCTTCTCACTATACAGTTTAATAGTCAAAGTTCCCAAGTTGTTTTAAGCAAGTCTCCGGGTAGCCTAGCTTCTCTTGTTTTTTGCAATTTATTACCTTGAGAGCATAGCACTATGTGATTTGGCTACGCTCTTGTATATATAAGATAGGATCACGAATATGGGGTTTCTCTTGAAAATGTAACGTGGATACCTAGACTGTTCGGAAATAATGGCAGCGTCTAAGTGGCGCATAGGAGTGCTGACAAGCCACTCTCCTCAGCTGTCTTATCATCTGCATGACAGAAAACGCCGTGCAGTGACTTCGTTAACGGGATGCCGTTGGGCATGGGCAAGTGACCTAGCGTTGCTGCCTCCTGCTTTCAATTGTCGGATACTCCCCACATCGATACTCTCTTGGAATTCATCTGTCTAGAAAGGCGTCGGATTTCCCCAATGGAGTAGACGGTATACTAGTTTTTTTTTAATACTTGTACGAGCATTGAGGCTCAGCTGACAGTGGGGGGTCCTTATAAGCTGCCGTGACTATGATGTCGATTTCGAGATGTTAAGGATCAGGCATGTAGAACGGGACTCCGTCGTGTTGAGTGAATCAGGATAGAGCAAACCGGTGATATATTCTATCTCTAGTAGACATTATCAAATATTCTTGAACATCGGGAAGAGAGATTTATTAATGGTTTTGACTTATTATAGGTTAGACGCCCGGGCGTTGATAGCATGTGGGAGGGGGCCAGGGTGGTGTGGTTGTGTGGTTGTGTGGTGGTTGTGTGGTTGTGCGGTTGTATAGTGGGGAAGGGAAAGTATTCAGTTAATATCTGGGTAACCAAGCACACGCCGGCAGGTATTCCGTACCTAAAAAGAGCTCAATCAACAGACCCTCTGACTTTAGGAGATTAGGCACAGTTGATATTTTATTATTACAATTCATTAAGCTTCAGTTCAAAAGAATAACCTGATTTTAAAATATGAATAACGGGCTAACCTTACTCTACACTATAATATGTCCAGTACCGTATCTGCGTCGAACTTTCTGTCGGTTGATATTCTCCTGCTTCTAGGAATGAGTATTGTATCTTGAATTTACCAAATAGTTCCTTTGATCATAACGCAAACATCGATATCATATCAGCCACTCAGGCAACTCCTCAGCATCGGAGCATAGGTATCTAGTTCTCGTGCCGTAATGAAAATAAGCAAGCAACCCACACTGTCGTCACTAACACCATTGAATCTTGCGGGTCGGGTTTCCAGGTCAACAAGGCGTGCAGCTATGCCAGAAATTGGCTCGATAAAACGCCTCTTTCTGTGTAACAGACACTATTGGCCCCATGAACTGGGACATGATAAGCTCTCGCAAGTTATAAAAAGAGTTTTGATAGTAAAGCTAGTGTCTCTGTATACAGATCGGTTCCCGTTACCCTTGACTCAATCAAGATTCAGGCAGCAATGACGGAACACAATAGCAATGCACCACTTCGGTCGACGAAACCACGATAGCAGCAATTATCAGCTCGCAACCAAACAAATTCTAAGGGTCGGTGGCTTGTCTTGATAGCTACCTGTCATGCATCAGTTGGACCTAACGCCGGTTGAAGTCAGCAGCTGTGGCGCGCCTAGTGCGTCGTTATAGACGGCGATAGAGCTGTAGGTCAGTAGCTGTTATCATGGTGTGAGACACAACGTCTCTTATCGTAGCTCTCTTAAGGGAGTAAGCTACAAGTAGAATTGGCTTCCCTACCTCTTGTCTCTGTCTCTAGTAAGCCAAGGCAATGAATTGATGCTACCTCATGAAACTAGTGTCAATAGTATCTCTACTTTAAAGTCATATGAGATCTTAAAGCATAAGACAGACTGGTGATAGTCCTATGCCGGAACTTATGTGTGTGATGAATGATGAATATGGCCTCCGTATCACACGAACATAATTGATGACAATGATCTGATGGTGGTGAATCCGGATGAGAGGGTATCGTGCATAGTAAGAATGAATTCTCAATGCGGCTTAAGTATAAGAACAGTATACCTTTAGGTGAGACTGCCAATTGTCCTGTAAGCTTTGTTCCTAAATCCAACGGACTTCAATGTTCATGTCCGACGCAAGGGAGAGATCGGACCTGAGTCACTTCTCGTAGGCTTCTTTAAATAGACGACCAGTAGTGAGTTCGTATCAACATCTTCTCAGGATTCAGAAAAGATACATACTCAGCTACCAAGACCTTCTTTGCTCTTCCGCTTTGCGACCGCATAGTTGGAAACGGGCTCACATCCGCTGGTTCTCTTTTGCATCCTTGAAACTGCACGTACGAGAATTTCCGGGCCAATCGAAATTCTGTCACAAAACGGTTGTTTATCCCGAGACATACATTTCCTGTTCCACAGCCCCTAACTACGTCCCTGCCGAGATCTGCTAAAGGGCTGGCTGTCAGAAGCCATTGGAGAGGTAAGCACTCGCTGTAGTCGGCAGCGCGGGATCAAGGGCGCCCGGCTTACGCCCCCAAGAAACGCCACAGAATCGTTCGCTGCATTGCTTCTTGACACCGGAAACATGCCTTGTATGGCGTCGATTTCATCTGAATATTCAAATGTCCGGTATCTGTCAAGCTCACGTGGGTCGTGGTACGTCTCCAGACCACCACAACCTTTCCTTCCGACACTCCAATTGAAAAAGACGAACTACCCGATCGTAGCACACGGCGAGTCGGCACCTATTGCCTCTGTCTGATGAACTCTCGTAAAGTCCTATGCATTGGACACGTGAAGCCAGTCAACTGCTTGCGGATATCCCCACCGCAGCTCGAACCCTGCAATTGTTGGTTCAGTCGTGCGAAGTGAATACTTGCGAGCTGGGATCGTCCGCGCCACGTTGCACCGCAGCACGATGAGCCGCAGGTAGTAGGATGTACTACGCATGTCTCTGTCCCACATTGGCTGTCTAAGATCTTGTTTAGCCTCTCAGAGACAGAGCTCCAAGGACAAAAATGCTGTCAAATATTCGCAGGTCATCAGAGACAAGAATACCTGTGTGGACTTCAATAGCTGACCTGAGCTAACACCAATGGTCTGACCACCACCGGCACGCCGTTGGGGAACTTCACACGCCTTAAGACAGCCAAAGCAGAACAAAGCAGGCGACAGGCGTAAGCAAATACGACAGGGCAGAGACTATAGGGTGGGTCAAAAGGGCCGGCTATTGGGAGAAGATCACATCCGGGATAAGGGGGGAATCACTATCAGTAAGGCTATTGCTACCTTGAGTGTGCCGCTTTTTGGGGTCCAAGTCTTGAGATGTTGTGTCGACAGGCATGCATGGTAGAACATTCTTGGCAAGGAGCTGGATAAAACTTCCTCATGGGAGTAATGCTACCTCAATACTTCTTCGTAAGCCGCTGAGGAGCTCAGGGGTTATAATATTTATATCAGAGCCTTCCACCACTGTCTTGGCTCATGATGCTCTGTCGTTTAATTTCGTACGCAGCGGTTCCTGCATAGTGCCCTCCCTCTCTTCCCCGTCCACGTTGTATATCTGAATATGGAGAGCATACGTCTCCTCATATTGTACCTAGCTGTACCTAGCCTTTTCATCTCCGCACTTCGGCAATTACTTTCATGGAGGAAAAATGTAGGAAGCTCTGGCAAGGGATTCCCTGGCCCTCAACAGTTCCCAGTTATCGGTAGAGTACATGACTTGGACAGGTTCGGCATGTGGAAGAAGTTTAAAGAATGGGCGGATATACACGGACCTATCTACCGCACAAGCATGGTGGGCCAGCAGTTCATCATCATCTCCGACGAAAAGATTGCAGAAGAACTCCTGATAAAGCGAGGAAATAAATATTCTGGCCGACCGCAAATTCGAGCTCTCTTTGACCATAAGACCGGCCCCGGCTACGTTGCACTGATGGACCGTCAGGGTAAGTGTTGTGTTGTATGACATACTTAGTCCTGCATACTGACCAGATTCTTTCTCCTCAAAGACTACTGGAAGGAACAGCGAAAATGGGTACACGCCGCCATGGCCGATTTTCACCGACATCACTTTTACGGGGTGATCGAATCGGAAGTGCGAAGGTTCCTTGCGGTTCTTTTAATCGACCCGGCCGAGTTTCATGCCTACACTAGAGAGCACTGCGGGCGTATCATGAGCCGCCTAGCCTGGGATGATGCTACCCAAGGTAAAGAAAACGGAAATAGCGCCGACTGCACCCTGGGACGCATGTCCGTCTCCGGTCCAATTGTGAACACCATGACCCCTCTCTGGCACATCCCGTGGGCCTTGAACCCCTGGAAGAAATTCGAGCGGGCAAGAGAAGACCACCAGAGAGCATGGTGGCTTGGCTCTTTCCAACTCGCTAAACAGAGATACTTGCAAGGCAATCTGCCGGAAAATACTTGGGCCTACCGGTACTTCGCAGGTCTCCAGAAAGGAGGCAACTCCACGCTCCAGCAGAATGCGAAAGACGAAGAATTTGCGAGCTGCATGCTCGGGTTCCAGAACCTCGTTGGCGTCGTTACAATTGCCGGACCCATGGAGTTCTTCATCATGGCAATGAGCCTGAATCTCAAGTGGCAGAAGAAAGCGCAAGAGGAGATCGATAGGGTGTGCGGCGATAGGCTACCGACAACCGCAGACATGCCAGACCTCCCGACGGTGCGGGCGTGTCTGAAAGAAACGCTTCGATGGCGATCCGGTGTCCCGCTCGGTGAGTACCTTGATCTCTCCTATCAATCGTCTCTCAGTTTGATACTAATCGGTCTCGAGGTGTTCCGCATCAATGCGAAGTCGACGACGAGTTCCGCGGCGAGAAGATCAAGAAGGGCACCATTATTCTGGCGTGCGAATGGTTAGTAACCGGACCGCAGGCATCTATTCACGAAATTTATTGGTTGAGCTAACGAACGATGCAGGTCTATAAACCGAGTACCAGAAAAATACCCAGACCCCGAGAACTACCGACCCGAGCGCTATCTCGAGAAAGGTTGGCCCACCTATCAGGAGCCACTATCGAGGTATCCGAACATGCGCGAGGGCGTTGGCATGCACACTTTCGGCTGGGGCCGCCGGACGTGCCTCGGTCAGCACATCGTGGATGACGAGATGTTCGTCTCCGGCGCCGCCGTCCTCTGGGGCTTCAACCTCGACCGGAAACGGTGCCCTAAGACCGGCGAGGTCATCGACTTTGACACCGAGGCGACAAATGCCCATGTTATTCTCGAGCCCGACCCGTTCCCCTGTGATATACGGCCTCGGAGCCCCGAGCGTGCTGCTTTAATCCTCAAGTATTACCAAGACGCCAGAGAGGAGCTACGCGTCTGAGTGAAGTGACACGTGCAATCGGCATATTGGTGTGTTCTGAGAATTGAGGAATTATAGATAAGTTAGCGATAGGTGCCACTTCCAGTGTGCTTGCAAGGATCCATTTACATGTCGCTATGATGCGCCCGCTCGTTTGGATAAGCAGTTGCGTAGCAAAAAAATGGAACGCGGGACACGGATATGATAGAGATGGAAGGACTTCAGCATCATAGCGGGTGGTTTTGGCTATATATAGGAACATCGCCATACTGCATTGATAGGTCGCTTTAAGCTTGGCCCTGACTAGATATATTCCTGCATCTTTATAGTATCGCTAACGCGTTTGGTGGTGATGCTATCCCTGAGAGCACATCTAGATTCTGGATGGTCATGAAGAAGTTCCACCGGTTGCTTGCGTGCAACGCCTCTGCAACATCTTCCAAGTAGAGAAACTCCACGATATTCTGTCCCCAGCCTCCGATGAAAATTTGATGCAGCGACCGTGTGAGACCCTCTATCTCGAAGCTGAAGGAACTCTATCAAAACTTGTTAGTCGAGTGTGGAAGTTTCCATATATGGCCTGGTCTATACTCACTCCCTCGAATGCAGGATTGTCCGCGCCCACTAATGACAATTTCTTCTCCCATAGCCATCGCAGCGTTCGGTCGCTGCCTTCCATGCCGATATAGGGCCACGATTCTACGGCGAGAAGCGCTCGTTCCGTGTCGTTGAGGGTGTTATACTGTCTAACCCAGCCAGTGCGAATGATGAGCATGTCGCCAGGCTTCGACCAATCCACTGGCATGTTCTGCCAGGCGGCTATCTCGTCTAGCTCATCTGTCGTGATAACTTGGTCGGTGAAGACGTCGAGGGTCCGGTTCGTCGCATCCATCCATCCCGCATAGTCGAACAATACAGCACGCCCTGCTATGCCCTTCTCAGCGGGCACCTGCATACCGAGGACTTCCGTAGGGTGCGGCCCTATCACGTCCTCGTAGTTGGCGATGAGATCGTTGTACCACTGGTAGGTGTAAACGCTGTTGTTGGTGGAGTACGGGAAATGGCGGAGGCCGTCGAACTGCGTCGACGCCTGAGTATTCATAACGAGAACATCGTCGGTATAGCCGTCCTGTGGCAGGTAGAGATGGTTTATGGGCTTCCGAGCTTTGTTTGCGGGAGGGTCGGGAATGTCGAGCCGCAAGTTCAGCGGAAATGCCCTCCCTTCTCGGATGGTTTGTGAAGCAGCCAGGATAGTCTCATTGGTGATGTGGTTGAGGGCGCCGAGCTCGTCGTCAGCACCCCACACACCCCAAGCCGCTTTAGTCGGGTATGAAGCATTCAAGGGCAGTTCGTCATATGACGGCCAGTTGGCATATAGGTCAATATCACGTTCGAAACTGCGCTCGACTCGACTGTAGGACCGCGCGCTAGGATGCGCGGCAGCTGCCGCCACGAGCAATGAGAGGATAATCCCAGCGACCTTCATCTTGCCCACGTTGGTAATGCAAATGAGATGAAGCTTGGGAGAGAAGCCTCAAGTCATCTGACTCTGACAAGTCCTTGGTTTATAGTCCCTCCCATCGAGTCATCATGGAGCCGGAGTAGCCATTTTCCATCGGCGATGGGCACAGAATCGGACTTTAACGCTGGCCCAAGTGTGTACAGTATGGCCATTCGGCGGCATCTTCGCCGACACCCAGATACTTGGGATGAGCTCTCAAAGTCGGACTTTAGATGGATGTCGGGCGTAGTACATACCCATGGCCAAAAAGTTGATGAGCGTTGGATTCTGACGGCTTATTGCCGTTCAGCCTTCCCGGCTTAGCGTATTTGAATACTAAGACCGGCAATAGCGCGCGGGTTAGTGTCAATCTCAGGCTACATTATTAATCGTTTTACACTTACTAAGGACCCCAGGTCCTTGCTAGGCACCAGATCAAATTAAGCTAGCGAAGCTGAGCGGTCGGAAGAGTACCTAGGTAGGCAGCAACAGCAACTAGACCAAAGCTCTGTCGGTCTCTGGAGGTAAGAGTAGAGTGATTTCAAAGAAACAAAAGGGCAGAAAGTCCTTGTTTACAGATTGGTAGCATGCTTAATCAGCGGACCGCTCGCTCGGGTCGTCGCGGTATCCTATTCAAGATAGTATATTGAATCGACGAGTGTAGGAATACCGTGAGCACAGCGGATCTTATTACACAGGGGCCCAGGATAAGTAATTACCCATCTGCGTGCCAGCGACGTCTACTTGGTGTACATCCTTAACCATAGAGACTTCATAGTGTGTACTATGACCCCTCAACTTGACACGGAGGAACATGATGATTCTGTCATAGTCTAGTGTAAACGGAAATAGAACATAGTATTGTATGATTGAACTTACTAATGCGAGAGAGTGGGCATGTAACGATCTAAGTACGAGGATGTGTGTTCACACCCCTTGAGACTTGATTTCACCATTGTGACACTTTGCTGTTCCTTGGCATAGTATCGGTAATGTCGGCGTAGTCTCGATTATGAAGGAAAACATCAACCGTATCCGAGAAGAAGTTGTGGTACAGTTTCAGTAGCGGCAGTTCTCATTGTATAGTGATAGATCACTGAAGCGTTAAGCAAGCCTTAGGAGTCGAGACATAGCCTAGACAGTATCCCCTGCTACGAAGACAGTGTCAAATTGAACTAGGAGTAATGGTGTCGCTGGACTATAGGCCTGTATCAATGAAAGTTGATAGTACTGTTACATTGCGAAGAGTGCGCTTGATTGTGCTAACAACGCTAACGAAAACCTCGGGCCAGGAAGGGAAGAGAGGGACATAGGCGAGGAACAGCAGCCCATACGTTCATTCAAGCCGCTGTCGTTTTCTTGTTTCACTCGAGCCCTTCGAAGTGATGTGATCTTGTTGGATGTTGCCCACGACGACATTTTCATCATCGATCATCTCTCTATTCATATGGGCGAGAAAACTCTCCTGCTCCTCGAGGAATTTCTTCAACTTCTTTGTTGCTACTCGTCTACCTGCCGCAGAGTGGTCGCGGATCTCCTTCAGCTGCATACGGATGCGCTCTTCCAACATCTGAAGCCGGTATTCGGCGAATTGGTTATACAGGTCGTTGATGTTGGATATTGGCCGCACAGTCGTCAGCACCGTGCTGCAAAGCTTGAAATTAATATTGTGAGGTATGTTTCAAACGTGTAGATAGCTCCTGGATAGTATTCTTCTCACCGTGCGAGGGAAGCCCCTTTACCCTAGAAACTGTTGTAATAAGAAAGAAACAACTTACTCGTCTCTTTGAAAGGGGTCACGAGGCCTAAACGAGGTCACCATTGTGATGCGTTCCGTCGTACCGAGGGTCCGAAGGGCTTCATGCTCGATGTATCTACCTTGCAATACTACTGCGCAGCCCTACGCAAGTCCTTAGCGTTGTTTGCTACCACAGCTCCTGGCGATGTGACTTACCATTTGAGGTCCTCGCAGTTTCATGATATCGCCGTTTCCGGTACGTAGTGCTGTCTCGCCCCCAATCATGTCGGTGCAGTCACTCAGCATCGTCACACAGACGAACGGATAGCTGTCGGTGTGCCATCCGACAATAGGCTTGTCGTCCTCCCAGGGGCAGCCCCCGATGCCCTCGTCGGCTTCATAATTTGCCCTTTCGGCTACAGCCTCCAGCTCTTCCCTCTTCTCCTCTTCTGATTTGACCGAGATGTTGATGTGTGCTATTTCCAAGTCCATCTCAGGGACGAGGTCGATGCCGGCGATCTTGGACACAATGGCGAGTGTTTCTGGGCTCTTCCACACATTGTATACAAAGGGAGCATACCTGCAGTCTTGATCATTAGCACGTACTCGGTTAGGAGGCATACTTAAGACACAGATGTTCCTACTTATTAGCAAACCCTCTAAGGTAACAATGAGCCAGATTACTGGAGTACTGGCAGTTCTCAAACACCTCTGATGATAGGACTTCCTGCCTCATCTGCATAACTGCTTCCTCGGTGAATAGTCTGAACGGCTCTGAGACAGCAATAGGTGAGACTCCGACGCTTTCCGAAAATCCTAGCTCCTTCATTGTGTGCACCTTGGGCATCTCCTTAAACGCCAAATGCTTAGCAGGCGTGAAGACATCGTGAGAGCTCTTTGAGGTATGTGATTGTGAAATGATGGGAGTGAAGTTCGGCTTTGTCCGAGCCATTGCTGGCTTGGATTTGAATCCACTTGTCGCCATGTAGGCAATAGTTCCTAAGAGGGTCAATAGGCGATTGTAGGGACATTTACCAAGTAGGTACGAAGATGGAGGTGATAACGATAGCCACGATGGGGTATGCTTGGTGTTGAATGATAATAGCTTATAGGCAGAGTTGACCTAAGGTTGGCGGCTGCTCTCGAAGCCCCGATGTATACTTGAACAGTTGTGCGCTAGACCTGGACCTTTACCTTCATTTCTCCTCTTCTGAATTGGAGTGCCGAGCAACTATATATCGTGAGGAGTATATCGGTGGGATTATCCGAGCACTTTTTAGAATCCCCATTGTACGGTTGCAATGTAGTCATAGGCTCGTTGTCGAACGGGCAGACCGGCAGCATACGATAAAGCGGCATCGATTCCAAAAAGAAAAGGGGCAAAGCGCACGGTGCCCCTATCTTGCTCGAATCAGTTAGGATCCATGTTTATCTATGCCTCTACCTCACCCAGGACTATAAGTCCCCGGGATACGTGCGCATCGTGGCGGGGCGGCGGAACAGCAAGCAGCGTTGTCGGACCACTGCCTCATAAAGCAGCATCCGTGACACCGAACTTGATGATACCTGAGATTCCCGCCGCTAGCGACACGACTTGGCGCGGATCATGTGTAATCGTGTATGACACGGCATAGCAATACCGGATGCCGACGGCCCTAGGCGGTCCGTGTAGCAAGCTCGGTTGAGAGAGAAAAAGATAGCCGATATAAAATAGACCATGCATCGCCTATGCCCTAGAATCAGGACGATGTAGTTGACACTCAACTATAAGCAACTGGTTGCCTACTAATCGGATAGTAGGGGGCTCAGAGATCTTCAAACAACCGCGCAGGTAGTCATAGACATGGACTATGGCATGGACGCTATGTACACTCAAACAACTTATATGGCAGCGGCTCATAACGCGGTCCAAGATACCGAGGTCCTAAGCGTCGTCGTAGTATGAGCCGGCCAAGACGCATGTTATGAGTACGAGACGGTCCGCCATGTGTCATGTTGCCCCGAGATCCTATCATCGGCCAGCATTACATATTAGAAATAGGCTGAGAGGTCGGTTACATCTTATGTGTTTCGTTATCTCGCATCTACCTAAGTAGTTGGTGTTGGCAACTAGCCGCGCGATCCCGATAACGGAGATAAAAGACAGATCCCCAGATATTTATCAAACAACCGCCAACCACCTCTTAGGAACCAGCCCAACTGGACCTTAGGAGCTCAACCCTATGATATATCTACGTAATATTGCCATCGGTTACTTGTTCGGACATAAACAAACGGCCAAAGTCGTATTGCGTTCCCTTTATGTACTAGGCAGGCCGGCAGCAGATAACTATTGTTATACGAAGTGCGTTCCGTGTGCGCTGAGGTTGAAAAAGGTATAGCGTAGTATAGACAAACAGAGATAGAATGGTCTAGGTAATGATAACATAATCAGAGGCTAGTCTAAGAGGTGACTGTTACCCAGTTTCTAACCCAGTCTGGAGATCCAGGATGGAGATCCAACAATACACCCTCTCGCAGACAATAACCAGACCAATCTTTTAACTGAGCCACACATAGACTTTGCGTTCTCCAACACATGTGCGTACTATTACACTAACCGCGAGACTCGTGTGCGCAAATATGCTCCGGTTGAACCATGCACACGGTTTGACCAATGTTACATATGTCCATCGACTTGCATGAAGTAGTATCGCCCGCCTCGGACGACATCAGCGACCCATCACCACGACGTTATGGTAAAGACACTAGACGAGCGAAAGAAGTACATCGATAGCTGTATGGTGCTTAAGATGCATGCCAGCCGCCTAATGTCTTGGTTCGGGCGTTCCGCCTGGACACTTTCTGGTTACCTATGCATTATAGCCCCTGAGCCTAAGCGACTCACATCGTGACAGATAATGGAAGCTTAGTAATTGAGAATAGGGGGGAAGAGGCTGGATTAAGCTCGACTGGGTGACGTTACAACAGCACCGTGATCGTCCCTGGCGGCCGGGATATTCCGGAGCCAGTCGGATGAGACCGCGAGTTAACTCTCTCGGACGAAGGATGAGACGAGTGAGCAGCAGTCGGGCATCCCTCCAAGCTGTGACCGATAAGTAGAAATGAGACTTCACGTAAAACATCATGGAAAATTTGTGTTTTTCTCATCTCCTTCCCCCCCTCCCCCTGAAACCCAAGCATAAGGTAAACCGGAAGATAATTATCGAATTACTGTTATAAATCAAGTCAAAGACATTAATACTAAAGGCCATACTGAGAGACAATATCACATAAGCAAAAATAAGGAGAGCCATTAAACCGTAGCTTGACTGTTGCTAAGGAGCCTATTCCGTGTATAGCAGTTTCCGTCTTCAACAAGGCAATCTTCCCCTTGCGTTTTTGCATAGACCCCTACCTGCTGATCTGTGGCGATAGAGTAAGCAGAGAGCGCAGCGACGGTTTTCCGTTCCTAACAGATGAATCTAAGGACCTGGAACACATTCCCGAATTCAAGGTAAGACATCATGGCCAGGCTATGCTACGTCCTTTTCCCTTTTCCCTCTTTCCTCCCTTTCTTTCTTTTCCCTCGTTGTTGCAGTGCAGTGTCGTAGCGTCAAATATCAGGACATGGTAGCCTTATGGTGCGAGTTTGGTTCGATTTAAACAATCATCCGAGAAAATCTGTATAATCTCAAACCTCCTCCAGCTTCATTTCGAACATTTTGGGAAGCCGAACCGTGTGGCAGAACTCCTTCTGGCTTTTTTGCAGCCTCTTGAGCATTGGAAGACTTCTCCGTAGTTCCAGTAGCTATTACTGCTTTTGCGAAAAAGTTTTTCTTGACCTTGCCGTTAATTCGTTCCGTCCAATACTTCCGCATGTCTGTTCCGCTGTTCTTGAGTCGATCATACTCCTTCCCACTGATCCAGACTATGTCACGCCACAGAAATCAGCACGTACGTTGGGTATACATCACTCTAGTGTCGGGAGTCCCACCGGGCCCGAGATAACACAAAACGAGAATAAAGATAGAATAGCATAGTTTCACTTACTTTTTTTAAGAACTTTGAAGTTGTCTTTGGCCATTGAAATCGCAAAAAGTGGACCGGCGCTCATAAATAGACGGTAATAATCCTTGTGGCACTCATTCGTGACAAGCATGTAGATCTTGTGACGAACCATAGCGATGATATCGTTTTCTGCTCTCTTGTAGTCCTGGATATCGGACTTAAGCAACTGGTCGAATGAGCGGTGGACGGGGTGAGCATGGACCGCGCTCTCCAACTCTTTGACTATTGCTTTCACCAGGTTCATGCGGAACTCGTGTTGCTCTCCTTCCAAAAGACTCTGGATAACTCCCGCTGTCAATGCACCGCTGTTCGCAATCTTGAAGGGCTCGTAGTCAGTTCGGGTAGCTCGCAAGTCAGCCCACACACCCCATGGAGCCAGTGTTTCCTTCCAACCGAATTGGGCCCCGGTGAGATCGATGGCGTACTGTTCGTTCGACATCAATGTGACTCTCAAAACTGTGTGTCTGTAGAGACAAATGTTGAGGCATCGTCCTCCTGATATCTGACAGACTGGGGTGATGACATTTCTTGGTTGGACGTATACTAGCTCCATGTTCTTGCAGAACGCTGTTTGAAAGCAAGATCAGAACAAGCGACAATCGAGTTCACAATAGAGGGCAATGAGCATTAAATCCAACTGAAAGGAGAGTACTTGCGTTTGAATAGGTACTTGACCAAGTCGAACAAGGAGAGCGTGATTTCCTCAGCTTGACCCCATAGAAGCACTTTAATATCCAAAGTCAGTCTACTGTCGAACGGAAAGACACACAAAGAAATCTTCGCTTGATGTTCCAAGCGAGGCCAGATTCCGAAGACGAGACCTAATCGCCAGCAACTGATCTCCCCGCTTGTGAAACTTGAGGTGAATCAGGGAAGGGGAGCGCGATTGTACTCACGAGCGCGGTATATGTCTTCTGACTCAGCTAGATGCTTCGGGAAGGGAATGAAAACATGTCGTCCTGTCATGCTAGGTCGATCCCAATTGTCATCGACGAGGTAGACCAGGCCATTTTTCTTGTAGACCTCGCTAAGCGGATAGACATAGGTCGCTTCTTCCATGGCCCTAAATATGAAATCCAGGAGTGAAGCTGCGTGATAGACCATCCTGCGATTGGCACAGGTCCATTTATGAGCCTTCTGATGGTCGTCAAGACACTTCTTGTTGCAGTATGAGGTCGTCTCCAAGATATGATAGTCGTCAGAGAAGGAGCAGTCAGGGCATCTCATATTTGCGCCCTTCTTGCGGCATGAGGCGCAGCTTCTAGTGCTCACTAGTGATGCGATGCGTGTGGTTGATGGGAGACCTCCCGGCTTTCTCTTCTCGAACGGAAAACTCTCGTTCTTCATACCGTGAGCCAACCATCTATGGTACTTGAGTTGGCGAGCCTTGGCACTCTTGTCCTTGCGCTGGATTGGCTTTTGAACGGCCAAGTGAGCCAGCTGCTGGCGGAAGTATGCGATAGTGGTGCAACCTTTGGAGATGGACTTTTGAGCGTGAGTTAGAAGATATTGGTAGTCAGGGTCCTGCGAAGCTGGTTCTTTTATGAATTCATTGAGCGCGTCAGAAAGCTTCAGGGCGGCATCCACACTGTCAGTCTCAATGATGCCTTCCGGGTCGGCAAGAGCTGCGAACAGCTTCTCAACCGAGTCCATCGTTAAGCTTCCGTCCTGTTATTGTGTAGGTATAGGAAACTTATTGTCTTGGAGAGTATATTAGAGGGATTTTGATGTCGCAGTGATTACCCCGTCTGGACGAGCGGTGTACCTAGGGAGCTGAGAGAAGAGGTAATGTACCGAAATGCTGGCGCGGCACCTGTAAGTCACTTTCAGAGGACAGAGGAGGTGGTCAGCTACTACACGAAAGAATATTACTCACAATGGGCCAAGAAACCCATGTTAGTGAAGCACCCTGCTACTCACCTCTACTGCAGTATTGCTGTTCAACAGCTTCGGGGTTGGCGTTGTTCAGGAAGGGCGGGACACTGTGCACATCAACTTCTTAGAGAATGGAGGAAACTGTGAGAACGGTATCGACAGAGGGTCAGAGGGAGAAAGGCAATGCCAATAGAGAAGTCACGGTGGCGGGGAGACCAACTGCTAGCCTAGGAACGCGTAATAACGCGGTCTGTCTGCCAACCAAGCCTGGAGAGATCACGCGCTAGGGGACTTGAGAGGCTATGTATACACCTGACATTGTAGCAAACTGCCCTACGTTTACGTGTAGTGTTAGTGCTACAGCACGCTATACTCACAGCTAAAGCCATCGTTAAATTGCTCTTTGCCTGGCACTGCGTTGGGTGTGAGCACCCGACGCATTCTTTACCCCTTTCCAATGTACTTTGTGATTTCACCCATTGTGAAGATGAAAAGAGAGAAAGACATCAATGAAACCTAGACCAAGGTTTAAACACACTCCCTTTGGCAAAATCGATTTCATCATAGGGCTCGCCTTGAGTAACAGCAAAATTTCCAAGATCTTGTTTTACCCAGAGTAGGTATATCAAAGATTGGCAAACTGAGTTTGACACTGTCTCATCAGGCCAAAAAGGATTATACGGGATCGACCGTCTTATTCGGGGGCACATACGTGAAACTTGGAAGGTTTGTGTATGCAAACAGAGCTCTCTGCATCTTGACGTTGGTGATCAATCGACAGGGCAAAGAACAATTTTTATACAAAGAGCATCCAAGCTACCACAAGTGATTATATGATCAAGCATGCTGCACACTGTATTGTGATCAGACTTAGCATGCATGCAAAGAGAATCTACAGTAGTTGAGGTTCCTCTGGGAATCCATATCGTAGAGGAACCGTGTTAACAGACACTATCTATACCGCTGAAGAGACGCAAAATTGCATACATTACACGGAATTTCCTGAGGAAGCCCTCATGGCTATATGTTAGGATATGTTTGACTATATTAATTTTGGTCGACGTTGATAACAATAATCGATCAATGTAGGTACTATATGTAGGAACGTAGTATTGAAGTTCATTCCCTTATTCCTCCTTGCGTCTTCATAGCTAGCTCTGATTGGTTCGGATGGTCGGAGGGTCCCATCAAGATTACCTCCAACGCCCCATGACGACGTGCTTTGCGGTTTTGCAGCATCCAGGTCGGCTTTGGCTCTGTCCCTTTGCAGAATCAACCCTCCACTTGCTGCTTCATTGCTAAAGTGGCTTTAATGACCTATCAATTAGTCTCTCCTGGTGTAGACAGGGGTGCGCTACTGGTTGCCAAGCAGTTGAGCCTCATCGGGCGCCATCATGTCTCTTCCATATAAAGAGCCCCAGTCAATCATTGCTGGTTATGCAGGCCATAATAATAATACTACTGCTGCCGCCGCCGCCGCCGCCGCTGCTGCTGCTGTAGCTGCACCACAACGTCCTCGCCCTCCGCCAAACAGACGTCGCGACAAACCGCAGTTGAGCTGCAATCTATGTCGGCGCCGAAAGTAGGTTGGCTCACCAGAATTAAGAATTAGCCGACTAGCACTGACCACCCTGCCTCGATGATTAGATTGAAATGTGACAGGAACCATCCATGTTCAACCTGCGAGGTACGCAATGAATAGCTCCCTCGGCGAGTTCCTCTCACGATATTGACGTCACACAGAAACGTGGGATTGGGTCATCCTGCACCTATGTCTCCAATAATGCTCCCTCTACACCCCCTTCGGGTGTCCAGGATAGGTTGAGACACCTAGAGAATCTGGTCGTCTCCTATATGAACCAGAGTGAAGGGGTAGATCTCTCTGCCATGGCGCAAGCTGCGCCCGCCCTCGACGAATCCGGCAATTCACTGGCGCCGACTGACGTCGGTAGCTTGAAATCAAGCGGCACGGAAACAAAATATCAGGATCAGACGCACTGGAATTCTATTCTAGACGCCATTACTGAGCTCAAAGAGGATCTTGGCGAATCCGAAGACCCCAAAATTGACCCCTTTCCTCCCGAGTTCTTGGCGAACAACTGTTTTGATTCCCCCTTGCTATATGGTTGTAAGCGTTGTAGCAAAGATGAAATTCTGGCGGCCGTGCCTCCGAGGGAATTCGCAGACTGCCTTGTTTCCGAGTGCTTCGATATGCTTGAGCTTTCATCATGTCAGTCCAACCTCATAAGCGCCACATCATAGTTCCTGACCTTTTTCAATAGGTGCCATAAACAAGCGAGAGTTTCTAAAACAGGTATTATGCCCAGGACTTTATGAACGAAAATATGCTTACGGCTATCGTATAGTATGCGTCATTCTGGGAACGACCCCAAGACGCCCCCGTTATGTGGCTGGGATTACTTTTCAGTATCTTTTCGATAGCAATCAATTTTCGAGAATTCGACGCTGAACAGATCCGGTCTCATACGCCGGCTGACTACGTATCGCTCAGTGCTAGCTACCGTGACAAGACTGTTCAATGTCTGGTACTCGGGCAGTACACAAGATGTGGCCCCTACGTGATCGAGACCTTGCTCCATCACTTTGCAGCAGAGTTTATGCGACGACGCGATGTCAACAACGAAGCATGGCTTATTTTGAGCATTACGGTACATCTTGCAAGTACGTTGACAGTTCAACCCTGTTCCTTTCATCTAAATTTGACAAGCTAATTCGTTCCCCCCAGTGCGAATGGGGTATCATAGAGACCCTGACCATTTCAAATCTCTCTCGCCATTTGGTATACTCCCTATAGTTCCTGTGCTCATTTCATGACTGACGTGGGTAGAGGGAGAGTCAAGGCGTCGCTTGTGGGCAATGCTTTATCATTTAGGGTCCGTTATAACCTTATCATGTCACACAATGCTCTTTGACTCTATAATTCGGAGATGGTACCACTAACAACTCTACAGTGAGCTGCTGTATCCGCGTAATTTGTTACTTGGCGGGAGACGAGTCCATATGGGGTTGATTCGGATCAAGACACTAACTGGTAATAGATATTGCGACTTCTGGACAGCTAGGAGTGCCCCGTCTAATCAACGATGCGTTCGTTGACACAGCTGAACCGCGTAACCTCTTCGATAGCGATTTTGATATTAACACAACCGAATTGCCGCCGTCGCGCCCAGACACTGACCCCACGCCAATGCTAGTGGTTTTGGCAAAGCTTCGTACTGGCCGAATGTACACTGCCGTGACTGACACTGTCACGAGCACTCATCCGCCCACATACGCACAAGTTCTACAGGTCGACCGACAGCTTGAAGACATGTTCATGAAGATTCCAGAATATTGCAGAATAAAGAACGAACCAGATTCGATACAAGATCCACCCCAAATACTTCTTCAAAGGGTCTTCATTCAAATGAATCATCATAAGGCTCAGGTGATACTTCATTGGCGATATCTGGCCTTGGCTCATAAAGACGATCGCTATTCGTACTCGACCAAAACAACCGTATCAGCGGCACTTAAAATCCTAAAGCTACACCGAACTATATACGAAGGACTCAAAACAGGGGGCCGTCTCTACTCAGTTAGGTGGCGAGTTACCTGCGTCTTCAATCACGATTACCTCTTAGCTATGAGCATCCTATGTTTCTATCTTAAACAGAATGGTGACAAGATCAGCCCCTGTGAACTGAGCGAGATTCAGCAGACTTTGCGTCAGTCAAAAGCGATACTGTTGACCCCTCGAACAACCATGTCGACTGAGGTTGAACGAGCCGCTGCAGCCATTGAATTAGCCCTACCTGGGATCCTTGGACCCGAGTCGGATGATAGTTCGAATGAAAGTCAAGTATTGACGCCTGCTGAGAGCTCTGAGCTCAACGAGTTTTCTAATGAACAGGGTATGTGATTCTTCCCGTCCAGCTCATCACGTCCAAACTCTCCCTGATCCAACAGACTGCTAACACATCGAACTCCCTGTTTAGACCCCTTTGTGGGCTCGATGCTGCCTTTCTTCGACCCGATGTTCGAAGGAGCTCCGATGCTACAAGGAGCGCCCATGTTTCCCTCGCACATTAACGATATGGGAGCATTCGTCAATTCCGTCCTCGCCGGCTCAATCGATCCTTGGGTTGAAGTTGATATGTACAGACACCGATAACGCATGATTCGCGTCTGCGTCCAAAAAACCACTGACTTGATATGGGAGCCTCTGGGAATTGTGGCCAGATATGAGAGAGTGCATTTATAGAGCCTTCGCCGATACCCAGTGCCGATTACTTCCATTGTTCCTACAACATCAAATAGCACCACTCACTCTCCTATATCAAATGTAATTTATTGACCACGCGTGGGCCAGCGGCTCGATCGCTCGACTCTTTATAAATACTTTAACTTACTACTGTCTTGTGGATTGATCTGATTTTCAATTCTACAACAATTATTCTACTCGGAGATAAAAGATCACGAGCCTATCTGAATACAGCACCCCTGCTACCAAATCTATTGGCACCCCAAGTTTACTTTCTTGGGGGATCGTGGGGGCGGAACAGGGGCCAAAGAAGTGTCGAGTTTATATTGTTACTTTGTAATCTCACCTTCTGCAGCGATGGGTTTACAGGCTGTTGTGCAATTAAGAACAAGTGATCTATTTGCATAGAATATGCCCAGTTTAGGCTCATGCTTTCCTCCGCGCCTTTTTGTATCTTCCCAGAGCACCTCAATTGCCATGAGATGGAGATGGCCTATGCTGAGAAGAAACCCCGAGCTAGCCGCTACGGGTAAGCTGACCAGCAAATCGCCCCCAATCCAAACCAACAGCAAAAGTTTCACGGCAAGGAGAAATGAGTAGAGGCAGGTGCTATTCTTTACATTCCTTCTTACGAACCTTGAATCACGCCTTACAAATGCATACCTAGGTATCATCTCCGATAACCAAAATGATCACAACCTAGCTTTAGCTACGGGCGGGTTTACGGTTCCGAACCACTATGAATCTTAGCGTCATGCCAGCCTAGCACCCATCATGAACAATACTGTCATCCATAGCGATGTCTTGTACGGCGCAATCTCCGCTACCCGGCTGGTGTTCATGGCACCGTTACTCTGGTACGACGCCCGACAGCCATGTGCACCTCGGTAGGGCGAATTGATCGGCGCGATCATTTCCATGGGGAGTACAAGGCAATTCCAAAATAGGATTGGCGGTGTAGATCCAAAGCTCGATGCGATCGTCTCGCGCCTCCCCTCTCCCTTTTAGGACGGCGCGACCGTTGCCTATCTCGGTGATGGATGCATGCCCTATGTATGCCGTTGGTCCTGTCGTAGGTATCACAAGTGTACTCATGTGTGTTAGACTACCGTCATGACCCACGGCCGCATAGGATGCTGTCTCACGCTCCTCCCGCCGCTCCTCACCCTCACCCTCACTTTTTCATCCTCCAGTAGTCCTCCGATGAGGCAGCATTCAGATGTTAGCCTAGGTAGTATACAGCATCCGATTCCCAGCTCAATAGTGACGACTGATGGACGACGACGCACCAATCGTAGCCGCGCCTCCCCCCTGGCAGTTGAAGGGTACTGTGTACATGGTGAGCTTCTTTTCTAGGCGAGGGAAGCTACCCGATCACGCATATTCTCCGCTAGAAACAGATTCAGCATTTGCGTCGCCGACGGCGTCGGGGGAACACCAAGGAGGAGTCAGCCAGCTTCAAGTGATACGGTACACCGACAGTCCGGTCGGGCCGTACGACGAGCTCATCGTCTGTCCCGGGTTCTTCAAATACGATGTAGAGGAAGGCGGAAAACGGAAGAGGAAGAAGAACGCGCGCATCAGTCGCATCTACGTCTCACAGAAACACACTTGTTGGAATGGGCGCACCAGTGCGTGTCTTCACTCCCCTTCCACTCACCGAGAGCGATACTCTCGGCCCGTGGTCGCGTGCCCGGTCTTTTCTTGGACGCTAACCAGGAGGCTATCTAGATTGGAACATCCCCAAGCACCTAGCGCGCTTCGAGTGGGAGGATCTTGGCTCCGGTGGAACCAGAGTCCGGGTATACCCGTACGACACAACGGGGGATATACTGGAGCCGAGACCGTGTAAGGTACCGCTATTCCAGGCGACGTTCAAGCCGATACGCTGGGCGCCCAGCTTCCCCTTTTCCGTCTCCTGGCTGCGGTATCTCGGGCTGGACCCGAGTTTAGTGCAACCCCCGCTACCCGCGGGCAAGGGGTCGCAAGGCGAGCTACCGGGCACCGATCGCTGGTGTAAGGTCGCGCCGGGTATAACCGCGAGGCATGCCGGTCTTGCCTGGGCTGACCTCTCCCAAAGGGACGAAGAAGGCCAACTGACGAGCAGTGTGGCGCACGAGAACTTCTGGCCGGGCTTGGGACGGTGGCAACTCGCTCTCAGGCTTGAGGACGCCGATATTGACTTTCCGGAGGGCACATACTGGGATATACCCAAGAGTGCACTGTGACCCTCGCTCGAAGATACTCGGTCTAGACTTGGGACAAACGAAGTGCATACCAGAAGATAATACCATTGTAGCATAACCTGTCTATTTTGCTGTGCCTCCTCTACCGTCCTGAACTCGAGTCTACTGCCTTCTACTGTAAAAGGGGTAGTATGTCCTCCTAGATAGACTAGAGTATTGAGCATCCTAACGTATAAATCACCCGCAGCATTATATCCTTATTGCGTAGCCTCTTACTCGCCTATGGGCTGAAATACAGGTGGAATCAAAACGCTTCCTACATTTGAGCCTAGGGTTAGACATGTTCATACTTGCAATCAAAGGAAGATATATCCGATAAGGGTTTTCGACTCGCTGATCTTATCTGCTAGACATCTTTACGCTATTGGTCGAGTTTTGACTCTTCCTGTTGGCAATGCTAAAGGTCAAATCACCTCGAACTGTGTGGCTGAATTTTCCTACACAATACCCTTCAAACAATTTGAAGTTAGCTTTGTGTATGAACATGTTCGAGGCGTTGCTTCGTCGTCGAGCATCACCGATTCGACTTGCATTCTGACTTCCTCAAGCCGGTATTTAGTCCTTAGTATCTTTTCTTCTTCCACTTTTCGAACTGCGACTCCGGTTGCGTACGGGTACGGACCATTCCCCACTAAACTTCGAGACCAGATTGATATAACGTCGATTCGAGCCGTGCCCGGTCAACTCGAATAGATGGTACCTAGGTAACGGGCAAAATGTCGTTGAATCCCATATAGTAGGTAGTACAGCAGAACAGGTGGGAGGATGGGGCTGGCTTAGCCACTTGGCAGCTAAGTCAGCCTGCATAGGAATAATTATAAAGGACGCGCCCACTGAGCATTCGGCCACATGACGCACAACAGCCGTGAGTATATTTCCTTGGGTAGATGGATATTTGTATTTCTACATTACCCCACAGTCCAGTTGTCTAATTGTCCGTGGACTTGTAGGTTCGATTAGTCTCCTAGAAGTAGGAGGAGCCTTCTGTGTGCGCTCGCACCAAGCTGACCTCAATGCCTGCGCTGGAAGACGATCCGCCAATTCAAAATTCGTCACATAAATCTTAACACAGAGGCTATGAGTGACTGAGAAGCGTAATAAAGGTGGACACCAAATGCAACATAGCTGGAGCCTGGGGGGTTGGCCGAGGCGTTTCAAAAAGATGAAGCAGGTCGGTCTTATCATTCAATAGCAGTGTGCCCTCCTTCAAAATCTTCACCAGTGCGGCCGAGAAAGAGTATGTTAGTAGCACATGGACCAGCCAAGAATACTACAGAAGAGTAATGCGAGAGAGTTGAAAAGAGGTTAGTTCAGTCACCAAGAAGCAGGTCAGCCTACCTGGAGATGGAAGCAGGGATAATATTACATGATACAGAACTATGTAGGCCATTATACAAGCACTATTTCGGTGATTGTTATTGACTGGAAATTGTCGAGTCCCTTCCCATCAAGAGAGCTCTCCGTAAATTTATTGTCTATTCGCCCTGAGAACTATGAGTCCGGCCTATCTCTGCGGTAGGTGCCTTCTGAGCGTACTCCCACCCGGCTCAGCTCCCCGATTATACGTTTCACATAGTCGTATCAGGTAATGATCGTTGACGGGAATGGCGGGAATATCATAGGACCTGACATTGGCAGGCCCGTCGCATCTGTCTTTGCTGAGCTAGGCAACTTTGCTACTAAACTTTGTCGTTATCCTACCTATCTTGCGCGGCATAGAGGGACGCCGGTAAAGAGCAAGATTGGACGCTGATAAGAGCAAGACAATCATTGACATTCTAAATGTACCATCTTGGCGTGTGATAGATGGCCTACCAGGCACGTAGATATTACATGGACTGCATGATGCGCCGAAGCGAGGTTGCTATCAAGTATTAGTTTTTTGCACTTTCGAGCAAATACCTACCAATGACGCGCCCTGTGGTCAGTCATTTTTCACAGTTACGACAGCGAAAATCTCTTGATCCCATACAAGTCACGCTGCAATTTGGATGCAGATTGAGTGTGTCATGCACACCTTCACTTTGACAATTGTCAGGCTGACCATCAGGTACCAAGGTGGGTAATTCGTTGTCTACTCTTGCCTATCTATATACAATACCCAAAATACCCCCTTGCTCCGCCGAATATCCCATAGCGTGGATCGCGTAGTACGAAGGATTTCGTTAAGTTTAGATAATCTTGGATCGAGAGTTACTAGAAGCTGAAGGTTTCTTGTTAAGAACTACCCACTGGCTCCTACAACTCCGGAGAGTTGCAAGAGCGGTGTGATGAGTCATGTTCATATCACGCACTAGGTGCCAAGCAGTATAGTGTAATTAAAATTGACAGAAGTTCCGTTACACTGACACGATGTCACTCCGTTGCCGTGCCTTCCATTCTTCACACTTCCCGAATCTAGCACCTTGCAGTAGTACCAACTAACCTAGGTACACTGCCTCGCCACCACCACGCCTTGTAAAGACGGCGGTAATTTTGTACTTTCGTTGCGTCTGAATTCAAGTCACCAAAACGGTACATATTAGGCAATGAATTACAGACCATGAGTGGTGAGACCCCGGGGAACGTTCCGATAAACACCGTGAGCATGGGTATATATGTATGTATGTTGGTTCTGTTTGCATTTGATTACAAGTTAGGTAGGTACTCTTTTAGAATTGACCGCTCTTCTAGGATTTTAAAGTCTTTGAAACTCGCTAATCACCTTGCTTTTATAATTCTAATAGAATCAAATTGCAAATATAGCATCATTATATCGAATAAGGAACATTTTTCCCGAGCAAATCTTTTCTCCATGCAACAACCTAGGTACCTAAGTAGGTACTTCCCAGAGAAGGGGAGAAAGTCCCGATGACTGTTTAAAACCAGCACTCTGCGTTATACTTGGTACGCACCTGCCCAACCACTCTAGGCCAGTCTAGGTGGGTTGGAACAAGGCAACCGCAGAGCCAATGGATGCCTGGCGAGCAGGGATTTATCATACTGCTGGCCGTCCGCGTCCCGACTCGACGACGTCGGGAGGTTGCACGCTATCACGACCTGCATACATACCTATGTACTTAGTTAAGTAGGTAGGTATGGTAGGTAAACAAGGTCATATCGGACCTAGTCCGAAAACCGAGCAGTCACTTTCAACTGCCTTATGGGACTCCGACAGAGACCAAGATTGTTTATAAAACGCACCGCCCTCGCGCGTTCCCGTGTGCGCCCACACCTGGCCGAGTCCCCAAGAACCGACAGCGACTACTACGTACATCGAGGCGAATCGACCATGACACCAAGGACCGCGGCCCAGAAGCAATCAGAGCCGGCAGAAAAGGCGTGAGGCTCATTCCCGTTTCCATCCCCCTCCCGCCCTGGTGGCGTCTATTATATATTATCACACAGCGACTGACCTCTCCCAAATCAGCTTTCTTGCTATTGACTTGGGAACTACTAGCTCAAGGGCGACACTGGTGAGTCCAGACGTGTTCGGTTCTCCCCTTGTCCTAATATTAGATGCATGTTCACGCCACAGCCAAGACTCACACAACGGTTACTGACAAGTTACGTCTCGTCAGTTTATTCCCTCAGTCCCGCGCAACTGTGACATTGTGAATACAAGTAGCGCAAGCGGAAACGGAAGATTCAACGAGGGCGAGTACTCTTCGACAATCTATCCGATTGACGGTGACGAGCCGATTTACGAGGGCAATACGGCCCGTCCCAATCGCCCCTCGTTGTCAGCTAAACTGTCGTTCCCGTCTCTTGCGGAGGGAGCTTCTGAGTCGAATCTCTATCAAGAAGGATACGAACTTGTCCTACGCCATCTTGCCACGTTGAATGACGATGGCGTTCGCGAAAGGGCTCGGCGGGGAATCGAGGACCTGCTTGGTATTATTGCTCGTGACGTCGGTCGTCAATGCGAGAAGATTAAACCTCAAGTTGACATTTCGGCTATTGCACTCTCTATCCCTGGCCACTGGACACTTGCGTTCGAAGAAGTGTATCAAAAGATGATTAAGAAGGCTTTCAACAAGAATAAGGTTGACATCTTCTTCCTGACAGAGGCAGAAGCCCTCGCACATTTTCTGTATCATGAACGACTCCTGGAAGACGAAAAGGGCAAGGGAAGTATTGTGCTCATAATGGATTTTGGTGGTCACAATATGGTATGCAGTTTCCACTCAATTAATTACCCCATAACTCTACACAAAACTGGAATCAGCCGGATCTGACCTTAGTTAGAATGGCTGTCTCATAGACGTGGCCGGCAGCCCTGATGGTAAAGATCATGGTTCCTGCCACATTGGTTTCTACCATGTGACGAAGGCTGAAGGTATACTAGAGCTCTTCCGCGAATTTCACGAACTTTGCTAATCTTGGGGCTACAGATGCAGGTGGTGGAAGTGAGCAAGTGAGTGTATATCCATTGGTGTATCTAGATTGTAGAGGTTCTCATCCATCAACTTTACTTGCTTTAGTCCTTTTTTCTTGTCTCGTTTGTTTTCTAACTGCAAACCTTTCAGTGGGAGCATTATATAGCAGAGGAATGCATCCAAATGATGATGCACCAAGGATTCATTCAACCCCACCAGAGCGCAACACCCAGGCAAAGACAGCTTATTCTTGACGATTTCAACCGATTCAAAAAGGATTGTGAAAACGCTGATGCCGATTTCGAATTTCGTTGCTTAACAAAAAAAGGCCGCACTCAGCCACTCTCGCTAAGCGCCAATAGAGTAGCGGCTGCTCACGACGAAGCTTTCGAATTTGCACTTCAGAAAGCAAATAACATGATAGAACAAGCCGCTAAACTATCAAATAAGAGCGCTCATATCATCTTTACGGGTTCGTCTCAAAGCCACGAAGTATACACCGATATTTCTCGGTCTGTGTGCTGATAGCGTGATAGGGGGCTCCGTCAGGTCAAAATTTACTAGGCAGAAGCTCGAGAAATACTGCGAGGACCATGGAATGAGTAATGGTCTACGTTTTATTGCTGATGAAGGCCCGCATAATCTGTAAGTCAATTACGCACGTAATCCTCGATTCATCCACACCCGAAACTAAGTGTTAGAACTATGAGAATAGCCTATGGAGCAGCTTACGCCATCGCCTACCGACTCTCTGTGCAAGAGTTCATTGATAGAGGGGCGGCCTTTGGGATGCAAGTAAGGGAGATCGGGCCTCGTACGCCTAATCCTGAAGGTGAGCCTTGGAACGACGAGGCGCCTCTGCTTTTTTCGAGGGTGAGATGCATATGAACGATAACATAAGCCCATGAGGATAATACTGATCGGTTCAATTGACAGGGTGAGCCTGTCCATGACGCCCCAAGATTCAGCACTCACGGTCTAAGCGAGTTCCGAATCATATGTGACCCCTTCTTCAAGGATAGTAACGAGAGTGTCCTGGTACATACTGGATGCTATAATTTCGTCGATCTCGGCATACTCCGTCGTGGCAAATGGTCCTTTAGAATCAGTATAAAAGATGTAGAGGGAGTTATGACGTTCAAGTTGACAGGATACGGTAAGGACCACCTCCTTGACCGCATTATCCTGAAAAAGTCATGGCGGTTCCCCATGTACATGAATATTGGTGCCAACACCGCTCATCTTGGAAATCCATATGAGACACCTAAGGCTATTTTCGGGAATTTCTGGGAAGATCTGCGGCCACCTAAAAATCGACCTGCGCATACATCTGCAACAAAGGGAGTTGATCGGAAGAGAAGCTTTCACGTGCCTAATACTGGAGAGACCACGACATCTCTTGAGGCGTCCTCTACCTACCATACCCCTAACGAGGCTCTCCAACAATTGCCCGCACCCGCACCCCTATCCCCATCGCAGGAGGCCCCGACGCGTGATACGGATACGGGCCTAAGCATGGAAGCAGACGCTATGTTCAAGGAAACCATTACAGTGGATCTACGCTATGGTACGGATCGAGGAACCTCGAGCGAGTTCAACGAATCGTCTTTCACCAGCATTAACCAAAGACGGCACTTACAAGACCTCGCAGCGCAAGGAGATCACCAGATGAGAATGCTCACCAGAAAGCATAAGAAGGACGCTCCTTATACTAATTACGACTTTGAGTTAGATGAGCCACACGGGAAGAGGAAATTAGCTTGAAGCATGAGGTTGAATAGATGGACATGTGAAGATGAATTTTTAATCAGGTAGTCATTAAAATTGCATAATGATAGTGTGTTCTTATCTATACATATTCCGTCGGCATACCGCCCCCAAAATCGAATAATAATCGGATAGGGACGAAGGAATAGAGAATGAAGTGCCTGCTGAGCTTCGCGCCCAAGAAGCACGTGGGCATCTAGAAGACAGGCTTAATCTGCATCTCTCAAGACTCTTGAATGTTTAACTCTTTTGATCAAATGAATGTCTAATCGATTAAAAAGAAGTTGATGCATACACTTATAAGAGAATCCTGCGCGAAAAGTTCTTATCGTTTTCTTCTTTCCTCCTGGGTGCTTTATCTCCGAATTTAGGTATATTGGCTTAGTTTTAGTGGCTGTACATCTCTATTCATGGAAGTACTGTGACTACGTGGCTATAGTTGAAGAGCATATTTAATACATAGCCTTACTTTTACGCGATCTTTATAATCAACAATTTAAGAAGTCCATATGCTAACTGCTCTTGCTGTTGCCAGCCAGGGAGGTCTTTACCGAGCAGCTGATGCTAATGTACTTTTATAGTTATAGTTAGTTGTGAAATGCCTCTTCCTAGCCCTTTTTTTTATTTTTTTCTTTTCTTTTTTTGAACGATTTCTAATGCCCATTGCCGCACCTCACTGAAATGTTGGTACTGAGAATAAGCGGTGTGCCCAACATGGCTTGAGAGCAATAGCGCAGCCACTGTGTGGCTAGTTTAGCTTACCAAGCTTGAATGGAGATCAAAAAGGGGTATGCGGACATATAAGGCTGGAACTTCTCACGATATCGCACCAAAGGCACGAGGCTATAGCTCACCTTGAGACTTAAAGCTCTTTTCATCGATGAGGTGCACTTATTGGTGAATCATTTTCTGGATTTCTTTTACCAGGCTTTTTAAACTTTTTTCTATCTCGTCACTAAATTCATTAGCTACGACGTGTCTCTCCCTCTTATCTTGAGCCCGCCCAGTGAGTGCAAGCCTCCCCATTCGAATTCTGAAAGATGGCTTTTCTTGCACTCCGATACTCTCGGGCAAGTCGATGTATCGAATAATGCAACATATCCCAGGTCCTGGCTTGCCCTTGTGAAGTCTTCACAAGGGCCGGCTTCGACCTCTATCAGTATTTAAACTACTAGGATTAGAATTTTCAACAATCGATCTCCCTCTCCGTTTAACAAGAATGTTATACCGAAATTGACCACTTATGACTGTTGTACATCTTGCTAAGCAACGCTGAGTAAGAAATCAAAATGTCATAATTGTATATCCGATTAATAACTGTTTACATGGCACTGTAACCCGCTCAGAGAGAGGGAGGGAGGAAGAGGGAGGATGAAGAGAGGATGAAAAGAGGATGAGGGATGATGAGGAAGAGAGACACAGTGAATTGGGTGAAGTGGTTACTTGTTCCTAACTCGTATTGCATCATGTTATTAATTAGATTTTACAAGCAGTTTACTTCTCAGCCTTGAATATTGCGTTCTTCTTGATTACTCCCTTAAAAGTATAGGGCTTGGCCCATCTTCGTAATTAAGGTTTAGTCACCTACCTAGGTACATAAGTACCTTGCTAAAATAGGGCTTTGCTCGGTGGCTGCCGGTAGGTTGGCTAGGCTACGCGGGGTTCATTGTGGCTAGGGCCCGTGTGGCGAAATAAGGCCTACACCCCTCCTGAGCTGTACCATAAACGGAATAGCGCAGTTGAACATTGTTTACTTGCGACGATAGGTCCGTCGAGTCTGCAGGATGCGCCCGACGCGACCAACTTCGACCTGCATCAGAGTTATCGCCAACATAAGTTAATCCGCTTCAATCAAAGATGCCTCGCGTCGCCCAGGTGCCCCGTGCGAGCGCCGGTAGTCGAACAGCCTCCGGCTCATCCGGGTCTCCCTTCAAGTCACCACTGAAGTAAGTGTCTCTCGTATTTACATGTGCTCGCTCCCGTCTCTGGCGGCCGAGCAACCCAGCCAAATAAACAGCCGAACCCAATTCTCACCGCGGTCGCCCCCCTCTAGGATCCCACTCAACGACGACGCCCAAGAGAAGAAAGGCCGGTTCCACTCCCGAAAGGCCCGCCACGAAAAGCAGATCAACGAGCTACAGCAGGCGGCCGCTGCCACGCCTGCGAAGAAAGCCGGCTTCAGACTGGCGGACCTCGATAACAATGGCTCGCCCCGCTCGAACCCGCGGACACCGCGACGGGCCGGCGGAGGCGGCGCCGACTATGACGACGACGACGAGGACGATGTCGTCGTGGTCGGCAGCGGCGTCACGCCTATGAAGCGTGTGCCCATATTGGCCAATTTCGAGGAGTGGATGAAGATGGCCACCGACAACAAGATCAACGCCACCAACTCATGGAACTTCGCGCTTATCGACTACTTCCACGACATGTCCCTGCTGAAGGACGGTGACGGGGTCAACTTCCAACGCGCCAGTTGCACCCTCGATGGTTGCGTCAAGATCTACACGAGCAGAGTCGACAGCGTCGCCACGGAGACGGGCAAACTGTTGAGCGGCCTGGCAGACAGCAACTCGAAGAAGAAGGGCAAGGATGGCGAGGGAGATGGCGAAGAGAGCGAGGAGGAGGAAGTCGATGAAGATGGCAACGTCGTTAGAAAGAAAACCAAGAAACGGGTAGGTTCAACTTTCTGCTCACAGCCACAAGCGGCCTTCGCTGATAGCAAGGTAGCAACGATCATCAGAAGCGACTCTAGCACCATCTTTTGCTTCTTTACAGCTCAAAAAATTCGATATGGAATTCGCCGTAGACCCCTTATTCAAAAAGGCGTCTGCAGATTTCGATGAAGGCGGAGCCAAAGGTCTTCTACTGAATCACCTAATGATTGACGGCCAGGGCCGTATCGTCTTCGACAGCAGTGACGATGCGAATGATAAGTCAGCAGACGGCATCAAGCCTCGGCGTAGAGAAGATGTGACTGCTGAAGAAGAGGATGAACTGGAAGAAGACGAAGACGATACGATCACTGGTTTGCCGGCTGAGGCCGAAGATGATGAGGATGTAGAGATCGACATCAGCGCTCTTGGAGCTAAGTTTTTCCCCGACCTCGGTCGATTAGACGAGCAAGATATATGTCCTTCCTTAAAGACCTTCGACCTCGGGAATCCTTCTGGATCGCTAGATATTCCGTTCTTGCGGGCTCCGGAAGGTGAGGAGGACGATGAAGACGAGGAGGCGCTCGGCGGGGCTGGTAATAAATCTGGAATGTTCATTGACGATGATAACCCAGTTGGCTTTGACGACATGACCGCCATGGGTGGGTTCGACGTTGCTGAGGTTGCATTTGGTGAAGGCGGCGAGGCTTGGGCGCGCGAAGCCGCCTTAGAGCCGCAAATGCGTCCGTATAACATTGGACTTGATGATGGAATGGCTGGAGGCGAAGGGGGCGAAGGCTTGGATGATGGCAATGCCGACTACGTCGTATCAATGAATCACATGAAGAACGGTGATAAGGCCCATGAAGATATTCTTGGCTACTTCGATCAAGCTCTTCAAAAGAACTGGGCTGGACCAGAACACTGGCGGATACGGAAGATCAAGGACGCCAATAAGCCAGAAACGGCCACTCGACAGCGCAAAGAAAAGGAGCCATTCGAGATCGACTTCACCTCGCCACTTGATGGCAAACTGGCCGAGACAATTTACACACAAGCTTCAAGTAATTCAGCCATTTCTCTACCTAAGAAAGACTGGAAGTCCAAGACTCGCAACCTGCTTCCTGATGACAAGCACTTCAACTCGAAACAGCTTCTTAGCCTCTTTCTTAAACCCAAGGCTCGAATGAGCAGTCAGCGTAACCGGTTTAATAGCAAGATCGGAACCTCTGGCCATGGTGTCCAGTCAGGTAATGTGCACGCGGCCGACATGGATGAGGCCTTTTGGGCTCAAAAAGAGCCTCTTCAAAGTCAGGAGGAGGATACGGTTCTGCCCCAGGGCGACTACGACGCCAACTTCTTTGATGACGAGATGCCATTGCCTGGAGGTGGTCTACTAGACGACGACAACGACGAATTCGCCGACGCTAGGGATCACTTTTCCCCCAGTGCGGAGGCTCCGCCCACAGAGGCGCTCGGTATCACGACAATGCTTGATGCTGGTATGACTATGGGTGGTTTTGGTACACAATTAGTTACTTCCACACGCAGGCTGCGGCCGGAATATGTGCAGTACGCTCGTGTAGCCAAGAAAGTGGATGTCCGTCGACTCAAAGAAGAACTATGGAAAGGCCTTGGCTATCCTGAGACCCAAGAAGTGAGTTTTGTGTTGCCTGTTGACAGCAGGCGGCCCGCGCCATGGTTACTATCATTACTAATACTCTATCAATAGGATCCCAACCGATCACGCCTGCCAACGCCTCCAACAGACGATAGCACTGAGCAGAAGCCAAAAGAGGAGGCCCCGCTCAAATTCACTGAGGTCATGAACGACTTGAAGTCCGTCTATCCCAAGACTATCATGGACGACATATCTACAAGCTTCTGTTTCATTTGCTTGCTGCATCTGGCCAATGAAAAAGGGCTCTCTATTGAAAAGACACCTGATCTTCTCGAACTCGAGATTCGAAAGGACTGGACCGCGGAAATTACCGAAGCAGCTTAATGTGCTGGCTTCATGAGTCGTATCAATGCTATGGGGCCGCTGAAATACATGCTATTCGGTATTAAACCGGCAACTCAGGACGTCCTGAGTCTTTGCAGCGAGCATACTGTGATTTGACAGGACTGGAACAGGCTTTTATTTTGATAACCACATGGGCCGAGCGAGTATATCACGAATGCACATGAGGGCGCAAGGTAGCTTTATGAAATGGATAGACAACATGAACGACACGAAGCGATTTTCTTCAGTCCTAATTGGACCCATCCCCATTATTCTTGTGTATCTTCGACCTGCGGTAACCCTTGGCAACGTGCCTCAAATGACGTCGTTTCTGTCCCACCATTTCCATCTCAGACTGGATCGCCGATGACATTTCGAACGGTTATGTCATAAACCAACGGGGGACTGTTGTAGTCATATGCCCTGACAGTAAGCACAGCACACCTGACACACAATTTCCAATGCTAATGAAAGCTGAACTTCGTGAATGGACTACTGTACGCTTCCGTCTAATCTCTATCACCCGGTCCAAGCAGGCGTTATACGTAGACCTCGTCTGCTGAATCTCGATACCTTAAATAATGGACACAGCGATGGGTTAGCAAGCATCTACCCAGCACCTAAATACTAGTGACGACATATCCGCCCTCGGCCCGTTTCATGCGTATAGTTAATTTCCCGCGTGATGCTGTGTCCTGATGCATCCAGGTGAACAAGATGGGACTTGTGGTAGTGTTACCTACATACATACTGGACTTCCTGTTCGTCTTATGATGTACTGCTACTTCCCACACGCTCATGGACGTTCGACTCACACCCTCGGCTCACGTCCTCTCGTTCTACCCTGTCCCAGCCGTCCATTACTTATGTACATACGTATACTTACACATATACTACACTCATACATTTCATCCATGCATACCGCATCCCCATGGATGAGCCGACTTTGTGCCTGGGAACATTCTACTAGAGGCGACCAATTAATGACTTCCCCGCGGCCCTCAACTCCCCCCTTTCCCTTCCTTAACCCTCTTAACCACTGTACAATCAAAGATGAGATCGATCGACTACCTACTCAGATTCGTTACTTTGTGATCTCGATATCCTGGTGGGTAATTTGGGAGTGTGAGTGGAGCTAGCGGTAACTTAGAAGGTGACATAATGCGCATAAAGAAGCGATCTAGGGTACACTACATCATACGCTACTACAGGTCTCCAGGATGATAATCCTATACTATGGGGCTGTTGGCCTGTACAGACAGGGAATTTTTGGTTGAAAATATCTCCATAAATACTTGCCAAGCCGAAGTCCAGTGTGACAAAATAATAATGCGACTGATCAACACACCTCTTTAAGTAGTATACTGTTGTTAAGATAATAAAAGTAAGAGCCTGTAGAGGGTATTGCACATCTAGTACTTTAAAGGACATTAGATTTATGGATTAGCCGTATTTTTTCCTATTTAAGTCTCCAGCCCTATAGTATAGCATTATTATCCTGGAGACCTGTATGTCTGGGTTGCTTGAAAGCTATGATTATGTAGGTGAGTATGTAGGTAGTTAGGTACCTGGCGTTGGATAGGCTGAACGGGGCAGACGACGTCGCCTGTCTTGCTACTATCTCCAAAACCACGTGCCTGTGCAACGAGAGTCACGAGATAGGATCGAAGAAACATTTCAAACGTACTCGTGCTTTGTACTATTAAAATTTGGGAATTTGATTTCTTCTTTTGCTAGCTACTAGCAAGTTGCTGGCAACCTCGCCCCAACACCTGTCCCGCCATATAGTAGCCGGACTAGATGTTGTCTTGCTTGCGCTGCCAATTGATTCATTCAAATTATCGGACACATCCCTGCCCCGAATCTATTGGTCTTCTACCTAGGCTGGTACCGAGGGTATCTTCAACAGCACTCTTGACTGAGTGCCTTTCAAGGAAATATGCAACACATCCTTCATTGCTCGTAAAATATGCTTTCGTATGCCAGAATAAAACAGAGGCAAGGGCAACGGAAGAGTCCTCCCGGGAGGTGTATATCCTAAAAGAGCGCTTCAAGGGAGCATACCCAGGTGGAGTGAAGCCCGTGATATGCCTAGTTTCCTGCATTCGATTTTGTTGCCCCTACCTGGCATGCAAGGTGATGTCTACTTAGGAATTCTCCTGCAAACTCTTCGGATGATTGAAAGCCTGCGGCAACGTCACAGTAGAATGTCCACCAAGTATGTTGTATATAACAGATGCGAAACGTACGCCGGCGTTACCTATTACTAGGTTGATAAGAATAGTATAATCGGCTCTTGAATTGACACCAATGACAAAATAATTTCATGTTCGATATAGATGCCGCTGGAATTTTTTGATATAAACAACCAATGATGGCGTAACCAGGAGGTACCGTAGTTTTGCCACAATAAAATTGAGTGACCAGAGGTCACAAAGCACATCGGGTTGCAGGCTGAACGATTCAACAACGCCATAGGCTGGACTCAGTTTTTGTTCCCGCTAGCCAGAATCATGGGCGGCGGTCAACGATTTCTCGAGCTCTTAGAAGCGCCGAAATACCATCGAGCGCGTTTTCGCCACTCCCTGGTAGTCTCGTCGTTGCGCCTAAGCTTGACGCCTGTGAGAAATTCATGTTGGCCTCTGGTGCTAGCGCAGGTGGTGGCCCGACGTGACTGTTCCGAGGTCCTGGCATGGGTCCTGGTATGCTATTGTTGTAGTGAGTAGATCCATGGAAACCACCTGGTATTCGACCAGGTTGTGCCGGCTGCAACGGAAGGGTTACTTGTGGACTCTGCCCATTCATGGTAAGGGGTGGAGGTGTCTGAACATACGAAGAAGCCGGCGACTCCGGCTTCGACGATAGAAGCGCGTGAATTGGTAAAGATGCATCACTGGGTGTTCTGGGGGGATATGGAGAAGTCGATGAATTACTTCCATGCGAAGATTGTTCGTGTTGCAGAGACGGAGGCTGTGAAATCGATGTAGATACGGACGACTTTGACCCTCTCGATCGCCCATTGCTACGAGCGCTTCGTCCGGGATGAATACCTGGTATACCGGCTTCAGGCGACTGAGAAATAACCGGAGGGGCGGTTCTTGGGTCTAACCAAGGCACACCGCTATTCGGAATATCCGCCGAATAGTACTGACCATCCACCCAAGCCATCCGCTGATTCGCAGAATGTATTGAGTTATCACGGGAATGGGGACTGGATAGCCCGCGACGGCGTCCGTGATGCGCCTCCTCCTGAGATAATATTAACGGCGAGGCGGATTCCTCAATTTGGCTAGTCCCGGTTGATAGCGAGGCTATTGAACCCAGTCTTTGTTGTCGTGATGGAGGAGGTTCGCTTCCGTGCTGGCTTTCAGAACCACTACCGGTACCACTTGTTGTCCCACCCGGGCCAATTGAGACAGCGCTGGTGCTGCTGCCGCGAGTGCTCTCGGCATCGGTCTTCAACCGCTTGGCAGCGTCTTTTTCTAGCCTCCGGTTAGTCCTAATCTTTTACAAAGTGGCAATGAACGAAACTGCGTACCTTGCGTTTGAGCAGCCTGCCTCTTCCGGAATTCGAGGAGATAGTCGTTGTACTTTTTGCACTCGGGCGTCTTCTTATACTCAGCTAGCGCTTGGTTGTATTTCTCCTTTGCCTCATTCGCTTGTTTCTCGAACGGCTCCTTCTCGACACGACTGAGGTTCTGCCAATTCTCGCCTACCAACTTCGCAATCTCCGTAAAAGTAAGGTTCTGCCCCTTCAAATCCTCTCGCATTTCTAAACATTATCAGTATTCGTTTATAGTTTGAAAAAGCTGGTAACATCTGGTCGGGTTCACGTACTATTAGAGAACAGAACATAGGCTGAAGGTGGCCGTTCTGGAGCATGTTCATCGGGCTAAAATTCCAGTCAGGCCATCTATGCCAGCTTGAAAACACTCGCGTCACAAGGATGGGAGCTGGACATCAAAACGAACCTTTGGATGTCTCCTGTATTTCCTCTTCACGATGGTCGGTCCCGCTTTGAGCTCCGCTCTGTCGACATCGGTACGATTCGAATCGTGCCTGGCATCCTCGATACTTGTGCGGGTGGGCGAGACCAGAGAGGCGTCTGGGGCGACACCTCTGTAGTTGGCAATACGTCGCTGGAGTTTCTAGACTGGCTTAGAATACCTGAAACTGTGAACGGGGGATGCCGAATTTATTACTCACTCTCCGGTGACCGAGCTTTACGCCCAAAGCATCACTAGCGGTTGGGTCAGCATCAGAGGAACAATGGACCACACATTTGCAATTGGGGCCGCGTACAGATCGGATTCGGTGATGTCCAATATTGTCTCCCATGAGTCGAATCCCTGATCAATAAAGACGCCAAGGTATTGAGAGATGCCCAACTCGCCCAAAACTGTTTCGAGGAAATTCATATAGTTGGTTGGTCCGTGTATTCACGGCAAGAATGCTAGAAGCATTTGGGTTGCAAGCACCAGATAACGAGCGCAATGGACTCAGGGCGCGTGGCTACGATAGATGGTGACTACGACGACAGCAGCGGCGGCGGCGGCGGATGTTGAGACGGCCGCGCGTTGGTGATGTTGAGACGGCCTCGGTGATAGAACTCGTTCTTTCGTTCGCTCGTCCGGCGGCGGGCTGGATTGGTCAATGGCTGGTTGATGGAGGTAGCTCCAGGCCCAATTGTCAAGTCCCCTTTTCACCACGGCGACGGGTCTAATAACCTGTCAGCAGAGGGGGGCGATTTGTTGTTATGCTGCTGAGTGTTGAGCCGGCGGGCGGTGGTTGCGCTGGTTGCGGTGGCGGCGCGCGACAGCGGGTCTTGGAGGAGACCAGGGACGAAGGTCGATTTTGGGAGCCGCCCTTATAAGCAGCGCAGATCGGGGCGGTAATTGGGACAGCGCGTCAAGGCGTGTCTCCGGACGGTAAAGTCTCAGATGTGGGGGCTAGGTGAAGCGAATACTGTATTAGCAGCCTCTGTAGACTTCTAGACTCGCTCATATGGTGAGTCTGAGGTCGGAAGCAGTCGCAGCCTGGCGGTGGTGGAGATTCATCGGTGCTGTGTCGCATTCGAGGATAGAAAAAGAGTCGACATGTACGCCTTTTCCGTGCAAACGTCTATGGCAATGTTAAAAGGGGATTCTATCTGGGAATTTGGCAGCGTGGTGCTGTTCGATCCGCCAGCGTAAACTGAGATCCCCAAATGGGTGGGTGCAACGACTCAGTAAGAGGGATCGAGCTGGATCGGAATTCGGGTCGCCAAGTCCAGGTACCTGTCTACATGTGGGAGCGCAACGAGGGGGTAGAGTCCACTGCTTGCTATCCACTCGGTACGAAGGTACTTGTGAGGAGAGAAGGGCTAGCGTTATATTAGTACTGCAAAGAAAATCACCATTTTATCAATATTTGCTCGACACACTCCTCGCTGACACGACTACATGCAGGATGCTTGGGTACTTACATTAGTATGCGGTACCATGCCCACAGGTCGAACCAAGTACTGGATACGTGCCTTCAACAGCGACATAGTAGTGTATAACGTTGAGCCTTACGGTGGGATGCAGCTGCTAGTGCGCAATGCTAAGCTTTTAGTACAAGGTTCTGCTAGCTACCTAGCTAAGGTAGGCGACCTTTGATAAACCTCTGCTGGTTGAGACGTCTCGATTTTACCGAGCTGTTAGGCTGCTGCCATTCTATGCTGGTAAGCTTGATTTTGGTAATAAGGGGGTATAAGATGAGCAAACTACTCACCAATGTTAGAGATGCATGTCTTTTACGGACACTTCCAATGGTGTCTTGTGCCGAATCAGCGCCACACTAGTGAATATCGTCCTACTAGTTTCTGTGTAGGTATTCTATATGTACGGGATACTGTAGGTAGATATATGTCAATAGTTAGTAGCAACAGAGAATTCCTGAGTACCTGAGACTGTTAGTTCGAGTGGCGCTTCGCTGAGGAGCTACTTCCAAGGTTTCACGACAGTAACAGTAGCGAGGTTGAGTCAGGGGCAGGATAGAGTCCACATACCTTTAACCTATGTAGGCTGTCAGAGTGTTCGGATTCTTGAGAAGACAAATTGCAGATAATCACATAGGCCTCAGTAGGTTGCGGTACAATAGAGACGCTACGAGTCCTTTGCCTCCAATGGAAAGAGTTGAGTTCCCAGTCCTCTCACTCCGTTTGACTTCTAGCACGAAAGACACGAGCCCCTTGTGTCAGATAATATACCTATATCGCGGGCATGTTCCCGGCAAGCACTGGCGCCTCCTACATAGCTCTCTCGGGCTCAGCGTTCACAAGTATTCGTTTCGCGATTTAGTGTACAGTCAGTCGTACGTAGTTGTCCTACACCCCGAGCTGTACCCGACGGACCTGAAGGGAGAGGTTGTCCCCAAAAGCAAGGACAGTGTTTTCCCGTGGAACGATCACGGGATGTATGGGCTGTATGGGAACATGAAAGGCAAGTTTCCCATGACAAACATTATGAACCGGACGGCTCAATGGTCAAATCCGCATCGATCGGAGAACTCGCATCCGGGGTTCTTACCATGCCAGTGGCTAATCAGCGTCATGACGTTCAAGCAGTTCTGATTTTGAGCATAGTGCAGGAACGAAGCTGGGAGGGTTTATCACCCTCGGGCGGCCGAGGCCTTTACCCTTACTAAATAGTACCAGCACTGTCCAAAAGGATGATGCCAACGAGCATGGACGCTCGTACACATAGATGTATTTACTATGTGAGTTCGTACTGAGTAGGCACGTAGGTTATTTGGATCACCGGTGCAGCAAATCTGTGGATAGGATACGTTAGAGTCGGAAGTAGCATACAAAATATCGATATCACCATCAAGTACCAGTACCTGGGAAGGCCAAGACAGAGAAATACATAACTGTCAGTGACTGTAGTGTAGGAGCCAACCTTGAGGCAGAACTCGCGGAAAAGTAGTGGAAAAGTGGTCGTGGGTCTCGAGCTAATGAAGCGCGAATCCATGAGCATGCGGGGAGTGGTCTGATGAATGGAGTCAACAGCAGAGCGGCAGCGAATGAGAGCGAGCGTCCAAAGGCCTGCTAGGGTATCGCCATCGTCTTTTCAGCCTGGGATCGGAAGGCTTGGCAGGGCAGCCGTGTCTGGCCACCATCCCCCTCGGACCGCCAGTAGCATGTATGCAGTGGGCGGGCAACGGGGCAAGTAATACACGGAGAATGGTCATTTAGAAAGTTGGATGTCCATTTCCCTGTCGTCATCATGGCAGATCATCGAGATCTGGCATGGAAATGAGGGAGAAATCGATTGTGCCGCTGTGCGACGAGGGGTGGTAGGAGAAAACAGGTCGAAGAAAGTAGACTAATAGGCGACGGGCCGTTATCACCAGACGCGGGTGGGGAATGAGTGGTGAGTGGGCTTATCGATAGTACAAGAGGTAGCGTGCCTGTTTCGGTAAGTCATATTACAGCAGTAGGTAGTAGAAGGCACTTTCATGGTACTCATCAAGTACCGAAGTGGCGAGTTGTACTGCAAGGCACAGCTGCCAGCAGTACCCAAGCTGGATGCGCCTACCTATTGCATTCTCTGTAGAGCAGAGGTAGGCACCTATTTAAGGTACCTAGGTAGACGCTAATAGCTCCAGCGTCGTTACCAAGCAAGGCAAGGCGCGGCGAAGCCATACCTATTGGAGCTTACTGCTACCTATTTGTACACTAGGTAGGTATCTTAACTGGGGGTTTGCAAGAGCAAGAGCAAGAGCAAGAGCACGAGCATGAGCACTGGCACTGCATCTCCTCAACCTTAACATCTCGATCGCCTCGCCAGCCATTACCTAAGATAGCCAGTCACTCGCCAGGCGCTCGACAGTCACCGTCACTCCTGATCTCATCTCACCTCACCTCACTTCGTCCCTCGTCTGGTTCTGTTGGTTCTGTCCGCGTGCGTTCTCCCTCCCCGCCGCCACCCGACTATCTTGGCTATCTTTAGTCTGCCCATCCAGAACACATTCGGAACTGCCCATAAAACATGTCTGTCCATGAAAAAGAGATCATAGCTTAACGTACCCCATACACAGCTGCTACTTGGACGCTACCAACTCGCGATGTCTCAATCCCAAAACGACACCCACGGATCGGACTCCACTTCGCGCCCAGCTTCCAGTGCCGCGACCGCCCAGGCAGAGATGGCCCAGGTACGTTGTTCAGACAATTGCTGTTCTATTGGCAAAACTTGGAGATGAAACGGCACTCTAATCTCGACAACCCCGTGATCAACTGTCAAGTCTGACAGCGTGCCACTGACCGTAAGCTAATGCGACTCCCCGACCGGTTCTAGGCCTTTAGAGACCTCGCCAGGTATGTGTGCTGTCGCCCGATCCAGTAGTGTTCTTCGCTGCCCTGCCGCCTTCATGCGTGGCCTAGGCTCGGGTCTTTTCGTCCTTGTACCGGGTTCCTTTCCCCCCTCCTCCCCACTTCCTGCCTCGCTACCCATGATCGAGAACTCCCTGTCGCACTTTTTTCTGCATCGCCCCTGAATGCCAATTGCGCCAAAACATCCATCAACCGCTGATGCGAAATCTGAATCGTCGTCCGCCATGAAAGGCGCTACGCTACACAGGCGAACCCTGGCTCACATGTTCGAGACCTCGTGGTCCATGCGGATCGAAGCCTGCTCTCATGGCATTTTACGCATTCCCATTGCTCATTTCCCCCCATTTCCCACGCCAATTGAGAAGACCCTTGACGTGCCGTTGAGTGGCCTAGCTCAGGTAGCTGCAAGCTGGCCGCGCCCCGCGTCGGCTTCAGGGTCAGTACCCCATGCGCGCTGGCGTCTGGCAAGCAGCCAGACTTGCCCTGGACGCATCTAGGCCGCGTGAGAGTCATCATGCAATGCCTCTTCTCTACCTGTCGCGCATTACCTCCGTATCCCTCGCTCACGGTCTGGAATCTCTCTCTTGTTTTGGCGCATCGAGGACATGTTGTCGCATCCCCACCCTCTGTCCGATTACGAACATGAGGGCGCCGACTATGCTCCGACGGCTCACTTGGAGCGTCTGCTTGGGCCGTGGGCGTGCTAACCGGCGTTTCACCTCCTAGGGGCGAGCAGCAAGCAGCTGCCATTGAAGCCAATCTCGCTAGCATCGAGAGCAAACTTGATGCACTCTTAGCGTCTATCGAAGGAGGAGCTGGTGCAGTCGAGGCAGAGGAAGTGGACAAAGATGAGAATTCGAAGACACAGCCGCCACCGGCGCAGCAGAAATAGGTTTCAGCATAACAAGCCCAAGACCGGTTTCACAACATATACTGCAAACTCATGATGCCCCTCGATTTATAGTACACAAAGTATTCTAATGAGTTCTGTGCGAAAGTATTGCGGTTCGAATCTCCATTCGGCACCACAAGTGACCACGACCGACGCTCTTTCTAGTGTCGAAGTTGATCATACGCCTGAAAAAAATCAGTGTAATGAAAAGGTGATTTTGACTAGCCCAGAGCACCAGGCAGGCAGGCAACTATCTATCTACGCCATTCACAGAATGAGCAACCTCAAATCATGCTTATATCTTGGTAAATATATATATATATATATATACATAATAGGTCAAGCAAATTTAAGTCCCAGGCGAATGAAGATATTGACAGTCAAGGTATTCAATTTACATACTCAATAAGGGACAGGTGCAAACTTGACAAAGATACAATCACACATGTATACAGGGAGCAGATCCAAGGTGGCTATTCAAAAAGACATGATGCTTTTTACTAATATAAGATGAGACCACCCAATATTCCTTGGAGGGGGGGGGGGGGGGGGACCAGCGCAGACGTGGGAAGACTGTTTGGCCATGGAATATTCAATGAACCTCCAATGCGAACATCCGTAATCCATGAAATAAGAGATAATAAGCAAACCGACAAAAAACAGGAAGCCCTCAAGTGACCTTGGAGAACAAATGCCAATATCAACCTATAATGTTATATCCCCTAGCAGGGATTCTGATGAATACCAAGCAGTAGGTCATAGCAAGTACAAAAACAATGTAAGCGCACAGGTAGTCAGTCCTCTTAACAAGACCAAAACGCCAAATGAACTCCGGCTGTGGTGTGATACGATGACTGCCCGGAAGTGGGCATGTGCGTCCCAAGTTGTTCAGGAGCTCTGTCACAGCAATGCATAAAGCGTAATAGTGAGTGCGATGCCAAAGTACAACAACTATTCTTAGAAACGATGAGAGCAAACGAGCTAAGACTTGCTCAAAGCAAGTGATACGTCGGCTCCCTCGGGGTATCAAGAACTGGTGGGAATACACCAAACATTCGACACAATACCGACGCTGATTGGAACTTTCTTCGCAAGGGCGACGGGCAGCGTGCTTCCCGATAGCTCAGAGTCAATTTATACTGTTAGCTCTGAATACGAGCTACAAAAAAGCCCAGTTAGTCGCTTCAACTGGGAGGTTCGGAGAGGGTTGAACGTGCCCTGTGCAACGGGTCACCCTGGCTTGCAGCTACTAAAGACGGGCTGGCACCGGGCGCAGTAGATGTCATTGCACGAGCCTCAAGGGTAGGTCGCGCAATTTGAGACTTTCGGTCGCCATTGAGTTTGCTGGTGTGAGAAGCAAGTTCTCTTTCTCGATTCTTTTCGAGCAATGCACCTCCAAGAGTTGCACATTTAAGGATGGTCTGAATCAGGTGATTCTGTTGCAGAGGCTTTGATAGATACTCGTCCATCTGCGCCTGAATGCATCGCTCTCGATCTCCCATCATAGCATGGGCCGTGAGCGCAATGATTGGGGTCCGCACGGCTCCGACACTCCGTTCATACTCGCGGATTTTGCCCGTCGCTTCAAAACCGCCCTATTATTCTGATTAGTAAAACAGATTGGATTATACCTGCGTTAAGGAATTGTACCATTATAGGCATTTGCACATCCATCAGGATAACATCGAACTTTTTCCTTTGTACAGCTTCGACAGCTTCCAAACCGTTCCCGACAACGGTCACAACATGATGGTACTTCTCGAGTATTTTAACAGCTAGGCGCTGGTTGACACGGTTGTCTTCAGCAAGCAAGATTTCGAATGACCGTGTATTATCGGAAAATGATGGAGTTGCTCGGTTCTCGAGGGCCGGGACCATACCATTTCCGAGGTCGATGGGCTCGCATGGCGTTGTCATATAAGATGTTATACCGAGGTCTAAGCACGACTTTAGTGTAATATGGACGATCGGCGCGAGGAGGACGATAGGAAGGTATCTAAAATCCTCGATAGAACGCAATTTCCGAGCCGTTTCGATAGACTCGACTATGATAACGTCGTATGGTGGGTTGTCAGAGCCTGTTGTAGCGGGGTTCTTTTCTTCATTCACGACCACAGGCACAAGACCCAACCTCCGCAACATGGTCGAAATTTCTTTCCCATATCCGGATAGACCCTTGTCAATGAAGAGCACCTGGTGCCCTTTATACGGCTTGAGCATCTTCTCGATGGATCCTAGCCCGCCGCCGGCCAATTTCACGACACACGTGAAGTAAAACGAGCTTCCCTTGCCAAATTCGCTTCTAACCCAGAGGTCACCACCCATTAGGGTTACCAACCTCTTCGAGATAGATAGACCGAGCCCAGTACCGCCAAACTTGCGGGTCATAGAGCCATCAGCTTGTTGGAAGGTGTCGAAGATGAGATCGAGCTTGTCCTGCGGTATTCCTATGCCAGTATCCGACACAATAAACTCGATAGCATATTCGTTTTTATTTTTGGGTTTAGGGCCTGTAGACTCTCTGATGGTCAAGCTTACTTCACCGTGTTCTGTGAACTTGATAGCGTTGCCTACTAGGTTTAGAATGATCTGTCGTAAGCGGAAGGAGTCTCCAACAACATAGTCAGGAACAGAGCTATCGACTCGGTACGTGAGATCCAAGAACTTCTCGTTTGCTTTGACAGCTAGGGTTTTCAGAGCGCCAAAGACGGTTCCCCGTAGCGTATACGGAATCTCCTCTATGACCATTCTGCGAGCCTCGATCTTGGACAAATCCAGAATATCATCGATAATAGTCAGTAAACTGTTTGCCAGCTGGTTCACAATATTCAGCATTTCACGCTGATATTGCGTTAGGTCGGTATCGAGAGTCAACTGCGTCATTCCGATGATGCCGTTCATCGGGGTCCTGATTTCGTGGGACATGTTAGCCAAGAACTCAGATTTGGTCTTGTTTGCCTGTTCCGCTGCTTCGCGTGCTTGGGTATTCCTTTGTATACTGTCCCGCAAATTGTACACCATCTGATTGATTTTGCGTTTAAGTTCGTCCATCTCGCCTGAAGCCTCCACATCGACGAGCTTTGTGAAATTGCCGTCGGTCGCTGCGTTGGTAATGTCACCGAAAGCGCGAACTTGCGTGGTCTGAATACTCGTTAGTCGATGCTTCCGGAAAATCGAAATTTCAAAACAATACTTACCAAATTGGTCGCCATGGTGTTGACATCTGCTGTAATTTCTTTCCAACGTCCCTTGAGACCACCAACATCGGCTTGTCCGCCCATCTTGCCATCCACACCCACATCCCTAGCCACTCGCTGTACTTCGTTGCAAAATACCGAGAGGCGGTCAACCATATTGTTTATCGTCTCTTTCAAGACGAGTATCTCGCCCTTGGCTTGGACATCGATCTTCTGGCTCATATTGCCGTCGGCAATAGCTTGGGTGACGGTCGAGATACCTCGTACTTGTGAAGTCAAATTCAGGGCCATTGTGTTAACGTTCTCTGTCAGGTCTCTCCATTTCCCCTCAACTCCATCAACTCGAGCCTGGCCACCAAGGGTTCCATCTGTGCCGACTTCTCGGGCCACCTTGCTTACCTCAAAAGCGAAGGTTCCAAGCCGGTCGACCATAGAGTTGATTGTAAGCTTGAGTTCTAGAATCTCACCCCTGACCTCAACACCGATCTTCTTGGTGAGATCTCCACGGGCAACAGCTGCGGTGACCCTGGATATTTCTCTGACTTGGGTTGTCAAATTCATAGCCATGCCATTGACGTTATCTGTCAAATCGCGCCAGGTGCCCTGAACATCATTGACAGTCGCCTGTCCACCTAAGCGCCCTTCTGTACCGACCTCCCGGGCAATCTTGCTGACTTCTCGTGCGAATTGTTGTAGCTGCTCAACCATTGAGTTGATGGTCGACTTGAGCTCAAAGATCTCACCCTTGCATTCGGCTTGCACCTTTTGTGTCAGGTCACCTTTAGCAACTGCTGTGGTAACCTTTGCAATGTCACGAACTTGGGTCGTTAGATTATTCGCCATGGCATTGACGTTAACCGTCAACTCATTCCACATGCCTTGCACTCCCATAACGTCAGCTTGACCCCCAAGCATGCCCTCGGTACCGACATCTCGAGCAACACGTGTCACTTCTGATGCAAATGTGCGCAATTGTCCCACCATCGTATTAATTGTCTGCTGAAGCTGAAGGATTTCGCCCTTAGCAGGTCTTTCAATCTTTTTCGTTAAATCACCGTGAGCAACAGCAGTTGTGACAGAAGCAATTTCGCGAACTGGCCGATTGTTAGTCAACGGCAAATGTCAGATTCTTGTTAGAGGGGAGAGATGAACGTACCTTGATCCGTCAAGTTTTGCGCCATTATATTCACTGCAACAAAATCAGTATTACTTTTTTCATCAGCCATTGTGGAGAACAGTACCGTTGTCAGTGAGTTCTTTCCATGTACCATCAACACCTTCAATCTTGGCTTGGCCACCGAGTATTCCGTCCGTGCCAACTTCACGAGCTACTCGAGACACCTCGCTAGCGAACACCTGAAGCTGGTCCATCATGGTATTGATGGTCCTCTTGAATGTGGTAATCTCTGGATCCATTTCAACTGTATTCATTCTCACTTTCTTGCTAAGGTCACCTCGTGCGACGGCAGTAACGATCTCACCGATCTCGCGAAGAGCTTTCTGGAAAGCTTCATTGGCCTTTTGATGCTTCCATAATTCTCGTTCGAGTGTTGCAACGCGTTCTTTTTCAATCATCTGAAGCGCCCTTTCTTGCAACTTCCTTTGCTCTACCAGTTGAGCATTGACATTGGTCAACTCCTGGCGTTGGTTGTCGAGCAACTTGGACTGGTCGTTGATATGTTCTTGTAAGCCCTCCAGGGCTTCATCTGTAAGTGGAATGGCTTTGATAATACGGTCGTCTGTTAGATTGGTCCGGGGGAATTTTGTTCGAATCGTCGACTTTTCGTCATCGAAAGGAGATCCAGCCGTCTCGTTAGGAGTATCGGGGTAATTTGGTGCGTTCGCAGCATTGGCCTTAGCTTCAAGTTGTTGAACTCTGACGACAAGAGCTGAGAGTTCACGTTCCAGTTCCTCCTTGGCAACGCTGTCGGGACCCGGTAGGTTGATGTCCGAGTTCGTACCAATAGGAACAGCGCAGGAGTCATTCGATGAGACGGCCAAATTTTTGACGATGGCAGCGACCGCTGCCAAGGTCTGATCTTCAGCCATCTTCGCAGCGAAGCAAGGGTACAGCGGCAGTTTCAGACGGGTTGAACGCCGGGGATATAAAATGTATGTATTCGATGATATATGCGGTGGCAGCGATCATAAAGACGCTGAGGATATTCTATGAGGACAGCATAGAGCCGGGCGATAACGCTGCGAATGTCGATAAACGAGGGGACTATTGTTGCAGGAGGCGTATGGATCACAACGGGCTTATTTCTCAAGACGTTGCTGCATACTTCTCAGACGACCAAGTTGATGAGCAATAACGGTCTATAGTGAACGTCGAGCGGTACAAGGAGGCCAGAGCGGCAGCAGACGTTGTTTGGTGTGAAGTGAGCTGTTCTGGGGTAGAGCGAAAGACGAGGTCGTCTTGGCAATAGGGAGTGATGCCTTTAGGTATGTATAGGTTGAGTCTTGTGGGCTCGGTGGGCTTTTGTTGGAGGAGTACGAGCAGGGAGCAGCATGGACTGGCTCTTGCGGTCGGTCCCTTGAACCAGACCTGGGAAGGCCTAAGCGGTGACTGACAATCTCGACAGTCAAGAACCCGGTTCTTTGCACAGAAGCAACAACAACAACAGCGCTGGTGTTGAGAGAAAGAGAAGTAGCAAACCCAGCAAGCAGATACAACGGCTGGCAGGATAACAGGCACCAGACAGTAGACAAGCAGACAAGCAGACAAGGCGGAGATGGGAGAGACGGGTCCTTGGGATGGGACTTGTCCAGGTGGGAGAAGAAAGGCGGGTTGCTGATCGCTGGTCCGTGTCTTCAATCTTCAGTGGCTAACGCACCGCTGGCCAGCCAGTCCAAATGCCTAGAAGGTGTCTGCGGGTCCGCATAGCGCGAGGGCCGCACTATGATTGGCCAGATGCAGCCAGGGAAGAGACCAACTGGGGGAATACGCTGGGACGGATGATTAGATTCGGCCACTTAGCGTCGAGCTCGCCGAGCTCCCCCTTTCACTGTGTACTACTGTCTCAACTGGGGTCAAGTGCCCATCGCGGTACTTACTCTCGCTACCTATCGGTACCACAGGCAGGCAGGCTAGACTCAGTTCAAGGTTGCTTTTCTTTGCATTGACGGTGGTACCTACTTCCGGTAGCCAGTGTACAACCGTCGAAGTATAAATGTAGGTCGTGGAGTAGGTACTATAACACTTACGATGTGTCAATATTGTCCAACTAAACATTACTATAGCATAACATGTTGCGCCCTTACAATATTTCACCGCATAGTTTCAACGCTGTATCCCGTAGCTTTCTATGTTGTTTCTTGCTATATACTACTGGCAGTAGTATTGTTTAAGCGTTACCTGAATATCCCACTTGCTAACTTCAACTCTTCTGCACTAACACTAACATAGACCCTACATACAGGATGCACACAGTATCCTTGATTGGGTAGTCGATTCTGCTAGGATAGGCTACTGTATTTGACTAGCATCAGCTATGTACGCTATCCCAATGAAATGGTCGCTTGGCCGCTTGCTTCATTCAGAGTGGACAGGGAAGCATGCACAGTATTTAGAATTTCACCCAAGCCTCTAGGTCAGGTACGTACTGTACTCTGCCTACCTAAGGTAGATACTGAGATCTTACGCTAGCAGGTTAGTCAATTGGTTTAAGTTGTGCTAATTGTTGATTGTAAGCGCAACATAAGGATCAGGTTAAAGGGCCTATGTAAATTAAACAGAGACAATAAAAGGACAGCAGAGTTTCCTGTACTTTTATACTTTTAGCCTCCTCTTCTTCATAAAGAAGAACAGATTACCTAATACAATAAAGACAAACACTGTCTATACCTAGAGTTGCCTATTATCACAACACTATATCATAAGAGACACTTCAAGTTCCCCCCCTTTACCCTCAGCCTTTCCCTTTCTTTGTGTTTTCTTACCCTGTTTCTAAAAACTTAGAATACTGTAGACTCAGAGCCAGCGAGGATGACCAGTATTACTGTAGCTACGCAAAGTGATCCCACTTACAACTCATAACTTAAGTAGCTACCCAGGTGCTCGGCAAATCGGCCAATTTGTGAGGCGTGGAACTCCCTACCTACATGTAGGTAGGTAGGTACACAGGTACACTATCTGTCTACGTCCCGGGTAAATGCCTGACCAACTCGTCGGTACCTTATCGATGCTCTTGGTAGGTGGATAGAGGTACATAACTAGTGTATACTTGAAAAATGAAAACAAAAGCCAAATAGTTTCCATGCCAGGGTTATCACTACCTCCCATCGAGTATAACATTATTTACGCTTCAGCTAACTGCCCGTTCCTCTTCGATTCCGTTCCTGCTCAATGGTAATGCCTTCTACTTATTAGGGCTTCAATTGATAAGCCTGTCTCGAAAATAAAATAAAAAGGGTAGGGAAGAGTTGTCACATCCTGATTGGGGGTCACAAGATCTCGTGTCAATTCCTAGTCCTTGTCGGCCGCGTACCAGCCGAGATGCTGTGTCTCTCGCCCTGACCTGAGCAGAAACCTGAACACCACCAGAGGCCGGCGTGCATAGCCCATTCACCTAATTCCGCATGATCGTCGCTGTACTATACAACCGAGTCTTGTGACCAAGACACCATTCGTCGAAATTATTGACTATTCTCTCAAGAACAAAGCCCAGCCCGCGACAGGCAATGTCGTTGTATGCGCCAGGGGCGAAAAAAAAAAAAAATAATAATAACAAAGTATCCCCGCTGGCCGCCATATGGTGTACTATGTATAGGACAGGGCCCGAGGAATGGTGGTGATATTTTGGTCGATAGAGCATGTGGCAATCCGCTTTCTCCTGTCGCTTATGACCAGGCAGGCAAGTAATCCTTTGATCAACAGGCACAGCAAAAGTCTTAGATCAATCCTGCAACTCTTTTCCATTTGGAACCCGCTTCTGCCCGCTCTTTCTCTCTCTCGTGTGCCCGGAGATTAGAAACACTGCTAGTACGCAAAGCGCAAGCGAAGCACCCCGAACGACCGCTCTGTCCACAATCTAACGAATGTACACATGTAGGCAACGCTAATTTTTGAGCAAATACTGAAGATGTCCCGTATGTCCCGTGATGTCATACTGCATTGGTTAAGCCTGAACCGACAACACCATGCCGTTATGGGGGGTATGGTCTTGAATCCTCTTACTACATGCACATTCAGCTTGGCCCTGTTGCAAGCGCCCCGGCTCAAACGGCTCCTCGTAGCTCGTCCGTGAGGGCTCAAATACGACGCCTACTATGCGTCTAGGTATGTAGGTAGGTAGGTAGGTAGGTAGGTCGATATCTCACTCAAAAGAATGCAATACTGAATACATGGCCGTGCTCCCCTTACTACGATACAACCCGACGCTAGCTAGCTACCAACCGGCAGGCCTGTGCAGCGCATATCCTACAGTACATTGGTAGGATTATACTTGATGAGTTCAAACAATGCTGAGCCGCGGTGTACACAGGATTAAGTAATAGGCGGCGCGACGACGCAGCCTAGGCACGCCTAGGCACGCCCGAAAATGGGGAACTGGATTCACATATCTAACCCGAAGTCTTCACGATTCCCGATTCCCGTGGTAATACATATACCATCCCTACACGCTGAGTCGTACACCCTGGTGAGCACCAGGACCCTTAAATCGGCGGGGCTTCGGGAGGGGCAAAAGCAAGAGTCTACTACCTCTAGACAGACTCTACTCAGTAAAGTAAGCAGAGACGGCATCACACTAGGCGCGTGAAAGAACCGCCAATGGAATCGTGACACTACTTAGAGTCTGTATACTCGGCACGAAAAGGGGGTCACGGGTCTGCCATTATATGCTACGATACCAATCTCCATTAGGGGCGATAGTAACTTTTTACAGGTCTCCGCCGCCTCCACCTCTCTCCAAGATCAGAGTCGATGCACTAACACAAGATTATCATAGTAGCAGAAGAAGAGGGCCCCGGCGCGACACGAGTCAGAAGTAATACACTTAGGGCATGGCGAATTGCACCTCCTGAAGACCCTTATTTTTCTGCCCTCTGCTTTTGTTCCGTTGAGTCGGCGTCGTATACCCTAGTAGGACAGTCCTGAAGGATCCAACGACTGGCGCCGTACACTATCAACTGACATCGCTCGATGCCTTATCTGTTGGCCCTCAAGTCGGCTCAAAGCGGGATAGGCCAGACTATACCCAGAGCCTAGCCAAAGTCAGCAAGATGTGCACAGTCGTGCTCCCATCAACGCCACCCCTCCATCGTCACTGTAGTATTTCAATCGGCGATTACGAGCCGGGGGGGTTACTGATCGATGAACAACAGCCCAAGCAGTGCCAAAGGCAGTCTCCCAGGCCAGATTGCGCATTCGTTGCCGAGGCTGAAGAGAAATGACTAGCTACCAGTCGGAAGGTCAGCCGTAGGTAAAATGCAATATATAGGTACAGAAAGCCTTGCAACCAGAGTATAAGAGGCATCGTGTATGATGGGATAAGCCTCGTCGGTTGGCTAGGTCCGGCACTGGCCCGGGCAGACCGCCACCGATCTACAATCCTGTCACAACTCGCTCCTTTGCCCCCAGATAGAGCCCCAAAGTGACTACTTTAGGTAGTGTACATGCTGTACATGATCTTTGACTACGTACCTATGGTAGTATAACTTTTCTTTTTTCCCTTTTTCTAGCACCTTGTCGATTTCTTCTCACTCAGCATTAAGGGGACAAATTTAAAGAGGTATTATATCATCTGGATATTGATCTGGAGGAGCATGTGCTATTATAATAACTATCGGCAAAGCCGACCTGGTCATGAAACGGACGGAAGTGGAGAATTTGATTATAAGATCGTCCTACAGGACAAGCCCAGTCCGGATGAATATGTGTAACCTATAATTCTGCGCAGGGCTATGTACATTAGTATACGTCTGGGTTGGTCTGGGTAGGACGTGAGTTCGAGAAAGAGGAAAAGATGTACAGATGATGTGCAGTCCGGACGAACGCCGGCCCCGGGTTCTCACCCTTGCCTATCTATGCCTCCGCCGATCCGTTTCAGGATCAAACTGTCAAATGTTTACACTTCCGGAAACATTGGCGAACTTTCGCCCCTCGCTCACGTGGCAACAACTACCCGTTGACATGTCACATGTAGGCTAAAGTCTCGGTTTTGGCGCCATTCGAATCGGGCCTCTCTCGATGTAGGCCGTTGGATATCGGTATGCTAGTCACTTTACCGAGTATACAACTTGATTATTCAGCACCACGCTGCTAACTTATTACCTAACTAACTATCTCGGTAAGTAGTTTTAAGCATACCTCTATGTGGATTGGTACGCTACTTACTGTACATAGGTATATCTAGATCTCGTATCCCGACCGTGTTATTGGATTGCTACCTTGTATCAGCAGATTCAAGAGATCGTTGCTAACGGACCGCAAACCTTAACCTTGAAGCCGGGATTGTGAACTAAAAATCTCATCCGTGACATCATGACCTGTCACATGCATTCTCTACTCCAGGCAGTATGCAAGCAATGAAGACAACTTGACTTGAAATGGTAGAATAGGTGGATGGGCAAGCAGGCTGATGACATCTGGAGGCACGTTCGTACTCAAAATAAATGCATGTCCCTCCCATAAAGTGTGATACCATACCTCCCGCAGATTGCGAACAAAAGCCTCAAATCATTGTATATTTCTTGATATACGACAGTCATATTCCTTTGAAATGACAGGCCTGTCACAACGACATGCTCCAACGGACATGAAGCATGAAAGTTGGCTGCATGAAGCCCAAACGAGCTGACCTACATGAGGTGGCGGTGGTAAAAGGCTGAGATATAGCGACTGGCTGCATAATTTCGAGCACCTCAGTTCCTCATTATGGCATGTGTAGTGTTTCCTGCTTATAGGCCGTTGTTCCGCAACGAATGAACCCACAACCTATAGCATCCCGAAGGGTGAAAGCCGCAGCTGACTGAATCCTCAACATGAAAAGAAAATCATCGTTTTTTTCAAGCTCTACATCTTCGGGTGTCAATGATAGGATGGCCCAAGCCACACTCACTTTCCTTGGCAAGCTACGGCATGTATTAGTTAAATATTCGAGTCAGGACGAGCAACCCTGGTAGCCCGCATGAATCGAGATACTTAGTATAGCAGCAGAGTTAAGCACGAACATGTCTGGTTGTGCTTTGCGTTGGTGCACGATTAGGACAGACCGTGTGAGTTATTATTGGGATTATCAAAAGAAGGAAATAGAGACGATGTTGATAGTAGAACTATAGGCGACCCTTATGCCACGTTATTGCTAATTGAGATTATGATTAAGCAATGTGTCTGAGCTGGCGGTCTTTTACATAAGGTATCAGCTTCTTTAACTTTCCCGTTACCTATTTCCTAAGAATGATATATATCCCTGGAACCATCTTCGCAATACTAAAAAGATTGAAATGCAAAAGGCATAGCGCCCCCAGATACAAATATTAAAGACCGCTAATTTCATACCGCTAGAAAGATTCCAAGGCTTCGAAGGCCACAACGCATACATTCGCCAACGACAGTTCCGTGTAGGTATGATTTGATTTCGAGTTGGGGTATCGAATAGTTAAATGACGAGGTTGATGAAGAGGCATGATAAATAAAAGAAAAACATCCGCACGCTCATCTTGCCGAGCGATGGTTGTAAAACCATACTCATACGGTGGTAAATAAAACAATGCAGACTACCGAGCGGCAGAATCTCCCGCTAATTTCCATCCCTCGATACCGAGATCCCAAATACTAAGAGCTCGTAACTCACTTACTTATGCAATAACCTTGATGAGTAGGTTACTAACGTCGCGGTACACCGCCTCGGCCGAAGCTCGCCCCAGCAGTATTCCAACCCTGACTGACGCTCTGCTTTACGATCATTGCCGCGGCAGCTGCCGCTGCCATTCGTTCTTTCTGACGGTGTCTTTCCTTGAGATAGCCGGCAGCTTCCGGGCGCATACGCAGAATTCGGAGTATCATATCATCGGACGGATCAGCCTGAGCTTCTTTTCGCTTCTCCTCTTTGGCACGGCGCATTGTACCAAGGTTTCGACTCATCATAATGCTCTTGCCTCTACGGATGGTACCCATACTTGCAAAGGCCGGCCCCGCGGCGGCAGCACCAAACGCGGCGGGTGCTGATAGGCGGTTTGAATTCATCTGACCTTGCAGTTGCTGCTGTTGCCGTTGGGCAGTAGCGGCGGCCATGCGCTCTGATGTCCGGATAAGATTTTCAGTAGAATCAAAGTAAAAGAAGTTTAGCGAGTTGAGTTCGTGATACTTAGGCGACTTGAGAACTTCGGCGGGGACACCCAGCACCTCGCCTGTCTCGTCTTGTGCGTTAAAGAAACTATACAGCAATTTTAACCACTTAAAGACTACATCGAGTTCTCGCTGGGTAAGCGGGCGTTGCGTAGAGGGCTTATCAGACAAGGGCGGTACAACCAGAGCTTCAATGGCCATGAGAACCTCCTTCCATAGCCGCGTCATTACCGCAACCATTGTCGCATCGGTTAAAGTTTGCTTCATCGTGAAGAAATTATCATTAAAATATGTGAATAGAGATTGGAGGGCGTTCTCAACATCAGCATCGGTGAGTGTTGGGAGAGTTGAGCTTCGTTTAAAGAATGAGTTAACCTGGGAAGCTAGATTGCGGCCTAGGAGACTACGCAACGCTTCATATGATAAAGACGCGTTGATCTGTCTGGATAGCTGTGATTTGTCAGCCGGTTGATTTGCCGAGAATCCTTGAACGGGTACCTTACCTTGTCTGTGATTTTACGAACCATATCGCGCTCAGTCCTCTTCAGATGTCGAAAAGCCTTGCCAAAATAAAATTGGATGTCGTCGCGTTCTCCTTCCATACTGACCCGAAGGAGAATCCTACCCTGGGTATCGAGATCAAGCCAAAATTCTCTCGGTAGATAGTCGCTGAAATGTATTGGATCCAATTTCAGAGAAGTTCTGCCAACAAAGTCGTGGTCGCCAAAGGTGTCGTAATCCCAAATTGTTGCAACAATGTTGAGCGGGCCAGATACTGTTACATCCACGGATTCGTCCCACCGCGGGCTGAGGGTTCTCATGATGATTCGCGTCTTGTGAAGGCGCTTCTGATACTCATCGACGAGAACGACATAAGGGTCACTAGTCCCGTTCGGATCACATGCTTTGATCTCCTCGGCTTCGACGATCTTAATGGTGAAAACGTATTTTGCGGGCCGTCGGACTTGCCTCTTTGGCCCGTCCACCCTCTCCAATATCGCAGCGCAGGCATCAACATTCATGGTTCGTTCAAGCTTATCCAACTCCTGCATGGCCCATTCAATATTATTTAGTTTAACCAAAGACTATGAAAGATTAGCATTTTTCTCATCAGCCAAGTATAAGTACTATACCTCTGGATAGAATTGAAACGGCTCAATCTTCTCTTTATTACTCCACGCGTCTTTGGCATATTGCATGAATCTGCCCTGGGTTGTCTGAGCTGATGCTGTCGCTTCTTGCTCATTGGGTCTTGGTGTATCCATCTCCTTAACAAAACGTTGATCCACGATCTCGCAGTAACGAGCAATGCTGTTAGCGAAAATCTTTGATAAAGCTGTCATGAAGCGAGCATGATGAACATCATTGTCCCACTCAAGCTGAAATACTTGGTCTGCTGTTTGATGGAACAGCTGAAACATATCGATTACCGAATGACTGTGACGGTCAGCGTCTCTAGAAGCTTGATCAGGCCCTTGGCCGCGAACTTGGAACTGATCTTGCTTCAGTGCCTGTTCTACGAAATCTTCTGCCCGCTCCTCTGCATTATGGATCCACCGCCAAACGAACTCTACGAGAAGCTCTTCGACGTCAAAGGTGAACGGTTGATTGGGAAGTGATGATCGGTGAATACGCCGGATCTCGACTAGATCCTTGTACAAGTCGAAGCCATCTTGCAGGGGAAGCTCGTCTCCCCTGTCTCGGGCGACCTGCATGATTCTCTTGACCAGCTCGTGAGCATCATTTTCAAAACTTGGGAATATAGTCTCGGCAAGGACGGTCAATGGGTTGACACCCATGATTACTGGGTTGCTTCTGTAGCGTTTTTGTATCTTTTCGCAAAGCTTAACAACGGAATTCCCCAAGTTTTTCACGTGACTGAAGTTCCAATCTTGCTGGTCTGGAGGTATCTCGTTATCAAGGAAACCGCGGTAAACGTTTGCAGCTTGCTCCGCCATGCCGTCTTGAAGCATTTTGGTGTATTCCATCGCCTCCTCTTCTTTCTGGGAAAACCCAGGATCATTGAGGATGTGATTCTGCAATACGTGAACTGAAGGTCCTGCCGAAGGGGGTTTGGGCTGATAACAATGCATGAGAATATCATAGAGCTCTCGTAGCAGCGCATCGTGAAGAGTATGCAGCGTCTGTTTGTATGTCGTTATGTCGGTAAGAGTCCACCTGCCTCGGTCTATGCTTGCAAGGCTTTCACTATATAGATATATATGTGGAGGTTTTTTGAGTTCCTTTTCTGGCGGAGGACTCTTGACCAGTTCAAATGCAGAATCCAGATCTATGGACGTGAAGAGCGTGTCGGTGAATCTGCGGGCAGCTACTTCCAAGTACACAACGAGTCGGGTGAACTGAGGTATTCGCCAGCGAACACAAAGTTCTGTGAGAAGCTCCATCGACTGCTTTGAAAATGGGCCATTCTGTTCGTCCCCATTACCGTGCATCGCGTCAAACTCTAAAGCATAGTTTGCGATGACCTTTAGAAACTCTCGAGGATCAGAAGGTATGAAGGTATAATGCGCCTCGTCGACGGCCCTGATACCGGTGTCTTCAAGTGTCATGGAACTTAGGCTGAGCCTATGATCTATACCATACATGGAACCCCTGTTGGATGATACCCGACCCAAATCTGCGTAAGACTGGTCCTCTCCATATGCAGCGCTGGGACTCGTTGGCAGAGGCTTCTCGGAAGCCGCGCTAGCACCCGAAGAGGCTTTAGCGAGCTCTGGTTTAGCAGTAAGAAGTTCCATCATCATGCTAGACAGAAAGGGACCCTCGGACTTTTTCCAGTCGTGATATGCTTCCTCAACATCGAAGTCATGGCTTTGTAAGACTCCAGACATATTGGCATTCAAGCGATGCTGATATGCTTTCAAATCCCTAAGAGCAGCTTCTTCGGTCCAATTTGGTCGTTGGGTGTCTAAGTGGCTCTGAACATCAGAGTGCGCAAGTCCAAATATTTTAGCAACAGCCTGGACCATGGGCATATCCTTCACGTCGTAGGACAGAGGAACAACGACTTCGATATGCTTCCCTGCATCTTGGCTTGTGTCAATGAAGAGGTTCTGATCATTGGTGAGAAGCTTGTTTTCGAGAGTGCTTAGTCTACTCATGAGCTCGGGCTTGTCTTTGTCACTGCCCTGGGCGCGCAAAATGTGGGTGACGAGCCTCACGAAGAGAGCTACGTGTCTATCGACGAGAAGTTTCCACGCATCGTCACCTGGGGTATGTCCGAGGCTACAAGCCTTGGTGGCGGCAGAATAGAAAATCAGGACCAGAGGCTCGACCTTGCGCTCCTTGTCGATGCTCTTCTTGAAACTGGCCTCGGTAAAGGCGGTGTAGGCTTGAGCGAAAGTCTTCTTAACAGCAGCATCGTTGTATCCCGGGAGAGTCTCTGAACCCCGGATGACACCCTCCATCCGCTTCAGCAGAGGCGTATGGAAGGAGTGAGGAAGCTTGACACTGGTTGAATTCCCCGGCACGAATTCCTTGACCAAGTCGGCGATATTGGAGGTATGGGTGCGCGGCGGGGGCTTCGGCGCGGGAACCCATTGTTTTCGCTTCGTCTTGGGCTGGATGAGGTAGTGCAAGTAGGCGACGCGGAGGGCGTAGGAATAGGCGTCGTCGTGGCTCACGGGCACGGGGCGCGCAGACGAAGCGGCACGACTCCTCCTCCGGCTGCTGCTGCGGTCGCTCTGGATGCTGTCGATGCGTCGGTTGATGTAGGATTTCCTCGACACCGACGAGGACGACATGGTGTGGCGTGCGTACGGGACGATCGGTCGGTCAGGTACCAATGCTGGGTGCGGCGTGTGTCGTATGCACGACAAGCATAGCAGCTGGCGTAGAGCGACGGATTTGGCTTGACGTCGGCAGGGAGGGAGAGGGGCCGTAAGCCCTATTTAGAACTAATTAAAGACCGGGAACGTAACAGACGAAATGCTGGTTATCTGGAGGGACGATGTGTCTACACTCGGAAGCGTTGTCTTCTGTCCAGTTTACCCAACCGACACCATTGGAGTCGCCTTGTTGTAATGTATGGTTTACGGCCGTAATAACTTCAGACAGGGAGCGGCGACGAACGGCAGTTGGTGTAGAGCGCTACGTCTCGAAACAGCGCTTAGAGTGGTTCTGGCGTTTACGTACCAGCTTTTGGACGTCATCGCTTGTACTTAGATCAAGGGGGCAGAGGGGCTCCTTTTTGTGGGGGCACCGGGGTGAACTGTTTGGCTCCTCGCCATCATATGTACTGGGTACATGTGTTGATACTCAAGTAGGCTAGCGTACAAGGGAGGACTGGAGGTTTTGAACCTCTCAATGCTGATGAGAATCACCTTAACTTGCGTAGTACCTAGGTGCCTGTATAACCTCGTATCATATACCTAAGTTTTCCCTGTCTACCACCTACAGTAGATAGGTACATGTATTATGACTTATGGTATTAAGAAACTCAATGGAATGAGCGGCTGTGTATGTATGCGATGAGTCGACTGGCACAATACACAAATGCATGCAGGTGCGCAACGGAGTGGGCTATGCTCATTGTAGGTAGCTCCCCTGCGACGCCTAATAATCTTTTCTTAGTTGGTCCAAGTATAGACAGATCTGCCCATGTGATGTGATACGAACGACTCTACGTACTTAGTGGTACATTGCGCCACGAAATATTACTTAATAATCCTCCTGCCTAGAGATGAGCAATAGGCTCGTGACAAGCGAAAGGCGAAATACCTTTTTTTTTTTTTGGTTGCCTGTTGACTACTCGAACACGAAAGCTCCAGCATTGCACTCCGTATTTGCGACGAGCATTACATAAGGTAAAGTAGGTAGGTAGGTATGTATTGTATGTATGGACTTTGTAACATGATTTGAGTCTTAGCGGCAAGGACTGGCCTGCCGCTGCCTTTCTGATACCTAAGTACTTACCTACCTAGGTTAGGTAAGTACTTACACTACTTACTTACCTATTTGGGTAGGCAGGGTGTACCTAGCAGGTTACCTGAGAAACCACAGGCAGGCTAGGTACCGACTGTACTAGTAGAATTTCTAAGTAAATACATCAACTACCTACATAGCTACTACATACTACCTACATGTAGGTATAGGTAGGTACATACTGCAATCTGTAGGCATATATGAACTCAATGTATAAACTCAATCAAGTAGGAATCAAAGATCAAGTGCTAGCCCAGCCGCAATCCGTAATTCAAACATTCACCTCTTTCCCTCTTTCCCTCTTTCCTTAGTCCGGCAACCTAGCTGCCTAGACCAAAGAGCCAGTCACAGTCTGTCTAGCAAGGGGCTTGGCTTCATATTTAGCTTGGTCGCCCGCAGCCAATAATCGCGAGAGTACATCCCCCCGTTCCCCCTCAAGCGATCGATCCCGCATGCATAATAGTGTACATACATCGCTCAACTCCCCCAACGCCGACGCCGTATCATCGTCGGACTTCTTATACATACGCATACGCATAGCTTTATCACCGCTGATCCGCGCCGGCACCGCTTGCGCCTCTTGTCCTCTCTCTCCAGCCGTGGCCACTGGTCTGTGGCCACCCCATCGCTGCCGCCATGGGCATTGTGAGCAGCCGCCTCGAAGACGGCGCCCCGGTCTACCTGAGGGACCAAAACCGCCGTACGTCGATCTGTCTTCCTACCGCCCGTGTGCGCCCTCTTGTGCGCCTGCTTGCGCGAACACGCGCATGCTCGAGTGCTTCTTCTGCTTCCGGCTTATGGTCCTAACTGCTGCTAGTATCTATCTCGTCCCTTGTAATCACATGCCCACGCAAGCGCACTTCAACCATTATCACCCCTAACGCCTTTCCCGCTACTCGCGCCGCCGTCACGCGCACGTCCAACGACCCGGGTCCTGTCGAGTTTGTGCAGGTTTGTCGCCTGGGGGTTCCTAAGCGTATGGGAAGCAGTCATCTAACCACGCGTGCTTCTAGGATCCCGAGCCTTCGTCTGCGCCGAATTTCCTTCTCAAGCTGAATAATGACGACGAACTGATCTTCAATTTCACTTTCATTGTGCGCCAGGATGAAGGCGGCAAGCACGGCGACACACAGATTAACGGCCTGACGTACGTCTACGCCTCGAGCAGCAGAGAGCTTGACAATCTCGTGACACGAGAGTTCCATGCGGATCCAAATCTTCACAAAAATGCCAACGTCGAGCTCGTTGGCGATTACAATACCGGTGGTAGCACCTCCATATCTTTCGAGTGGTCCTGGAAATGGAAACCCCCGAGGCCGGTGGAAGACCGGGGCGGTGGTTGGAGGAATGTCTGTAGCGTACGGTGTTCCCTCAGACGATTCAGCATCACTCGCATGTTCGTCTGCTGACTTCCTGACAGTTTCTAGAGTACGATGCGAGAGCTCATAGACTCCATCCCCTTGCTACCTTCTCTTTCTGGGTGGCTAGTGAGTCGCTGCTTACAATCTATTTGCATTGGCATCTTGCTGACTTTAACCCTAGATACCTCATTTTTTGGAAGCCAGCCTGCTTCCCCATCTCCGTTCCAGCTCGCAGTCCCCCCAAAGATTCGAGTGCCATCAGCACAATCGGCCGACTCCCGTATTAGCGAACAGGATGAGCCAAGCTCACCACCAAGTCTCTCCTACGAACTGCAGAGTCCTCTACCTACGGCCTCGCAAGCTCGAAGGGAGTCAGTTAAGCTTGATATCGCTTGTGCACGGCCAGGCGAGGACTTGACCGCAGGGGATATCGATGGTCCTGTGTTCAGAGCGACCATCAAAGCATTGGAACAGAAGACCGGCAACATGAGAACGCACATGAAGAAAGTGTTGAAGAAGGCCGAACAGGCGCACGCGGCTCAGACTGAAGCCAACGATGCCTACGTGGCTTTTACGGATGCGCTCCGGGAGGCATCTGCCAGCAATGCCAACGCAGTGCAACCAGCCATCGAGCACTATTTCGATAAGATAGCACAGGAAATCCTTGCCTACGAGAAATCGAACACTTATAACCTGCAAAAAACCATAATCGAACCAATTAGCAAATTGTATACCTACGATATCAAACAGGCGGAATCCAAGAAGCGCGATTTTGAAGAGGAGAGTAAGGATTACTACGCATATGTTTCTCGGTATCTCGGTCAACGACAAGACTCAGTGAAGACTAAGAAGCTTGCCGAGAGCGATACCAAGTACCAGACAAAAAGAAAAAACTTTGAGCTCAAAAGATTCGACTACTCTTCGTTCGTACAGGATCTACACGGTGGCAGGAAGGAACAAGAAGTTCTGTCTCACCTCACTAAATATGCCGACACACAGGCAAAAAGTTTCATGTCTACAGCGAAGAAGATCGACGGTATGCTGCCACATTTAAAGGCTCTTACTGCCGAAGTTCAGGATGCAGACAAGGAGTACCAATATCAAAGACGCGAAAGGGAAGAAAAGAGACGCGTTTTAGAGAAAAGCAACCTCCAGTATAACGAACCAGAGAATGCGATTTCAGGTGCAACTGCGCTAGCGTCTAATAACTCCAACGGTGTTCAGCCTACCTCAGATTCTGAGCTTGGCCGAGCTGATAGTACTGGTTCTCAGCTTAAACCTACGTCAACGGGCAATTCAGCGTCAATGGCAGTAGCGGCTGCTGCAGCTGAGCTTTCAAGATCACCGGGGAGCCTCGCTCACCATCCTTTGAACAGCCCCGTTCAAAGCTCCAAGTTCAAGGGTATACGAGATTTAGAGGAAAGAGATCTCTCCCAGTTGTCTATCGTTGATAAGAATTCAACACAACGTAAAGAAGGTCTTCTGTGGGCTTCGAATCGCACTCACGTTGACCTATCATTAAACAAGCAAGGTTGGCACAAGTAAGTCGTACTCGTAATCTAATCTACGCAGTGACTGACCAACGATGCTAGATTTTGGGTAGTCCTGGATCAAGGTAAACTGTCCGAGTACAGCAATTGGAAGCAGAAGCTTGATTTACACATGGAGCCTATCGACCTACGTATGGCGTCCGTGCGAGAAGCCCGGAATGCCGAGCGTCGGTTTTGCTTTGAGGTAATAACGCCTAAATACAAGAGGGTATATCAAGCTACTTCGGGAGAAGATATGAATAGCTGGATCTTATCTATCAATAACGCCCTTCAAAGCGCAATGGAGGGGCACGTACTGGAAGAAAAACCGACCTCTTCAAGTGATACAAATAGTCTCAAGCGGGATATCGGATCCATCTTGACCGGCAAGAGTTCTTCTTTAAATCACGGCTCATACGGGCATCACATGTCTGGGAGCTCCGCGCCTCCATCTCGTCGTATTACCGTTGGGGCCCGGCCCCTTGCAACGAGACCAGCAGGTAGCAATTACGATGACAGCCCCGACAAATTATTACAAACTATCCGTGAGAGCGACCAAGGTAATTGTTGGTGCGCTGATTGTGGCAGTGGCTCTAAGGTTGAATGGGTTTCTATCAATCTCGGCATCATTCTCTGCATTGAGTGCAGCGGCATTCATCGCTCGCTTGGGACACATATCAGCAAAGTCCGTTCATTGACGCTTGATATTACATCTTTTACCCTTGATATTATCGAGTTGTTATTGCTTGTTGGAAATCGAGTCTCAAACATGGTTTGGGAAGCCAAGCTCGATCCGAGCCTGAAGCCCAGTCCTCAGGCTACGCGTGAGCAACGTCTCAGGTTCATCACATCTAAATACGTCGAACGGGCCTATGTTGAACCTATTTCGGCGACCTTATCTCGATATGCAACAGCTGACGAAACACTCCTTGCTGCCATCAAGCGTAACGAGGTTCAAGAAGTTATCCACGCTCTCGCCCTGAGGGCTAATCCCAATGTCCTAGACAGGGTACGGAACACCCATCCAGTCTTCCTGGCCCTAGCAGCAGCGGACCCGGCTTCTCCGTCACCTGGCGTGACTCCTACCGCGCGGGCTGAACCTGAATCACGCACCACTCCTTTCGCTGTGGCCGAGTTACTGATCCAAAACGGTGCCGAAATCCCTGCACAAATGCCTGGATTTTCCCTCAGCCGCAACGCACAATTGTACCTCAATGAAAAGCGCGGTCGCATTGCTGCTATCGAAGCTTCGGGCCTGTCGGTGCCAAGCAACCTCGGCTCTAGCCCTAGCGAGCGTCTTCAGCGCGATAAGGACGCGCGACTGCAGAAGCGCATCAGTGCAGGCGGGCGTTTAGCCAAGTCACCGATTCCCGAGCGATAGAGACGGCGGAAGTCGAATACATATTCGCCTTCGTCTTCGCAGTCTGAAGCAACGCAATATTCTCCGGGTATATCGCCTAACTATAGCTCATATTCCTCTTCATCCACCTCCGAACGATAGAAACGGCGGTCGAGTCGCCTCTTTTTTCAGATACCCCCGTTCTTGAGTATTCCAGCGCCTCCGTGCCTCCCGATGTTATGTCCCTTTGGACAACACATCACATCTTCTGTGTCAGATTCTACGACGGAGCTAGCCGCGATCTTCGATTCGGGAACTGATTGACGACAACATTTTTTACATGACTGGTGGTATTGTTCTTTTGTATTGGAACTAGGTCACGGTTGAAGGCGCCCCTGGATTCCCATTTGTCATAGGCATCGAGCATCTTCGGTGTTGGTTGTGTAAGCATGGAGCGTAGCTATACTATGCTCGCACGCATAATTGGGTTTATTTTCAGAGCCACGGGAAGGTTTATCGCAGGCGTTCATTACACTAACAAATTCTACGTATATCATCTTGGGAAGTACACTTTGAAGGGACAGAGCAGGGAAAGGCAAAGAGGCTCTCGGCGATGAGATGAGAGGCTAGCCCAGGGCACTTTATGTGATGGTAAATATATACAGTGTATGAATAGGCTCGTATAATTGACGTATGACGAGTCCCGATCAAGTCGTTCAAGGGGCTACTAATCAGCCTACGATGAACTCACGTGCGATCAAGACCAAAACAGGTACAGTTCTCCAGCTTCTTGACCAAGAAGTGACTAGTTCATAGTTTGCTCTTCTTGTTATGACAGCGGCTCTCATCGAGGACTTTGACAACAAAGCCATTCAGGGGGCCACATCGTCGATGGTGTAAAGGGTACCTCAATTAAGAGACTCTCGACCACTTAATGTAGGTTAAAGACCAATAGGGCGTAAAGTACAGTAGCAATTAGTATCGCTGCCGATATGATTCGTATTGTGGGTAGAGGTTTACGCAGGTGATTTCTTATTCGTCGTTTGTTTGGGCTATCATTTCTTACTGCGATAAGTTCTCCCAGCGCATCGCCAGCAATGTCTATAAGCCTTTCTAATGACTGTATCCTTGTCTACTATGCAAATTCTCTCCCTCTCTCTCCCTCTCTCCCTCCCCGACCGGCCTAAACGTCAGGTCGCCGAATACAAAGTGACGATCGACCTCATTGCTCTATACAGCGGCACACCATCTCCCGTCGCAACAACCTATACAACCTTTACCCAGAACTCTTCTGTGCCACTCGCTCTAACCCACCAAGTCTAACAAGCGCTGAAATCTCGTCCCCCAGTCCCTTCACAGGCAGCCCGTCCATCTACTCCGCCGCAGCAGTCTCTCCCGCGTTCCCAGCCTTGGCCTCAGCATCCTTGACGAGCTTATCAATGAGTTGTTTGTGAATGCCCCGCCAGTTGTTCTCGACCTGGCCCTTGACGATGCCCATGACGAGCCGCGAGCAATTAATAAAGATGTCCTCGACGAGCTCCAGGCCGCCATCGCCGCTCTTCTTCTCGCGCACACTCCAGTTGGTTTCCATGACGACGCCCATGGGGCTGCGGATGCGCACCCACGTGCCCTCGCCGTGGTCCACGAACTCCTCGCGGCTGACGACGTTGCTGCTCCACACGGGGTTCGGCAGCAGGTCGACGACCTCGTAGATCTTGACCACGGGGCCCGGGCCCGCGTGCGTCTCGGTCGAGGTCAGCGGCTCCAGCGTCTCGGGCAGCTTGAAGTGCTTGCGCGCGGCGTCCACCGAGGCTGGCTCCTTCTCCGTCTCGGGAGGCTGCGGCAGCGTCTTGTGCGACGAGTGGTGCGGGTCGCAGAGCAGGAAGAACTCGTCTTTGAAGACAGAAGATCAGCAGGTATTTTGAGTTCCATGACACGGACGGACGGATGACCATTATCTTTTTGGGGAAAAACTCACGGTCATGCAACAGTGCGACGGCGTCTTCCTTGCGCACGCTCGACGGGATCGGGCTTGCGTTCACCGCAGTAGCCGTGCTGGATAAGACTAGGTAAATGCAAGAAATAAATTAGCCTCTAGGAATTGTAAGTAGTCGAGTTATTTGCTCCTCTCGTGATCCCATATCGATCAATATGGTTCGGACTGGTTGTGAATATATGTAGATCCCTCCTTTTGACACCTTTCTAGGGCTTAGCTGTTAGGTCTTGGCTGCGAAAAGTGACCCCAGATAAACCGCCGCCAGGACTAAGAAAGAACCCAGTTGCGTGCGAAAGACACATCCACGCTTCAATCCCTATCATTCCCACCCTAGTTCGCGGTAGCATGCGTCTTCATTTGAGGAAGAGCACTGAGCGGGGAGGGGGGCTATTAGATGGAGAATGTCAACCTACAGGACATTTTGTGATTTGTTCACTCCCCGCTATTAAGACAGCCTAAGAAATTCTGTGAGTATTAGACGTTTTGGCCTCGTTAAATTCTGGTTTGCTTTTATTCGACGTTCTTCACTAAACCACTTGTCCTTTGTCACCCTTGGTTCGACTTCAGGCATTATGAGTTCCAGGAGGTTGTAGCAGACGGGTGGGCCATGTATGCTGACATAAGGATTCCAAATTATAGCACAGCCTCAGTACATCCATCCCCTACCAAGTACATATATACTAGTTACCGAACTGTAAAATTCCAGTCATCATTACCGTCACTCGAAAGAGGAGTAAGGACCGGTTGCTAGAGGCATCACAAATATTAAAGAATTGAGAACCCATCATATTTTTTGGTTTGAAACATGTTTATTTCTCATGGCTAGACTCTTGCCTCGGTTTTTGCTTCCCTCTGCGCTAAAGCCGTGCCACATTGCTTCCTGTAAAGGGGTATCTCTTTATTAAAAATGCACCCAAACGTTTGCTTTTCATTGCGTTCTTGATACAGCTCCAGCGAACACTAGACTCATCGCTAATCGTCTAGTGAAATTATCACCGGTCCGGCTGGTCCTGTCTGCTGTGGTCGGGGTTTGCTTGCTCCGATGCTTTTATTCGGACCTATATTCTTCGCTGCCGCTGGTTTGGTTTGAGGCTGTTTCGATACAGATGGCGACTTCAAGGCTACCAACGGTCGGATGGCTTCATCCATAGCTTTGATGAGGGTTTCTGCTCCACTCGTAACATCTGCTGCCACACTGGTCCCCAGGTTGCGCCATACTCTCTTGTCTGACATCCATAGTTTTTGAAGAGCCTTCTGAAACTCATCATCAGGTTGTTTGTCAGGGCCTATCTCTTCACGGTATATGTGCCATTCAGGCCTAGTGTTGTGGTTCTGTAGCTTAATGTGCAGAGTCAGGCACCGGCCCAGGTCTCTAGACGGACCCATCATATACTGGACTGTATAATAGTCAAGAGAAGCAACAAATACGTTGACACGACATTGGTTAGTCAGCGTTAGGGCTTCCCATGCCTGCTCCACTGAGCTGAGTGCCCTGTGTATGGGTAGTGTAATTGATAGGAACCAGGGTACGGCTTTAAAGCCCTCTTTTGAGTTAATGAGCTTATTGAATTGGTCTGTAGCTCGGATTTGGGGGTTTCCTGAGTTGAGTCTCAGTTTCATTTTGTCGGTTTGAAGGTCAAGTGAGGCCGTCCAGCGATGCCCGTTCCGTTGTGCTTCAATATTGGTGGACCGTGGATGGTCTGTGTAGCTGAATTTCACATTATTGAGCGTGATCTCCTCGCATTGGACGTCCCGACGGCTTTGGCGGATAGTATCGATGCTGCCAGCCAATCTGCCCAGTGCTTGTAGGCGGTGAGCGAGTGAATCCAAAATCGAACCTCCAACCTCTGCTTGAATGATCAGGGCAAATACACCAAGACGTTCATTAAATGCCACATCGTGCTCGACGTTGCCCTTGAGCGGCCCGAACCTTGAGGGATCGGCAACCTTGACACGAACATCAACCACGATATTATAACGATGCTGCTCTGGGCCCAATAATGCAGGTTGCTCGCCTTTGCTGCTGGATGCTGTAACCGTAATTGACTCCGACGACTGCGGAAGTCGGTATTCAATGTTCTTGACATTGATCTCAACGTAATCGAAAGCCCATGATGATATGTTCTTGCTGACATGGGGATGACGCCGACCGAGTATCTCAGATAACCTCACATGAATAGAAGGGACCTTCATATTAGGCGGGAGCATGAGATTTATCCGATCTTGTACGCTGTATTTGATTCTTTCTTTATGCATCGCTCCAAGAATACCGATCTGGGATATTATGGCGCTGCTGAAGAAGGTCAACTCCGCAAAGAATTTGTCTGAATACCGAGGTGTGCTAGGACTCAGCGGTAAGCGGGCGTGTGTCCTGATTTTGGTGAAGCCTGAAGGCTTGACACTTAAGGTCTCCAGTTAGCAAGAGTGTCTCATGTAAACAACAGCAAAAAATGACTCACACTTCAGTCAACCACCATTGATCTCCGCTCAGACTCTGGCTGATCATGATATACCAGTTATCAGGGAGCCCACGCCGCTTTAGCCATATGAGTTGATATGCTCCCCTTGTGCCCAGGACCTGCCTTGTTTCTTCGTGTTTAACGGGGTGAGGGTTACAAACGATCCAGCCCCTGCTCTTTCCACGCCGGTTCAGCTCATCTTCTACAAAGTAACACCTGAATCTTTCAAGTAACATAACTTGCTCTGCAACCGGCCTTCTAGTCTCCTTATTGAGTTGACCCTGGAGATCAGTGTTACCTCTAGACTGCGGAACGGCCAACAACGTGCCCGTGATTGGGGCAACCTTGATGGTTAGGTTTTGTTCGTAATTCAGTTGCATCGTTAATGATGACTCCCCAGGATTGCTGTCCACAATATGAAGCCCAAGGCTAGCTTCTCGTCTAAGGAACCGGCCTTGGGACTTCATCGCATCATGGAAGCTCTTTAATATATGTTCAATGTGCTGTCCGATAACTCTATTTAATAGATTCTCGGTAGATATTGTCTCATCATCCAGCGGAAATTGGACATCCTTGACTTCGATCCCATCTCTAAACCAGCGCAAGCTTAAACGACTAGGAGCACTATGACCAGGCGCGGAACTGGAGTTCTTACCGCTAGAAACCCCCATGATAATGTAACTTTGAGGGCGATCAAGAGGTTGACGGCCAGACCAATAGTGTATTGCCATAGCACGCCTAAGTCTCTCGACCTCTAGCATGTCTGCCCATCGACCTTTGCTCAGGTCCATAGCTTGACGTACATACTCTGTGATTTTGTGGGTTAACACGAATTCATGAAGGAACTTGTAGCACCCAGGCAGACCATCTTTTTGTAGTGATTCGTTGACTTTATACTCAAGCAAATCTCTCAGACGGTCGGATAGTTCGCTAGGTGCCGGTTGAAAGGCAAATCGAAAATCGATAAACCAGAATTGTTTTTCGGGGTCCTCATCCGCTATCGTTAGGTCAACTTCGAATTCACCGGGGACTTTGAACGTTACACGCCCAGAACCTATCTCGAAGTCTTGGAATTGTTCTGGTATATTTTCGTGATCCTCGAGATTCAGGCGAATAGAGAGCAAAGTATTGAGGTTTTCAATCCATCGCATTTGCTCTTGAGGGGTAATTTGGGGAGGTTGGATGTAGTTGAGCTCGGGCATCCAAGGGGCCTGGCCGGTAGAGAGAACCTGGAGAGCGGTGCGGAGGTCTGGATTTGGTATTCTTGCATATGTGAGATCTCTCTTGATGTTGATCATATAGTCGAGGGACGCTTGGTATATGGCTCGCGTTTTATTGATATGGTGCATCAAGTCGATTAGCTTGCTAACCGGTTCTGCGTTTCGGCTCCAATTGGCAATTATAAGAGCCTTCACCCATTCTCCATGCCTTTCCTGCACGAAATTCAGTAGCCTGACCTTCTTGTTAAGATTTTCGGGAGAGTTATCGTCTGAGGAAATATCGGGGTTGACGACGCTGCCGTTCATCGTAGACGATGGTATTGGCATCTTCGCCAGAGCCAGAATCTCATCGCCGAGCTGATTGTGTGTCAGCTGCGCCAGGCGGGAAAGCAAGACGCTCAGCGGCACGAAGCCTTGTGTGATGTGTTGGATTTCGTCGGGCAGATCGTTCATTCGGGAGGTGAAAGGCGCCGGTGACTTAGAGCCACCAGCGTTGGTGACGGCGCCGTTCAGCACAGCGTCGGTGCCGACGGCGCTTTGGGCCCCGGCATGGCTGGTGAGGCCGTTGGGAGAGCCCCGAGCGCCGTTTGTGAGCGGGCCATTGTCGCGGTCATGGTTTGCAGACTGAAAATGCGAGGCGCCGCTCTCCATCATGACAACACCGGGCATCCTAGACCTGATTCCCCCTTCCGCCAACGCGGCGCGTACTCTCACGGGCCGGCCACGAGCACTGGGCAAAATGCGATGCGAAAGGCGCTGGCGAGAAAGCGGAGGTGCGCGCTCCGAGGCATGTGTGTTTGTGCGAGGATGCGCGCGGAGAAAGCGACGCTAAACGAGAATAAGATGTATCGATGTCCAGGTTGCGAGCATATGGCGACAGACGGCGTGTATTACGTACGGAACGATGATAGGCGTATCAGTAGTCAAGTTATTCGTGCAGTATGAGAAGCTTCGCAATCGTAGGTCGGATTCGTGATGAGAGGGATCGTTGATAGGACAAGCCGATAATTGGTGCAGGTGACCGAATCTGATGATGTCGATCAAGCCTCTGGGCGAGGAAAGTGGCCAAGATGCGACTCCGGTGATAGTGTATCTTGATCCAGCAGCAAGCTAACGATCAAACTGCAACGTGGTCGCGATCAATAGGGCGTGCCTTAGGTTTTCGTCGGTGAACAAGGGAGAGACGTGAAGTCGAGATGTTGCGCTGATGGATGAAAGAAGGGTTGAACCTGACGCGGAGACCAGAAAAGGTCAAAGGCCATGGCGACAAGGCGGCGCTAGCAAGGCTTAGTAGAACTCACTACTAAGTATAGTTAGGTACCTACCTAAGGTAGGTCGTAAAGACTGTTCGGCCAACCAAAACAGCAGAATACCAGTGTTTAGCTACTAAGTAAGTTAAGCACACTATCACCACGCTAACCAGCGTTCTCATATGCCTACTTAACTTTTTATATAAACTCACTGCCTGATTCATTTGAACAACGTTCTGTTTATTGTAAATGTATATTAGCTACTACTTAGTAAGTATATATATGCGTACAAAGCTGCTGGCATTTTTGTTGCTTACCCACTGACAACCGAACTTTGCTACTACCTAGGTAGGTAACTAATCCGGCGATAAGGCATTCCAAGCAGCGCTGCGTCACAATCTCCTTGGCAGACCAAACCTGGAAGGGCCGCTTTGGCTAAATGCGATTTCCTACCAGTCCTGAAGTACTTAACCGTAATACTAACATCATGCATATTAGGTACATACAGTTATGCATGTATATAAGTATAGTACCATACCACGTAGAGACAGATCACACACACCCAGCTTTCGCTCCCGAAAATCTGGGTCGAGACTGTTACTTGTTTCTGCCCCAATAAGAGATGGATCGAAAGCGAGGCAAGCATCGTGCATGTGCATGCTGTCAAGAAAAGACACTCTGCTAATGTATTTAGTCCGGCCTCTCACCATGATGGCGACACCCTGCGTGCATCGCTGCTTGACCGGACCGCCTGCAGGTGCTTAGAGCTCGTCCGCACAGCTTTATATAGATATTCATCTGTACCTAGCCAACATGACATGCCGTAAACTATTATTGGCTGGGTAGACATTAATGGTAGCGTTTCTGCAAGTCAAGTAGAGAGCTATGTACTATCCATCTCCTATTAACTTGTCCATGACTATGTGGCAGTGGTTTGGATAACTTGTTACTGTACTCAGGGATCTCTGCTCGTCCAAAGCGACTTGCAACAACTAGGCCAGAGAAAGACAAGGAAAAGGGAAAAGTAGCCTGCAACCCGGTATTACGGTCCCAACAACTCGGGACGCATCTTAGAGTACACGGGAGCTTCGACATGAGAATATATTAGCGGTTGTGCACTGGGCTCAAGGTCGTTCGTATCCTTGGGTCTCAGCGTAACAGAGAAGATGTGCCCGCCTCAAAGACATCAGCGACTGTTGATCACTCACGAGATGAAGTGAAGCAGAAATACAGGCTAGATGGAGGCCAACATAGTTTCGTCAATGCGGTGAAATTTCAAGTGTCCATACAACGTATGGATTATGAGACTCGACATATTTCCAAGAAAGCCTCGTCGTAAAAATTGTCAAGGCCGTGTGCTCAAGTAGTCTTAGGCTCCGGTATCGCTGGTCTCGATATCTAGCGATATATTGGATGGTGGCTAAGAAGAGAGATGCGAATACTAACGTCTATAGTCTGTTCATCCGATTCCCCTCTGAGGAATATGAGAAGTAATTTATATCTAAGCACACTTGCGCTTCATCAGTAACACCATTCCTCTTTTCTATATACCACTCCTGCTCGATAGAAAATCACGCCATCTTTGCAGGGCTTTCACAAGGAAGCGACGAATATTAAGAGGGTATCCGCTCGGTTACAAATGCTAATATGGCATCCATAACTATATAATATTGCACTATAATAAGCTTACGCCCTTTAGAACTGACGCAGTCACGATCCTGGTGTGTCCTCAAATAATATTTCCATAATACTATTAATATCACAAGGCCTGAATACAGGGCTTGGAGAATGACTCAATATGAGAATAATATTCTATAGGTGTAATGACCCTTATCTATCCAAAAGACTCTCAGTCCCTTGGAGGGTCAACAAGTCTCTATATACAGAAGTCATATGGCGTTAAACCTCCTCATAGGAAGCTTTAGCCGCGTGCCTCAGAGTCTGCATAGCTTCATTCATTTACTATCCGAGACATCCTGCAGTTCGGCTTCATGTCTATGATATGATGAGTACGAATACGAAAGGTCATGCGGTTCGCGAGACCCCGCATAGGTGACCTTTCGTCAGCGCGTAGGCTTCCGTACAACAATTAAGAATATTATAAAATGTTAGATTGAGGTAATTCTCATGACGTTCATATATTCGTTTGATATAAGACTTTGCAATTTTTTCAGGTGTCCTCTTACACAACGTATTCAGGCTTCGACGAATATGCTGAGAATATCACGCGGATCCGTCTCGAAGTCTGTGCGTCTGGGGAAAGCCAACATTCACCGAGTAGAAGAGATCGCAGCCTAGACTGGTCACTTCAACGTAGATTTTTTGCTATATGAAACTCAACAGCCGGCTTGGCAGTGATTGCTAGATCCGGCGTCCTATCAGACATGAGGATGAGCCCTCACTGCTACGTAAGGAACTTCCAAGGCTTACAAACCTCCACTGGGTCCAGTAAATATGATAAAAGCATCAACACTTACGGCGGAACCAGTACAACCAGTTGGCATCCTGGTGTTATTTGTTACAAATATAAAGCAAAGCGTAGTACCAATGACGATATTATGTAGTGAATGGAGGCACGTTATAATGCTAGTAATGCTTTGCCTCCCATCCCTGGGGTCGCGCATATGCCGGACATTAAAAGTCCAGGGTATTGCCAAAGGCAAGTTATAGGTAGAATAGTGAAGCCTCCGGGCTGGCTAATTTTTGGCGTCCTACACACTGGATGGATTACAGTGTCGTTTCAATTAGCAGTTGATGATTCGCCTGTACTGTATCTTGTCATGCATATTCAGTGGGCGGCTGTTGGGATCTTCTCCTCAATGTTGTTTCTCATTCTTACTAAGATGACAGACCATACTTCCTGTTTCTTATTGAATCCGTCGCATCCACGTGGTTCTTGAACTGCACGTGTAGGGAGGGGAGCAGAGTCCCGAAGCCTACATTTACCTAGTAACCGAACCCAGCAGTCGCATCAATCGAACAGGGATGGCAATGAAACGGAAGCTCGGAGTATATGTTACTCGAAAGAAGGCACGAGAATCTATATACTCAGCAAACATAATATACGGTTGGCGGCATGGTTTCTTCAATACAGCTTGAACAGAACTAAGCGAAGAGAGCGTGATCCTACTAGTCTTCGTCGGAAGATAGAAGCTACATTAGTCACACTACCTTCATGGCTTACACAAGACTTGTATGCTCTGATAAACTAATAGAAGGAGCAATATAACACATGGTGATGGGAACTATCCATACTAGCCTTATTGCCCGTCCCTTGTCAAGACTGAAGCGAGACGTTGGATATCCCTGTAACACACGGACTCTTATCCCATATACTCGTACCAACCATATCTCGCCTCTGGTTCGCGCTAATGTGATGCAACGCGAACCCTGGGCTCCGGAAGAAACTCGACGTCGGGTGGCTAACCGGGAGGATGCTGATTGACTGCCCTGTCTCTGTTATCCGAAAGGAGAACGTCTTACGGGGGTCACCCGTCTTAATGTAGACTCAACCCCCGGTCCCGGGTGGAGGCTTTGGTATTGCAGTAGCGACGATTTACCCATAAATCGCGCTCTCTTGCTCCATATTTGGACGTTACCGCGCGTTACCCGTGCGCACTCAACCCCGTAACCTGTCAGCTGCTTTCTCACAGACGTCTGTGCGCCTCATTTATCCTCCTAACCTAGCACACTCCTAGCCATCACCACAACAGATGCCTTCTTCGGTACGCGGGGAAATGGTCATTCCTCTCAGTCTATAGAATGAAGACAACACTATACTATAGCAGACCAGAGACAAATACGGGGAGTCCTATCAAGATTTAACCAGAACGCATCGAAGCGATCGAACAAACTCTAAAGGGACATGATAAATAACATGCTTTCGACGAGGGAAAGGGGATAGGCGAATTTAGTCTCATTTTACCTGCTGGGTCTGTTGGCCCACTGTGACCGGATCTTTCCACCTGCTTCGCTTTCATGATATCGGAGCGTGGGGCATCGTCATCGCGTAGCATTGGGGCATACTGGCCCGGTTTCCCTGCGTGACTTCGGGTCTGGGCTTTTCTCGTCCGGTGTTTGAGTCGGCTCTTCGACACTAGTGTACGCATACAAGCAGATTCTGATGTCGCTGTGGGGAGAGTCTCCTGCCGCCTTGCGTCGCTCCCGGTTCCTGGGAGGTATAGCGTATGGCGTAGGGATGGCTATCCTAGTGCTATGATAGACCCATTGTTTGTTTGAATGAAGAAGAGATGCCTCGCGATTCTCACTAGCTCTCGACTACTGCAGTGCTACACAACGCAGGAGATAGCTGTAGCAATTTCGAACAGAAGGCGAGTACTGCCTCTTCATATGAGGAGAGTATCATCGTAGTTGCGTGCCTTACCTTGCTACGGTACTCGCTGGACAGTATACGATACGTTTCCGGGACGTCTGGAGCATGTGTATCACTGCGTCACATTAACTTCTTCCCCTTAACGACGCAGTTGACTTAACGGTTTGTATCCTTTCCACAACGAAAAGTCATAGATAGTACAATATATGTGGCCCTCGACCTATAAGTGCTGCTACGGCCTCGATAAAACGCTTTGAGAGATGAAAAAGAGCACCTCCACCTCGCCCGGTGGAATATGTTTTGGTAATCAAAAGGGGGGTCTCTAGCATCCTGGTCAATAGTATAAAGTATACTATTATTTAACTTCCTGATAGTCCTAGTAATCTCAAATAGCTTATATTCTCGAATGTAAACAGATGATCACGACCGGAATTTCAGCGACCAATTCCATAAGACTCGAATCCTTTTAGCTAACCTTTAGACCTAGCTCTATTATCAGCCCTCGATACCTTCATTACCAAGTCTTTCACAACATTGATTTAATATCACTGCCGTGTCACGGGACCACCCTTCCACCCGCTGTGGAACTCTTGTACATGCACGATAGGATATTGTACCTATCATACCTATTCTACTCCATTTGATCCCGCTCTCGAGTTGTCTTCACCCCGTGTCTTGTCAACGCTCGAACAGAGGGGTACGGCTCGTCGATTTGCTCTGAGCTGGATTCCCAAGCCGGGCTAGGATACCTGTGAGGTATCATTTTGCCTTCTTATAAATTGATTGGGTTGACGATATCCTCGACGTCTGCTTCTTGACTACTGGGACATCGGCCAGGAATTTCAGCCTCCTCCTGAGTTATAGTAATGATGTCTGAGCCATAACTCTTGACAACGGGTATAACAGAATCAAATGCATACTGCATTACGCGTTTAAGGCATTGACCCAACATAGTGGAATGATTATACGGACCAAGCAAAAACAACAGGTTAGACTTGAAACATTACAGCGGCTTCAATTTCACCCAACCACCACTCGTCGCTTCGTCATTCCAACTCACCTTGCGCCACATTCTTCGAACCCTTGCACTCAACTGTTATACACTGGACTAAATTCGAATTGCGACGTCTAAACAGTGAAAGTAGTCACTAAAACAGTTCGGTCTTAACACGGCTCAACTACAACCTCAACGGGTGCGACACACCAACCAGTGGCGCAAGGCACGTGTAACATCACCCCCCAGCCTCAACCGCAGGACACTTTAAACTGTGTGGTACGACACTTTACACCATTGCGGATCATCAATTTCACGTCCAGGGTAAACAACATTGGAAATGCCGTTGCTATTACACACGGAACGAACTAGCCAGTTTGGCCTGAGACCTTCATCGACAGAACCCTTCCAATCTTCACATTCACCAATACATCAAATCCACCGTCGACAACAATCAGTTCCTTTACTGAGGCAAGCCTCACTGACAGCCGATCAGAACCCTGTGGCAACTCCTATAAGTGCGGTAGAATGGAAAAACATCATCGACGAGGTGAAGCGGAAATATCTTGCTCGCAAATATCGATCATGCTCCATGCAATGTTGTGAGATTCTGGGCAACTTAAAAGACACATCGAACATTGAACCCTTGCACCTGATATATCTCCACTTCTACGCAGCATCTTCTTTCGAATGGTGCGCGCGGCCCCTTTCTTCATCATCCACCTACCGTGCCGAGTTGTTACATAACGCGCAAACCCACTACGCCGAGGCAGAGGTTTTGATTGCGGGAATGGAGTGGAATGTGGCCGAGAGGGCAAGGTCGCCATCTTTGATCACGAGTCCCGACTCTCCCAGCTTCTCGGCCAGCTCGAGGGTACCAGACTTGAGCAGCACTGCTTCATCATCACCGCGGACGAGTGTATTCTGTCTCGATGACGAAGCTCCCGCAAAGGCGACCCGAAAGGCTCGCCCAAAATCTAAGAAGAAGGTGTCCTTCTCCAGCTTGCCTCAATTATTCGAATTCCAGCCAGAGCCGTATATCCGTCCAGATAGTCCAACTCTGGGCTGGGAGGATCCTTTCTTCATGGCACCGTCGCATGAGATAGACACGCCCCTTTCAACATCACCGAAGAAACAGAGCAGTCCAGCGTCAATAATAAAAACACCATGTGAGGCAAAAGCAAACCAGGCTAGGATTATGAGCATCGCAGAATTCGAGTCCAAATCTTCCCCTGAATCCTGTACCAGGGCTTTAACGCCGGTTGCAGCCCAATTCTCTAACAGAAGTACTCCCGATCCAGAGTATAATCGGGAGAGGTGCAGCACTCCCAGCAATCATACCTTCGACCTCGAGTTGTTCCTTCAAACGCGCACCCTAAACCGCTTCCGCGGACAACTCTCGGCACTAAGAGACCAAGTGCGCCGGCACCGCGCCGCCGTAGATGGTCTACTCGCCGCACCAGAAGAAACACCGAAAACGAGGCCGCAGAGCAGCCTTGATGTGCTACCAAATACGGAACAATCGCAGTCCTTTGGTGTAAAGAGCCACATGCGCCACGAATCCGTGCCAAACCCATCAAGTCCAGCGAATAACTCACTGCGCCCGACCCTCCGAATCCAGACCGACATGAGAAACGATATCCCGCCCAGGCCTCTGCACCTCAGGAGGTACAAGTCCGTCTCGGCGAATCTCGGCCAGGAGCGGGGTATAAGTAGTCCCGTCTATGCTCACAGTCCGATCACGCCCACGAGTGCCATCCCGGCATCGCCCTTATCCATTGGCGGTGACGAGAAGAACCTGCGGGACCGCATCGAACGTCTACGCTCGAGCGGGTGGCGGCGGAAGCGCTTCGATAGCCGGCGGTACGAGGCGCTTAGGGAACAAGTGTTGGGCGAACTTGAGCCGTGCCGTTAAAAGGCGATTATTTTCACCGTAGACGTATTGCTAGAAGTATATGTTCGAACATCGATAATCAGCCTGAATGGTGTGGTCATGGTGGGAAGCTGCAAAATTCGGGAGAATAATGGTCCATGTCACGAGAGAACGGCCGCTACGGTGTTCGCATGATAGACTTTACTGGCATTTATATACCTAGCACTATAGCATGAATCGTGTAAACCATGATTCAACCGTAAATGATATATAAATATTGCTTCTTTTTAACATTTTTACTGTAGCATTTGGCGACCGTTTCCTGTAAACAATCGATTTCTCGCAGAAGCTTACGGAAACATTCATACAAGGGGAGCCAATCTGTGCGTGCGTGTGTGTCTACTTGCGATGCACTGACACTTACAATAACCTAGGTACTGTTTATATGTGTTAGGAAACATAGACAAAGAAAGCATGCACTTATTAGGTACAATAAGGTATGGAGATATGCCCTACGGTGTAGGTAATGATCTGTATTTATGGTCTACTTTCTAGCCAACTGCGTATAGGGTTCACTCACTATCTCTCACCACGTTATTTCACGGCCGCCAGACTAATGTCAAACAAATTCGGAGAAGCGTCGGCTGTCTATAGGAGAAGCTCTCAATGGGCCTATATGTCTATTTGCTTGGTAGGGCCACTAACAGACGAAGAGGCACTGCTCATCTCCAACGCACACTCAATCTTGGGAACCCGATTCCCTGGTCGGATATTTATTTTACATACCCTTAAGTTGGAATAGAGTCTTCGTGCTTACTTGGCATACCTTTCTGGTAGAGATAGTATATAGGACGCCCGCGCCTAGGATTGTTCATGGATTTGCGACCTGCAAGCTCCTCTTTTATTCACAATAACCATCTTCAACCTGGGGGAACCTCTGGGAATAGACATAGGTACGCTGGGAATGAACCAACCAACCCACCAACCTCCGAACGCCCAAAGACAATAAAGGCCACCACCAGTTGAATATTGAAGGTAGAGTCTTGAGTAAGTAAAGAACCTAGTTCAATCATGAAAGTGTATCGCATGATACTGTGCCAGAATCTGACTGGTATAGTTGTTACCGACGCTCAAATTGCAATCGTTCCATCCCTTCTTAAGCCGCTCAAGCCTCGATGCCTGGTTGTTGCATGATACAAGTCGGGATAACCATGTTAGTTGGGTATATCGGCATGCCTGTCGCGATCTTCTCGGTCACTAGAAAGCGCTCAATTAAGCATTGAAGCTCTTGTGCCGTGCTTCTTTTTCTGCTTCTTCCTTGATTTTCTCTGTCTGCTCCTGTTCCTTCATCTCTCTGACCTTGGCTAATACGACCTCACGGAAGATAGCCCCTTTTACGGCACGGCTGAGTCTGCCTTTGCCCGCAGTAGATGTCTCTGCCTGGGTGTGTGCATCCACGGCCTCTCTTGCCGCACTTGCTGGGTCGCCAGGGAAATCGGGGTTCTCAGGGTCATCTTCTTGAATCTTGAGAGCCTCAATGCGATTAGAGAGCTTCACAAGTTCAATACCACGACGGAGTCGTGCCTTGGCCATGTAGGCCTTGATCTCGGGCAGCAAGTTGTGCTCGGTGGCGTTCTCACCACTGAGCCATGGGTGTTTGAGCGCTTGCTATAGATATGTTAGTACTGATGTATTTGTTTGGTCGCTATTTATTGAGATCTGATTGGAGCATACCGAGCTAGTCCATCTATCTTCAGGGTCTGGGCGTAAAAGCCGCAAAATGAAGTCCTTTGCATCGTTACTGACGTCCCTCCAGTAGCGTTCATGGAACACCACGTTTGCGTTGCTACACTCATCGATCAAATCCTGGAGATTTTCTGAGCGGAAAGGTGAATAACCACATAGAAGCGTATATGTGATAACGCCCATGGACCACATATCAACGGGTTTTCCATGACCCTTTTTCAACATGACTTCTGGAGCAGCATAACCGAAGGAACCAGCCATGGTTGTGAGAACTTCATCTTTGGTGTCTAACATCTTTGCAATGCCGAAATCGGCCAGCACAAGGTCGGAGTGTGGGTCTTTCGTTTGATATAGGAGATTCTCGGGCTTGAGGTCTGCAACACGAATTAGACTCTGGGAGCTTCATGTAACAAAAGTAATGGAGGCACTGTACCTCTGTGAACAACGTTTTTCCCGTGTAGATAGTCAACAGCTCCGAGAACCTGCTTGATCGTCTGCGAAGCATCCTTTTCGGTAAATTTCCCCTTCTCACAGATACGATCGAATAGCTCTCCACCCGTGGCAAGCTCGGTTACGATGTAATACTTGTCCTACATGAGTCAAAGGTGGTTAGCAAAGCATGATGCAACAACGTCGGCGGGATAGAACGCACTCTCGACTCGAACCAATCGACAAATTTGACAATATGCGGGTGCTTCAGACGCTGAAGCATCTCGAGCTCGTCAAGGACCATGCGCTCATTACCCTTGACGTTCTTCTTGAGGATGATCTTGATTGCTACTTTTCCATTCGGGCTGTCTGCCTCGCGGACGATGCCGTACGTACCCGCACCCAGAGTTCGACCAAACCTATACTTTGCCTTCCTCTCGTAGCTCTCAGGCTGGCCTTGAAGGCGATTGAACATGGCATTGACTATTTAGGTCAATTGATTAGTGGCGCCTGTAGGGAGTATCGCGTTGTAGGAAATAGAGCTCGGGCAGCGACAGTCGGCTGCTATAGCAAGAATGGAAGGGTTTACAATAGCCGTGTCGATGAAAATGGTACCCAGCACTGAGAAGACGACAGATGTTTGATTTAACTTACAGCTCATTGCGATTTGGGATGCGCTCCAGCGCAATGTGAAGACGGTGGAGATAGATAGGATGAGAGGCAGAGGGGCGCGCAGTGCGGCGCGTTGAGTAGTTGCTGATGAACAGGGGCAAGGCGATGAGGTTTGGACAGGCGAGACGAGACGAGGGCGTTCAGATATCGTCCAAACTTATCAGATGCGGGTGGTATGAGGGAAGATATAGAAATGTTCAACGGTGTTAGGCTGAGATACTGCTGGTGAGCTTGCTATTATTAGCGGACCACCGTAAGGAGTAGGAGTACTATCTTGGTGGGGGTTGACTCCAAAGGAGGGGTTCACTTGGGTACGTACTGCCGCTTTTAGCACCCAAGGCGCTGCTCAATCGTTACCCAAAGTACCTAGGTAGATAAGAGAGGTACCTTGGTATAGGTAAAGCCCTGTATTGGACCTAGAAAGGTACCTACTTAGTAGGTATACCCTTTGAACAACCAGCTGGGTATTGAGAATGGAGAACAAAAGGATGACCAAGTCTAAGACAGAAATAAAGGCTCACAAGTCGCTTTTATCAACACACGCCTTCTTTGTCCCTCTTTCTCGCAAGGCTGTTTTCTCTGTTAACATCTGCCCCCCTAATAACACAGCATCACAGCCTAAGGCGCACACCGTGGTACTCAGGAGAGACTCAGCCGCAATGTGGGGCAGTCTATCTAAAGCACATTGGTTGAATACCTAGGTACCGGTGGCTTATACGCATTATATTGGTACAAGACCCGCGATAGTGCAGCCGGCTCCCTCATCGATCTACTTTCTTCTTCAGCTGCCTTCCATGAACTTCATTTCGTCATTGGCATTAAATGAAGCAAGGACGAACACATTACACACAAGGCAGAAAGCGTAAACCACAAACCACGGTTTGGCATTCTGCATGTCTCTCTCTCAACAAAATATTTCTTCGAATGAGTATAAGGGCTGTCTGAGTTTGTATGTAATCATTAGGAGCCTCTTGCACCATGCAAGCCCTGGAGGCTACCTACAGGTACCTACCTAGGTATGTAGGCATGTGACAGCAACATACCTGGTTAGATGTTCCTTAAACCTTTAATATTCCATGGATATGATGCTAATCATTGTATAGAAACGATTCGCTACTACCTACCTGGATACCTCATGGTAGTTGACTTGACATGAACCCTAGCCTCATATTGAGATTATTTGCTCTCCCAGTCAGCTTCACAGTGATCCTTGACGCCAGACCCAGTGCTCATTACCCACCCTCAAAGGTTCACTTTCCCTGGATTACGTGTGAACCTACAGAGACACATATACACATATGTAGTACTTAAGTTTGCATTGGTAGGTATACCATAGGTAGGTTTGTAAACTTAAATGTAGGTATTGCGTGTAGGTACTCAGGTAAGGTTGTTGTACCTACCTCAGAAGCCAGCAGTGCGGGGTTAGCCGTCCTCTTCCTTACATGAGGTACCGAGTAGACTTATCGATAGCTCCATAAACTGGGCAGGTACAGCTTCCATGTGATCAACTACCTAAGATATGCCTCCTCTTCCCCTTGCCTTACCTGTTCACTGGCGCTCACTTGAACATCTTCTTCAACACGCCCCTACATGGATTTTGACCACAGACTCCTGTGCTCCTCATAGGTGCTTGGTTTGAGTGCTCCTGCTCGGCGTGGATTACCACGAGCTGCGCGAGTACACCTATTCGCAGGCATCCTGCTACTTGCATAGCTATTCGTCGGTAGTGTTCAGCCCTCGCAACAATGGCTGGGCTCGGTCCTAAAAGGCTAGGCAAGGAGCTGACCAAGGCAAGTTTCAGCAACTCTCCCTAGCAACCGAGTGCGCTGCGATACCATAATTATTAACTCGGTGCTCCCCATATACCAGATCACGAACAACCTACCTCCAGGCATAACTCTGGTCTCCGCCGACAACCTCGACGAATGGTTTCTCGATATCCAGGTGTTAGACCAGAATCCATTGTACGCCGGACAAACATATCGCCTGAAGTTCAAGTTCAGTAACAGCTATCCTATTGGTATTTCCATCTTCGCTAGGCACCTCTAGGTATGGAGTATTGAACTAACGTGCCGCCGTGAAATAAGAGGCACCCGAGGTCACATTTGTCAAATTGGACAATAGGCCAATACCGATGCATCCGCACATTTATTCCAACGGCATCATATGCCTGGATCTTCTCGGTTCTCAAGGTTGGAGCCCAGTGCAGAGTGTCGAGAGTGTCTGTATGAGCATTCAGAGCATGTTGACAGGCAACACCAAAAACGAGCGCCCACCTGGCGACGAAGAATTTGTGCGTGGTAACCGCCAGCGACCGAGGGACATTGCCTTCTATTACCATGACAGTACTGTATGAAAACGGGTCGCATGACTTGGTGCGTGCGTACGTACTAGTTGCGCATACCTACAGGTTGCATCATAAGCCACGTTGCCTTCATATTTGGCAGTGCGCACTACGGAAAGGTATATGTCATTATTAGGCATTGGCATCCCAAGCATCATTGATGACCTGTCACAATTTTGCGATTAAGCTGGCCGCAGCGGGACGTCCAACTTGAGCCTGGAATGTCCGTACTGCAGGCCGGACACGGTTGTTTGAGGACGGCTTTGGTAACATTTACCTCACGCAAGGCACTAAACACTTGTGGTTCATCTGTGGAAAGTAAATATGATGGTATGCTGGGCGGACGGAGCTCTTTACTACCCCACTGCTGTCCTAATTGTAAACTTCGATTCATGAGCACAGCACATGCCTTGTGTATAAAGCATTTACGGTGTCGCAGCTTCGCTTCTTGTATGGTTTCCGTTTCCCATGGTACCCTAGTTTGTAAAGGCTCTAATGTGTTATTGACCCCGACGGACGAGTTGGTTTGGGATCTGTACTAAGTTGTGCTAAGTACAGTAGTAGGTAGCTGCCTGTGCTGCATTCAATTCAATGACGTCGGACGGTGTCAACCCACCCTGTCCCGCCGAAAGTAGAGGGTCCCACCGGCAGCAGCTCTACCTAGGTACCTACTAGGTAGGTACTAGTGTAATGTTGGGAGAGCCCTGTTCATCTACTTGCGCACATCGGTCAAGCATCAGCTCCTTTACAGCTCTCCAGCTCTTCTCACCGTTGCTGATCTGTAGAATCACAGGCAGCAACCCCCCATGAAGAGCTCACAATGGCTCCTCATGCGGGGTTCGACACCGAACACATAAGGGACAAGGCTCGTACAAACCTTCTTCATCTATTAGAGGGCGTAAGTAAGGCTGACTTGACTCCTTACTGGCCACACGGTCGCATTTTCATGCTCACCAGTCTCGTCCTTAGGTCCGCGGCAAGAAGAATCTGGTTATCGAGCGCAGCCTGGCCGGCCCGATTGGCGTTATTGTCAAAGTCTCTACCTTGCACGACTATGGCGTCGACAAGTTCTTCTTTCTGGAAAATGACAACGCCGATACCAGCCAACGTAATGTAATCTTCATGGCACGAGGCGAGTGTGCTCGCCACGCTCAAGCTATCGCCAGTGAGTTATATTCCGGGATCGCAAATCTCTTCCTGATCCCCCTGAAGTCGAGTTTTACAGTACGGGCTTTCAGTAGGCTTCGTGGATTTCTATTCCCGTTTCACGATGCCAGTTGATGTTGCCCAAGATAAAACAACTTGTTATAGCACACTTCATAGCGTCTCTTTCATTCACTCAATGTGCTTGGCGCCACTCTTAGTGCTAACAATATCCGCAAGGCCAGGTCAAACGACTACAGCGTGAAAGCCAAACGGGTCACGAATTCCATATATTTTGGGTCCCCCGGCGAACTCTTGTGTCCGATAAGCTATTTGAAGAGGCTGGAGTTCTCGGTGACGTGAATATATCAGAACTACCGATCTACTTCTTCCCACTGGAGCGTGACATCTTATCTCTCGAACTCGATGATTCCTTCCGAGATCTTTATCTTTTCAAGGATACGACACCCGCCTTTCTCATGGCTAAAGCATTGATGGGCATACAATCAAAGCATGGCCTCTTTCCTCGAGTCATCGGAAAAGGGGATCACGCAAAGCGGGTGGCGGAACTTCTGGCGCGGATGCGACAGGAAGTCCTTGCCGGGGGAACTACCGACGAAGCAAACAAGGCTGGACTTGCACCCAGCAACTCGATTGAAAGCATAATTGTCATCGACCGTGAGGTAGACTTCGTTACACCTCTACTTACACAACTAACCTACGAGGGATTGATTGACGAAGTTTGGGGAATCCAGAATAATCAAACGGATGTGGACTCGACTATAGTTGGTGCTCCGCCGCAGCCACCGTCGCAAAGCGCCTCAACCCCCAACCCCAGCCCAGCTTCTAGAAAACGCAAGATCCAGCTCGACTCATCTGATAAGCTCTATGAAGGGCTTCGAGACACGAATTTCGCTATTGTCGGCACTTTGCTGAATAAAGTGGCGCGACGATTACAAAGCGATTATGAGAGCCGTCATGGATCAAAAACAACCGCGGAACTCAAAGATTTTGTAAAGAAATTACCGAGCTACCAAGCAGAACACCAGAGTCTGAAGATCCACACAGGTCTAGCAGAAGAGATCATGAAGCAGACCCGAACAGACCAGTTCAGCCGATTGCTGGAAGCTCAACAGAATCTTGCTGCTGGTGCTGACCCGACCTCCCAGCATGACGCGATTGAAGAGCTGATAGCGAGGAATACGCCGATCGATCAGGTTCTTCGACTCATATGCATTTATTCCTGCATATCTGGCGGAGTCAAATCGAAGGACTTCGATCACTTCCGACGCTTAATACTCGAGGGTTATGGATATCAACATTTGTTGACACTGCATAATCTAGAAAAGCTACAGCTCTTCCTATCGCGAAGCTCGCCAATGGCTAATATGATACCCATGCCTGGGGCGGGTTCTGCAACAGGCACGAAAACAAATTATAGTTACCTTCGAAAGCAGCTGCGGCTCATAGTGGACGAAGTAAACGAACAAGATCCAGACGATATTGCGTATGTGTATAGCGGGTATGCGCCGCTTTCCATCCGCCTAGTTCAATGTGTTCTACAGAAACAGTATCTCTTTTCCGTCACCCGTAGCAATGCCAGTGCTGGCACGGGCACAGTCGCTGGAAGCGGCGCGCAAGGCTGGCGGGGATTTGACGAGGTCGTGAAGCACGCACGAGGCCCGGCCTTCGACGACATTCAGAAGGGCGAAGACAAGGCAGTTAAAGCCAGAGCACTTTTATCTGGAGGTAGTGATAAGAAGACTGTGTTTGTAGTTTTCGTGGGTGGTATCACCTTCACGGAGATTGCGGCATTGAGATTCATCGCGAAGAAGGAAGAAGGTATTCTAGTCCCCTCCTCCCCCCGCCATTTCTTTTGCTTTTGTCTACACGTCGTCGCGGAGTGAGGTTGCTAACTTGAGCGATATAGCACGAAGGAATATCGTCATCTGCGCCACATCAATCATTAGCGGGAATAAGATGATGGAAGCAGCAATTGAAAAATCGTCGTTTACGCAGGATGGACCGCGGCCCGCTACCTAAATACCCTTTCGTCATTATGGGAGGAAAGTTACATTCTAGGGCTTGCCGTACAAAATGCCGACCACGTCGTCCATTTCTGTGACAGTTCTCATGCTCACAGGGAAGTAATAGGCAATCAGCCGTGATGATGTTGTAGCAGCTGTAGCAGGCTTATGCGAGAGGGGGCCATCTGAAACAATCGCAAATATATCAACACCAAAGGTCGTTATAGAATTGGACTAGCAATAGTTAAAGCTGCGACGTGTCCAAGTCGAACATGGTTGACTGTGCCCGTCCGGTGAAACATGAATAACCTGCAGGCTATATCTTCGGGTGCTTATCTGAAAGGTTGTCATACACTCTCAGTACCTACTAGTGTAGACTAATACACATACAAATTAGGTATGGAATCGTGTCACGTGGCTCGGAGCACGGAGCGCCTTAACCACCCCTTACCCGATCTGATAAGTGCGAGTCTACAACAAGTGTTAGTGGACCATAAATGCATTATCTACACCAAACAGCCTATCCAGGTACCTACCTACTTACCTAAGTAGTACTTACTTACCTAAGGTTAGCAGGTCTTTGATTCTCGAGTGCATTCTTCTGCCGGTCCGAGTTGAATCAACCGCGAATCAATGCCCGCCGTCTCCTCGCAGATGTGTAGAATTCTAGTGCTGAGAAGACATACCATCTTTCATGTTCCCCGTCATACCCCCGTTTTAGTGTTAGAAGCCACTTGGTCTACTCGCTTCATCCCATCCCAGAAAAGAAAAATAAGCCCACAGGCTTGCTTTGCGGTACAGTACATGCTCCGTGCAAGGTACGGTACAGACCCGACCCCTTGACTTGGATGATGATGGTTCGATGATTCCGCCGCTTCCTCCCATAACTCTCATAGTGGAAGACATCGACTGTCCGTTGGATCGCTTTAATTTTCTCACAAGCAATTAACTCTCATCGGCAGACCCACTGCCCTCCCTGGCGATAGCCATGTTCCAGTGACATTGTCGAATGGCCTGAGATAGATTTCGGCATCTCATTCAATGGGAGGCTTCTTAGCCCATGGAAATGCTCCGCACCCCACGAAAATTAGACGACCTTCCTTCATTTCCCCATATCGATGCTGATTCCCAAGTACACCGAACCGTGATCTCACGAGATATGACGACCTTCCAGAGGCTCTTGGAAGACGAGAGGGCTGGCCAATTAAGGTCATCCGAAGAGTTGTATCTGAACTTGGGAGAAAAGCCACCAGCAGCCGATGGTATCCCAGCCATGTCCTCAATATTCCTCGACAATGCCCTTGACTCTCACAACAATCGAACTCCCACATCAAGGGCAATGTCAAGACAGGCCTCTGAAATCATTGTCAAGGTAGAAGATGTAGATATAGAAGCCGCTGCTTCTACGTCGGCATCAGATATACCGGGCAGAACGACGTAAGTTTCTCATATATATCTAGATGAGTGTCCTTGCCCATTGTACGAGATCTAAATCTAATATCAGGGCTTCTCATAATGAGACACAACCCGAAAAGTCTCGTCCATTCGCTCATCGAGGAAACTTGGGGAATGCCTTTGAGTCCTCAACGTCGCTCTTGTCTGACAATTCAGACCCGTCTTCACCCCCTTCGTCTATACCCTTCTCTAGTAAGGCGACCACGCCAATTGACCTAGGGCTATTGAAGGAGTCGGATGCAGCACCTGTAACCTCCAATGCTTCCTCCACACGACGACGGTCGTTTGATGTACGACCACGCGTATCGATACCGACCGATATCGCCTTGCAGGATTACGCCCACCAGTGCATTGCGGCAGCTGAATCATCAAGATTGAACCCTTATGCCTTACATCCAGATGAGTATGCTATACTCAGAGAGCACATCAGTCACGCCCAGGTCACGACATATTTGAATATCCGCAATGGGATTCTTCGCCTATGGATCAATAACCCACGTATCGGTGTCGCGCGTGATGAGGCTGTCGGGTGTGCTAAGGATCAAAGATGGTACGACGTTGCCAGTGTGTGTTATGACTGGCTAGTTCGCTCAGGACACATCAATTTCGGTGCTGCTGAAGTACCAGAGGGGAGAAGACGGCACGAGGAGACGAAGCCACTAAGACGTGGGAAGACAGTCGTTGTCATCGGTGCCGGTATGAGCGGGCTTGGTTGCGCTAGACAGCTTGATAGTCTGTTCAAGCAGTATGCTGACCAATTTCATGACATGGAACAAGAACCACCTCGAGTTATTGTTCTCGAAGGTAGAGATCGCCTTGGCGGCCGTGTTTATTCGAGAGTGCTTGACAGCAGCAAAAGCCCTCATATGCTGGGGTTCAGGGGCCGGCGTCACAGTGTCGAGTGTGGCGGCATGATTATTACGGGGTTCGAGCGAGGGAATCCCTTAAATATACTGGTGCGTGGACAAATGGCCCTACCTTACCACGCTTTGAGGCCCGACGCTATTCTTTACGACACGAACGGCAAGGCGGTGGACGAAGAACGAGATCGAATGGTTGAAAAACTTTTCAATGATTGTCTCGAGCGCGTTTCCGACTACAAGTTCAAGAGCCAGCCGTCCAAGCTTATCGAAGGTAACAAAGACCTAATAGATGAAGGTCGCGATAGTACGTCAGAAGGTAATAAGTCAATTGCGGACGTGGAAGAAGCAACGGCTGCCCTTCCACAAGCACCCCCGATCTCGAAACAAAGTCTAGGACCACAAGTCAGTCTGGTACCTGTTTCTACGGATCGTGCAACTGGTCGAGCCCATGTTGAACTAGGTACTCCTGCTACCCTCAAAGCAGCATATAAGGCGCGTTTGATGGGCTGGGCACTGAAGGAGGGTGTTATTGAAGATGATGATCTGGAACTAGACGCCGCTGCTAAAGCAACGTCTGCTACCCTCGGGTCTGTAGTGGATGAAGCAATCGCCCAGTACAAGAATCTCGTGGATCTTACAGCACAAGACTTCAGGCTCATGAATTGGCATGTTGCCAATCTTGAATATAGTAATGCAACAAACTATCATCAACTCAGTATCGGAGGCTGGGACCTTGACGCGGGCAATGAATGGGAAGGTAAGCATACCATGGTAATAGGTGGCTTTCAAAATGTTCCTCTCGGCCTTGCCATTGCGCCATCACGTCTTGATATTCGAAAACACGCTGCGGTCACCAAGGTGTCATACGATCCTGAAGCGATGGCTGGTACCCGTATCGAGTGTGAGGATGGCTCCGTATTCGAAGCAGACTACGTCGTCTCGACCATTCCACTTGGCGTTTTGAAACATGGCAATGTTGAATTTCAACCAGCTCTTCCCAAAGCAAAGTCAGAGGCTATCAGTCGACTAGGATTTGGCATATTGAACAAAATCATCCTTGTTTATGACCATGCCTTTTGGGATACAGATGCGGATATCTTTGGCTGCTTGCGAGCCCCGCTGTCCCGTCATAGCCTTAAACAAAGTGAATATGCCTCTCAGCGTGGCCGTTGTTTTCAGTGGTTCAATGTCTCCAACACGAGTGGAATTCCTGTGCTTCTTGCTCTTATGGCAGGCGATGCAGGCTTCGATACAGAGCATTCCAAAAACGATGAACTCGTTGCTGAAGCCACAGAAGTTTTGCGCAGTGTCTTCGGCTCCAAAGTTCCCCAACCTGTACATTCCATAGTCACACGTTGGGGTTCAGATAGATTTGCTCGAGGCTCCTATTCATCCGCTGGTCCAACCATGCGCGTTGATGATTATCAAACTATGGCCCAGCCAGTTGGGAACCTGTTCTTTGCAGGAGAGCACACTACTAACACACACCCTGCAACCGTGCATGGTGCATACCTCTCTGGATTGCGTGCGGCCTCGGAGGTTCTTGGGGCGATGCTTGGGCCTATCCAAGTGCCAACTCCTCTTGTCCTGCCGAAGGAATCGCTTTTCTCGCTTTCCAATAGTCTGAAACGTAAAGAAGCTGAAGATAGTTTATCACCCAAGGCAACTAAACAGGCTCGAATCGATGCCTACGAGCTCGCTCTTTGGCAACATGTCGTCGCGCAGATTGGTGAGCGTCCATTGCGTCCGCCAAAAGTCGCCAGCAACGCCTACTTTCTATACAGTAAGGTGAACTACGAAGCGGCTCGTATCCGGTGCCAAGAAGGTCGACGAGCTGGGAAAGGAAAGCCATCGCCCAATGAAGTGAGGGTAATGGCGAGCAAGATGTGGAAAGAAGCGACCCCAGAAGAACGAAAGCCTTTCGAAGAACAAGCAGATGAGAAGAAAAAACACTATAATGAGACCATCAAGGTGTGGCTGGAGCAAGCCAACGACTGGGATCGCCGGTACCTAAAAGCAAGAGCTGAATATGAGAAATACAACAAATTAGTTATTGATGAAGATGAGACGGGGAGTGGGCGAGAAAGAAGACGTGCCAAGGTCAATAGCTACGCAGAAACCGAAGACAGTGATATCGAATTGGAACGATGAAGATCGGCGTTCGACTTCCAAACGTATGCTCTATCCTCCACGAACCTCTCTAGGCCATCTTGCCCACAAATCACTTGCACAATTTTCCTATCCAGTAGCTGATGCTACACTAGCAACATAGAAAGAGAGAGAAACGTTCATGTGACAAAAGCATCGGTCTGGCATTTACATCGGTGTTATCGGTTGTTTTACTTGGGCTCAGGGGCGGGTGCTTTATAGGCGTACAAAGTCGCCTGGAGTCACTTGCATCTGCACAAAGATGAAGATAGTGGCTAGTGCATCATTATTCTTTCATGAGAGAAGGGGAGTTCATGGGTGCTGGCTCCTTTTACTCTGTACCATTCATGGTTTGTATCCCCTATCTCATCATTTTATATTTTCATTAGCAGAGCCGATGGTTCCTCTGGAGCTTCGTCCAATGCTTTATCTGGCCTTGTCTTCAGCTATGCCGAGGGGGGTGATGAAATGCCAAAAGAAGCTGTGGGCTTGGGACTACGCCGGTGATAGGCGAGGTATTGTATCAATTGGGCCATCCCTCATGTATTACCATATATAAAAACAGCGCTTGATACAGATCAATACAATCCGCAAGACTGAAATGTGACAGAAAGGCCGTAGCTGGCCCAGTAGAGATGACAAGAGAACTTTACCACAAGAACCTAAGAACGTCGGTGAACAAGTTAGGCGCTGGACAAGATATTCATCGACGTTTTCAGTCTCAAATAATATTAAGAAGATCGGCATCATACATCTTTTACTACCACATAATCGACGTGTTGTCGCTCGTCCCGTTAAACGAGTTCAACTGGGCTGAAAGTGTGCAGAAGTTTGTATTTGACTCGTTGTTTTGTTTCTAAGTATAATCAAACAGACACGAATCGGAATGCCTATACATATACAAGCGTTTATGAAGATCACTGCAAGTCGGGTAGATACTATCTGGTTCCTGGGCTTCAGACTATCATTTTGCAAAACAGCGCCAAGCATCATATGTGGAAGACTTGTAGGGGTAACTGGTGTTGAAGTCATGGCTTAGGCACTTCTCTCCTTTTAAGTAATAGGTCAGATAATCAGATGTTGAGTGGTCGGAGATTTTAGCCCAGTCGATTCTCCAACACTTCTTTTTCCCTCAGATAGAAAACGATCAAACCATTTCGTCCTGAGCCCGCATATAAAATGGTAGGCGCGTGTGATATAACACGCAGTCGAGTAGTTTTCTAGCAGCTGTGAATATACAACCGACGTCAATACAGCAGTGGAAGTTGTGGAACTTGTTTATTGAGGCTTTGGTACACTGAGGGCTGGCGTAAAGTAACTTTGATACAAAGGGAAGATGCGATACTGATGGATCACCATGCGGCCCCCTATCCACATTTTCCTACTCGTCTATGGATGAAACCAAATTTACATGTCTTCCGAGGCAGTAGCACCAGTAATAATTTCGACCAGTTCGCCGGTAATGACAGCTTGACGAGTTCGGTTGAACAGAATCTGGTTCTTGTTGATCATTTCACCAGCATTCTTTGAGGCGTTCTAAAATAGAGTCAGTTCAGATCCGCAAGTCAAATAAAAACCAGACGTTTGGTGAAATATAACACGTACATCCATAGCATTCCGACGAGCCGAAATCTCACAGGCATGACCCTCAGCCAAGGCCCAGTAAAGTGAGTTCGCAAGGGCATATTCCCGCAGGTTGGACAGAAGTTCCTCGTCGACCTCAAAAGCAGAGAAGTTGGGAGAATTAGCAATAGCCTCCTCGGAGAAGGCCTCGACGATAGTAGGCTCGTAAGCCGTGGCGTTGATGAACTTGTTGTACACAATCTTGATGTCGGAGTAATCGGCGGGAAGCTGGGCGACCTGATCGGCAATAGCCTGGGCATCGGCAAAGGTTGGGACGTCCTTGCCGACACCAGCGAAGGTCAGAACGATATCTCTGCCGTTGGTTCGGCTCAGCTGGGCACGGGACTTCTCGCCGATGAGGACCAGATCGGCGGGCTGGTGGTCGGGGCCGAGATGGCGCCGCATGAAACGCGAGAGACCCGAGTGAATACCGCCGCAAAGACCCTTGTCGGAGCTGCAGACGATGTACAGCGTCTTCTTGCCCTCGGCCTCGAGCGGTTTCGTCTCGGCGGACTCAAACACCTCTTGGGATGTCTCGCCGTACTTGCGGGACTCGGTCATGGCTCGTTGGGCACGGGTCAGCTTGGTAGAGGCGACGATCTTCATGGTCTTGGTGATCTTCTCGATGTTGCGAATCGACTTCAGGCGGCCTTCGATCTCGCGCAGGGTGGCGTAGGTCGCGGCATTTTGGGCGGTGCTGTAGAAGCAGAACAGTCAGAACCCGAGGCACTGGATCACAGGCGGGGGCCGGCGGCGTCACAGAGACGGTGGGATGGCTGGCTGCGAATTGCCTCATCCGGGGGCCTCGCAGCAGAAGGCATTTACGGGACCCGAAACGTACCGAGCAGGAATAGCCGCAGCTGCAGCGCCGGCCCTCAGAGCCGGTCGGGCTACTCTTGAAAGCATGATGAATGAAAGAGACTGAAGGAATGCGGAAAGAGCCTCAGACACCAATGGCTCGCTGATTGCGATGCGCTGCGCAATCAATTGGTTGGCTATGGATCTAAAAGATCGTGCTTAGTTGGGAGGTTCGATATTGTCTCTCCTCTGCAAAGCTGCTTGCCTGTCCGCTGCTTGCTACTTTTGGCTCTTGACCCATCTTTCCGGACAACGGCAAATTGTCGGCTTGTAGTGGAGATCTTCCTCCGTCACCAGCTGCCAGCTTTTGGAGGCTGCATGTCACGGGTATATACACAGTAGCTTAGCGGACCTGTACCAGTTACTACCTAGGTACTCTAAATATGGGTGCAGGATGCAGATTAATGGTCATAGACGTAACTCTTCAATAAACATGTTAAATCACCATCCTATTTTTATACTAGTATGAGCACAATAGCACAGCACCCCAATGGTTTCACTAAATACCACATCAGAACACTTTATAGTCCACTCATATGATCCAGGTGGCTACCTGATCAATCGAAACTTAGAGCATCATCATCAATGATTCAGGTATGTATAAGAATTAAGGTTGCAGCCATACCAGTGAGCACTAGAGTATGCGTAAGGAGAGAAAAAAAACGGGAACAGCAAAAAAAACACCAAGCTTCCAAGTTGTCGCTTCAGCCCACCCACCCATGTCCAGAATTCATCACGTACACGACCAAGGTAGAGGATACATACCTTGGTACCCACATAGAGAATAGTAGGTACCACTCTGCACGTACCTACCCTAAAGGCTAGGTACGCAAAGATCATTGATACCTTACCTGCATGCATGTATAGTCGATTCCTTCGGCCTACCTACACATACATCATCCCAATGTACCTGGCGAGCCTGGGCAATTTGTGCTAGGTACTAGTAGCCTCTGTTCATCCCGTCATCCCGTCATCCCGAGTTTCCTTCCCTCCTTAACCCAGCCCCCACCCACCTGCGTCAGAACCAGCACCACTCTTGCCAGTGGCTGCCAGCTGGCAGACCTTCTAGCGTTTAGCGCTCACAGCTTGCCACCCCGTCCCAGTCACTACAACTGGTGTAGGTACCCAGGTACACGTAGGTTTCCTTTGAAGGGGGCTGTTCGGCAACTGTGGCATTCTTTAACTGAGTAATTGCCCCTAGCAGCGGTCATCCCCACTATGTTCGGAGCCAGCCAATCGCACATACTCTGATCTTTTGCAGGGTGGCTACAGCCTATCGAGGCACTTACACTACCTAAACTAAATATCTAGTCTAGCATGGCTGGTGGGCCAGTCCAGACTGAGTCTTGACTTTTGAAGCCTTCAAGACCTTGCCTGCCTCCATATACTTCACCACGGCCTGCCCACCTGCTGCCTTTTTTCCCTTCCCAAATCTCACACCTGCTCCCTTCTTCTCCCCCGGCTTCCCTCCTGCTTTTCCCCTTTCCCTTTCTCTCTGCCTGTCACTCCCAGCTCTCTAGATCAGGGTGGTGCACTACGGTGTTGGCCACCCTCTGCAATCCTCTGCCGACTGTGCATTCATTCGCAGCCCGGCTTTTTTCCTCCTGCCGGCTCACACACCTGCTCCCAGCGCGCGTCTCACCCTCCTTCTACTTCGCACGCACGACTGCAACTCACCATTGCCCTATCTCCATCCAACAGCACAAACACCCGCACTATTCTCTGCCTCATCACCAATCTACCCGCGCGCCCACCATGTCGTCGGATGATGATATGCCACTGGCGCGCGCCAATGGCCATCGTAAGTTTATAACGCTTTTCTTCTCGGAAACCATTGAGATCGTCCTGCGCCCGCGCTCGCCCTCACGGAAACCATCCAATGCTCTTAGCTGGCCTACTTGCGAGGACTTATTTCGGTGCTACAGCTGCATTTCTTTGCAGTATTTGATGAGAAAGAAACATAACCATGCACTAACTTGCTGTTTTCACTCCCAGTGTCGGCCGACAGGATCTCGGAGTCCGAAGACAGAGAGATGGAGGTCGACTCTGACCCTCATTTGAAACCTGCCCCATTGTCGATTCGAAACGGCCCTATTGACGATGACGATGACGATGACGATGCTCCTCTGGTGAACGGAAATGGCAAGCGGAAGTCGCGATCTTCAGTCGGCAACGTCAACTACCGAGAGGCAGACAGCGACGATGGGCGATGGGTAGGTCTTCTCTCGGTCCAAGTTTTGGCATCTGGCCTCGGCACTAACTGGGTGCTAGGCAAAGCGACAGAGAAAAGCCGTCCAAGAGGATTCCGACTCGGATGTTCCTATTAAGAGCAGGACAAGGCTCCCTCCAGCTGCCGATGAGACAGCCGTTGCTGAAGACTCAGACGATGATGTTCCTCTTAACCAGAAGCTCGCCGATAAGCGCAAGTCCATTGACAAGGCTGCTGAGAAAGAAGCCAAAGCGATACGGGCAAGCGAGGCGAAAGCAAAAAAAGCAGCCTCAAAGAAGGTTGTGAAGGAGGAGTCTGACGATGATGCGCCCTTATCAGCGGTGAAGGGTCGAAAGCGCATCGTCAACGGAACAAATGGAAAGGCAAAATCAAATATAAAACAAGCAGATTCCGATTCAGATACTCCTATGCGAAAGAAAGTCAAGACTGCTACTCCCAAAGCTAAAGCCAAGGCACAGCAGGCGGCGTCGGGCAAAAAGGCACCTGCAAAGAAAGCAAAAAAGGAACAGAGTGAGGATCCCGCCGACGCTGAAGACGATGAAGAAGAATATCGCTGGTGGGATCAAGCCAAAATGGACGACAGCATCAAGTGGCACACGCTTGAGCATAACGGCGTTCTTTTTCCCCCCGAGTATGAACCTTTGCCGAAGAATGTCAAGCTCATCTACGATGGAACCCCCGTTACTCTACATGTGGAAGCCGAAGAGGTTGCAGGTTTCTTTGGTGCCATGTTGAACTCCACACATAACGTCGAAAACCCCGTTTTCCAGAAAAACTTCTTTAACGACTTTCAGGAAGTACTGAAACGCACAGGCGGAGCCAAGGATCGACAAGGCAACAAGGTCAACATCAAGGAATTTTCCAAGCTTGACTTCCAACAGATTTTCGACTACTATCAGGGCAAGAGCGAGGCTAAAAAAGCTCGTTCTAAAGAAGAAAAGGCCGCCGAGAAGGCTGAGAAAGACAAACTCGAAGCCCCATTTATGTTTTGTAAGTGGGATGGCCGCAAAGAAAAAGTCGGTAATTTCAGGGTTGAACCACCTGGACTATTCCGTGGCCGTGGCGAGCACCCGAAAACGGGCAAGGTCAAGAAGCGTGTGATGCCTGAGCAAATCACAATTAATATCGGAAAGGATGCCCAAGTCCCTCGTCCACCTGAAGGCCACAAATGGAAAGCGGTGCAGCATGATAACAAGGCAACTTGGCTCGCTATGTGGCAGGAAAATATCAACGGCGCTTATAAATACGTAATGCTTGGCGCTCAGAGCACTGTCAAGGGCCAGGCCGATCTCAAGAAATTTGAGAAGGCCCGAGAGCTAAAAAAGCATATCGACAGGATCCGAAAAGACTACAACGACGATTTAAAAGCTCAATCTATGGCCGATCGCCAACGTGCTACAGCTGTCTATCTCATTGACAAATTCGCGCTCAGAGCGGGTAACGAAAAGGATGCCGAAAACGAAGCAGAGACAGTTGGTTGTTGTTCATTGAAATATGAGCATGTCACTCTTCGAGAACCTAATATCGTCATCTTTGATTTCTTGGGTAAAGACAGTATTAGATACTACGACGAGGTCGCCGTTGACAGACAGGTCTTCAAGAACCTAAGGGTGTTCAAGAAGGAGCCCAAGAAGGAAGGTGATGATATTTTCGATCGCCTGACGACTTCTCAGCTAAACAAGCATCTCTCCAACTACATGCCAGGGCTCACTGCCAAGGTCTTCCGTACTTACAATGCTTCGTACACAATGCAAACGTTGCTGAACCAAATAAAGGATGAAGAGAGGACTGTGGCCGAGAAGATCAAACTCTACAATGACTGCAATCGCGAAGTGGCAATCCTGTGTAACCACAAGCGGACAGTTGGCGCCTCGCACGAAGCTCAGATGGAGAAGCTTGCCGATCGAATCAAGGCTCTCAAGTACCAAGTGTGGCGCAATAAACAGATGATGCTGGATCTTGATTCGAAGTTGAAGAAGAAGAAGGGCGCTGCTTATTTTGAATTGGACGCAGACCTAGATGAAGCGTGGATTCTTGAGCACCAAAATTTCCTAGTAGAGGAGCAGCGCACCAAGATTCAGAAGAAGTTCGAGAAAGACAACCAAAAGCGTCAAGAGGCAGGCGAGAAGATCATGCCTGACAAAGAACTTAAGGAACGTCTCAAAGAAGCTGATGAGTTGGCGAAAAAGTTCAAGAAGGAGAATAAGTCGAAGAAAGTTGAGGCTGAGGGGAAGGGCCCTACTGTCGAGAAGTTCGAGGCCAATGTCAAGAAGATCGAGGAGCGCATTCGCACTATTGAACTGCAAGCTGCTGACAGAGATGGCAACAAGGAGGTAGCCCTTGGAACCTCCAAGATAGTGAGTTTGCCTTTCCTACGAGTGTCGGATGATGGGATTGCTAATTCATTACAGAACTACATCGACCCTCGTCTCACCGTTGTTTTCGCGAACAAATTCGGCGTTCCCATTGAGAAATTCTTCTCAAAAACGCTTCGTGAAAAGTTCCACTGGGCTATCAAGTCAGTCGGTGAGGACGACTTGTGGCAGTTCTGAACAGCGCATCAAGCACTCCATCTCCACCGTCGGCAGTGGCGAGGTGATCACTTGCAGCATATGTTTGTCTATATTTGTTGGGTCATATCAACGGCGCATTTACCTGTATCACTACATTCACAGCGATTATCTTGAGCACCATCGCATGAGAGTTGGTATCATTATCCCTGAATAGGCGCCCTCCCGCTCAACTCTACCGACAGGAGACTGCCAAGCATGAGTGGCTATTGCATAGAGACTTCATATGCGTTGCATCTAAAAGGGTACCCAACAATAGACTTTTTTGGTCGGATACACGAGTAGAGAGGCCGATCAGTCTTCAGATAAAGAGTAGTACTATACAAATTTACATGTTTTAGCAAGTTGCAGGTTCCATTGCTCCACACATTCTGCTAGGGTGGAAATACCTAGTTCAAAGCCGTCCGCGCTCATGTAGTACGTGTATCTATCCTAAGGTAATGCCAATCTAACAGCACAAGGGCCTACAAATTACTATAGCGCCGGCTATTTAGGGCTGAATAGAAACAGCCTCGTTTAGTCCAACACGAGAACAAGCATACGTTGGGTACCCCCGTCCACGGCGCCAACAGGACGGCAATTCACCTCGGATTCAGTCCAGGTTCGTACCATAGTTCTTGCGCCTCGACACTAGCCATCTTACGCTTGCGTGCCCGAAGTAGCTACTTAGCATGGCCACTACCAGAGCCCAGGGTATCATACCCAGGAGAATTGTGTCAGCGTTCCAGCCAACCCGTCGACCAACCATCCCAAGCCATATAGCCCAAGCGAGAAAGACGACCCCTTGGCAGGGGTCCCGTCCTCTCATCCGTTGTTTGTATGAGGATACACAACATCCGAACACCAGGCAAGACATGAGTAACAGACCATGGCTTATAGTGGGAAGTAACAAGGAGCTGGTTCCTGATGATGTGCCAAGCTCAGAAGGGGGCAGAATTCTCTACACTCATAATGAAACGGGTCAGCGGGTCTGTCCGAATCTATGGGTTTTGCGACAATGCTGTTTACCGCTGCCTCTCTTTGTACGGCATAACAACTGGCAACGAGCGAGCATGCAACTGCTGGAAGGGCCTCGACAGGCGCTGAGATCCCCGCCGTGGTCGAAGCATATGGTTCTTTGCGAGATTGAAGGGAGTGTAAAAACATCTGTTGCTCGCTGTTGGACTAAAGCTGAGTACGCACGCACACATAGTATAGTCGATGTCAGACGCTGAGCAAGGCAGTTCGATGTCGTTGATAGAGTAGGCATGGTAAAGCACAAAAGGATGTCGCCTTATACATACCTTATACCTCTAACACTCGCGTTCTATGGAACCACATATTCACCTGCACTATCCAACGTCCATTGCCTGCGGGAGGCGGCCGGGTTTCCCCATCATACGCCCTGATCGTATAGTCCTAGTGTAGAAGTGTCGGGCTTCACACATTGCAGGGATCCTTTATCGGTTCGGTGATCGGGCACCCATGAGGCACCTTCTTTCATATATGTTCATTATCTTTGGTTGCCTTACAGGCAATACACCGAAGACGCCGCCCTGATTTCTTGCCAACCACAGCGCTATGCCTCGATGGCGAACCACAAGGCTGTCTAGCGGCATGCGATGCATGTCAGATCTGTCCAAGACGATCGATCGTGGTATATATACGATGCTACGCCTCGTTGTGAAAACGGGTGCTGATTGGGCAGCAACGCAGCCTCATTTTCGTCGGCCTTTGATCCGTCGCTCTTCTGCATGATTATTTATTGCACACGCATAGGCCCACGGGGGACAAGATGGTCCCTTCTGTTCGCCGAGCTGAGCTTGAACCCAAATGCGGTATTGCCTCGTCCGCGCTCCATGTCGCTTCGAGCCCCCATTCACCGCCCGACAAAGCATTAAATGTCAATGCGCCGTCCCCCAATTTGCTGTTCGACACAATTCCATCAGAGTATAGCCTTGCCAATAATTCAGTTCTCCTTGCCATGGAGGGTCTAATCAATGTTACTTCAAAGGGGGTTATGATGGGCGCTGCAATCATGTTCACGGCCATACATCGAGAACATACATATTACAATTACGTGTGAGTGTTTCTCTAGTCTTCCAGCTCGAGTAAAGTTTAGGCTGACGGCTATGGACAGTACCCTTGGTCTCTTCAGCCTCGGTGCAATGGGTTACATCGCGACGGGCTTGCGTGTGACAACTCTGTAAGGGGGTTCCTACGTTGCCTCGTTGTTATTAACAGAGCTGATATTTGCAGCGTCCTGTGTCTACTTCTTGCAATATCAATACCATCCACTCTCGCAGCCGTCGTGATGTTTCAGGCGGGTCCCATACCGCTCCCAGGGTACGCGCCAGCTATTATCGCCTTCGTGCTATGGATCATCGAGGATTTCTCTCATTTATACCCAAGGGCTTTCTGCCTTATCCCATGGTGGGCAAAAGACATAGATAGCGGATGTTGCACCCCGTGCGCTTCATCTACTATGGTATGCGAAAGCACGGTGGGGGTTCCCGCCCCGGTATTTCCAGACTACCCCGTCGAGGATGGCGATGAAATAATCCCTATCCCAAAAAGCCTCTTATACAGACACATGTGGAGTCCCAGTCAAAGTTGCGTCCCAAGTTCCAGGCTCTCGGACATTTCACTGTCATCCAGTGGACTCGACAGTCTGCCATCCTCCTGGGGAACGTTGACCAGACTCTGGTTTCCCGAATTTCCAGCCCGGAGACATGATTTTGACGAGCCAAGCCAATTTTTATTCCAGGAAGCACGAACCGTTTAGGAAATTTCCCGAGGAGATGGTAAAGCAATCCCGCTTGCCACAATGGATGAAGCCACAGGAGATTCTCCAGGAATCCGGGATATGGCTACAGCCCAGGAATGCTTTCCATTTTCTTCTTTCCACATCACAGTGTATAGGCGATCAGTGCTGATAAGGATACCACCGTGGTTTATCCTCTCACCGATGTGTAGGCAGCCGTCTTATCATGCTGCTAGCTCCTGTCTTTCCTTTCTTCTTCCTTTCCTTGTACTCTATAACCGAACCTGGAATTTCATGGATTTCTTACGAGGTCAATGTTCAAGTCGGACAGGCACGCAACCTCCGTAACGCCCGGGTTTCAGGTTACCAAGGAATCGGCCCACAGAACATTCAATCTGTCTTTAGGAGTTAGACACCAGCAATTGAACTTGGTTTCGGACGTGCAAATACCAGATATCTGAGATACCACATCTATCGATTGTAGTTGCTAATCACCAAGCAACCGCCGGTTGATACTCATTCCGACCCAACGTTCACTTCTCGTTGTTGCCAGGAAACAGCACCTCGTCATATCAGGGGCGAGGGAACAATACTCCCGTGCTATTCCAGCTGGAGCCCACATATACTCTTTCTTACTCCCGCATCTCGGACGTAGATGTGTATCAATTAGCGATGTTCTAGATCGTGTTCTTACAGTACCTGCTTGTATATGTACGAATGTTAAACAAGCGCAGCGATCGAGGAGGCGTGAAGTAGGGCTGAGTGTTGGCGGAGATGGCTCGTCACGTGAAAAATAGATTCAATCTCGCGACTATGGCTAGGTGATGGTATGTTAGATAAGTCACTTACCCCACGACTCACGAAGGATCGAGCTAGATGGAGCGGGACACGGACATAGGCATACAAATACGTCAATTATCCTGTACATATATGAATATAGCATCACTCAACTCCTGCTCAAAACAGATAGCCAACCTTACCATGGAAAGGTCACCGTTATACACACCTGAAGTTATTTTGCAAAACATTGCCCGTTGAAGATGTGAGATGTCCTACAGTAGTTTTAGACCTTGAGAAGAGATCATTGAGCACGTAATTAAAGTTGATCGGCAAAAACGGACAGCGATCAAGGCAATTGCTGTAGGTGGCAGAAAGTAGACCTACATACTCTTCATGACAACAGCAGGATGGCAGCTGCCTATTGGACTTAGGTAAAATATGGGTTACAAGGTCGAGTAGGCACAGTAGCCTTGAGTGGGGTATGTACAACTACCTGGTTAGTTGAGACGCTGGTTGAGGTTCCGCCCCACCGGATCTCATTACAGTACCTACCCGCTACCTAACTAACCTAGCTAAGCACCAGCCTCTCGAATATTCGAGGCCCAACCACGGCGCAACGGCGCTATCACGAGGAGCGCTAAACTCGAACAGGATAAAAGTAGCTGTTCCAGCCATCTAAAACGTCATCCTAGGCCAATCGAAAAATAATAACCTTGGAAGATCTTAGAAGCGACGCCAAGGAGCGAGCTTTGGCGCTCGCACTGAGCGAGACATGTAGACTTCGAGTGCGACCTGGCCAACACCAATGAGCTGTCATAGAAAGTTCCATGCATTTACTACAAGGAGACAACAAATTCAATGTATTGGTCGAGTCTTCGGATCTTCTGACAGGTGGGGTGTCACGGTAGCAAATCCGCCGGGGATGATGACGAGGCAGCTGCCATTATTGCCGCGCAGTTGCCGTGGATCCCTCGGAGCCCTCGTTGGTACTTAGTACTTATCAGTAGTCTGGTCTGTAAATATCAGGTGGTTGGAAGTTGCTGTTAACTGTTTGCGCCCTTATATACGCTTCCAACAACCTGTCTCAACCTTCGTTATCCTAAAATAACTAATCATTTTGCTACACATGTAGTAATTCTTCTTCTCGTCACATATTGACACACTGCACCATTTTGTACATATTCCGATAACCTCGTGCATCATATTGTATATATCCCATCACTTAGTACCTCTGTCTCTGCTTGGTCGTTCTTATTCCCCAGTTTGTCTCTGCGGTGGTTGTCTCTCTTCTTGCGCCCATCTTCAGCGTAGCAAAGTGATCAGAGAGCCATCGCACAAAATGTTGTTTCCGAGCCGCTCTTTTGCGACGGCGACATTGGCTGCTACTCTGATCGCTCTATTCCCTGGTCAAGTCACAGCCCAAACTTACACATCCTGCAACCCCCTAACATCGAGTACGTTTAGCTTACCATGACCCTGCTGTGAACATGCTAACCCGAATCTCAGCATGCCCTCCTGATCCCGCTCTCGGCAAGACAATTGATATCGACTTCACCCAAGGCGGTTCAGACCTGTTCACAGCTTCGGGCGGGACTCCGACATACGATTCAAATGGAGTCTCATTCACGGTTGCGAAGAGCGGCGACTCCCCCCAGCTCATTTCCCTCTTCTACATCATGTTCGGTCGTGTCGAAATTACGATGAAGGCCGCTCCCGGCGCCGGCATAGTCTCTTCGCTGGTGTTCGAGTCGGATTGCCTCGACGAGATCGACAACGAGTGGCTCGGCGCCGACGATAGTGAAGTGCAGACCAACTACTTCGGAAAGGGCATCACAGGCTCGTACAACCGCGGTCAATTCAACCCTGCGGCCAACAACCAGGGAGAATTCATCACATATACGGTGGACTGGACCAGCGACCGGATTGTGTGGACGGTGGGCGAGACTGTGGTGCGCACGCTGAACTACGGCGACGCAGAGTCGGGTCAATATCCCCAGACTCCTATGCAAATCAAGTTCGGTGCATGGTCTGGTGGCGATCCAAGCAATTCGGAAGGGACTATCGAGTGGGCGCGCGGGCCGACGGACTACTCCCAAGGACCTTTCTCCATGGTAGTACAGCATCTCAAGGTGACGGACTACAGCACCGGTTCCAAGTATACCTATGGTGACCAGTCGGGGTCATGGCAATCGATCCAGGCTGACGGTGGATCCGTCAATGGCAATCTTGGTGGCGCAGGCAATCTGGCCACGACTGCAGTCACCACGGCCTCTTCCTCAACCTCGACTGCCAATGTACCTGCTGGAGGCATCGGCTCGAGCTCATCAGATTCGGGATCTTCCAGTCTGCCTCCCGGCTGGGTGATGACGTCGGATGGAAAGGTTGTCCCGTCAAGCTCGGCCACTGTACGTATGTTTTCAATCCCGGTCCCCGTTGATTTGGCTAGGTTTTAAGCTTCAGAATGGAGTATTTGACGGCCAGATGGGGAATACGTAATACTAACAGTTTCAATAGGCGTCCCTTACTCCCTTGTCTTCTCCTTCTTCATCAGTGCAGTCTTCGGTGGAAGCTGGTGGATCCGGCCTTGAAAGCACGACGATCACGATGTCTGATGACCAAGGAACTCCAACAACAATCACCACATTGCTGAAGCCAACAACAGCAGACCGTGTGACAACTGATGTGCCCGCTGCGACGGCAGCAACCGGTACGGATGGAACATCCCAACACAAGCCTGAGGCTCCAAACAGTGGGGCTCTGGGACAATTGAGTATTCACCCTTGGTTTCTGGTGGTTGCGACGACAATGACAACAGCACTCTGTGTCATACTATGATCCAAGCGCATTGCGAGTCGAGGGCAAAGGGTACTGCATAGTGTAGGCGTTAATGGCATTTCAAGGATATGAAGAGCATGGCTAAGCGTATATATTCGGCGAAGATGGGAACAGGTACAGGGATATCCAACACCATTCACTCCCAAGGCTACGGTCAATAGTTGGGACAGGATGAATGAGACATGAATCAGGCCGATGCGGTGGTTACGAAAAGTTCCACACGCAGTCGATTAATCAACTAATGCATGGACGGAAACGATTAGAACACATTAGAGATAGACCACACAACAACGCCGTGCAGACCCAACTGGAGGAGACAGCACAGACACTAAGACTATATAATAATACATCCCTCTTGCTTTCATTTGCCCTCGCAAGCGTGTTCGATGTCATAATGACCTCCTTTTTACATAAGGTGATCAACCCCAAACGTGGTCTTGGTTAGGGAGGTCACAGGGACTAAATTTTGGTGATAGTTACGAGATAGAAAGTCCCTCCCGCCTATCCCGTTACATGACTTTTGGTGCTGGGTACTGCCGCTTAGCATCGGAGGTCGACGCCCCCAGCGGACTCAACGCCGTGTTCGGGGTGGAGAAACCGGAGCTCCACCAAGCGGGCATTTCCATTTGTACCCGGGCGACAACAACTGCAAGGACTTCGTCACATGGTTCTTTCCTCTTGGTTGGCTAGAATTGCACGTGCGCTGGGTATCTCGTGTGCTATCTACTAGTACCCATAGAATGCCGGCCATCTTGGCAGCCCATATCCGACGCCGCATCCCGGCGATCGGTCCCCAAGCTGCGATAACGTGTGCGTAGTTGATGACTTACTCAGATGCTGCTTGTACTACGTATAGGGCTGTGGTGCCTGTATTTTCCTGCTTACCAGCGGATTTTTCGGCCTTAGCTAGCCATATGTCTAACTTGAGGTTGTACATACCTCTTATTGTTCTTTAATTTTCTTAAACTTAGTTTGACGATCTACTCTAGGTTATCTTTCATTGTTCCCATTACCTAAGGACCCGCGCGGTTTCGGAACCCGGCTTGTTGAGATTACATTACATGAAAGGGCGCGTGTGCTGAACTCGAGTCAGGTGGTCTGGAGGTCTATCTGAAAGCCGGTCTGCTCCATACTTCTGATTTAAGCTTCCTGTATTTTGCAATTGGTTACCGACTTGCATTTACATTGTTACCTATACGCAACGCACTTCAAGGGCGCAGCTTCCGTCTCCGCCACCGGCTCAGCTACCTGCCTTAAGTAGGTGCCTTATTCGTACATACCTAAACCCAATTGACTCACTCAACACCGCCGCTACTTACTACTACCCATTACTACTAAGGACTTTGAAGTCTGATCACATATTGAACTATTTAGTCTCATCCCCCTTCAAATTCTCGACGACAGAAGCACACAGATCATTTGACATCCACTAGCCCCCCCTATCCGAGAGCTCGAGCGGGACTGGAAGCTAAGTACGATGGCGACAACAAACGGCGCCACCGTCAATGGGACGGCAGCACTACCAGCTACAACTACAGAACATCCTCCGGTCCAAAAGCTGGCTGAAGAGCCACTCACAGTAGCTGGCATCGCGGCTCGCAGGGCCAAGGCTGGCAAGTTGATTGCCGGGGTCGCGGCATATTCTGATAGTGACATGTTCAAGAGCCCAGTATGTGTATCCCTATCACCTCTGGCTCGCGGGTTCGGAGCCGGGATGTTGAAGCCGGAGCGAGACAATGGGTTAGAACCCCCCTTAGGGGGATCAGAGCGGTCAGCCACCTGGGGGATTTGTCCGTATAAGTTGTCGGGGCAGGTTGGCAGTGTCACGTGCGAACATACTACACAGAGTACGCTCCTTCAAATGGCTAATATGTTCGGTTTCTACAGCGTGCATATAACCAGCCGAAAGCGAAGAGATATGACCGTGAGTTGATCCAGCTATGACCCATGGTTGACTGCCCAACTAATAGAACCTAAGATCTTCTCAGCCAGGAGGCCATCTCGCGGCAACCTTGTGCTTTAAAACAAGCAGCCAGGTTCCTCAAGAAACCCGGCATGTTGTCACTGGGCGGTGGGCTGCCGTCGTCGGATAACTTCCCTATTGAGTCTATCAGCAGTAAGTCTATGTGTTTTAGCTGCGCTCTTGTCTCTCTGGACGAGGTGCTGGACTATATGGTGTTGCTGCATGCTTCACAATATCTAGTCAAAACTCAATAATTCTTCATGTATTCACTGATATCTTTATGATGCAGTGCAGGTGCCACAACCACCATTCTTCGACAAAGCTTCTACGGAGACAACTGAGAGCACTACCACCATAGGTAAATACGATATTAGGGACAAAGACGGAGTCTTCGATCTTTCTGTCGCCCTCAACTATGGCCAATCCATCGGATCAGCGCAGATGTTGCGCTGGGTAACCGAGCATACGGAACTCGTTTCCCGCCCTCCTTACGCGGACTGGCGATGTGCGTTAACAATCGGCAGCACGGGCGCGCTGGATTCCGCATTGCGCATATTCTGCGACCGCAACCGGCGGGACTCCGTTCTCACCGAGGAGTACAGTTTTTCAACGGCGCTAGAGACGATGCACCCATTGGGTATTAAGGTCTTCGGTGTGCGTATAGATGAGCAGGGCCTTCTGCCCGACAGCCTGGACGATATTCTGAGCAACTGGGACGAGAAGGCCAGGGGTGCGAGAAAGCCTGCAGTGCTCTACACGGTGCCCTCTGGCCAGAACCCGACCGGTGCGACGATGGGAGCGCAGAGACGCCAGGATGTTTACAATATATGCAGCAAGCACGACATGATCATTCTTGAAGACGAGCCTTACTACTTTCTGCAGATGCCACCGTACAATAAGGAGGCCTCAACCGCCCAACCCGGGGTTGTTGACGTTTCCTCGAATCAAAGTACCGAAGATTTCTTGAAATCCCTGATCCCGACGATGTTGAGCATCGACGTTGACGGGCGTGTACTCCGCATGGATTCTTTTAGCAAAGTCGTGGTCCCGGGCTCGCGGATGGGCTGGGTCACGGGAAGCGAACAGATCATCGAGCGATTTATCCGACTTCAGGAATCTGTGTCCCAGGGCCCTGCTGGGTTATCTCAAGCTCTGATGTATAAATTGCTTGATGAAACATGGGGTCACGAGGGCTACCTGCGGTGGTTAATACATATAAGAAGCGAATACACTCGGCGGAGAGATGCGCTGCTCGATGCGTGCGAGAAGCATCTACCGCAGGACGTGGTGAGCTGGACTCCGCCGGTTGCAGGCATGTTTGTGAGTAACCCCGTAGCCCCCTAATTTTCAATATTGGAAAAGATCTTATATGGTCTTTAATCGTATCTCTCAATTTAGCTATTGCTTACTTGGGAACATCGTCTGACGAATGAATATCACAGCATTGGTTGCGCATAGACCACACCAGCCATCCGCACGCGGGACAAAAGTCCATTCTCGAGATCGAAGAGGAGATCTTCAACTCGTGCATCGAGCGCGGCGTCCTTGCGTGCCGCGGGTCCTGGTTCTGTGCTGAGACGGACGTCGAGCCTACCGGTCTCTTCTTCCGCACTACGTTCGCGGCAGCTTCGGAGGCCGACATGGACGTTGCCATCCAGAGGCTTGGAGAAGCCGTTAGGGCGAGCTTTGGGATCTAAGAAAAAGATGAGGATCTAGCAGGAAAGTAGAAAGGGTGTGGCCAGGTTCTTCTACGAATTCAAAAACAGGCGACGGCAACGTTTCGGCCATGTCATGGAACTGTATTTTGGTTTACCTGTTTCCACTACCTTAGGTAGTAGGTACGGCGGTACTCATGGCAATGGAGCTTGAATGGCTATGTTTTGGGTAGAAGATGTGTGTCTGCTGATTTATGCATGTTACCGGTGTTACAATTTATAGGTTGATTGATTGGCAGACAAATAGGATTGTATTTGAAGATATTTGATCTCATCTCACTGTCTTCTGAGGTTGGATCACAGGGAGCTAGTTCACTCGAAACTCATGTAATATCGCCGATGTCGCTGATTACAGGTATGTGGAGTATGATGGGTAGAGCTAACAAAGATAAGGTGTATTGCAAGTTACAAATAGTTCTGAACCGGACTGGACCTTATTATCTGAGCTGCAGATATCGAGCTCAAGCTTGCAGCTCCACCAGGTAGCATCGTGAGGAGTAGATTGGACCCCAGATAGCTGTTGGCTCCTATCTACCCGATTGTAACCATCCAAGTGTGTTATGCGGCTTACTGCTTACCTTAATCTGCCCGATTACTGCACTCACCTCTCTACGAGGTAGTTATCTATCTTTTTATCTAAACTGACCTCATATCTGTATCAAGAAAGTGCATGCGAGACTGTGTGATAAGGACGAACTATCACTTACACCACTACGTCTCTAATGCGGGGAAAGGTGATTCCCCAACAAGCCGGAAGCCGTATTCCTGGGTTCTGATTCGCAACGCGTAACTCGGGTGTGGTAACACATCATATGTAGTTGCGCATCTTCCGAGACATGATGCTGGCTTGACTGCTACGCTGGGCACGCTTTTCTTCTCTTCGGCTGCATCATACGTAATACAGTGCCGTCGTTGGCATGAGGTCATGTTCGAGGCTGTTCGTTGTCCCAACCCCGCTTCATCTGCCTCTACAATTTCGAATAAGCCTACCTCGCCCAATCTTCATCAGGAGTAGGTGTAACAGAAATACAATATTCGTCCGATCCGTGTGCAATATGGCAGACCTCAAAGTCGACCTCACGGCCCCGAATGGGAAGAAGTTCACATTGCCTACGGGCCTCTTCATCAATAATGAGTTTGTGAAGGCGAGCGGGGGTGAGAAGATCACAAGCATTAACCCTTCGTAAGTGATTGCCCGCCTAGACCATTTTCCTCGGCGCATGACCTAGGACTTCTGTACGATTCCTCGTAACATACGAATATCTCGTTGCTAACGTAAAGGGACCAATTTCAGTAATGAACAGGAAATCTGCTCCGTCCAAGCCGCATCACCAGAGGATGTCGACAAGGCCGTGGCCGCCGCCCGAGCGGCGCTGAATCACGAGTCCTGGCGCGACCTCCCCAACACAGACCGCGGGCAGCTCATGTTCAAACTAGCGGATCTAGCGGAGAAGGAGAAAGAGGTGCTGGCTACGATTGAGACCTGGGACAATGGCAAGCCGTACGGCGACGCGCTCGGAGATCTCGGAGAAGTCATCAACTGCCTCCGCTACTATGCCGGTTGGGCCGACAAGATCTTCGGCCAGACGATTCCTACGACGCCACAGAAGTTCGCTTACACACTGAAGCAGCCGATTGGTGTCTGTGGGCAGATAATTCCGGTGAGTTCACTTTCCTTTACCTTGTCTCTCTTTCCCATTGCTCTTGAGGTGCTTCAGGGGCTGGCTGGAGGAGTAGACTGATAATCGTACCTTGAAGCTGACTACGCTTTTGTCTGAAATAGTGGAATTATCCTCTTGCTATGGCGGCGTGGAAATTAGGTCCCGCGCTTGCCTGCGGAAACACAATAGTCCTCAAGCCCGCCGAACAGACACCTCTATCTATCCTGTACTTCGCCACGCTCATCACCAAGGCCGGCTTCCCACCGGGGGTGGTTAATATCATTAACGGGTACGGCAGGGTGGCCGGGCAAGCGCTAGCTAGCCACCTCGGTGTTGACAAGGTCGCATTCACCGGGTCGACAACAACGGGGAAGCACATCATGAAGACGGCGAGCGTCAACATGAAGAACATCACGCTCGAGACGGGCGGGAAGTCACCGCTACTCGTGTTCGCGGATGCCGATCTCGAGCAGGCCGCGAAGTGGGCGCACATCGGCATAATGAGCAACCAGGGCCAGATCTGCACGGCAACGAGCCGCGTCCTGGTGCACGAGAGCGTCTACGACAAATTCGTCGGATACTTCCGCGAGGCGATCAAGAGCACGAGCAAAGTCGGGGACCCGTTCGCCGAGGACACGTTCCAGGGCCCGCAGGTGACGAAGGAGCAGTATGAGAGAGTCCTGGGCTTCGTGGAATCCGGGCAGTCCGAGGGCGCGACGCTGACGACGGGCGGCAAGCCGTGCCCGCTGAACGGCAAGGGCTACTTCATCGAGCCGACCGTGTTCACCAACGTGCGGGACGACATGAAGATCTACCGCGAGGAGGTGTTCGGCCCTTTCGTCGTCGTGGCGTCCTTCAAGACGGAGGACGAGGCGATCCGCATGGCCAACGACACGACGTACGGCCTCGGCGCGGCGCTCTTCAGCCAGAACATCGAGCTCGCGCACCGCGTCGCCGCGCGCATCGAGTCCGGCATGGTGTGGATCAACTCGTCCAACGACTCCGACTTCCGCGTCCCGTTCGGCGGCGTCAAGCAGAGCGGCATCGGCCGCGAGCTCGGCGAGGCGGGCCTCGCGGCTTATACGCAGACCAAGGCCATCCACGTGAATATGGGGCAGAGACTATAATTAGTGATAAAATGAGTAAAATACGTATGCTAGGAGGTAAATAGGGGTTGCCAACCCGGAGGAGTGGATGGATGGACAGGTATCCATGTTATATAAACCAAAGAATGAATGAATAAATGAATGAATCCTTCCTGTCTGATTGCTGTGCTATGCTCTGATCATCGTCGTCTATCCACGCTATCCGTGTAACATTGCAGGACTTACCTACACAAGATAGCAGACGAGATGATGTCAACTCGATAACCTAGTATAAGTCTGTATAGTTACATACTAGGGTAAGCTCTGTGTGTGTATGTGTGTGTACGGGGCCGAACGCATGTAGGGATGTTTAATATCCGCAGCTCACGTTGCATCCAAGATCGCCTACCATACTAACCCAATGGCCAGTTAGTCTTACGTTGAGTGATAGCTGAGTTCCGGAGGAATGGACCGGTGCGGCAGCTACTACCTTAGTCGGTTCATGCTAATTATACAGAGTCATTTTGCTTGTATACCATTCTTTTCGGTGGGCATCTTGAGAACGCTGAGTACATTAGGTAACTCTCGCATGATTCATTTGGGAATTAACCGTCTGGAGGTTTCTCTATCGTAGCAATATTGGAGGTTGTTTACCATAAGTAATTATATTGCAGGATTTTCATTATATAGATGTAACACCCTCATACCGAACTTATTTTATGAACGGTAACTATTGCTTAGTTGTTAAATAAACGTTGTCCTCGGAGGATGCAGAGGTGGGATTGGTGACACCACGTTCCTGAACTTCAATCTCTCCCTTTATCAGCCCGTATCTCGTAGGTATCTCTGATAAACTCCAAATCCGGCAGGTACCGAAAGGGTGATATTTTAGCGTCTACGCTGCATACTCCGCCGAGGTGGCCCTGTGGCTAGCTAGCACCTAGCGTGTGCGGGGGAGGCGCGCCCCCTTTTTTCACACCAGCTGCCATAGGTTGAGACATGTACCACTTACTTCGTAGATAATAATGACCAGCTGAGGTATGCAGATGCAGTGTATTTACTCCAGAGCATGGAGGTGCATGTAACTTGACAATTCTCTAAGCGCCGCCCTGGCTCCCTAAGTTTGGTGATATGCTCAGGAAACTGTATCTTGTGGCCAAACTGACCGAGCTCTGCCTGTTACTCAAAATACGGTACCTCTTCTCCATCTGAAGGTGATAGGACGTGCATACGCTAATCAGCGATCCTCTCCAACTGGGTATTTCATGATTTGACGATCACTTCTGCATAGAAATTCATGCTAACCCAAAAGAAGCAGTAGCCAGCCACTGGCCATTGAACCAAATTATTCTTCCAAGATTACCCTATGGCCGTAGTGAAGAGGTTGGGGGCAGAGACTTGGCGAGTGATGGCCAAAGATGCACCAAAAAAGGGAAGACTGGGTACTCCGTAGGGTATCTGGGCAAACAGCTGGCCAGATTCTCGTGAGACTGTGAGACAAGTCTCATTTTGAATAATTGGTTGGGGCTGCTCCGTGGTCGCTGACACATTACAAAATCTAGATCTACATTGCCAGTGTTCATGGTTTATGACAGGTATGTCCATATACCAGACATCGATCCAATGAACTGTATGTGAGAGCAAGGATTCCAGCCGTCGAGGATCCATACATACATAAGCGAACCCGCAAGACCAAACATCGCTTGGTGGCTCTCGTCACTCGTGGTCACTCGTTGCTGTTAACCAAAAGAACGACTGCACGATAGCTAACGCCACTATTTGTCAACTGCCCGATTGACGCAAGGGCGGGCTACCGGCCGGTACATATACATCAACTACCGGAATTCCAGCACGAGCGGTACCAGCCAATACTCAGTATACTGCACGAGTACCCTGCCAACACCGGCCCACACCGGCACCAGCGCCACTAGATACAGGATACAAGTAGCTAATAAGTAACGTTGCGGTGCTACTGCAGCCACATCGGCACCGTGCCGGTCGTCTACCTAGCTTCTAGGGGACCAATCCTTTTCGCGCTTCAACAGAGCTCAAGAAGATCGCCACGCGACAGGCCGGCGGGGAGCTACATATTCACTGCGTCGCCCATGCTGCCCGTCTGCACCTTTGTTCTGTTCTGAGTGTCGGTCTAGACTCGTGTGCCCAGTCGACATAGGCGAACACGTCTGCTTAAAGAGGCACTGATCGGCTTACACCTTTTCCCAGCCGAAGAGTGTCGTGATATATCTGCTGTACGAGCCCTGCCCCCTGGCATCAGACCTGGGTGCTCCAGTTCCCTCACTTGCATCCGCTTACATTGATGTCATAGCACCCCTTTCTGGGGACGAAATATCATGATGGTGTCACCAAATCGCCGTGGCATATTGAGCATGCTTGTCTCACTTTGGCTTCTTGCTGCCACGCCTGTGCTGGCTATATGGCCTGCACCATCGTCCATAAGCACCGGAGACTCCACGCTATGGATTGGGCCTGCGCTCTCTGTCTCATATAATGGAAAGAATGTGTGTTTGCTTTCCCAGAGATTTTTTGCCGTCTCTAGTAATAGGTTTCGGTTGCTGACCATAACACTCTGCGAGCTAGCTTCCTTGGGCTTTCGGCTATGAGCCGCAAGGCTCCAAGTTCTCCAGCATTGAGATCGTCAAGGGAGGCGTTGGTCGGGCCATGAACAATATTGTGCACAAGAACTTCGTGCCTTGGATGCTGTACGGTCGCAATGAGCTTGAGCAGACCGAGCCCAGCCTTGCCAAGTACAAGACTTACATTACCCATCTCGACATCACCCAGAAAGGTACCGACAAGACGTTCAAGCCTCTAGCCGGTCAAGTTGATGAGTCGTACACGTTGAAGGTGGATCAAAATGGAAAGGCTTCCATTACCGCAGTGTCTTCGACAGGTGTTCTCCGAGCGTTAGAATCTTTCTCGCAGCTGTTTTTCCAGCACTCGAAAGGCGCCTTTTTCTACACGACGGCTGCGCCCGTTAGTATTACGGACAAGCCCGAATATGACCATCGTGGTGTCTTATTTGATGTCTCAAGAAGCTTCTTCCCCATGGATTCCATTTTGCGCACCATCGATGCCATGTCCTACAACAAGATGAACCGCATCCACATCCATTTTACCGACTCCCAGTCCTGGCCACTGGAAATCCCAGCTATGCCAGAGCTTCATGAGAAGGGCGCATATGCTCAAGGCAAGACTTACAGCCCAAGCGACCTGGCTAAGATTCAACAGTACGCAATCAACCGCGGGATTGAGCCTATAGTCGAGATTGATAGTCCCGGTCACTTCGGAATTGCTGCTCTCTCGCACCCCGAGATCATTGCTGGCTGGGACTCTGAGCCTTGGTCTATCTATTGCGCCGAACCGCCTTGTGGCCAGCTTCGGCTCAACGAGCCCAAGGTTGACCCCTTCCTGGACAAGTTGATGGATGATCTCCTCCCACGAGTCTCTCCATACTCTGCGTATTTCCACACCGGTGGAGACGAGGTCAACTTTAACATGTACACTCTTGACCCCACTGTCGGAACTAACGACTCGGCTGTTATTGTGCCCCTTTTGCAAAAGTTCATCGACAAGCACCACGCCCGAGTGCGCAAGGCCGGTCTCGTTCCGTTTGTCTGGGAGGAGATCCCCGCGAGCTACAACGTCACAGTCGGCAAGGACGTCGTCATCCAGTCCTGGCTCGGTGATGAGGCAATTGCGTCTCTCACAGCCCAAGGCCACAAGGTCATCTCCAGCAACTACAACTACTGGGTGAGTTTTGATCAAGGCAGAGATAAGAAGAGAACAGAGTAAGCTGACAGAGTACAGTACCTTGATTGCGGTCGTGGTCAGTGGTTGAACTTCGGCCAAGACCAAATCGCCGAATTCTACCCCTTCCCAGACTGGTGCTCCCCTTACAAGAACTGGCGCTTGATCTACTCTTACAACCCTCGTGCCAACCTGACTGCCGAGCAGGCCGAACTGGTGCTCGGTGGCGAGCTTGCTGCCTGGAGTGAGTCGATTGATGATGCTACCATCGACGACATTCTGTGGCCACGAGCCAGCGCCGCAGGTGAGGTTCTGTGGTCTTCGCCCGAGGGCCGCTCCCAGCTCGAGGCAGCCCCTCGTCTGGCTACAATGCGTGAGTATCTGATTGCTAGAGGTATCAAGTCTGGCACTGTACACATGCCATTCTGTACCCAAGGGCTCAATGCGACTGCCTGCCAGTACCAGTAAATGGTCAATTGTAGCAGACTCTCGGATCTTAATGTATCATGAAGCAATATAGTAGAGTGTAAATACCACTTGATATGTAGGAAATAATTTCCGGCAGGGTATCTCCCCCCCTTTTCAAACTGTGGAATTCCTTGTGAAACATCATAGGACGGTTTGAGGGTACCTAGGTAGTATCTATCTCTCCATCTCCTTGCCCCTCGTACTCGAGGCCAATCACGCCAGGCTATGCCATGATCATCTCTGAACCCTCCTTGTATATTGTCCGTCGGGCTGTAGAATTACACCGTGACCGACGCTAATAACTCCAGCAGCCAGAGCTCGGTCTATCATATGCATTACCGGGCGCCGCGGAATCAGCTACATACACAGCGGAAGTGCTGCGCCGACAGACATTGTGATGAAATATATCCGTGCGCCTCTGTGTGCTTGTGTGCTCTCGAAGGTTTCGCTAACTGGTTTCCTTATTCTCCGGCACATGGCGGAGTGTAAGTTAAGATTACAAAACCACCTCGACCGACAGTAGACAACATGGGGACAATTCAGTAGGCAATGTATCTTGTATATTGTTGGCATGTAGCTTAGGCAAGTCATGATCTGACGAATTGATTCAACCCCCACGTAAATCCCATAATATCGAAGAGGCTGAAGACTGAACCAACTAAAGAGAACTATCCCAATACCCCGCATTACCTCTTCCCTCACTTACCTCGGCACAGACTAGCTCGGTATCGTATCCGCTGACCGTCTGAACGGTGCGACGTGTTTGCCTTCTTCGTCGTGGTTTTGCGAGCGATCGGCGCCCAGCTCTCATACGACCTCTCCCCAACGTCTGCAGGTACTGTAAGCTGTGCCACCAATGGGTTTGCTCAGCTCCTGTTAATTACCGTGGATGCACCGTAAATCCCGTCACCGTAACAGAAAAGAACCTTGCTTTCTTCCGAACTTGTTACACGTGTACGGATTGTGTAATCGCGAGATCACAAGCAAATAGTGGTAAATCAGATAAGTGGCCGAAGAAGCGGCACTTTGCGTAACGCCACATATGTAGTGACGCCGAAGTTTCTCTGCTTTCCTAATGGTTCACATGAGTTGATCAGATTTCAAATCAGTTTAATACATTGCAAATTCGCTCTTCTAAGCCTTAACTATCTACTAAGAAGAGCCTCTGCACTAAAATAAAAAAACCTGGAGCTGTTGTGCTTCCGTCTTTGTCTTGTGAAGACGCGTGTTGGAGTTTCTTACGGGTAGTGTTACCCAGACAGGATGGAGCCGTTTAGTTGAACGGTGTCGGTCAGATTTCAGCTATTTCCAGGTACCTATTCTAGGCATAGGTAACATTCACGAATCACAACGTCGCTTATTTATCTCCGACTTAGAACTCACGGTCCTTGAGTTGTACCCAGGTTATTCAGATTAGATAGAGCGGACGGCGGATATATAATCAAAGTAGACTTCCGAACTATAAATATAATATGAAATAAGGAAACTAATAAAGAAAAATTTAGTGAGGAAGTTTTGCGACCTCGTAATCAGTTAAGTTATACGTTCTTTGTCGTTCGCATCCGTCTGTGCCGCGTAAGGGATCATCTACCTAACAGCCAGCTCCGCCTGGCATTTACACTAGGTAATCGGGTCTTAAATCCACTGCCCTTACTGGTGGGCACCAAATCTGGCCCTGCGCATACGTTTACTACTGGATCTGCTTGTTGGCCCCGCGGGCCCCGAAATCTTTGTGACGACACTGTCGGAACAAAGACACCCCATTTAAGTGGGCATGGCCGCCGTATGGTGGGCTGTGCCGTTTTCCCTTGTGCTGTGTGTCTTGGCTGAGTACGAAAGTAAAAGCGGTGATACAAAAATAAACGGATAGAATGAGAAAATATACATGTGTTAGTGCCATCGGGAACTGGTACCACACCCAACACGACCAAGCGAGTGGCTGACCGGATAACCAACACGTTCGATACTCGTCGACAATTTAGCTCGGTGTTAAGTCGATAACCCGGACTCGGTAATATCGATATATAGCTTCAACATAAGCCGCTCTCTTCGATCTATAGAATCCAGTTCCTTACATCACCCGGGGAAAACAAAAAATCAAGACCAATAGACACCTCTCAACATGGGTTTGGTTGGGCAAATTTTAGAACGTGCTTCCACCGGAACCGTACTCCTATCGCTGGTCGTGGTCTTCACGCTATGGCGGATCTATTTGACGATCGATGAGTCGGTTCGACTCAGAAGACTTGGGGCAAGGGCTCCCAAAATCGTGAGTCGATGGCCGTTTGGTGAGTATGAATACGAGGGACATGAATGCATTTCTTCAATCAGCATAAAATCCATAAGCATATCTGACGAGAAGGGCTGTTTTTAGGTCTGGACGTCGTATCGAAGCAGGTCGAGTCCACCATGAAATACAAGAACATGGAAACCTTCGTGGAAATGATGAAGCCCTCTCCTACCTACAACACGGAAGGCCGTTTGTGTAAGCCATACCCTGAAGCAATCATCTTACTTGTTATCTTGCGCGCAGGGTTCCGTAGGATATGGACTTCCTCAGGGGCTGTGGCTCCATCTTGGAATCTTACTGCGGAAACTTTCCCAGGCTGCTCTCAAACTAGCGAATAGCTAGCTGACTCCAATTGTTGTAGTGGGACGTCGTATTATTTTCACGGCGGACCCTGAAAATATCAAGGCCATTCTGGCTACCCAATTCTCCGACTACGGCAAGGGCGAGCCCTTCCACCGTGAATGGAAGGAGTTCTTGGGCGACAGCATCTTCGTCACGGATGGGCAATCCTGGCATTCGAGCCGACAGCTGCTCAGACCTCAATTCTCGAGGGAGCGCATCAGTGACCTGCATACCTTCGAGTCTCACCTTGAGACGCTATTCAAGGCGATCGCGAACGGCGGCGCTTTGAATGGTCCTTACCAAGATGTGGACATCGAGGCCGGAAATGGCAAACCCCTGGAGATCAGCGAGTTGTTTTTTAGATATACCTTGGACGTGTCGACGAGCTTCCTGCTGGGCAAAGACGTGCAGTCTCTCACGTGAGTTACCATTTACCATACCCATGGTGCCTCTTGCATGATGCCTAAAACCATAAGACGGGATGAAATAACAATGATACGCGCAGGAACCCGCGTGAGCCATTCGCGGAAGCCTTTAATGAAGTACAAAGGATCCAGAGCATCAAGGCGCGTGCTGGGAAGCTGCAGTTCCTCATACCACATTCGTCGTTTCGTCGTGGCCTGAAGGTGGTGAATGAGCTCTGCGACATCTACATCGATCAGGCACTACGGTTGAGCGCGGAGGAGCTTGCATCCAAGACCAAGTCGGATCACGATTACACATTCTTGCACGAGCTTGCGCAATTCACGCGTGATCGCACGGTGCTCCGTGACCAGCTAGTAGCGGTACTTCTGGCTGGCCGTGATACAACGGCCGCGACACTATCAGTAAGTTGATCTCACTCTCGCGGTCATTGTCCGGCTGTGTCTATTTCGGGTCGTATGAGGACTCCTTCTCAGTTCCGAGTTTTGACCTGGAAAACTTTCCACGCTGGTAGACACTCATTGTAGTGCACCGAGAATATTGGCCATTTCTAACTTCAAGTGTTACAGTTCACGATATATGAGCTTGGACGCCACCCAGAGGTAGTGCGGAAGTTACGCGACGAGATCATCAAGACAGTCGGCTTCGACCGCACGCCAACGTACGAGGATCTCAAAAGCATGAAGTATCTCCAGTACGTCGTAAACGAGACATTACGCCTGTACCCCGTCGTGCCGTTCAACGTGCGCCTTGCCCTCAAAGACACGACGCTGCCGCGGGGCGGCGGGCCCGACGGCACCCAGCCCATCGCGGTGCTCAAGGACACGCCCATCGCGTACTCGACCCTGGTCATGCAGCGACGCAGGGACCTGTACCCGGAGACGTCGGAGAAGTTCCCGGACCCCGCCGAGTACTGCCCGGACCGCTGGTTCTCGTGGCAGCCGCGGCCGTGGCAGTACATCCCGTTCAACGGCGGGCCGCGCATCTGCATCGGGCAGCAGTTCGCGCTGACGGAGATGACGTACGTGCTCACGCGCATGTTCCAGCGCTTCGAGCGCGTCGAGAGCTTCATGCAGGAGGTCGACGGCGGCAAGCCCACGCTCAAGTCCGAGATCGTCATCCAGCCGGGCGATGGGGTCAGGGTTGCGCTGTGGGAGGGGAAGAGGAAGGCTTGAATATACCTGGCGAGAACGACATGGTGAAAGGGTCAAATGAGATGCTGCTACTTGTATATGAGTGTTGCAAGATACGACGACATGATGATGCTGGATGTCTTGTATATCAATGGAATTTCCTGTATTTAGGGGCTCCGCAATTAGGAGGTAGTCAAATGCACTTTGGAATGAACGTCAATGGAAACGAGTTTTAATCAACACATCTCAGACCCCCTTTTTTTTTCTCTCATTGAAAGAGAAATAATTAAGCTGTGCATGATGTTGTTTATGCACTTGTTTCATTGGTGTCCTAGCATTCATTCCGCGTCAATGCCCACTCCTTTGACAGGCGGGTGTTAAGGAAACTGGGAAGACATGAAATTGCCTAAGAGTGTGTGATCTTTGTTGACAACAGCAGCGATCGATGTTTGCGGGTTGTTTGTACATGCAGCATTAGGTTGGTGCAACTTGTGATACATGCAAAACCGGAGTAAGTTTGTCATCTCTGAGTCGGGGTCTGAAATCTCTACAGCAATTGTTGCAAGTAAATGAGATCATAGAGTAGCATGAATCTGTATAGTAGGTAGCTGTTGCAGTGAAGAATCGCGTCTTGCGAAAGTGGGAGGCTGGTCTACATGTAGCTTCCCAGGTAGTATCGACCAGAAGGTACTTAATAACCCACTTATTTTGCTTGTACATAGTATAATAATGGGGCTGACAAATGTGGCTCTAGATGGTGGCTTGACAGTAGTTCATCCGCTCTGGAACAAGCAAGACCTGCCACAAGGATTCTTTAACCACCTCCAGAACCTTTGCCCACCTCTCCGTCATTCCTCCTCGTGCCATAACCTCAACAGTCTGTGCTTCGCAAGTCTCTCAAAACACCCCCGCGATATACAGGCGACCCGTCCACGCTCTCTAAACAAGCCGACTCCTTTCATATCGTAACCTGCGCGTCGTTTACGGCGTCGCCACTTCAATCTCGCCACCCCAATTTCTCGACACCGCGCGCGACAGTACACCCCCGATACCTTCGTCGCGTGGCTTGCTTTCCCTCTCGGTTCTCCGTTCTACATCCTTGTCTGATACCCAGACAATCTAAAGTCCACACAGACGTCCCACGGATTTTCAGCAAGATGTCGATTGAGATTTCACTCAACACGCCGCTGGCGGATGCCCTTAACAGCGTCATCCAGCCGAAGCTGATGGAAGTTGGCTGGGCGCAATCGAGTGACGATGCTGCATTGTCGGAATACATCATCCTCATGCTGGTGAACGGCAAGACCCAAGAGCAAATTGCGGCAGAACTTGCCGGCGACCTCCTGAGCCTGCCGTCCGATGACCCGGCCGCTCGGGACTTCACGCACTGGCTCTTTGATCAGATCAATTCTCTGCAGTCGCAACTCAATGACGGCGCCGCGCAAGAAGGTAATGCGGCAGGAGGTACCCTCCAGGGCGATGCGGTCCCTATGGAACAAGACACAGAGATGAGCGCATCAACGGATGGCCCGGAACTCAGCGCGTATGTTCACCATGTCTCTTTTTTTTGGACCTTTTACTGACAAGAAATAGTCCCACCGGACCCAAATCCATGAGGAATGGTAATATGAGGGGCGGCCGCGAGAAGCGATTGTTCGGCCAGATGACAAAGGCGATGGACCGCAGTCACGACTCGGTCTTGCATCGCGTTCGAGGAAATGGCAACGAGCGAATCAACGCCCACAGCCGGGCACCCCCGACTGGGCCTAGGCTCGGACGCGGCAATAATCGTATGATGAACAACCGCGCTGCCAGTATCACTGCTGGCCTGAATCAGATGGCTGGTAGTATGCCGGGCATACCTGGCCCACCAAACATGAATAACGGTATGAACGGTATGAACGACATGAGTTGGATGATGCAAGGGGGGCCTCAGCAGGACCAGATTTTCCAGCTACTTCAACAGCAAAACCAGATGATGGCTCAATTGCAGCAACAGCTTTCTCAACAGAGCCAAGGTAGCAATAGCCGACCCGGAAGATCACTCTTTGATCGAACTCAGAACCCACGAGGTGGTAGAAGAGGAGGTCATCATCAAAACGGCCCTAGGTCCCAACGGACTAGCTCGCCAAAGTCCACGGATAATGCTACTGAGGGCGAAGACGTCGATATGTCACAAGCCAAGCCCGAGCCACCGAACCCTGAGACCACCATGTGCAAATACAACCTGGCTTGCACAAACAAGGATTGCAAATTTGCTCACCAGTCTCCCGCAGCCCCTCCCAATACCACCGTGGACGTTAGCGACGTGTGCTCGTTTGGTGCAGCTTGCAAGAACTGGAAGTGTGTCGGGCGTCATCCTTCGCCCGCCACCAAGCGCGCTCACCAGAACGAGCAGGAGTGCAAATTCTTTCCCAATTGTACCAACCCTCACTGCCCGTTCAAGCATCCCGATATGCCCCCTTGCCGGAACGGTGGTGACTGCAACGTGGAGGGCTGCAAGTTCACTCATATAAAGACGATGTGCAAATTCAAACCCTGCAAGAACCGGTACTGCCCGTTCAAGCATGAAGAGGGACAGCGGGGCACGTTCCCAGACAAAGTATGGACAGCGGATGGAGCAAAGAATCATGTGAGCGAAAGGCAGTTTGTTGACCAGAACGGAGCGGAGGAATTCATCATTCCCGGGGATGATGCCGCCGACGATGCGGCTGCAATGGATGCGAGCATACAATAAAGCTACAGGCGTCATCCTACCAGGGCCCAGTGTAATATCACCATAAATCAGATGACACCGGAGATGGAGACTCACAGGCGAGACAATGAGACAGCACACTTACCCTTACAGCGTGGAGGTTCATGATCTCAGAGATGGGTTGCATTGTATATTATGACTGGGTTTATGTATCGCCCAGCAGAACCGTCGTTGGAAGCTCGGTTCTAGGAGTTCGGGTTAGTGCTTCGTCGTGATAGTCAGGGGGTTTAGACGGACATAAGGAAAAATTTCGGGACCTCAGCATACACATGGAATATACCCAATGCGAATCTTTGTGATGTGTCAATTCAATCAATTGTATCTCTGTGTCTCTAGAACCATTAAAAGCGTGACTAAGTTGGGGGATAAGGAGGTACTTAATGTAATGCGAGGTGTTGAACATACCTAGCACTACATAAGGTAGGTATAATCTGCAGCTACTGCAGTAAGTAGGCTTAGGCTCTTCCTAGATGTTTTTATAGCATCCCCACCTGCCTGGAGCACTCTGTTAGGGTCATCATTTATAGCTACCTCGGTAGGTACTTATTTAGTGTTTGATGAGATCTCGAACCACTAATTGCGTTTCCCCACGCCGCTCATATAAATACATCGTCCGAGTTTGACAGCGAGCAACCTGCGTCCGTCCAGCTGCAGTCGCGATATGCCAGGCTGGAGTCCTGCCGTTGCACACGTGCAATGATTTCGCAACACCTGGAAGATGTCTTCATCAATCTTCTACGATCCGTCTATAACAATGCTCAGCACCCGGCCCTTCGGTTGACAGCCGGCCATCCTGCCTTGCCTAGGTCTACGCGGCACCTCAGCACCCTATTGCGCTTGGAGAAGCGTTCCTGGTCGCCAATCCAGTGCCGACGAGCCTGTGGGAGCTCAGACGTCGCCAATCACGGCCAAACCCGCTCATACGCGACCTCTGCCGCCGACGTCAAGCCGACAAAACCACGCGAGATCGCCGTCCTCGGGGCTGGGATAACGGGCTTGACTGCAGCCCATTACCTTGCCCGATATGCAAAGGATGCGCATATAACCGTCTACGAGGCCAGCGACGAGCCCGGCGGGTGGATTAAGGCAAACCGCGTCGAGGTGGAAGACGACGAGGGACAACGGGGCCATGTATTGCTTCAGAATGGCCCGCGGGTGCTTCGGTCTGGCAGCTCGTCGATGAAGTACGACGATCTTGTCCTGTATGATGTGGTAAGTTGAGCTTATCCCGGATTCCGAGAAAAGACAACAGCGTGGCTGACCCAGTTTGACCTAATCTTGTAGCTTGCTAGCTTGAATATGGGTGATCAGATTCGACATCCGCAAGCCGTGTCAAACAACCGCTACATATACTACCCCGACCATCTTGTCAAGATGCCCTCGGAGAAACTAAGTGCAGACAGCATCCTCGCCGCGATTCAAAGCTACCTGACCGAACCCGTGTGGTCCGGAGGCCTGAAGGCTGCATACAATTTCTGGGTCAGCTACAACAAGACGCTGGACCCATCCTACGGTCAATACGCCAAAACCGAAGTGCCCGAGGATGAATCAGTAGCGCAGTTCCTGACCCGGGTTCTCAAGGATGACAGGATTGTCAAGAACGTAGTGTCCGGCATGATGCATGGCATATACGGAGGCGACATCAACAAACTCAGTGCCAAACACACGGTTTTAGAACAGCTGTGGTATAAATTCAAGAGACCCCTCCCTCCACAAGACGGCTATGCTTGGATCAATACGAAGGAATGGCATCTTCTGAGAGACATGTTGAGTGGGCCAAACAGGCTCAAAATTATTGAGCTGGCAGAGAGCGCCGTTGACTGGAAGCTATTGGCATTTGAAGACGGCCTCGTATCGTTGGTGAAAGGCCTAGAGGAGGATCTCAAGAAGAAAAGCAACGTCACGTTTAAGTATAACGAGCCTGTTACGTCTTTGAAACATGAAAACGGCAAGATACTGGCAAGTTGTTTACTTAGGACCTATACATACTTGCTTGGCTACTAAACCTAACTAACTTCTATAGGTGACGACACCAAAAGCAGAAAGCCCTGTGCAATACGATCGTGCCATATGTACATTATTCTCGAAACAACTTGCACAGATTGTTGAGCCGCGAAATCCCTTGCCGTCACTCGCAGAGACACATGCGGTGACTATCATGGTTGTCAACCTTTGGTACCCGAATCCGGACCTCTTGGCCGAAGGTGGTTTCGGGTACCTTATACCATCGTCTACCCCAGACAACGATGAGGGTGCCCTCGGCGTCCTTTTTGATTCCGATCTTCGGACCGGTGACAGCGAGGTGCCCGGAACCAAGCTCACCGTTATGCTAGGGGGGCATCACTGGGATAGCTGGAAGCATCTTCCATCAGAAGAGGTAGGTATCGGTATGGCGAAGGAGGTCGTGCGACGCCAACTCGGCATCGGCGAGGCGGAAGAAGTGGTTGCAAGTGCACGTTTGTGCCGCGATTGTCTACCGCAGCATTTCGTGGGCCATCGTGACCGCATGAGGGAGGCACACTATGAGCTCATGTCGGCATTCCGGGGTCAACTTACTGTTGCCGGACCCAGTTACACGACAGTTGGCGTGATACCAGCAATGCGCGCTGGGTTCGACGCAGGCATGCGTGTTGCACGTGGTCATTCACAGCCTTGGTTCCGCATCCCTAAGAGTGAAACTGAATGGGATTATTGGGCGGGAGCGGAAGGTATGCAGATGGCCAACAAAAATGAGTACACCGGGCTCGAGCAATTTACGGAGGAGTGGGCTAATCTGCGCGCTTTCCAGCGCTGCCACATGCTATTCCGTAAGTTCACGTGGAAACGTTCGCGTTTCCTTGACCCGGATGGGCAATTTATCGACGTAGATCGGAGGCGGTTCAAAAATGCGCCTCCGTCTTATGACAGCCTACGGATTCTTAGACAGATAAAGGACGACGAGTAACAAGCTTATGGAAACGGCAAGGCGAAAACCTTGACTCTCAAGGAGGCTCAGTGGCTTGCTACATGTAGATAATATATACGTACATATATCTAATGACTGCATTATGTGACGTGTTATTTTTCTGCTTGGTGTTCTTATCTTCGGATGGGGGTGGTATATGGTCAAAAGCGATTAGTATGTTGGCGTTGATGAAGACAAGATTCCTTCAGGGAAAAGAAAATCAGCGGTCGGCTAGGGATAGTAATGGAAGAGAGAAATATTGGTGAACATTAGAGACTATGATTTACTTCGTTGGTGTGATGTCTTGTTTATAGCTCCGTAGGCGACGTTCCTTTTCACGTGGGCGGGCTTACCACTACAAGTATATCACCCAACTCACTGCTTCCTGTTTCTTAAATAACTGGTTTGTCTATGTACATAATGTTTTTGGCCCTGGAATTTGTCTCCAGAGAGTCGTTAGTTCGCTCTTATCTAGTTTTATGTTAATCGAAACGACAGTACGTGTTAGTAGCAAAGACCACTTATGTGGCACCTACATCTATTCGATATATGTCTACTCGGGTAAGACTTTTACTTGAAGCTATTGTTATACGGGCCGGATTAACGATTCTCGGTCGGGAATCAAGGACACAGATTTCGAGATAAGGTATGGACTGGGTCTATAATTATGTATACCTATGTATAAGGCGTATATATGTATTCGTATGTATACCACAACACGTAGTCCTGTTACATCTACGGTGATCCTGCCCTTTTCAATAATCGATGGGCGACATTTACAAACATACTCAGTAGACTGAGTAGCCCATACTTCCTCCTATGGCCTAGCTCAGTATTTTATCTAATACCATACCCCAAAATAGACGGTTGACTTGATTCGCGCCAGAGAACCTGATCTCCGGACCGAATGCTAGCATCTGTATGCCCATGCGTGTATAAACTTTGGTAGCAGACTCAATGGAGCTCTACTGGAAGTGGGGAGGAAGAAAAGAGAAAGGAAGACAACAGGACATCCATGCGCTTTCCTGTCTAGCTGCGAATCATTCTAGACGATGTTATAGACCCTCTTCGCAATCAAGTAGCAGGTTACCCCAAAGACAAGCAACCCGGCGGTAATAGCGAAGAACCAAGTTAAATCTCCCTCGTAGTCCTGACCTGGTACCCAGACATTCATACCCCAGAGACCGGTTATGATGTTCATGGGGAGAACAATGGTACCGAGCACGGTCAATTTGCCCAGGACATCAGCTGTCTGCTCGGCTCGCTCATTCATGCGGATGTTGATTTGAGCAATGTAATTTGCATGGCAGCGTGCAAGGATCCTGCGAAAGCATTAGTTTTGTTTCCCGTGACGACATATCGCTTCCGAGTCTGAGTGAAATGATAGCACTTACACTTCGTAGTGACTTAGATTCGCGGTCATAGTCACGATATGATCCTGGATATCGCCCAGATATAGTCCAATATCTGATCGCGGCGCTACCTCCCAATGTTCGTTACATCTTTTAGCAAAGCCCTTGATGACGTCGGCTTTGTTCCCAAGGAGTCGATATAGGGTCATAACTCTCTTTCTACAGTCGCCAACACGGCGCAGCATATCCCCGCTTGCGTCTATATTTCCCTCTGACGGTGTGGTTTTTTCTTCAATACTGCCCCGCCTCTGTTTGCCTGATGCAGAGTGTGGATCGGTGGATGAGTGTAATTCTAGGATCTTGTCATCAATATCATCCACCTCGTCTTCGATATTCTGAATCAGAGGAAGATAGACATCTGTAATGTCATCAATGATCGCGTAGCTGATCCAATCGGAGCTGAGCATCATGAAATCCTTGAGCTGCCGTATCCTGCGACGCACATTGGCCGGATGCGGTATTTGGCTAAAGTGGAAGGAGAGAACACCTTCACGGAATACCACGACATACATGTTTACCGGTTCAAGGTGGTTCTCCGAGTCGGCATCTTGGTCAAAGGAACGGTAGTTGACGAAGTAGTAATGTCGAAAGAGCTCAACCTTTTCGCGCTGCTCCTGCAACATGATATCCTCGGACGTGAGAGGATGTATACCAAATGCTTTGGCAAGCGCTTTCATTTCTCCATCTGTCGGGCTCAAAACATCAAGCCACCAGACAGGGCGCTCCCCGAATCGTGGTTTCTTACCACTGTCTGGAGAAGGGGATTTTGTATCGGGCAAAGGGGATTTTACCCGCTTCGGTGTTGACTCATGAGAACCTTGCCGCGAAGGAGATATGGAAGTAGGGAGCTTTTCCTTAGGCGAAAGGTTCACGTCCAGCTGAAGATCAGGGAGAATGCTCGTTGCTGTCGAGGGTAGCCTCGTTGGGGCTCTGGAGGACTGTTCGCCAGCTTTGCCTATGCTTCTGACTTCTCCTAGAAACTCGTCATCTTCGTCCTCCGACGAATCAGACAGGAGCGGCGGATCTGGAATGAACAGTTCCCGAAAGCTAGCATCCGGTTGGACGAGCTCCGAAATCGTCTGGCTGTGTATAGTGCTTTGAAGCTCCTCGTTGAAATATGTAAATCGATAAGGGGCATCCTCCTCGATCTGGAACCACCCTTTATGATGAACAGGGCGTAATCGCCCATTCACTAGCTGCGGCTCTGTGATTTTCTTCATACGTCTAACCTCACTTTTGCCCTCCTGTTCGAGGCGAGACCACTCTTCGAGGATGGCTAGATCAGGCCATTTCTGACGTCGCCGCCGTCCTCGCATGCTTCCTTTATCTCGAGCCTGCTGCAGTTCATCGTCGGCCACTTCAGACATCCCCTCTTGGGGAAAACAAACGTCTTCGGCCGCTTGAAGTGCTATAGTCTGCCTTCTCTCAAACGATGAATGCTGGAGCGGGTCGATGTCCCCGCCAGTCGCGTTGTTGGTAGACGATCGGTCCAGAGAAAGGCTATCTCGCATCATGACATCGCCAAAGTTTAAGTCAGACCGATCTCTGGGTCCCAGGCTCGGTGAGCCAGGCACCGAGGGAGGGTAGTTAACATTGTGCCTCTCGCCAGGCGTCGTCAGGACGGTATTCGGCCTGTTACTCGATCTCGTGGAACCAGGGCGGCTATGAGACTGTTCCCACATACGATGCTCCTCGCGCAAGCCATAGCTCCGAGGCGATTCAGCGTCTAGTCTAGCTGAGCCTGCTAGCAAGGGTGTATTCTCTGTCTCAGCTCCTTCCTGGTCAATCTGCCGAGAAGAAGTCGTACGAAGGCGTGAAACAGCAGGTTGAGGGATTGAATATGATGTCGCCAGTACAGAAGGTCGCCTTGCCCGTGGGTACTGGGCATCCCTGTATGGTCTGTCAGCCCGGGGAAGGAAAGGAGGATGGAATGTGAATGTCGATGCCGAGGCGCTATTCGTACCTGTGGTCTAGGAGAGCTTCGCTATCTATGCTTGTGCTGCTGAGATTCCTCCCTCGACCATAGAATCCGTCCCGATCCGTCGCATTATTTGAAGCAGGTTCCGCTGCAAACTCGTCGGGAGGGACGAGAAACGACTTTCGCCTTGGGCGTTTATGTTTTCGGCCAGCTCGGTGCTTCTTTTTCGAAGCCTGGGTGCTCGATCCGGGCGCATTTTGGGATCCGGAGGGCACCGAAGGGGAGTCACGGTGAGAGCTATCAAGGACGGAGCACGGGTTGGAAGCCATAGCGGATGAGTGTCGTTGCGCGCTGCTCTGCGATAACCCAATTGTCGAAGTGCGTCTGGCAATTTCGAAAGGCGGCTATCCCAATCGACAGAGCATGACTATGAAGTATCCGTCTAGATAGTAATGGTGATGTTGTTTTCGCGCTTATAAATCTAGTGCTGAGCGTCCTGTAGAAAGAGAGGAATACACAAATAGCGGCCTCTTCATAGCTAACACATACGTATGCGAGGTATTATTGTAATCAAAAAAAGAGGACGGAGGGAGATCTCAGTGAAGAATCTTCGTTCCTACGGTCAGAACGATGAGCAATTAATGCGATGATATTTCACATGGTTGAAAGTCAAACCTATTAGGTAAACTAAGCAGGTAGAGTTTGGATTGTAGAAGTGGGATTAGGGTGACGTCGTGGTAGCACAAGCAAACCCAGAAGAGGTACCTAGCCTTGGGTAGCTACCTACCGGGGTGGGTTCCTGCACGCATTGCGGGATTGACAAGGGCCAGTGTGCGCGTAATTCCCCGCTATCTCGATAGTGCAGGGAGGTAGCTTCTTCGCGTGGCGCAGTGACTTACAAGTTGACATGTAGGTAAATACCCACATTTTTACCTCGTGTGTTTTGAGGCACTGTTGATATATTGACGGTTTCATGTTGCAAAGAAGATATGTAGCATAAGGTCTGCTTTGTTTGAAATCATTCGGTATGATGTTGGGGTATATTGTAGCGTACTAGCTTAGTAAAAAGTATTTCAGACCCCAAACATGGTTGGTTGGTCAGCCAACCACCCTGGACGTTGTACGTCTTCTTGAGCCCGGCCTTTAAATCAGTTTTCCGTATATCCTACCCAGCCTGGTCCCTGACGCCAGCCCTTGTATTAGCAGCGGATTTCATACTATACTACACATTATACAGATCCCATCATAGTCATAATCGAGAGATCGAATGGGCCATGAATGCGGGCAGCTCGAGAACTATGCCTACCCGCTGAAAGCTCTAGAATCGCGAATCTACTGTGGGAATTATAGTAATTCAACGTGTTTCCAGACTGTCAAAACGAGCTGGAATAACGTTGTGACACTCGTCAAACCCCTTTGCGCCTTTTTCAGCGCCTTTTTCAGCGCCTTTGTGCCATGAAGCTGGCCCGAAGAGCAAGAATTTGCTGCCGCTCAGCCTCGGGTAATTGGTCAATGGTCTCTTGTGGCAAGTTCATAACTGCCTGCATAAGAGCCTCTGGGTCTTGCTGAGCCGCTGGGGCGCTTGACGCAGGCGGTGCATAGCCAGCCTGGGTAGCTGGCGCAGCGGGTGGTGCATAGGCCACAGGAACCGGAGGTGTAGAGGTTGCTGGAACCGTGTAGCTGGGAATCGCCGGAGGATAGATGGGGGCTGGTTGGGCAATCGGAGGAGCGCTTGTTTCCAGAACTGATTGGATTGCTTCAGGCGAAACGAGACCCATTAACAGCAGAGCTTGGAAGATGGCGTAAGAAAGTTGTGGGGCCTGTGTGAGAAGTTCAGTCGCGCGCGCTGGGTCCGTAGTCGCGAGCGATTTCATCTGGGATAGAATATCGAGAAGTTGGGAGGGCGGAAGTGTGTTGAGGGTTCGTGAGATGGCGTCTGCGGCGTTCATGCCAGGCGGAAGCTCCTTTCCAGGCGGTAAAGGTGGTAGGGAACCCGCAGGCTGTGCTTGAGCTGTCTGATGTGAGACCCCATTTGTGGTTTGGCCGTAGTTGTTAGGAGCGCTGGCTCCATCGTCTCCGTCAACGCGGCCTTCTGTACTATAGTCGACGCGGAGTTTGCGACCCATGACTTCGTAGTCGTTCAAATTCCGAACTGCTGATGCAGCAGAGTCTAGCCAGGCAATGCGGTTAGCGGATGCAGTCCAGATACATCGATAGTCCGTTGAACAGAGTCCACCACATACCGGCGTCTGGATACTCAGCGAAGCCAAACCCTTTGGGTCGTCCCGTCTCACGGTCATAGACAAGGCGGAAGTTGAGAACCTTTCCAGCAGTGCCGAAGATGTCGGTTATTTGCTCTTCGGAAAGACCTAGAATGACATGTTAACTACATGCGCCAGCACAGGAACAGGTTTTCACAATTGTATACCATAGGGTATGTTTCCGACAAAGACCACCCGCGACGGCGGTTTGGTGGACATGGTGAATGATAGGTTGTGCCTAGGCGCACTAAGCCCTGCGAAAGAATAAAGCACCGAGGTACAATAGCAGAAAGCGCTTAGGGCAGAGAGATTGGCTCCAATATGGACGGCGCTATCATGGGAAATCGTCAGCCAGGATTGACAAAATCAGAAGCATGATGTGAAGCGAATGAGGCATGTAGGTACGGTCGAGGCATCTGTAGCCATTGGGTCCGCTTTTACCTAGACAAAGTAAGTGCCTACCCAGGTATGGCACTGGACACTAGCCTGTTTGGGATAAAATAACCGTCTTGGGCCTAGCTTTCTCTCCGCAAGCTCTGGAATGCTTACCTGATTGCCAATCAGTAAATGGTAAAAATGATACCATGACAGGAGAGGGTGCTGCGAAAGATAAAGATGAAATACTTCAAGGAAAAACAATTATTGCCTAGGGCTCCTTAAAAGGTCTCGAACACCATCTAATGTTTGGTTTATATATGCGTATATTTCACGATTAAGATAACTATTATGCCCATCCGTACCACCAACCTTATAGGACTGTGGAACTCTCAGAAAACTTTTCAAGAGCTGTTAAAAGACTCTTATCAGTGGGAGAGTAAGAATGGCGATTGCGTTTGATCACTTTCCGCGAGCAAGCCAGCTAGTTACCGGGCCTCAGCTGCCTGGCATCAAGTTCGGCCTGAAGCATCCGGGATAGTTGGAAACTGGACTTGCAGAATTTTATGAATCCCAGGAGCCCAGCATTTGGCGCAATGAACTAAGCGTTAATCGCTATGTGCTTCATATTTATTAGAGGTTTGATTTCGGTCGCGGGCAGGCCACCAAGAAAAGCGGAATAAGGCGATAGAAAATGGGACAATGCTGTGTAGGATTAGTATTACGGATGACGAGAGATTGCAGCAACTCAGCCCAGCTGATCGTAGTTTGATTGTGAAACAGCTCTGCGCAGTTAAAACAATTAAATGTGGAGTGATTCAAAGGGTAGACTGCTGGACTTCATATGAATCTAAAAATAGCCATGAGCAGTCGAGGGAATGAGAGCTCTGTGGGGGTTCCAGGCCAACGACAAAAACGGATAGATCCAGATTACACAACGAAGTGCTGCGAGAGAAAACATATCATTGAAGATTATTCATCGTCATCAGATAGCCTAAAATCCCCGTCGTCTTCGTCGTCTTCTTCATCTGATAGGTCGACCTGCTTCCTTCTTGTCCGCCGCCGAGTCGACTGTCTTGGTTTTGACTTAGGCTTTGGAGCTGCCTTCCTTAGCGTCCTGGCAGGAACCTTTTTCGACTCGGCTTCGGGTCCTGACGTTAGCTCGGCATCGTATGCGACGTCTGGTGCCTGTGCAGGCCTGGTTTCCATGGCATCAATATGATACTCTACCTGGAAGGGATCTTCACCCTCATCATCTTCGTCGTGGGTAGTAGGCGCATTAAAGAAACTCGAAGTTTGGTATGGTTCCTGCTTCTCAGTTTCATCCTCTTCGTATCCCTCAGGCAGGAAGCCTCCACCCATATCCTCATCATGGACATCGATCTCAACGTTTTGTTGGTTCTCATTGCCCTGACTTAAGACATCGACACTTTCTTCTAGGTGTCCGTATTCTTGTCGAATGCGATCCGCAATCCGTAGTCCCATAAGGAATCTTCGCCAGGTACTCAATGCAGCTTTCCTGCGTTTTTCATCCTCTTTTCTCGCTCGTTCTGCTTCCTCTTTCTCTAATTCCTCCAGTAGAAGCTCGTGATGTTCCTGCGCGATCACTACACCTTGTATGACAGGTACAGCCATACGATGGCCAAATTCAAAGCCGACAACAGCCTCGGCGAAATCGATCCCAAGCCGTTTGCAAACTCGCGGCCCGCCGCGATATGGAACATGCACCGCACCTATACTGGTTAGATGTGAATATTGAGATAAAATAAGGGAACCTTACCTTCCGGACACATATGCTCTGCAAACATATCAATGTTACTGCAATGTATTAGCAATATTTCATCGTGGCATGATCCATAGACAAACCCGTATTCATTCTTCGGAATAACACCATCTTTGATGGGGTCGGGAATAATCCAGTCAGTTTGATCGAAACTGTAAAGCGGCTGTAACACTTTCTGACCGGTTGCGGCCTCGGCTTCAGCAATCTCTCTGCGTCGATTTGTCGTTGCTGCTCGGTACGGGGCGTGTTTTAATGGTTGAACGCCGTCAATGGGTGCGCGGCCTTGTTTGTGCCACGTCTCGGCACTCTTTACAGTCACGACGTCTTTCCGGAGGTAGACATCTTCTTCTTCAACCTTACCACCTTTACCCTTATTACGAAACACTTTGACCGGAACTGCATCGGGAAGTAATGCTTCCTCTCTTTTCAGATGTCTCTGTAAGACGAATTCTTTTGATGTCTTGTAATATTGTAATGTCTCCTCTCCTTCTTTCACTTCTTTCTTCTCCGGCTGCATGGGTTTCAGGTCGGTCGATTCTTCTATTTCATCCAGTGCAGTAACCGGATGTTTCTTGTCGCCTCTAGAGTATCCTCGCATGATGGATTTAAACCAATTGAACTGGTCATATCGTCGGATTTTCCCGTGTTTATTGTATATCGGTACCTTCTCTTCTGGCATTCGGACTCCTTTCGTCTTGCCTGGAAATATCTGCTTTCTGAGGTAACGAACAGTCACATCCTTTGCGGTACCATCCTGGGAGAATCCTACGCAGTAAGCCATTATTTGCTTAGCTTTGTCTGCTTTGCCGCCTCGCGGCTCCAAAGACTCTACCAAGTCGCGATTCGTTCCAACGATGGATTTTACAATAGGATCGACCGCGATGTACTTATTCGTTACTGGTGACAAAACTTCCGTCCAATAGTGAGGAAACTCTAGATCCTTATCGTAGAGGTTCGATTTGGGTGGCTTTGGACGAACGTCATCTGTCACATCAACCACAGATGAATCTTCGTCGCTTTCGCTGAGAGGTTCTGCATACTCGTCAGAGTCGTCTAGATCCATTTTGAGCGCGTCTCTATCGGACTTCCTCGCTTGACGCCTCGCTGGTTTTATTGCTGTTCTTCTTTTCCTATCCGCTTTCGTCTTCGCTGCTGGCTCCTCTGCTTTGTAGCCGTCTGTCTGTTTTTCCTGCGCCTCGTCCGCTTCTTCTGCTTTGCTCCAACCGAACCCTAAAGATTGAATGTTTGCAACCACTTGGGCATTATCTATTAGCAAAGAAAGAATGTGGCGTAAACGAAGCCAGTGACGTTCCCAATCATTAAAATCATCAAATGAAAGAGACTGGAAAGGACATACATCGCGCGTCGAGGCCTAAACCTCGTAGAAGTGCAGTGAAAAGTTGTGCACCAATATCTCTACTGCCAGTGCATTCTTGAGCTAAATGTCGAAATTTGACGATATCATCAACTTGCTCGCCAAACTTTTCTGGGTCATGTTCCTCTTTTTCGAATGCGGCTCTCAACTTTCCAAGTCTCCTCGCGTCCATATAGCCCCATTTACGCAGGCCTGGAGCGGTTATGCGAAATCTTTGTTTCCACCAAGCTACCAAGCACTTCATCAGCCTGAAAAGAGGATCTCCCTGGCTCATATCTGGAACTCCCTTTTCCAGGCGGTCAGCCGCTTCGCTCCAGTCTTTGGGTGGGCGTGATTTCTGCTTTCCTTTCCCTTTGACAGTCTTCTTGACCTTCTCTTTACTCCCGGCAGGATATTCTGCAGCTTCTAGTCCGCTGTTGCGTTTCCAACGATCGACTTCTTCCCATAGCCGTGCAGGCAGGTGGGATAACAATATGGCCTGGACTTCCTGGTCGCAAAGCCACGCATTACGCACTGCATTGTGCCATAGGAGAAATTGAACATGGATACAATGAGTGGCGACGCGTATTGCTTTCTCCCTCTTCGAAGGCCCCTTTTTTCCAAGTTCACTAGCCAGAGGTAGAGTTCGATTGTCTTGGTACAAAGTTAATTCCAAATCACCCAGCTCCGGGTCTGGCTGGTGTTGTGGTTCATGAGATGGAACATCTTCAAATTCTAGGTCCTCATCATCCTCAGACTCATCAGCATCGTGGGCGGTTTTCTGTCGCTTGGGTGCAGGAACATCTTCGAACTGAGTATCTGATAGTGAGCTGAGAGAGGTACTGTCGTCCTCGTCCTCCTGCATTTGCTGTAGTGCCGCCCTGGTTTTCTCGGCTGATCCCCTCTTGGATATCGCATCTAAATCATCCCATAGCGTGGGTTTCCTAGCCGGGCTATTCGTTACGGGACTACCCTCAACAGTTGCCTGCCTCGACTGCTTCGCAACGTGTCCGTCGCCGTCTGATGGTAACAGCCGCTTACGCGGTACGTGAGGGGGCATATTCTAACAACAACATCACCAAAAACCAGGTGACTAGAGCCAAGTATGTGTCATGGAGGATGTCAATTCGCCGTTTCTCGGTATTTGTAAGAGCGTCTGAGTTACATGCGTCATCAAAACGCGAAAGCCCGTGACTTCAATGCATGCTTAATTGTTCCGAATCGGTAATAGTGGATGATCCGTGCCTACTAGCTAGACCCGAAACGGTGTGCATTACCTAATTAGGTAGCTACGGTACCTGGCCTACGGGGAACAGTACATATAACAAGCACTTGAGATATTCATACTGTAGCTTTATATGAGTATCTAACTGCTGAGTACGCCGTAGGAGTCATCGATGTACGAAATGGAAATACTTGCCACACAGCTCGCGATGAAGCAGACTCTCGCAGATGCTGATCAGTGAGTACTCAGACTTCCCGATCCATATGTATGCACTCAGAACACAGAACTTGCGTAGTGGGCGACTATACTACATAGAAGCCCTCAGCTCAAAAGCTTGGGCGTACCCCCTCTTAACCGTTGCGTACCTACCTATAGGGGGGGACCCCATTTTATAACACTGTGATACCAGCATTGTGCAAGTGTTGCAGTTTTCCTTTAGAGTACTTATCCTAACAGCATACGGCCAGAAAACTTCAGTTCCAACCTTTTAAGGCCGTACGATGTTAGGTCTGTAAGCATGTTACAAGATAATATTATGTTATAGCGATATTATAGCGATATTGAAATATAACAAGAAAGAACGCCTTAACATTAAAACAAAAAAATGGCAGCTATAGGTATACTTAATGGTAGGTACGACGGAGTGCTAGGCGCCAGCCATTCTGCTGACCTAACAGATTGGTACAATGCTTGTACCACTATGCCAAAAAATCCAACAGAGTAACCTGAACAAAAGGTCAGTTCCAGCATGTCCTAAAATAGGGTCCCCCCCTATAGGTATTCTAGGTACCTATTTAAGTACCTACCTACTCGAGCAAATACTAAGACGCTATCTGCCACTGTAAATACATGAAACAGACTGGTAATACTACGTTGTTCAACACAACCAGATAATCTTACTGTCTATATGATCTCTATGATCTTCGGCTCATCCGAAAACCAGTCAAAATCCACCTCCCCAGACTGCCCGTCTTGAACATGCTCTGCAAAAAGGTGTCCTTTACGACGACCGTAATAGGAGAATCGGCCGATGCGGGAATATGTTTTCCTCTCCGGAGAGCTCCATCGAAGAACGAGCCCCTGGCATGACAGATTGTCTCCATCGTTCCTCCGACAGATCTCGACGACTAGACAGCCAGCGGCTTCCTCGTCCTCGTCGACCTCTGTCTCTTGGACATCACAGCTCATCTCGGCGGTAGCGTAGCAGACGAGAGACCTTTTGAGGCCTATAATCATCACCTCGTCTTTGAATTTTCCGGCAGCTCTGAGTGGCACCTTGGTTCTCACTGCTGTGGCAGTACGCGCAGCCAACACAAGTCGGCCAGAGCCCTCACGGATCAGGCCATATGGAGCTGTTCCGTTTGCAGGTTCCGTATCGCAGCTGAGAATCTCCGCAACGCACTCGGATGGCCTACGCACCTGCCCAAAATTAACGGGCCCGTTTACAGAGAGCCATGACCACGAAGGGCCTTGATAGCTTGGTGGCCTTGGTATCTCCTTGGGGGTCAGACGGCTGTGTTCGATTTTCCATAGCAATCCAGAGTGGAGGCACGACTTCCAAAGCCCAGCAATGTACTGGTCCCCTGATAATTCGGCATAGATTTGCGCAATGCCAGAGATGGCTAAGGCGCGATCGGACGAGATTGTCAATGCTCTCTCGGTGAATGTTTGGCATATCTTTTGCCAATGTTCTATAGCATTCAAATATTCCTTGAATTGGCTGGTCCTTGGTCGGCCATAGAAGTCAATCGTCGACTTGGCAGCGCGAATGTTCTCGAGATCGAGGGCTTCCGCCATTCGCTTGCTGCTGAACTTCACATTTCTCCTCCAGCCATCTGTACATCCTTCCAAGGGGAACCCCGAAGATCTTGTTTCTGGACATATCCACCTTGTCTGCCGAGAGCCAATTTCGATGATCCTGGAGGATAGCAACCGCTCCTGAAGAGTCCAGCCCCTCTCGTCGATTGGCTCTGCAGGTTCAAACTCGTCACCGAGCTTTACTAGAGTGATAGAACCAAGTGTACCATCCATGCAGCGATACGAAACAACGGCACCCTTCCTAGGGCCGGGAAATCTTTCTCCCAGGAACCCCTCGGCGGCCGAGGAGGATCGGGCTGCCACAATAGTAATCGTAGCTGTACCATAGATGGATGGCATTTTGGCAATCTCCACGGATTTATCATTGGGATCGTCTTGGATGATACAAAGCGCATCGATCCAAAGGTATTGAAGTCCTATTGCCTGACAGGTCTTTACGGCGTCTTTGATCGTCTGGGATTGTTCGTCGAACGGAATCGCAGTCCTGTATGAAACGACATTGGAGCTAACGCATTTCATCGGTTGTTCACCACCCCAACAATAACTGAGGGCAGCAAATGCAACCGGTCCTAACTCTTCCGTCTGGCGGAGTCGTAAGCTAATCGTTTCCGACGCGCCCGTGATTTCGATCAGACGCGCGGGCATTTCACCTAACATGGTCTTACATTTGTGGTGTTCTTGGCAATTATTCAGCCACGAAACCATTCTTGCAAGATTTATGCTTGAGTCAGGGAATCTCGCAATGGGCCTGTTTGAAATGGTACTTGAAGAAGGATCTTCTGGATGCGCGAAAGCTTGGAAACCATGTCTTGTCCGGTAGACGATCTTTTTCGTTACAGGATCCCACAAGCCGAAGAACTCGAGGAACTCGATATCAAGCGGGTTTCCGTTCCCTTGGTGCGGTGAGGCCCACAGACGACATTGGTCCAGAGAATCTCCCAAGCCAGGCAGGATCATGTGCAGTGTGTTTTCCGGGTTCGCCTCTCCGAGCCATTCATGAAGCCACAACGACGAATCTCTAAAAGCCCACCCCAGTTTATTATTCGGATCATCGATATTGAGATCTTTTCGAGCGATACCGTGAATTGTTTCTCTTGAGATCCACTCATCGTCCATGATCCAACTAAACAGTTCACACCCAGCCGCGGCACCAGCGCGGAATTCGCCGAAAGTTACGTCGAACAACGCGCCCCTTTCGGCCATGTTTTCCTCATCTTTTTCCTTAGTTTTCGGCAGGGGACTGGTGCCAAGCGTTCCATCATTGAGCCGATCCTCGAGGTCAAGAAGCGCCTTTGATGACTTTGCAAATTGATCACGAAGATCGAAGACAACCTTCTGGCAGTATTCACATGAATGCGTTTGTAATTGCACTGCTTCCATTGTATGACTGACTCAATAAGAGAAGAACCGCTCATAGTGATATGAAACAATGGATACTATCGGTACTAGCGAAGAGGAAGAATATATGCATGTGGTTATGGGTTTGAGGCTATGCACTTGGACATCGTAAGCGCTGGGAAAGCTGGTAGCGCCGCTCAGCCGCTTCAGCTGCTTCAGCTTATGCACGAGATACGCTAAGACCTTCACACACAAATGAATCGATCAACGTCTCTTGCTGGGTGCCAAAGCAGCTTTCAGCCTGACTATGAATCAAATACACCTGATAATGTAAAGTGACCCGCCTCCGCAGACTGGCAGACCACCTTTACTGTTCTTGACTACCTAGGTACTCACTGCTCAAACCGCAGTATTACATATGTAGGTTTTTCCACATGATCCCCGAGATGACGACATCCCGATAAATCAAATACGCAAGCGGTCTATGCGAACTTTCTGCTCGTAGAAGGTGTAGACCTATGTGCTAGGATGAGGAGGCGAATGCTTAAGATCTAGGTATGAGAGTAACGATTTACCTACATCAATACTAACAAACTCGTCGTTTGAAATAATTTGAATACTATTTTCATATCTCTTCCACGATGAAATATCCAGCAATATAGAAGCAAAGACTACAAGTTTGCACCATTGTTGTTTATAATAGGGGCTTAGATATTGACGATGATAACTTGGGTAGGTACTTATTGAATGAGAGCCACCGTGGGAGCTAGATATGAGCACTGTATCACGTACTGTATGGTCACCAGCTACTTCCAGACCGTTCTTCTCGGCCGTTATCTACTTAGGTAATCATCAAAGCTTCGCCATCTCGTGGCCACGAGGCTTACGAGTCGATTAACTGCCTAAGTATTCTTAACGCACTCTGACTAAGGTAGTATACGAATCCCGTACATAAGAGGCGTCCTATGTGCGCGTGTCGACAAGATGTCTTCTTCACTGATCGCTGACGCTCCGGATACGAGCTACGTCAAGATGGACAAAAACAACGACGCGACGCTCATCGGCAAACATTGCCAACTGGAGTACTGCAACCAGCTCGATTTCCTACCTTTTCTCTGCCAGAGTTGCAAGAAGACTTTCTGCCTCGACCACCGGACCGAAGATGCGCACAAGTGCGAGAACAAGGGCGCCTGGGCCGAGCGACGGCGACAGGCGCAACTGGCCCGCCCAGCCGCCGGGGAGGGAAAGCGGATGCGCGACTATGTCACCCAGAAGCCTTGCGCGGCCGCCGACTGCAAGACCACGATCGGCACGGCGCTGGTGCCCGGCGTCCACTGCGCCAACTGCAACTACGATTACTGTCTCAAGCACAGACTGCGCGAAGAGCACGACTGCAAGAACAAAGTACCCGTCGGCGCGCGGCCGCGCGACGTCGCCGAACAGACAAGATCAGCGTTTGCGAAGCTGCGCGCCTGGGGAAGCGCCAAGAAGGAGGAGATGGCGAGCCGGGCGCTGCCGAAGGCGAAGCCCACTTCTGCCTCGGCACGCCTGATCGCCGTCAATAATCTGAAGAAGACGGCCAAGGGCGATGCCAAACTAGCCCCTGAGAAGCGGGTTTATTTATACGTGGAATCCGAGGCCGAGACGACGACTGCCAAGAATTACAAAGGCGAATTCTTCTACTCGAAGGACTGGGTAATAGGAAGAGTGCTTGACGCCGCAGCCAAGAGCCTGCAGGTTGAAAACGTCAACAATCAGTCTTCGCAGGAGAGGGATAAACTACGGGTGTTTCATGTGGAGGGAGGAAGAGTTCTCGAGTTCAACGAGAAAGTCGGATCCGCGCTGGCCAGCGGAAACACGATTGTCTTGCTGCGAGGTATTGGACCACCCCCAGACTTGATCGAGATGTGAACGAGACGTGATGAGGCTATTACACCGTGGATATGGTTCGCATTTACTCGGCGTTGGCTTGAATTTTTTTGTGCATTTCACGAAGCGAATATCCCAGGGATCAAATCATGGCGAAGCATAATGAAGTATTTCATGTGTCTGATTATAGACTGAGCGTTGTACTATGACATAGAATTTACAGCCCCGATACCCTCGAGTGATATGTTCATTAAAGATTCCACTTGATAGAGATGCGATGTTGCAAAATGATCCACCCAAACTGATTCAACTCTGATAACGCCACGGCGCCCGGTTACTGCCACATTTACTTATAATTCCTTCTCTTTGGGCTCCTTTCTGGGCCTTTGGTGTAAACTCGCCTCGCGCCCCGTAGTCGGGGAATCGCCTACGTATGAAGGACCCCCGTAGGATGCGAAGGCCTTATGGAACACCCACTCGACAGCATTTTCAACGGGCTCGTCAAAGAGTCTGGGTAAGAATGGCACTACAGCCAAGCCAAGGCCAATCGGACCCCATACCCTCAAGGTCTGGTTCTTAACATTTCTCATAGCCCGTCCCGAATATCGGACTACGCTGTGGATGGTAAAGGCCGGTAAACCCATACTTGCAAGACTCTGAAAAATGCCTCGCTGCACCATAACCGTTCGATAATCCTCGAGCGGTGACACAACTCCGGGTTTCGCATCAGTCGGTACTACTGCCGGTAGGCCAGTTGCTTTTTGCTGTCTTTCCGATAGTTCGACCTGAGGATTTAGGATCCGTTGGTTCTGCCAGTAGGCTTTGTAGCCTTCATACGACACGTCGCCCAAGATATACGCCCATGAAACACCGTATGCGCTTCTGACTAACCAAGGATGCGCCACGGGGCGAAACGACTCCCCAATATCTGAGGTGTAAGCCACGTAACGATGAGCGGAGAGCATGATCGTCCGTAGTCGATTGGCGTACGCGGCATATCGGACGTTCGACTCGGTTGAATCAGGGACACTAACAGGCGCAAAGTTAGCAGCGATTGATAGCATGTTGCGGAGGGGAGCGCGTAAACGAACTATCCATCTTTCAGGTCATCGAAGAAACTCTCGTCCTTATCGGACTTCTCAACGATCTTTTGTAGCGCCTTTGGGAGCTGGCGTCGAGGCGGCAGCTTATCAGGGTCGAACTCTGTTGCATCTTTGTGAGGTTCGTTGGCGGTCGTTGCCGAAGGAGCTTCCGGCGCTTTCTCCTCGGGTTTCTTAGCCGGACCCTTGCCCCAGAACATTTTGTTGGGTCAATAAATCAAAATTGATAGGGGAAGAGAGAAGTGAAAGACTGCAAACGAGACGCTCTCTCGCAATGTACATATAATACTTTAAGTTGTAATCAGTTGGAGAGCAAGAGCCCGATGCGACATCGTGCGACATGATGGGGAAAGTACCGCGGTGACGTCGCTGCCTGTGATAGGCACTATAGTGCTAGAACTTACCAGGGATCAACCAACCTAACCTTAGGTATTTTAGCGTAGTGGTGGGGTTTATGCAGTTATCCGGGAGTCGCTATAAGCAATGTATATGCCAATGCGGAATCAGGACCATCGACCATCGGAATTTCAAATGGGAGCTATGAGCACTATTTTGACAGCCTCTTCAACTACTACGATAAGTCGCTATCATCAACCCGTCGAGCCCACCGAGCGATCCAGTCCCTTCGTTTCGCATCCAATCCTTCAATACCGCCAAAATGGTTGCTATGTACTCGGTCTTCGGCCGCCAGATCGGCTCACACTACGTAGGTCACTCCCTTGCCATTATTGATCATTGCTAGTCGATGATACTTGGCGAAAGAAACGGGCTGACAAGTCTCCTCCTCTGCAGCTTGCCATGGGTGTGCTCGGTGCCCTATTCAGCGGCAGCTACCTTGCCCTCAGCGGTGGTAGCAAGAAGACCGTCCAGACCCCTCCCATTAACGCGTCCTCCCCCGATGAGGCCGACTTCATTCAGTATGCGACCTGGAACATCGGCTTCAGCCGAATACTAACGCGCGGACAGGAACTTCTTGAAGCAAGCCGATGCCGACGAGAAGAAGGCAAAGCACTAGATACGAATGCAAAAGGCGGGCGCTAGTGTGATCGGAATCAGGTCATTGTACATATAGAGGTCACAATCAAGCATCATTTCGACGACATTTTACCGAGCCCCCTGCTCGAGATCACGAAATGTGCCATATCGCGTTGTGGCGATTCGAGAAACGCAAACTCCTAGCTTCCCCAAGAAAGGCCTGGATCCGAGCCCTTAGAGCCATTCGAGAGATATCCAGGGTCCTTTAGTCGAGAATTCGATCTAACTCGAGTCGCTTTCTCGTTGTCCGAATCTGTACTTTAAAGGTCGATTGTTACCAGATCAAGTTTCAACTCCCGGGAATTCTACACCAAACAAAGTGACTGACGTGTGATGAGCTTCTGTTACTCGTATTGACGTGCCTTGTTGGCTAAGGCGACCGAGAATACTCCAGCCGACAATGTAGTGACTAAATGTGTATTTTGGCGATGGTGCCTAACTCATAACAAATTATGACAGCCACAGCAGGGTGTAGTATTGGGCAATGATCAAGCTAACAAAACTGTGTACTTCAGCATCATGGTTTAGCTGTCCCTATGCGGCTCATCAAGCGAACAGAGCGCGACCCTAAAAGATGGCTTGGTCCTTAGGTATCAGTGATAGTGTTAGCCCTCCTCAGCTAATCGACTTTGGAGATATAATCATTGTATTCGGGATAGTTCGTTCTATCTAGAGTATAAGTCCATTGTATCCTGAAAGGTGTAAGTATTGCCCTGGTGCAATGCGTGTCTGATACGAAAACTTGAAGGTCGAGCATAGGTGAAATACTGCCGTGATCTGAAACTGACATTGCCAAACGCCTCAATCGATTGGGGCGATTTGATTTGGCGGTAAAACAAGCCTCAGGGCAACTTCATTATACTGGTGAAATATGTTGCAGTTAGCAAATGGCTTATGCATCCCCCCGCATCGGGAAGGTTTCACACAACAGCTTTAACTTCAAGTTGCCTTCACCTTGACCGACCTTGAACATCATTCTAACCTTATGTAAATGCTTGGGCTAATGATGAAATGACTTCCATTTTCAAAGATGGCATTAAATTCCAGACTATATCTGCCAAGGTGAGAGCACAATTGACCGAGAAGAGTGCCATGCTGAGTTCCCATGACAGGCCGTGGACCTCTTGCGTGAGGCGCATAGATCAACAGAAAGGTCAGTCTTCTCAACGAGGGGAAAACAATGATGATAATCAATTTATCCCAGAATCAATGGCAGTGAGCGTAGCAGTACCTCACCCAACCTTAAGGCGATCACGATCAAAATATTCCACTCCAATTTCAGCTCCGTAATTGGGGAGAACAGCACCTATTCACTCCTCCTCTCGGCAGATCAGAACCAATTCTTCCACAAAGGATGCGCGTATACCGCAGAGACAGACGAGCTCTACATAACCTCGGACTTGCTACAGTCTACGCTCAGCTCTAGATTACCCGTGATTCTAATTTCTAAAGTAGCGTTTCGTCGTGCCTCGGACTCTAGCTCGTTTAACATTATGGAGACCCCCTCGGCTGCTATCACCAGTATAGAATGGATGAAACTGCGGCCGCCGGCGAACATGCCAATGCCTTCTGGGGCTATTCCGTACAAGAAAGGCGTGTTATACTGCTCGCAGGGTACGCTTGAGCCGGAAAGCGGGGGGCTTTTCTACATGCCGCACGGGAAGCGGCCAGTCCCGCTTGTCACAAACTACTTCGGGAGACCCTTCAACTCTGCTCAATGTGTCGTTGAGGATAGAGATGGCGGGCTGTGGTTCACGGACTCGTGTGCCGGGCTCGAGCAAGAGATTCGCCCAACACCACGGCTACCGAATCACGTATATTGGTTTCAACCAACAACCGGAGAGGTCCGGGTTGTTGCAGATGAGCTCAAGCGGCCAACTGGCATCGCGCTGAGCCCGAATGAAGATACGTTGTACATAACGGACACTGAAGCTGCTCGATCAGGTAACGAACTCGCCTCGACAAGGTACGCCTAGCACTCTATTCTCTGGAAGATCCACTACTAAAAGTATCACGCGCAGTCCCGCCACTATCTACGCATACGATGTTATCCGACGGTCAGGAGCCTCCCCCTTTTTGGTCAGCAAGCGTGTCTTTGCTTTTGCTTTCTCGGGTGTTCCAGCCGCGGTGACTTGTGATCCCGCCGGAAATGTCTACGCTGCGTGCGCAGACGGGGTGGAAGTTTGGGACTCGGGAGGCACCGCTCTCGGCTTGATTCAGTTACCGGGTAAGCAGTCACTTCGACTTTTGTATATTACAAAAGGAAGAAACCCCTTCGTCGCTAACCCAGAACCCTATATATATAGGGATCTGCTCTAGCTTATGTTTTGGACGCGCCGGAGAACTATTTGTCTGTGCTGGACAGACTTTGTGGAGACTGCAATTCGACGGCGCTGTCTTTCACGGCTCCTCGATCTAAAGATGGATAACACCATTAATTGTATCTCGTTAACTTGTGTGAGTTCAAACTAAACCTCGTTATTGTTTCCTCTCAGCTCAGTTAAGGGCGGTTGGCCCTGACACGAGAATGTGATGGGGAGGAAAACAGTTGCAGTGGTATTGACTGATATCAAGGCTCTCCTTGTTGGGGTTATGCTCTATTTCTTATGTGTTTAAGACATTAGTGTAGGCATTCGTTGTCCATGAGTGCGAGGCTCAACTCGTTTCCCCTGAGTCAACCAATACACTATCTAACCTATATCCTAGGTGATGATGACTGTGCTAACATTAGGAGATTTTCTAGGGTGCTCGGCGTAAAAAAAAAAAAAAAAAAAAAAAAAAAAAAACCTTCGGAAATATTTATATTGACTCTATAGCCATCTAGACAAGTGGATCAAATGGTGTAACAGGTTCTGTTATCCCGAAGATGAAGACAATGAAGTCGACATTCCACACTCCTATGTCGAGCTTGTCCAGCTGGGGTCGAGTCATACTTGGCGGTATTGAAGTGCTACCAGCCTAGAATAATATGGTGCCCCCTTTAGTGATTTCACAAGCACCGCGCCTGATCAGTATCTCCATAGTCTCATCCTGCCCACAAACAGCAGCGCTTTGCAAGGGCGTTTGATTATTCCAGCCTGCCGGAGCCTCGATGTTAGCGCCTAAATCGAGAAGTCGGTTAACGACCTCAACATGTCCTTTCTCAGCGGCCGCATGAAGAGCAGTTCCACCCTTAAATGAGCTTCCGCTCGCATTGACGTCTGCCCCGGCTTTGATCAGCCTGTCCACAACCTCGAGACTACCATTCAGCGCAGCGGCCTGTAATGCAGTGAGTCCCTTATGCCTTGATGGTTTGGCATTTACGTTTGCCCCTCGCTCTAATAACAGTTCCACCACATCCCGATGTGCGCCTGAGGCGGCAGCTGCCAGGGCGGCGACTCCGGCCGTAGCCCCAGGCCGCGCATTAACGTCAGCTCCTGCGTCGAATAGAAGCCGGACAACAGCCAAGTGACCTGCCTCGGCGGCTGCTTGAAGGGCCGTGCGTCCATGATACCGCCCAGCTGGGGAATTGACATCTGCGCCGGAGTCGAGCAGGAGCTCGACAAGTGGCACGTGGCCGATGGCGCATGCCTGTTGTAGAGCTGTCCGGTTGCCGTTATTTCCGCCTGGAGCATCGACTTCCGCGCCCGCGGCTACGAGCCTGCGAGCGATGTCCGCGTGCCCGAAGAGACAGGCGGCTTGAAGGGCTGTGTTGCCGTAGTACCCTCGGGGCGGCGCATTCACGTCGGCGCCCTGGGAGAGAAGATCTTCGACTTGTGAGAGGTCACCGTCCTTAGCTGCCAGTTGAAGATTTGTCCAGTGCTCTTCCTCCTCGTCGCCATCGTCGTCTTCCGCCTCTTCTTGTAAGGCATCTATTGTAGCTGGAGGTTGAGTCTTTGTATCGATGTCTCGAGCATGAACCCTGGCAGGGGGTATTGATAGTAGCTGAAAAGCCATGTTCAAAAGTAGGCCTCAAGAAGGTATGCAAGAAGTCTTCGAACAAGAATTTTCGGTGACTGTTCCTTTCATTGGCAAGTCCTGTATGGTTTCTCAAGCGCAGGTGAAATCTAGGCGATTAAGCATAGGAGTTCCTTTGGGGGGTTTTGTCTCCATTTCTATTCTGTGATTGGAAGGCACCTAGGTACGTTTTATTGAAAACCTTGAAACTAAGGCATTTACATAAGATGTCATCTGAAAAGTAAAGTACAACCATAAAATTGAAGTTACTCCCCCTATAGTAGGTAGTTATAGCTATTCAGGGCAGGCATGGGTGGAATGCCCCTTACACCCCTCATAGTGGATGCTCTGTCACTACAACATCGCTAGCCACCCTCCATATTATCTTTCCCGCGCCACATTGCCCCGCCAGAGTTACTGCTTAGCACCCTGTAGCATCTTTAGCGCCAGCTCGAGAGGTAACGGCGTTTACTTATCGCCGGCCTTTACTGACGTATCTTACATATACTCAGTCCATCATCGAAGCTCCAATAATTATTGGAGCACGATCGTATCGTTCCGAGCTTTAACAGCTTCAAACTTCGCTGTCATACGAACCATGCGAAAAGCTCCAGCATGTCATATATAGCGCCGATCCATAGGCCAAACAGTGTCCGCCATGCCATACGCTTGGGCCTGTTTCCGGACGAGCCTGAGTGCTTGGTCGTAGCGTAAGTTCGCCCTCTGGCTTTGGCCGGTGTGCATTATCGCAGGCGGTCTACTAAATATGGTATGCACAGCAAGACAAACCGTTTGGAGATATGGAAACTTGAGGATACCGGGGCTTTGGCCCTCACGAATACCCACTATGTCAACGGTACTGTCTCTATGCTACAACGCTTGCGGCCGCGCGATGCCGACACGGACCTACTGTTCGTTGGGACCGAGAGGTTCCAATACTTCACTGTTGGTTGGGATCCGGCAAAGGGGAGGCTTGACACTGTTGAGATGTTCTTCGACGTGAACGAGAAGCATATGCGCGACTCGCAAAGCCAGGACAAGTGCATCGTTGACCCGGACGGCAAGTTCATGGTGGTACTGCTTTGGGAAGGGGTCATCAATGTCCTACGCATGCACACGACGAAGAACAAAAGGCAGAATCTGAGCTGGATGGATCAGGTTCGAATATCGGAGCTTTTCATAAAGTGCGCGAGCTTTCTTCACGTTGAAACAAACCATCCCAAGATCGCCTTTCTCTACCAGACTCGAACCGAACATCCCGACTGCCATCTCGTGTCCTACCGCTTGACCGCCGATGATAAGAACACTGAAGTGTCCAGGTTTGAGGCTCGTGATCAAATTGACCGTATGGAGATTGAGGATCCCGGGTCTGCTCTCTTAATTCCAGTTTCGAAAGGCAAGGAAGACCAGAAGAGATATCTAGGCCGGAATGCTGCTGCCTCAGCGCGTGCCCAACTAGGTGGCCTAATCGTGCTTGGTGAAACAAGACTTCTTTACTACGACGATGCTGCCAAGAAAAAGGTCGAGACAGCTCTCAAAGAAGCATCAATTTTTGTCGCTTGGGCCAAGTACGATGTTTCCCATTATTTTGTTGGCGACGAGTATGGTAGTCTTTGGATGCTCGAAATCCTGCTCGACGGTGTTGTTGTCACAGGCATGGAAATGAAAAAGATCGGCATAACTTCAAGGCCAAGTTGCCTAGTATTTATGGGAAATAATACGCTTTTTGTCGGATCGCATTACGGCGACTCACAAGTGTTCCACGTCGACATTGGCCAGGGCACAATAGAGCTGGTTCAGACTTTGCATAGTATTGCACCAATCCTTGACCTCACTATTATGGATATGGGCAATCGAGAGGGCGAAAGCCAGACCTCGAACGAGTATTCGTCAGGGCAAGCAAGAATCGTTACTGGAAGTGGCGTGCACAAGGATGGCAGTCTGCGAACTGTACGGAGTGGTGTTGGTCTTGACGACATAGGAATACTTGATTCTATGGAGAATGTCCGCTCGTTGTTCTCGTTGAAATCTTACGGTGCGGTGAAAACGGATACTCTAATTGTCTCGTTATTAACAGAATCGAGAATCTTCCTGTTCCAACCAACTGGTAATATCGAAGAGGTGGATGATTTCAAGGGGATGGTGCTCGCGGAACCAACACTTCTGTCTCAAAACTTATCAGATGATCGAGTCCTCCAAGTAACGCCGAGCGGCATACTACTGATTGATCTGGAGAGTGGCGTCGCGACATCGACCTGGCGGCCTGCTGAAGGGGAAATTACCAATGTGTCTGCAAATGACCAGTGGATTTTACTTTCGGTCGACGGAAGGGTGCTCATCTCTCTTCAGATTGGGCAAGATCTTATCAGGGTTGAGCAAAACAACCTGGCTGATTCAGACCAGGTTGCCTGCATTCACCTACCCCCCCAGTACCCTAATATTGCGGTCGTTGGATTCTGGAAATCTGGTTCAATTTCTATTATCGATATACAAACATTGCAGCCGTTGCATGGTGAAAATTTGAGACGAAAGGATGACAATGCTTCGGTACCGCGCGACATTGCGCTAGCACAAGTCCTCCCAAGCGATGTTGCTGGACCAACCTTGTTTGTTTCCATGGAAGATGGGTTCGTCATAACCTTCAACGTGTCTAAGGACGACTTTTCTCTCTCCGGCCGCAAGATGGTTGTCCTAGGCACGCGACACGCAAAATTACAACTTCTGCCTCGACCCAACGGAATGTACAATATCTTTTCCACGAGTGAAATCCCTAGTCTTATTTACGGATCCGAAGGTAGAATCGTCTACTCAGCTGTGACGTCTGATGATGCGGTCTGCATCTGCCCTTTTGACGCTGAAGCGTTTCCGAATTCTATTGTAGTGGCAACAGAAAAAGAAGTCAAGATCTCGTCAATAGACACCGAGCGTCGTACACACGTTAACCCCCTCCCCATGGGTGAAACAGTTCGACGAATTGCGTATTCGAGGGTCGAGCGGGTCTTTGGTTTAGGCTGCTTCCAGAGAGAAGTTAGGGACAACGAAGAAATCATCATAAGCTCATTCAAATTAGTAGATGAAGTCATCTTCAAGCAGCTTGGCAAAGCCTTCATACTGGACAGCTCTCCACGGGTCGAGATGGTGGAAGCAGTAATCCGAGCGGAATTACCGGATTCCTATGGAGGTCGAGCGGAGAGGTTTATCGTAGGGACCAGTTATCTTGACGATGGACAAATCGTCACCGCACAGAATGACATACGAGGTCGAATCCTAGTGCTTGGAATTGATAGTGAGAGGGAACCCTATTTGATGACCAGCCGGCAGCTCAAGGGGGCCTGCAGGGCTCTCGCAGTCATGGGCGACAACATTGTTGCTGCATTAGCCAAAACCGTCATTGTCTATTCGTACATTGAGGCGTCTAGCACGTCTGCCGAGCTGAAGAAGCTTGCTTCCTATAGGTCGGCAACCTATCCAATAGACGTGGCAGTGGATAGAGATACCATAGCTGTCGCGGATCTTATGAAATCAATGAGTCTAGTTGATTTTACACCCGCCGCCGATGGGCAGCCAGCGAAACTTACAGAAGTTTCGAGACACTACCAATCGTTCTGGGCCACGGCGCTGTGCCATGTCGATGAAGGCACTTGGCTTGAGTCGGACACACAAGGTAATTTGATGGTATTGCGTAGGAACGCAACGGGCGTGACACTTGAGGATAAACGGAGGATGGAGGTCACCAGCGAGATCAATCTTGGAGAGATGGTCAACAAAATGCGCAAGGTTACTGTGGACGCAAGCGACAGTGCCATCATTATACCAAAGGCGTTTATCGGCACAGTGAGTTCAGATAGATCTAGCAAACACAGGTTTCTTGTGCTGACTACTTTCGTGAAGGTCGAGGGAGGCGTCTACCTGTTCGGAATAATTTCGCCCAGATATCAAGACCTTCTCATGAGATTTCAGAAGAATCTCGCCGACGTGGTAGAGACAACAGGTACCATAGAATTTTCGCAGTATAGATCCTTCCGGAACGAGGAACGCGAATCAGATGGTCCTTTCCGGTTTGTTGACGGGGAGCTGCTGGAGCGATTTCTAGATCTCGACGAACGCCAACAAGGAATGGTCTGCGAGGGATTGGGCCCTAACGCAGAAGCGATGAGAAATCTGGTGGAGGAGCTGAAACGCATGCATTGATATGATAAAAGTTCAGTATACTACATCACCAGTTACCAGTTACCAGTTACCATTAGATATTTGCTATTGCTGGCCAACATAGAACCCGTTTAATGACGACTTGGACCGGGGGACCCTATTGCCGAAGCTCAACTATTCCATACCATGTTCTGTTCTTTCCTCGTCTAAGCGAACTACATAGGTATCGACAGCTACCTACGCAAGTAGAGACGGCAGGTTATGGTTAGGTACCTAGCGAGGCGGTGATAGAAAAACTAGTCACCTTTACTCTTTTACCCACACGACTTATACCACCAAAATAACCACTTTTAAAGCTATTCACAATATGTTGGCTATTAAACAGTCTAAATAGGTCCAATTAGGTCTAGATATCATTTAGAAAGTGGTTGTTTTGGTGGTGTAAGAGGTGTGGGTAGAAGAGTAAAAGTGACTAGTTTTTCTATCACCCCCTCGCCTATGTAGGTATTAGTTATTATGTCATTCTACAATCTCCTTGCACGTCACGTGACAAACAGCGGTCGTACAGGGGTACCTTTACACAGTTATGGCTCTATTGCAGTGTACATATGTAGTGTACTACGTAAGCGGTCAGTGGTCAGTGCATAGGAGTCCGAGCCAATCAGCTTCGGGCAATTTCAGTACTGTCGGGTGCAGCAGGGCGCAAGGACGCTCAGAGCTGCGCGCTAAGCTAAGTCCAGTGCTGTGCTGTCTGGAAACATGGAAACATTCCCGCCCGATTTTGCTGGTGCCGTGCTGGAAAAAAGACCTCAAAGCTCACTGCCGACTCGCCCTCGACCCATTGAAGCTCACCACCGCCATGGCCCCCCTCACCATCGCCTCTCGTGCTCTTGCGCGTGGAGTCTCGAGATCGACCGCCTGCTTGAACGCCGCTCGCACGCTCTCCACCTCCGCACCGCTTCACGATGCCGCCGGCTCCTACTCGAGTCCCTTCAAGGGCGAGCCCAAGACCACCAACATCCCCGACTTCAGCCACTACACCGCCAAGAGCTCATACAACACGAACCTGCTCTTTTCCTACTTCATGGTCGGCACAATGGGCGCCATCACTGCCGCCGGCGCCAAGTCCACTGTCCAAGGTGTGTAGCACCGCCCACCAGCATCATCACCATACACCTCGTCATTCCGGACGGCTATTCTCACTCTCGCCGAATGCGCAACGTCTCGTGCTCTCTAAACTGCTAACGCTACGTCACACACCAGAGTTTCTAAAGAACATGTCCGCCTCCGCCGACGTCCTGGCCATGGCTAAGGTCGAAGTTGATCTCAACGCCATCCCCGAAGGCAAGAACGTCATCATTAAGTGGAGAGGAAAGCCCGTCTTCATCCGACACCGCACATCCGAGGAGATTGACGAGGCCAACAAGGTTAATGTTGCTTCGCTACGAGACCCCCAGGCCGATGAGGATCGTGTACAGAAGCCCGAATGGCTGGTCATGTTGGGTATGGCATATCTCGTTATATTGAAAGGCGCAATCCTGTTCAGAAAAAAAGAACGATGCGCCTTAACTACACCGCAGTGCTCGCTTATAACACCTTATACTGACCTCTTGCTCCCCGACACAGGTGTCTGCACACATCTTGGTTGTGTACCTATTGGCGAGGCCGGCGACTATGGTGGTTGGTTCTGCCCTTGCCACGGCTCTCACTACGACATCTCCGGCCGTATAAGGAAAGGACCTGCACCTCTGAACCTCGAAATTCCTGCATATGATTTCCCCGAGGAGGACAAGCTGGTTATTGGTTAAGACGCGTGTACGAACACTAGACTGGCGGGGTTGTACCTCACCACCGTCCTTCAAACGGGATAGACTCGGCGAGATGGAGGCATTCGCAACGCACTCTCTAGACTTTTCCTTGGCATTTGCCAAAGTGTACAAAACAGATTATGTCAAGTGGAACAAAGATCATTGCACCTAATCCATAAAGCTATTAACATCACCCACGGATTCAGTGTTTCGAGACTTGAGGCGGCGATCAAAAACGTTATGACCGAATGCGAACCAATATCTCAGGGAGCCAGGTAAGACAAGTTGATCCTTTAGCATCTTATGAGTTCTGGCGAAATCCCGATAAGCCTCAGAGATCTGCGCGACTGTTAATAGACAAGCGTCTACGCTTTACGCCGGATGGATCAGTCAGAGCACTCCCGAAGTTTGGTACCAGAGTCTTGCGCTCAACAAAGAATCCTGTTAAGGCGGAACCTCAAGCAATAACTCTTGGATTTGCCGCAATGCGAGACTTCGTGCGCCGCCAAGATTCCCACGGCATGTTTGAAACCCCAAATACCAGCCCCATGAGAGGTGATCGTTCTATATAATGGATGGCATATGTTCCCGTGTGAATGCTACCAATATGTATCCTGCGAAACCATGCCGCAATCTATCGAAACACCCCATTGAGATATCAACATCGGAGCGCATAACGAGATCCTATCCCACATATGACCTCATTATTGTATAGCAGATGTGCGTTCAGAGTACGTCCTCTCCTCGACGGCGACCATCAGCTACTAAGCACTTCTTTCCGTACTGAAGATATATGTGTGCAGCAGAGTAACGCTGAAATTAAGTTAAGTTGACCACGTTATAGATATGGCACAGTATCAGAGATATCAGCAATAAATGTCTCTATAACACCGTTCTGCGTATAAAACAATCGTATAGGTACCGCAAATAGGTAGCGCAGAACGGTTGACCCTTGATGTCGGTAAAATGCCCGATCATTACTCACTCGCATTAATCCAGCGTCAGGTAACTTAGCGACGCGGCGACTCTTTACTCGCTAGCCGCAGGTTCGATATCAATCACCAGTGTGCTAAACGCTCGAGATACCTTGCCGGGCCGACCAGCCGCAAAGACTGTGTCTATACACTATCTACTGGGTGGATAGATCGGACCACGACGTATGTATGTAGAACAGACTAACAGGGACATGTATCGGGAATGTGGGCTAGGGGCCTTTTGACATATGCCAAGCACGTGCGGCGAAGAGCTTCTCGTCTGAAGAGGATCTGGCAAACAAGGGCCTGCATCGCAGCAAATCATTCGAAGTTCGGAGTTCGCAGCGAAATATAGGTTGAAGATCGCCAGAGGCCAACGACTAGGTAAACAAACCAGCAAGCTTTGCTGCTTGGAAGCGCACATTGAGCAAGATTGATCCCTGCTGGGTCCTCCATCACGGTAGCTCCGGCCTACAGTACAACAAGATAGCGTGGTATTCGGCTAAGAGGGCCTGCAAGTTGCGGCTCGAACGCACTGAGACACTTGGGGTTGGATAAGCCGTCTCATCTCAACCTCCTCAGTCTCAAAATCTGGGGCAAGCGCTAATGATCCGGTGCGCTCGACTACAGCCCAGGCAACGCGAAGATACAGTACGGGCCTGACCCTGCATTCGGCCCAAACCGAGATCCTCATTTTCTAATTGCCATTGCCACGATGGAACTTGCCATGATGACAATGATGATGGTGTTGATGTTGATGTCACCGTAGACCATTAACTACGTGGTATCGTGATATGATGCGACTTTCCGCTTCCTCGAGGGCTGGTGTCACCAAACAAAATGCAGCGGTTGAGTCGAGCGCAGGTTAAAATGCCTCCCTGCTCGTTCTCTTGCGCCATATCGTCCCGCGCCATGGGTCAGACAGAGAAGCGGGCCCTTGTCATTTTACTCTAAGGACATGATACTTTAATTGTGCATCCTAAGGTCCCCCTTGACGATGTTTCCTATCGGCTCGAAGTGAAGCCGATTGGGTTCTACGATCGTCTTTCGAACTAGTCGCCGGAAATGACCTGGACCCCATGCACCCAAGACTCATCTTTAGACGAGAAGATCGACCAAACAAGGGACACCTCGTCAAGGGAGACATCATCTGAAGTTGACCCTGGCAACCTAAGAAACCAGACGAGCCGCGCGGGCATACCCCGTAGGGGGCTGAACGAGATATGCCTCAGAAGCCACCAGACCCCGGTCTATCCAGCAGCTACGCCTACGGTGACATTGTGTATCGTCGTGCTAATCGTATATAGAAGGCATAGCTACCTCTGAGACTCTTGCTCGTCTTTCTCTCCATCTCCTCTATCGCCAGCATCTGTGTCTCTCTTTCGAAACACTCTCGTCCTCTTACGTTCTTTTTCTTTCTTTCAGTTCTGTGAACTCTTTCGCTTCTAAACGCTCTTTACGTTCAACCAGGCCGGACCTCTTTGCACGATTATAATTTTAAATCGATAATTGGACGTTTGCTGTTTGTCGACATCGAGCCTACGGTCGTTACAAATACTACTTGCAAGATGAAGTTCACGGCTAGTGCTGCTATGTTGGTGATGGTGGGTGTGGCATCTGCCCGCCCAGATGCCGCGAGACTCCCACGGAAGACTCGAGGGTCAGCTAGGCTTCGACGAGAGGTGCCTCGTAAGTTATATAGCGGCGAGTTGTCAGCAATACTACTGGTTTTAACGAATGTGGAACAGAGGAACACTCACACGAGCAGTTTCTGACTGGCGTCGGGGCGGCTCTTGATTTGAACAACGTTGAGAACATCCAGGACCCTGTTTTCGCTCTCCTTGGAAACGCCGCCGCGGCCGCAGGTGCTGGAGATGTCACGAACCTCGACTGTCTACAGCAACATGTTGCAGATCAGGCTTTCACGAACGCCAAAGCGGCTGGCGATGTGGAGGGCATGACCAATGCTCTTATTTTCCGTGCTTTGGTATGTGTTATGATTCATAAACATAGACATACTACGAATAATCAGCTGACTATAATACTCTTAAAGGAACGGAACACTGCCGCCGTTGGCCAGGCTTCGGTTCTCTGCAACGAGACGGCTGTCAACCCTGAGATCGCCGCCATTCAGCAGCATCAGGACCCCGCCTCTGATGGCGCTGCCGCGTTGAACAAGCAGATCACGCTTGACCTGGCCGTCCAACTGGCTGCGATCGGCGCTGACCCTCAGCTCGCTCTTCAAGCTGGCACATTTGCGCCCGGCGAGGTAAGGAAACAGCTCCCTAACCTTGTACTCCGTCCTACGCTCGTACTAAAGGAGAGAAAATATAGATCGGTGACCCTACTGCCGCTGGCAACACCTGTGACGTTGACACTGACCCTGTTGGCTGCATTTTCACGCAGAACCTGCTTGTCGAGGATGCATCGGCCCAGGAGATCGACGATGCTGTTGCCGCTGCTGGCGGCTCTGCTGACGCTGGATCTGCCGCGGGTGACGCCGGTGCTGACGCCGGTGCTGATGCTGGTGCTGATGCTGGTGGCCGTGAGTTTCCCTGCCTGTGACATAGGGCTTTAAATCCTGGTGATATATTTCCCACTAACACGATGATAGAAGAATGCGCGGATCCCGCCAATGCCGGTGACGCTGCCGGAGATGCCGCTGGTGACGCGAACGCTGGTGATGCTGCCGGCGATGCTGCTGGTGACGCCGCTGGTGACGCCAACGCTGGAGATGCTGCTGGAGATGCTGCCGCCGGTACCGACGTGAACGCCTTCACAGGCAACGTAGGCGCAGACCCGGTCGCCGTCATCAACGACCCTACCAGCGACCGACCTTTCAGCGTGAACGGAGCCACCTTCGTCAACGCCGGTGCCGCCATCCAGCGCGCGTGCGACGTGCAGAAGAACGCCTGCGCCAATGCTGCCAACAGCGGATCCAGCGACGTCAGTGTCTCGGACTGCGATGCTCAACAGCAGCAGTGCGTGGCTGCCAACGCGAACGTCGCGAAGCGCGGCATTGCCGGCGTCCGCGCCCGACAACAACAGAAGCACACCCGTGCTGCCCTCGACACTGGATCCTGCGGCTCGCCCGCCATCTCCTTCGGCGTCCAGGCCGACAGGAACGAGGAGTCCTTCGCGCCCGAGGACTCGGCTGACTTCAACCACGGCTCCGCGCTCAACATCGGCGTCATCGCTGACTTCATCTGCGGCCAGCTGGGCAGCAAGTGCGAGGCCTCGGACGCCACGGTCCAGACTTGCCAGCAGGCTGCCTCTGCTGCCTCTGGGTTGAAGGGACAGGCTGCTGCTGATGCTTTTAACAATGCCTTAGGTGTTTAAGCTGAACGGTTAGTGAGCCAAGTTTTTAGATCTGGGGAGGATGAAGTCTTTCCGATGGTGTTTTACTGGTTCTGAGAAGGATATAGTATGGTAGCTGCTGTTTAACCAACTCTATGAAGGCGGTAGAAATTTCATGAATGTATGTATGGGTATACCTCCGAAGCTTTGATGATGAACATGATGATGGGATTGAGACGAAATGCGTGTACTGCAATATAGTCTTTGAATGATTTCGAAGGAAAGTTGCCTTTACCATTTACAACGTATCTAAAATTGACCTTGCTTGTGTTTAGTCAGACGCAGACGTGCATGATATTGGAAAGTTCCACCTCGACTTGTCATTCTCACTACCTAGGCAATACTTAATTACATAGTACCTGAGTTGGTGAGCATCATTAGCAAAGCAAAGGTAAATGTCAATTCTACATGGCTACTGGGTCTCTTGTAGATAAAATGTTGTCAGATATCTTCAAACAATTTCTATTTTAAGAACAACGGGATAACAGTTGGAAGATATGAAATAGACATGAATATAAATATGACAAAATGAAATTCTTCGGAAAGAACCCAGTACTTTCCAGCTTCATTGCGGACAGAGGACAGAGGACGAGAGACGACGGTGGGTTCGACCCCTCTTTTCTCGTACAGTATGATGATAGTGTGGGCGTTAGTCATTTACATAGTATAACCCCAACTTTTTTCTATTTCTTTTCCTCTTTTCTGTCTTTCTTTTCCTCTTTGGCTTCGAATGCTGATGCTATGCGGGTCGTCAGACAGATCTTCAATAATATTGATTAGTCAGCGATCGATCCGCAATGATCAATCATCTTACAAGCATTCAGGAGGTAAGAAATGACAGAAATTCTGCTACGCTAAAAGCCATGACAGGCCGCCAATAGCGCTTCCATCGAGGTCGTGGTCGTTTAGCGTACCTTTTCTTGTTGAATCGCGAATTTGTGAATCGAACACTTCAATTCGAGTGAATGAAAATGTCGAATTTTGAATTCGTACACGTAGACCGACCCGGCGATGAGAAGAAGCATTCCAGTAGGATACGTCGCCATGTGATGAAGGACATAGGCAGGTCTCGGCGCAAGCCAAAAACCTGCGACGAGACAGTTACATCAAAAAAATCCCCCGCAAGGCCGAGTCCCCGTAGCCAAAGCCAGTATGATCGGGCTCTGGTACCAAGTCCGTTGCAGCAGTCCACATTGAACGACTTCGTATTTCCAACTGAGATGGATGAGGGACGACGGAACTTAGCACGTCGCTGTAGGTCATCTCATACTTTCCAAGCCAGCAACCCTATACAGTCCCGTCTCATACGGTATATAGACTAACACCGGGCCAGTATTCGCGGAAGCGCGCAAATCGTATCTCCCCTTTCGCATCCCCTGGCTGTCTGTCGGGCTGTCTGATCCGGCTGCGTGGTACATCACGCTAGCCAACACCGAGCTATTCAAAAAGATGAGGCCAGGCGATGTGAAGCCCGAGTACAGCACGGATACTGAGGCTATGAAATGGTACACGTTGTCACTACAGTCGATTTCCAGGCGCTTGGCAGACACGAGCGAGAGGGACAAAGAAGGGTTGATGGGTGCTATTGTTGGGTTCATATGCCACGATGTATGCCTCCCTTTAATGTCCGTTTGAAAGTCCGTCGATAATCCAAGCAGCTAGCTTCTAACACTTTAAAGAACTCAACCGGCAATTTTACCCGACAGGAAATCCACCTGCAGGGACTGAAGCGTCTCGTCGATGGTGTAGGGGGGATCGATAAGATCACGAACCCAATGCTTCGGTTCCTTATAGCATGGTGAATAACTCCTTCTTTACCTAGACAATACCATGACTTATTGACTCGCGGGTTTTAAAGGCACGATCTTACCGGCGCAGCTTATCGGAACAGACAACCTATCTTCGGAGTACCAAAGGACTCAATTACCGACATCGATACGAAAAATGACACCATTTACTTCAAAATGCTGCTGGACTCTTGGAACAGGAGCTGTCCTTATCTAGGCGACATCAGGAGTGCCCTGCAAGCAACGGCTGCCGTCGCGAGTTACGTCAACCAGCATTGTCAGACTACTGATTTCTGGATGGATGATATGACGGCCGCGCGACTTCTAGTCCCGGCCCTCCATGAGGTTCTTAGTCTTGAGGGTCGCGCGCTCCCAGACAACCCATCAGACCCGGTTTATTCGGGGACGGCCGCGCGGGAAGCCTTCAGGAGGAGTCTGCTTATCTTCCTCGCGTCGCTCAAGGCCAAGTTTGGTGTGACCAATTTCGAATTGAACCGCCATCTCAAAGACTTCCAAGCGATATCGAAAATTCCGCATGTAGACTGGGCACTCGTCCCCGAGCTCAACCTCTGGGCGCACACTATCGCGGCTTTAGAGACGGCCGAGAACGACCAGCGGAGTTGGCACGTCTCGGCCATTGTCAGTATAATGGAGAGTGCGGGTTTTACGTCTAGCCAACAGGCTCTCGGCGTGGTTAGGGGCATGATCTGGGTTGAAGCTCTCTTTGCGGATAAAGTCGCGGCACTTTGCCACGATATCGACAGCCTCGTAGCTTCCAACACGATTCACCGGCTATCGAGGATATCTGTCGATCCTCGACTCGTCGAGTCTATGGATCCCCTTGATGATGAGGCTCTCTTACAGAATGACTCTGAAGCTATTTGATGTGGCGCAATTTGTCTACTGCGTGGTCTCAAATTACTATGCTGCTAGACTAAACCAAACGCCCGCGGTTCGTCTATACTAATGGCTATGTAATAGCAACTGAATCTCAGTACTAATGACAAAAGTACTATCGCGACCGCATTGTCATATTCCGCAACTTCGGAACACTATTTCAGCCGATTTGGTGAAATCTCTCAAGCACGTGCTGCTCGGTGCGCCATATGGATTGTGGGAGGCTAGACCCGAAATCACACAAGCTTGGTAGGGAAATAATTTCTCTGGGAAGATTGCTCAAGATTTCGGCGCCACTTTAGTCTGTGGGTAATTGCTACGATATGAGGAAACATACATGTCATAGCTTACGATGTCATCCGTTTGATATCTTGGGGTTCGCCATTCAGCCCTGACCCCAAACAAAGGCATGTGAGAGGAGTCATTATTGCCAAAGACTTCTTATTCTGTTTTCCCAGAATAAAGTTATCGAATTATATTCTCCATGTCTTAGCTTTGGCACCATGTTCACAGTTTTACCTGATAGTTTCGGTATAGACGCTTATGTTTGAGAAACGGAAAGAGCGATTCTCGTCATTTTATGAACGGAGGCCTTGGGCGGCGCGTCGTTGGTATCGTAAATGACTAGAAACCTTGCTCGTCTTTAATTTACCAAAACGCTGGGACCTGATGTTTGATCAAGGAACCCGACCAGCAGGGATAGGTGTCATCAAACTTGAAGTTTCTGACAAACCTGACTCCCTTGATCCTGCTCAAATTGTTTATTGCCATTATCAATCTTTTAATGTTTGATGAGAGCCCCATGGCTGAATAGTACTATCACCTAGGCTTAATTCAAAGTAGTAGGTATTCTCTTGTACAGCAGGTACGTATATTAAACGTGCATGGGAAGATAGAGTTATATCAATGAGTATTCTGTTTGGTGTATAAGAGTAGTACAATCATCATCTTCAATCCACGTGCTACACTTATTGCTTTGGAAACTCCCATTGTGCTAGAAAACAATGACTGTTCGGCTTAATAATCCTTGTTCCCCCACTTATCGTATGTACCGCTGCAATATATAAGTCCAGAGATCTTTCCCTTTGCTGATGGTCTGGCTGAAAATTCATCATCGCCTCTTCTAAGGATCAGTAAGCATCTGCCGCTGTGGTTACATTCTTCAGTCTATACCTAGGCATCGGATTATCGATTTTCTATACGCACCCGTGAGCACCGGCTATAGCATCCCCGAAGGATCCACTCATCTTACTCTGGACATCCGCCACAAACCTCACCCGTCTCCATCATTACAATATCCATACTATCCCTATGCACATTTCTTTCTCTTATAAAAGGAATTCATCATGAAGTTGTACGCCATCGGAGACCTTCACCTAGGCTTTGAGTTCAACAAGAGAGCCCTCGGCGCTCTGCAACCGCATCCGGAGGACGGACTTATACTGTGCGGCGATGTAGGCGAGAAGCCCGAACATCTAGAGCTCGCTTTTGGGGCGGCCAAACGGAACTTCAAAGAGGTATTCTGGTGTCCGGGGAACCACGAGCTATATACGATGCCACCCTCGGAGGAGCCCCGTGGCGAGAAGAAGTACGAGGAATGCGTCGAGGTGGCGCGCCGATTCGGCGTCCACACCCCCGAGGACGACTTCTTCCTCTGGGAGGGCGAGGGCGGCCCGGCCCTCATCGCGCCGATCTTCACATTATACGACTACAGCTTCCGGCCGGCGGACGTGACGCGCGAGGGCGCGGTCAAGTGGGCCGAGGAGGAAGACACGGTGGCGACGGACGAGTACCTCCTGCATCCGGACCCCCACCCGACGCGCGACGACTGGTGCAAGCTGCTGGTGTGCAAGTCGGCGCAGAGGCTCGAGGAGGCGATGGAGCAGCACCCGGGCGTGCCGCTCATCATCGCGAACCACTGGCCGCTGCGCGAGGACCTCGTCTTCATCCCGCGGGTGCCGCGCTTCAGCCTCTGGAGCGGCACCAAGCTGACCGAGGACTGGCACACGCGCTTCAACGCCAAGGTCGTCGTGTCGGGTCACCTGCACGTGCGCCGCACCGACTGGATGGACGGCGTGCGCTTCGAGGAGTGCAGCCTCGGCTACCCGCGACAGTGGGAGAATGCGCGCAGGCTCTACGAACGGGACATCAACTACATGCTGCGCGAGATCCTGCCGGGCCCGACACCCCCGGAATCCGGGAATGCTGAGACGCACTTCCGGCAGTTCGGCTGATTTGGAGGACGTGCGGCTTCGTGAGAGGAATGGGCTGGTAGAGGAGAGTGGGTTTGTCGAGATATTCTGATCTTTGCTTTTACATATTCATCTGTTATTCAGGGCATATACAACATAACTCGTTGATGGGAATGGGTTCCCGGCAGCGTAGCTTTACACCTAAATATAGACACGAGCGGCTTCACTTTGCACTTTAGATAGAACTAGCGACTACATAACCTATTGGCAACAAAATATACTCAATTGTTGAAAGTAAGATTGCTCATGTTTGTGTATTAAACTCCTCCCAAGACAAGCACTTCAAAGTTATTACTTGTAAGGTCTACTAGTAATGGTTAACATACTTGGTAGGCAACTTGAAGTACCACCACAACTTCACACATACAGCGGGGAATTATTCATTAGTGGGGTAGGTACCTACCTAGGTATCCACTACAGGCAGCCACAGTAGACCTGCAATGGAGGGGCAATGTGGCTGATGCACAATTAGGTACAGAGCAACCTTGGAACCGGGGCTGGGATCAACCAAAGCCTTCAAACAGAAAAAGTTCCTGACCTCCCAAAGCTATCGATAGCTGGGCCACCAGTGAACGAACCGGCGTCGCGGCAGCCTAAATCATACTCGCACTCACACGATACGATCTAGTAGTCTTCTCTGCCATCCAGAATATCTGATTAGGTGTCTGCGATAAAGAGGGGTTTAAATATCATCATACCGGAGCCATGACTTCCATGTTCGAGCAGGGCGGGGATGGGCACCTGTTTCTAGGCGGGCAGAAGATTTCCGGTGCAGATATTAGGGATCAGAATGGTGAGGAGCTATGTTTCAACACCAAACCCTGTTGAGTTGCTTACAGCGTACGCAGTACTGGCTACACAAGCTATCGCAAATGTCGTGAGGACATCCTTTGGCCCAAGTGGTCTCGATAAGATGATGGTGGACGATATTGGTGTAGGTCCAGCTTCAGTTCCTCCTCTCTCTCTCGCTCTCTTTTCTTGCACAGAATCTGACCTGCTCTAGGATGTCACAGTTACGAATGATGGAGCGACCATTCTTAGTTTATTAGACGTGGAACACCCCGCCGGCAAGATCCTCGTCGATCTCGCACAACAACAGGACAAGGAGGTGGGAGACGGCACAACATCCGTCGTTCTAATAGCAGCCGAGCTCCTCCGAAGAGCGAACGAGTTGATGCGAAACAAAATACACCCTACCACCATCATAACCGGATATCGTCTCGCACTAAGGGAAGCGGTGAAATACATGAACGAGAACGTGAGCACGAAAGTGGAAAATCTCGGACGGGAATCGCTTCTCAGCATCGCAAAGACATCCATGTCTAGTAAGATAATCGGTGCCGACTCGGACTTTTTCGCCAACATGGTGGTCGATGCCATGCAGGCTGTGAAGACGACCAACAACCGCAACGAAGTCAAGTACCCAGTCAAGGCCGTCAACATACTGAAAGCCCATGGCAAAGGCGTCCTCGAGTCGGTGCTCGTCAAGGGTTATGCTCTAAACTGCACTGTTGCTTCACAAGCCATGGTCACAAGGGTACAAGATGCCAAGATTGCCGTGTTTGACATGAACTTCCAGAAAGAGCGAATGAAGTTGGGTGTACAGATCACGGTAGACGACCCGAAACAACTGGAGCAGATCCGTGCAAGGGAATCTGGCATGGTCATTGAGCGGATCGAGATGATTCTGAAGGCTGGCGCCAACGTCGTCCTTACCACCAAGGGTATTGATGATATGTGTTTGAAGCTCTTTGTCGAGCGAGGCGCCATGGCCGTTCGGCGGTGCAAGAAGGAGGATCTGAGAAGAATTGCCAGGGCCACAGGCGCAACGTTGCTTAGCACGTTGTCGGATCTGAATGGCGATGAAAAGTTTGAGGCTTCCTACCTTGGCTCTGCTGAGGAAGTCGTTCAGGAGCGAGTCTCAGACGACGAATGCATCATGGTCAAGGGAACAAAGGCACATTCTTCTGCATCTATTCTTCTTCGGGGTCCTAATGACTTTACACTGGACGAGATGGAGCGGTCTGTTCACGACTCACTTTGCGCTGTCAAGCGTACGCTTGAAAGTGGTAGCATTGTACCCGGTGGCGGTGCCGTAGAAACAGCTCTGCATATCTATCTGGAGGAGTTTGCCGGCACAGTCGGGTCAAGGGAGCAGCTGGCGATAGGCGAATTCGCACAGTCTCTCCTGGTGATCCCCAAGACTCTGGCGGTGAATGCGGCTAAAGATGCAAGCGACCTTACGGCGCAGCTCCGGTCACGGCACGCCTTATCTCAGCGCGTGCAGGAAGGTGACGGGAACGAGGACGAGAAAACACTGGCACGCAAGAAGAACTATAAGAACTACGGTCTGGACCTCACGAAGGGCAAAGTAGTAGACGAGATCAAGGCAGGCGTGCTAGAACCGAGCATGAGCAAGGTCCGGCAGTTGAAGAGTGCTGTCGAGGCATGTATCAGCATCATGCGTATCGATACACTGATCAAATTAGATCCGGAAGAGCAAGGAGAGCCGGACGACGGCCACGGCCACTGATAGGAAAAAGGCGGATCGGGTCGGAGTTGCTTGGCACGTGGCGTTCCATACGATACGACTAGATATCTAATCTCGTAGAGAATACAGGCTCGACTGAAGAGAAAAAAAAAAAGAAACGACTGGAGCAAAAGAGGATCGATCAATGATAGGCTGTATACGCACCCAGCTGCTAGGGAGTTGCGGGAGAGGCGTCCGTGACCCCCCATACCTTGCGATAAACAGCAGGAAGATAAGATCTGGGGCCGGTTTGCATCGGCAAGGGCCCACATATTTCTGCGCTTTCTGGTCCCGTGAACGCGGAGAGGTCTGACGGCCAGGGATATGTCTACCAAATAAGTGTCATTACAGGATCCAAGCCGAACTAACAACTAACGATTTCTCTGAAGCCCTAGCACTATTACTAAAATTTACTGCGCGAGAGTCGGTCATCTTCGCCATTGCAGTTGGTATCGGTATTGCCGTATAGAGGCGGTGTCAGGTATTTTTCCTTTATTTAGGTACTTCAAGCTTCCAACACACAAGTTGCCTAATACGAAGTCGCCCATCTCGGTGAGAACTATGCAAAATAGAGGGAAACGTGAGAAGATGAAAAGCAGTCAATTGGTTTTAATTTTCCAACTCAGCAAGCCAACCTTTTACACTACGCCAGACCAGATAATATGCCCAGTTTCCCCTTTTGACATTATAGACACCGTATCGCCCCTGCAAAGCTTACTAACCTCGACATATGTTGTCAAACAACGATGATGCTTCCCATGCACTTACAGGGCAATTTCCTTATACGGAAGGGAGAACCGCCGGTCGGAACCCGGCCGTCGAAGGAACGGAATTAGCCTTGGCCTCCTAACCTAGTACCTAGCATGTAAGACGGCGGAGCCGCGCGGATTGCTTCGGTATAGAACCTATATACTTTACGTATTTGATTGCCAACTTTCCTTTCCCTGCTGACCTTACATACATACATACGTTCGTCAATTGGTCTTTATTCTACGTACCTAGGTCCTAAGGTCAGCTCCTGAGGTTACACCTTTTTATCTTTATCAACCAAACAGCCCCGGGACTCCCGTGACTATTCGCATATGCGAGCTAACAACAGTAGCTTCACTGCTTTGTATTCTCTGTGGCGACTGCTCTTAATGTCGTCGTCTTGTCGTACCTGTGCCTCGATGGATCCCTGAATAAGGATACAAGCTTCTTTTTCTTACTTGCTTTGTTGCCTTGCCATACTAGTGCTGGCACGAGGTCTGCTGACTCGCTAGTCTTACCGCATCTACGACATTCCATTCCTGACAGCAACCTGTCAGCCATAGATCTCACTCTCCAGTGTCGCAGATCTGAGCTCTGAGACAAGAAGCCCGTCGAATCGAGGCTGCGATTTAAGCGAGACGGGATACGAGTACTACCGCGAGAGTTGCCAGACTTATTATCTAGGACAGACAAACCTATTGTTACCGCATTCCCTGTCACGATGGGTTCACTGCCGCCAGCCGCGCACTTACCCGACGCGTCGGACGAAACGCTCGTCCTCACGCACCCAACCGCGGCCGAACAGGAGCAGACCTGGCGTCTGAATCACCGCGAATGGGGCGGCCCGCTAGATCTCCCCGCTTATCTCAAGCGGGAGCCGTTCCTCGCCTCGACACCGCTGGCGGCCGACGGCGGCATGGTGCACTGGATCCTGACGGAGGACAAGGACGTCGCACCGTCATCGACGACGGCTCATCCCCGCAAGGTCCTCGCGTCCTGCGAGACCATTCGTAAACGTGTGCTGTACGTGCCGCGGGGCGGAGATGACGTCAGAGAGGGCATCGGCTATGGCATTGGAAGCGTATACACGTATCCTGAATTTCGTGGGAAGAAATATGCGGCGCGCATGCTAAAGGAGCTGGGCGTCGTGCTGAAGAGGTGGCCTCAGGAGGAGCAGCTGCTGAGGAAGAAGCGCCCGCAGAAACAGGGGTCGAGCAATGGTGTTTCCGATACCTCTCGAGTCGCCAACGGAGTAGGATCTTCGGAGCAGATGAACGGACAGAATACGAAACCCGATGAAAACGAGGTCAGAGGAGCGGTCTGCTCGGCGCTGTGGTCGGACATCGGGAAGCGATTCTACGCATCCAAGGGCTGGCCCGCCTTCGCGAGCGAACACGTCGAGTTCCCGTCTTCCTCGCCTTCGTCTCCGCCCGGCGTGTCCTCGCTGCTCGAGCAATCCAACCAGCCGCACGGCACCGCGCTGACGCTCGCCCCCGTTAACACGAGCAACATCGCCCCGCTCTGCCGTGAAGACGAGGCGCAGCTCCGCGCCGAGCTCATCCGCCACGCGCGCGAGACCGGTCGCACGGCATTCGCGTTTGCGCCCGACCCGGACGTCTTCCGCTGGCACTGGGCGCGCGAGGAGTTCATCGTGTCGCACGTGTTTCCCGGGCGCGAGGCGAGCGAGGTCCGGGGCTTGATCGCCACCGTTCAATCATCTCCAAATATTCCCGAAGGAAGTACGAACGGTGCGAAATCAGAAGAAGCGAAGACGACGCGCATGTGGGCGATCTGGACACGCAATTACGGCGCGGAGGGAGCGTCCAACGCAGCGAAGAACACGCTATACATCCTGCGTCTGGTAACCGATAACAACGGCAGCGCAGAAACAACAACAACAACAACAGCAACTTCATCATCTTCATCATCAGCAGCAGCAGATCCAAAGGCCTTACAGCTCGCCTTCGACGCGATCCTCCACGGCGCCCTGGACGCCGCGCGCGCATGGAACTGCGGCACCGTGCACCTGTGGAACCCGACGCCGGCCGTGAGGGTGCTGATCGCCGGGTCCGGGGTCGCGCACAAGTTCGTGAGCCGCGAGCTCGACAGCATTCCCAGCATGATGTGGTACGGCGCCGATGATGGGAAAGCGGAGGAAAAGGGGGAGGAGGAGGGGGAGGAGGGGAAGAAGGAGGAAGAGGTGGAAGAGGTGGATTGGCTTGCGAATGAGAAATATTGCTGGTGTTAATTAAATGATGGAGAGGAACCCCGCCCCCTAAACACCGTCACTCAGCAGGAAGAGGTATACTTGCCGGTAACAGTTCAAGGAAAAGGGGTAAATCGGGTACCTTGCAATCAGCGAAGAGAACCTTATACCTTCTGAAGGGATGAAGTAGATGTCTGTCTACCAAACACCTTGGTTTACACCCCTTGGCCTAGTAGCTAGATATTTTCTAGCGGAGTACGGGTTCTGCAAATAATGATTCCACGCCATTCGTGTTGGCGCATCCTGGATATTTACTTAGATTCTAGAAGGAATCATGGAAACAGGAGCCGCTAGGGGAAGCGTGCTTGCCTTTTTAGATTGGGAAGCCCGTATATGGCCATAGGAAAGGCTGACTCTCATGGGACAGGATGGTGTACCCTCGCTCAGCTTATATATGAGAGATAAACGCTACGAAATGACATATCACCTGCAACAGTCACAATACGCAGCTTAATTGTGACGGAGAATTCAATTATAGAAACACCAGTTTCCTGGTGAGTCGTAGACATTACAATACCTTGTTACATGAATCTCGTAAAACCATAGCGTGTATGTATTGCAAATGCCGTCCCCGCTGCGACACTGGATATGCTCAAGCGTCCTCTGGTCATTACCATCTTACCTAACACTCACACACGCTGTCCGTATTTACTTTCCCGCAGCCTCACTAACATGGTGAGGGAAAACTCAACCTCTAGCTGCAGGGACAGTGAGAGAACTACCTCCCAGCCCATCCTCCAAAGCCTTCTAAAACGCTACACGTACTCTATTACTGGACTCGGGTATTCTATAGAAGAAAGAGCCGGAATGATCATCATCGTCATCGTCGTCATTGAAAGAGTGGGTCGCCTGGCTCTTGAATGAAATCGTCAAAATTCGGGATCATCTGTGGTGGCTCCAAGCTGGCCCCGCCTCGGGCGTTCTGATTTCCCAGAAGATCTACACCATCTAGAGGAGCCACGCCTGGAAAGGGAGGCCAGGCGAAATTCATCTGAAAATCGAAACGATTTGCCGGTATCTGTGCCGCTTGAGAACCCGGTCGAAGGAAAGCCCTCTGAGCCATGCGACTAGGGCGGTTAATGTTGGCATTTGGACGCATGGGTTCAGCGCTTATCTTCTTCCTCAGATTTTCCACCTTCGTTAGGAGACTCTCTAGCCCCCGTTGACGAGTCGGTACTGGTACTGGTTTTGGAATCGGCATCGGCATCGGCATCGGCATCACTTCGTTGGGGCCAAATCCCTCCATCCCTAAAGGTGCAGCAGGTCGCTCTATGTGTTTCCCTGGACCACGCGGAGTTAGCCATTGATTTTTTGCGCGCAACGTTCGATCGTGTTGTAAATGTGTGAGTCCCAGGGCAGAATGTTGATGTGGAAATGAGCTTGTATACTCGCACAGTCGGCAAGAGAGAGAGAGAGAGATTCGGAGGGTAGGAGAAGAAGAAGAAGAGTAACGTACTGGCCCTCTGAACCATACCCTCGGCTGCTCTGAACAAATTGTCTCTTGCATCATTTGGGATACGATCGTGGTTCGGCTGTACAGCTCCACGCATCACGAGAGCTGGAGGTAGGAAATTATGATTTCCTGTTGGTGTTAGTGAAAACACTTTTCACACTCGCCTAAAACATACCAGCGCCAAAAAGCTCATGCTCAGCGAATGCCTGCCTGGCACCACCCCAAGGTCTCTCTAGAAATTCTGGATGGACAGGACATCCCTTCATAAATATATCCTCACTTTGTTGGATATCCTTGGAGATTGGAATATGCAGTGCTGTTTCGTCCTAGAATAGGATTAGGGACAATTCTGTAGCTTCATGAAGCCTCACGGCTAGAGTAGTGAATCAATTAAAAGTCGCCAGAGGATATTTGAAGTCTAGAAAAAAAGTCTGGCACCGCTCTTACCACATTCGGGTCCTTCTCTATGACTTTCTTCCGCATTTCTGCTTCTGCACTGGAAACCTCTTTTTCGTATCGTTCCTGGGACGCGTCAAATAAGGGACATTGTCCAGCCTTCCCACCCCTCTTAGAATCATTGAAGTGCGAATAGTCCTTAATAGTTTTACGGCAAACATCACACTGTAACGTCCCGCACTTGGTGCATCTTATCTTGTTGCAACCATCTTGCTTCACGAATGGGTTTGCGCCTAAGTCGGAGTCAATACTAATTACCATCTAACGAAAGATCCGGTCAAGGTCTCACATTGATTACACCTTCTTATAAGGGCTTCAGACATCGCCTCTTCAAGAATATGCCGAGCGTCAAGACCACGATCAGCATCCGCTTCGGCGCAGGTCTTGGGTATATGAGTCTCTTTGCGGCAAAGACGGCAGCTGACCTGTCCGCAACGGGGATTCTCGCAGCGAAATTCTTTGTCGACCTCAACGGGGGGATATTCCGCAGCATATGAGCAAAATGGGCATGTCTCGAGATTCTCAATACCGGCAATTCGAAGAACTGCCTCCTGTTCTAAGCGATCAAGAGCGACGGTCAATTTCTTGTTCAAGAAACGTGCCCTTTCCGACCGTGAGAATCCAGCGGAACAACCGTCTAGGGACATGCAGGTTAGCTCATATTTGGCCATGCCTATTTGTGACTCGGCCTGAGTTCTCAGACACTTCCGGCAGAACAAATGCATGGGCTGGCCTCCGCATCGGACCATGCGGTTGAGAGCGCATTCATCAAAACATATGCCGCATTCGCTCGTTTGACCGTCGATCTGCGCTTGGAGAAAGTTATTCTTTTCCTCAACATCGGATGCAATCTTCGCGTCCTTCTTTGCACAAAGCTCTCTGGCGGCAATGAATTCGGAGAATGCAGCTCGCTCCGGTGTCTTGTACTGACTCACATCGAGACTAGAGAGCCTGTTGGGTTTATACTCCTCTCTTGTCTTGCTTAGGGTCTTCTTTTCTTTCCAAGGCATGTTGGCGTTGTTCACGCTGCGTCGTTTCTCATCCATCGCCGTATACGTTTCGAAGACAGAGTTTTTGTTCTCGAACAGTAAGGTACGTATAGTATTCTGGGGTACCCGTGGGAAGTCTTGGCTTAGTAGGACCCTGGCAAGGGCGAGGTACTCGGGCGAGGTCTTGTTGGCTGCGTATTCGCGGGTAGCCATCAGAAGCTTGATAGAGCGCACTGATTTCGGGTCGCCCTCTTCGCCTGCTTCTCCTTCATCGTCACTGTCGGGGTCAGAATGCTGCCCAGCTCCGTTGCCCTCACCAACGCGTTTCCGCTTGCGGGAGTGGAACTCCGGGGCGGGTTGGGTCGGATACTTTTCATTCCTTTCCTGCTTGTCTAAGATGGCAGAGATGACTGCGTCAGGTTTATGGTTATGTTGAAGAGCAAGCTGGGTAAGGTAGTTTGGGCAGATGTCCGGAAACACGAGGAGGACACCATTCTTGCAGGATATTTCGTCGTGACTAGTCTGCAGCTGGACTGGGATGTCATCGTCTTCATCATCTATGACAATGACCTCAGGGTGTTTTCTGTCATCCCTTGGTAGACCGAGTCCAGCACGGGCTAGAAAACCCGGGCCAGCGTGGCTAGATTCGCGGCTCCAATCGATCGCACCACCCCAACTCATTGCTGCGGGTTGGACCTAACCAACACAGCAAGCCGCAGCGCAATGGCAACAAAAAAAGTGATCTTGGTGAGGTTTGCGTAGGAAAACGGTCGACAGGTTGTTGGAGCAGACCCTTTGATGAGAGAATCTAGAATGTGTGCGTCAATCAGTGGCTAGGCACAACAGGTTGTGGTTACGAGCAAGAGCACCGGAATGAAACATGGAATTAAAGACTCGGGTTAAGAAGGAAAATGCCGCGTTAGAGTGAAGCTACGAGTGGCCCATGCATAAACATAATGGAAGAGCATACATATGTAGGCAAGTAGTTTGCTACCTACCCAGCATGTAGCAGTTGGAACAAACCTTGATGCAGTAGGTAGCGGTAGGAACTTTGGGTATCCAATTCACATGGATACATTCCATCCACAATGGAAAAGGAAGAGGTGTAAAACAAAAGCGAAAAAAAAAAGAAGGGAAGAACAAGAAGAAGAAAACGAAGGGGATGCGAAGCGCAGGGCTAAACTGGGCCCTCGAGAGCTTTGGCCTTAGAGAATCGATGTTGTTTGTTTGTTGTCTCACTAGACACGATGGAGAGTGGAAGGCCAAGACACTGGTATTGTGCAACGCATGGCCTCAGTCACATGGCCATGAATAGACAATCTCAAAAATGTCCATACACAATTGTCTAAGAGCACTAGCTCGCGACGGCAGTTGTACTACCTAGGTATGTAAGGGAGGACTAGGTATCTCAGCCGTGAATGCGCACAGAACTCCCACTTACACGGTGACAGACTTAGTCTAGTGACACGAGCATTGACCCGTCTAAAATTGCATTGCAAGAGCAGCCCATTTCACCGAATCTCTATTTGGCAAGGCCAGGGTATCTACCGTTGGAAGGCAAGGGGAGCGAGGACCAGACAGGGCGTGCACGATGCGGGGCTAAACAATGGAGGGCGATAGCACAACAAATTCCTGGAAAAAAAAAAGTTGAAACTATTGCACTGAATATGATGTGTTTGTTTTCTGAAAGAAGAGAAGAGAAGAGGGCAGAAAGAAGAAACAGCGGCAGTATCGGGGATCGGGGAGCGGAGAGGAGGAGGAGGGCGGCAGCAGTTTGGCGTAGACGATGGTGATTAAGCGTCCCCAGGGCAGAGGCACATTGCTGCAGACGAAAAGTCGAAGTCAGGCTTGATTGAGCCTTTCGGTTGATGCAAGGGCACTACTCATGTAGTACTTTTTTGACATCCCGACTGCCAGGTGGTATGCTGCTATGGTAGCATCACATGTCACATGGCGAAGGCTATTAGGCGCTGACTTATGTGAGATTGCAGCACGGGCAGCTGGCTACCTTACTTCTAAAAGTATGTACCTGTTGACATATACATACCTGCGTACGGTCGTTTTCAAAACTAACGGGAAGGTTGAACAGCTGAAAGGGTTGTGCTGGCAGCTTACATCTACATGATAAGCGTGTACTCAGGTATATGTGCAACACTACTACCTAAATAGTACATCCAGATGTCTTATATTGGTTCATCGAGGGAGGGAGACACGCGCGCACTTACACTGTGACTTGTGCCGCGTTATAAGTGAACATCGAATTCCGAGCTTTCTACTACTTATTTTTGCACTCCGTTGCTGGCTGAGTCGTAGACATAAATGCGCCCCAGGTTGTATGGTAGTTCAAATGAGGGTAGGTAGGTGCATGACTTGTGGAAACAACAAATCAGTAAGGTCAATCTTAAAAACAGTTTGACCTGGGCTGCGAGCGAGTCTGTCTAGATACGTATATACATATATAGCTATGCTTCAGCTTTTACCCCGCTTGCCCCAGGTAGCCTACAAGTATACTCTGTACAAACTGGTCTTTCTTAAAGATAATATAATCTGCCTTGCTGCCTGGGAATGCCTATATATCGCACTCGTTGTAGAATGTAGTTTGGCATCGAACTGGTGTAGGCTTTATACATATACGTGTAAATTGACGTACCTATAGTTGTCGCTGGGTATTGCTTTGACTTACAAGCTTCTAAGTTAGATGCGGTGGTATACCAAATGAGTATTTGATGTATCACGGCTTAGTATTCTGGCAATTGCGTGGTCGAGGCGCCCATGTGGGATTGGAGGTAGCATTTGTTCCGACAACGTAACTTGAATATGGAAGCCCTCAACTCAACATTTCACCAAAAGCTACTGCGTACATGCGGAGCCTCAAGACACTAATATAAGAGTGGATAGATCAGAGCGATAGAGCGGATTCCGTCCGTACCTTTTCTACCAAGTCCACTGATAGGTTGATTACATTGATTTTTGCAAGTCGCTAACCCTCGAATAACTCGTTGTGTCGAGGTACTTGCGAGAAGATCGATGACATATTTGGGTGTTGTTGGCTACGAGCCAGCTGCTCTCATCTGCCTTTGGCGAATTTCTCGTGCCATTTGCCCTTCGCAACGGGCATGGGCCTGTCCGTGGTTTCGGGAACTAGTTCGATGGTATCATGGATGGTGGAGACGGCCTTGAAACCTGGCTGGGGTATCTCGGCCGATGCGACAGTCACATCGCTGGATTTCAGCAGAATCAGTGCATTCGAAGTGTTTTTCTGACGGAGCCCCCAGGACTGCGAGCCACATTTAAGGATAGCTGACGTGGTAGACGATTCAAGTCTCAGTCTGCTTCCAAGCCAACACAATAGTTAGAAGGCGCCCGGAAGCGTGGATTGGAAGGGTTTAGGGGTTGGGCGTGACTGACTCTGGAGGGGTTGCTGATTCTAGGGCTTCGAGGAGTTCAGGTGGCAGCTCCATCAGCCTGTATCCAGTGCCATCAGGCGCGTGCATTACGGGAATTCCAGAGTCACCCTGACTTAACATCTTGTAAGACAGATTCTCAGCTGCTTGTCACGCAAGAAAATGGATGATAAAGAAGATCTTGGTGCGGTTGATCTTAGATAACCACCTGTATGCTGTGAGGGGAGGGGCAGAGGAGCCGACCTGAGAATATGAATACAGGTGGGGTAGGTAGGTACTTAAGTATCTAAGTACCTACAACTAGGTACCATAAGATTCAGATGTAATGTGGGGCAAGTTACCCCACCTTTGTGCCTGTCTACCTACAGAAAGTATGCATTTAACGCGACTTGCGCGCGCGCCCCCAAAAAAAAGAAAACAAAAATAATACATGGGCCGGGTGAAACAAGTCTTGCCTGGCCTGGTCTCGGACATCCACCCATACGCTATTCCAGTACATCCTAGTCCACCGCCTCGTCATACTATTGGCAGCATCACACAGTACAAGGCTCTCTATCTAGGTATATCGCTTCTTCTAGACCTAGCTTTTTCGAACCTCTTATCTCAATATCATTGTAACTGTGGCTGGGCAGTTATTACAGCTGCAAGTCTGGTCGCAACTTTGTTTATATTCATCCATATCGAAAGTAAACAAACCCCGGCGCATCAACACGCGCTCAGCACCATCCCGGCACCCAGCATCGGGTGCTGATCGGGCTCTTTCGAGCGCCTGCCCACATCCCACATCGCATTACTGTGAGCCACCTCGCGCAACTCGGCCGTGGAGGGAGTGTGCGACATACAATCTCTCGCCAGACAACCGAGCCCGCCTCAGCCCGACTCGACTCAACTCGACTCGATTCGGCCATCCGCCAGCTTCTCGAGGCGTGTCATTGTCTCTTCACATTCGTTTACACATCGACCAACCGACCCACCATGACCCATTAGAGTGACCATGGTCCGCGTTACCGAGGAGCTGGCCTTGTCGCCAGATCATGTCACTCTTTACCAGGCCACCGACCCGCTGCTCGGCCACCTCCCCATCCTGATATTTCATGGTCCTTCCACCACCGCCAACTACACTTTCAACAGCTCAAGAGTTCAAGTTCACGTATATACTCCGGCAGGCTTCCAGTCTTTCCCACGGCTCACCATATCGCCAAATTCCCCTTTCTATAATGTTGTCCACCACCTCCCTCGCGAATTCCAAGGCGACGAGGTATACCGTGCTCTTGCCTTTGGCCTGTCCAAGTATTTCCATGAGCTACCAGAGTCCGTTAAGAACCATATCAAATTACAATATCCGACGACGAGAGGGCGCCGACCTGGATCTTCCCCAGCTCTCTTCAGCGATCAACATGCCGCCGATATCGCCAAATCTATGGTGCGCGCCGAGAACACCGGCGACGTAATACAGAAGCTCCAGATGGCTTTACAGACGCAGCATGTCAGCAACGTTGACATCGATCTTGTTTTACCCCCGGGCTCCATCTTGCCCTTACAGCCTGCTGACTTTGAGGAAATCCCCGAGGACGAAGACGACATCTTGGATCCTACTTTGCGACAGTATGGGATGTACACACCATTAATCAAGCTCTTTGGGGAGCCTATATTTTTGCCAACGACGCGGTTGCGACGTGCTCCTTCTAAGCCTAGTGCGCTTAATAGGACAAAGTCGTTTTCTAAAGATCAGAAGCTGGAGTTGAGGCGAAAGATGGCCGAGCTGGTAGAAACCGAAGAACGTTATGTCACAAAACTGGACGAATTGGTTAACCATGTCGCCAATGAGTATCGGCAAAAGGCCAACGACCGGCAACCAAACAGCTTTAGCCCTTCGGCAGAGGATGTGGAAAGGCTATTTCCCAGGTCTTCAGATCAAATTCTCCAGATTAATGCCGGCTTTATGCAAGAGCTGCGTAAAGTCTTGGACAATACGGAGGAAGGCGCGCGAAACGACGCAGAGTCAGGCATTTCGTCGTCAAGGGTAGGCGTCTCAGGCAGCTTGCTAGGCAAGACCAAGGATGCGAGCGGCGCCGTGGCAATGGCGAGAGTCATGCTGGAATGGTTCCCTAAATTCACCGACTGCTATCAAGATTACATACGAGCAAGTCAGAACTTTCCGCAGCTCATTACCTCATTTGTCAATCAACAGTCGACTTTCACCGATAGGGTCGCGCTTACGGGAGAGCAGCATCTCCGGTCTACAGTGATCGAGCCCGTCCAGCGCCTCCCGCGCTACAGCTTAATGATAGACCAAATAGTAGGGTGTCTGCCGATCACACACCCAGCACTTCAGTTGATGCTCAAGGCCCGAGACATCATAGCAAACATTTGCTCAATGGACGATCCTCTGACGGATAAGCCACATGTTAGCACACGACTTCGGAACATGATTGAAAGCTGGCCTACCGATCTCGACCCCCAGGGGCGCCTGATCGCTGCCGCTGATTTCTTAGAGATACCTGCTCCTTATCAGAGTACAAACACAACACAAACCGAGTCAGATGAGCGAGCCGGTATGTTCCTTGTGTTCTCTGACTATATAGTCATTGTGAAAAAGCTCTATGGCATTCACATGACGGCACGAGATCTCCTGCGCGAGATTGATAAACCGTCTGCAGCCGGCTTATTGGCATCTATGACGAATGCCGCTGGTGGGCCGGGTTCATACGATCTGGCGTTTGCTGGATGGCACGAACTTGCCGATGTCAGATTTACCGAGTCGGCTGATGGTCGTATGACCTGGATGACCTCCGCAAAGGAGATGAAAGGTGCTTATGCAGGAGACTTTGTCACGGACACAGGTATTACTTCAAGATGCTTCGTACTACAGGAATCGTACGAAAGCAAATCCGCAAAATGGAGCGAGGACATTGTCAAGGCAAGGATAGAAAATAGGTTTCCCGAGAAAGAACGTGAGGATCCTTCTTGGACTCTTAGATCCGTGAGGATGCCCGATACTGGACTGGGATTGTTCGCAGCCGTATTTCAGGAAGGTCTCGACCAGCTTATGGAAGGACGCAAAGAGCCTGCCCCTATTCGTGTTGTTATCGACCACGAGAAAGGCACTAAGGGATCCCCTGTCGGCCATTACGGCGTAGAAATCTGCTCCGACGTTAAGACTGGGGATCTAAAAAAGGTGGTTATAATCACGGCTGGGCTGCATGGAAAGCGCGCTACTGACGAAGTTGCCCTGGAAGATTTCTTGCCAACACTTTCGAGGAGAAGTAGGATCACATGCGACATGTAACATGTTCTAGGCGGATGACTAACATTTGTCACAGTTATTCAGTTCCTCAGCACGCAGTTCAATGTTGCGAATTCAAGTCTAACCCCTGCACTGGTATCTTTCAACACCAAAATTCTCCGCGGATTGAGTGTTACGAACAGGGCTGAGAAGACGAGATCATTCTTAGCCTCGTCCCCTGTCAAATACCTGTCGAGCTTCCTCAGCGGAACCAGCTTTTCAGATTCAGCCACTGCCCCCAAATTCCAGAGAACATTGACAGGAGAAAGTTCAAGCCTCAGCGCTGCTTTCCTGCCTGGGCAGATCAGCCGTTCCAACAGCACTCGAGACGCCGCCTCTCTGTACGGTTCGGTTAAAAGCAGAGATGGTATTCGAGACGGTCCTGACGACGACAAACCAGAGAACCCAATATTTAGATTGGAGCAAACCTTTACAGGCTACATGGCCGGTCTACTTGAGCGTAAAGGAAGCTTTGTGGGTCGAGCATTACTGAACAGATCCACTGTTGATGAGCTCTCGGTAAACGACCTTTACAACAAGCTTATCGAGAACCCATTCGACACTGAAACGGCCCCAGATGTGACTGCCGACGTGGTATTTGTTGCTTTTGAAAAGTTTGTTCGCATTGCTTGGAAAAATCAGATGGGGCCTATAATTACAACCAAAGCGCTCGATGCACTACAAGCACGGGCTTCCAAGAGGCTGCCGGGCGACTTTGCCGATTTTGTTCATTTCTTATTTGCCGATATGGCGCCTCAAAATCGTCGAGCATTCACAGCTCTCATCAAGCTTTTGGCTGAATTGCTTGATGGTTGTGGAAATGACAGTGACAGAGGTGGGTTGACACTTGCATTTGCCGAGGTCTTGGTGGATAGCGACAACGCCCCTCATTACATTAACCTGCTCGACAGGCTTGTTGAAGATTGCGACCGAATTTTTGAGGATGGATCAGGGGGTTTCAGTTTCAACATTGGTGCGAACGGGTCAGCGCTTGATTTAATGAATTCCACATTCCGGGGCGGAAAATCTCATACTGGCTCGATAACATCAAGCACATCTTCTTTACGGAAGAAGTTCGGCTTTGATAATCTGCTCACGCGCCAAAACAGCAAGGCCGATTCAGATTCCCGGCCGTCTGTGTGGCGGAACTTGAGCAAGCATGCTAGACACCCCGCAACCGGGGAGCCTTCTAGCCTTTCAAGACGTCCTGTAATTAGGACGAATTCTGTCGATGTTGCTACGACATCAGGAACCCATAGGTTGCGGCGACCGGGTTCCAGAGATCGGCCCCCGATTGCCGGCGCATTTGATGATGCCTTCAGCCGTCCAACAAGTTCGCAGAAATTGGAGACGATCGGCGAGCCAGGCGACGAAAATGCAATCAAGGCACCCAAGAAGAAACGTCGCAGCTCGTTGTCTGACCTCAAGAGCCTCATGGAAGCCACGAGTCTTGATGATGAGCTGCCAGTACAGCCGCTGTCGCATATGAAGGAAACTTCCGAGAAGTTCAACTCGACACCACGTATTCCATCACCCTCTAAAATCCCTGTCAGCCCAAATTCACACCAATCTTTGAATAGTCCTGCTTTTCGCTTATCTAGGCAAAACGAGAATACCGAAGACCTATTCAAATCGGTCTCGCCACCAAATAATTCGCCGAGAAAGACACATCCAAAGATGCTATCAACTTCCAACATTCCTACGCTTAAGCCGTCTCGGGATCTGGTAGCGGACCTGGCCGAGTCTCCCACGCGGCCTACGACGAGTCCGTCGAAGACGTCGGGAAAGCTGCGGTTGCAGTCGCCGCAGAAGCTACGAGAGCGCCTCCAGGTAGAGAAGAAAGCTGTTGATGAGGTAGACGCTAATCTGCGATCTGAATTATCCAAGATCTCTGCGGACATGGCTAGAGTCAATTCCAACCTCCCACGCAGCGGTACGGTTGACATCAGGAAACTCTCGTCCAGTGTACAAGCACTTGAGGAGCGGCTACCTAGCGTTCTAGGGCAGCTCACAAGTCGCCAGGATCAACTGCAGAAGGATATGGAGAGCACACTCAAGGCCACCGAATCGAAGGTCAAAGCAATTGACCAACTTTACAAGGAAACAATGGCCGAAAATGAGCTACTCTACGAGAAATTCAATAGCGAGCTTGGCAAGATCGTTAGAGCTCTTAAGGGCAAGGGACGTGAAGAAAAAGAAGAACTCGTGGGGCGCATTAAGGATAGTAGCGAGGAGACGGCACGCCTGAAGAAGGATAACGCCCGTCTAAAGAGAGAGATGATCAGCCTCCGCGCTTTGATCAAGGGCGCTGGCGCAGTCGCAGGCGACGCCTAGAGAGAGGATGCCCGTGAACCGGCGTTGGCGTTACGCATAAAGAGGGCATTGGGGCTTGGAAGGGCGGCGTTCTGGTTGCTTTGGAAGTGGAATTGGGACACCAACAAAATCATCGGCGTTGGAATCGGCCGCCGGTTTGCGAGCATGACGAACATGAACAAGAGCATGATAATGAACAGAATGAAGAGACTCGCGGTCCTCGGCGTTGACTTGGTGTGTAGAACATTGTCAGGAAACTCATCATTTTATAGATAGGCTTCTCGGGGGAAGCATCACTTCTGATGTGACACGTCCGCGGTCACTGGAATCAGCCAGATTTTCGTAGTGTTGGAACACTGTTGTTGGCGGCTATGCGTCCGACTGGACCACGTTGTCTGATTAATGTCTTTTACGAATGATGGATATTCTATTGGCTGGCTAAGCCGAATAATGATATTCACAGACTACGAGATATGAGAATACAATCAAAATAGAATTTTGCAAGTGCTCTCTATCTTTACCTGCCCCCTACGTAATCGGATTGTTTTCTCTTGTTCGTTTCCCCTCTGGGCAATGCGAATGGCTTTAAACTTATAACCGCCTGTATGTATTTAATTGTGCAATGTAGCATCAGCTCGGAACCGTTGTCTACGCGAATGCTATCTATCTACTTCTTATACCATATTGCAAGCATTCTGGCTCCAGAATTAGCCAACCCTTTCTTCCCTTCTATTGATTGCTATCATGAAACCCCACACCAACTTTTCCTAACGGATATCCATGGCTCAAGGAAAAGTGCGGGTGTAGTTAATCAATCCCGCCGGGACTTCCCTATTTTTCCGTCGTCGTGTCATGCCTCAGTGAGTTGCTTGCAGCCTAAATACGCCTCCGGGGTACTTCGATGTTAGTGATCGAGCCTGTCTAATGAGCTCTCTAGATTACCCAACCGGCAGAGGCTATCCCACGGCCACTACTACGTTCCTAAGATTGTTGGGTAGTTGCCATCTCACTTAGTTTACCCTTCTCTTCTTCTGTGAGGCTATTGTACCATTCTCCAAAACCTGCAATATTGTCCCTCGCAGCAACAACAAAGAATTCAGAAAGATATTGTTGCGTCTCGTCGTCACGGTGTCGCATATTGCTGGCATCTAAATAGCCCATCAAGTCAGCCTTGGTTGAACCAAGGTTAAGATCAATGGTGTCTGGGTCATCTTCCCAGCTATCATCATCGTTGTCCTCGTCCGCAAACTCCGCGGCAGCTGCGGCAGCGGCATTAGGAGCACTTGCGAGGCCCGACGCTGACAGGAGTTCCTCGATCAATACTTTGAGAATCTTAAGGGGTGCTGGAATAATCGTGTATTGATCGGGAGCTGAAGATCTTTTTAGCGAATAGTAAGTCACAAACTGGGATGGAACATACTTTGCTTGGCCCGAGAGCGCGTCACAATTCTATCGCTTACAGGCATGATCATATCACCTCTAACCATGGTCTGCGCCACACGGGGATCATTCAAACTGTACAGCTTTGAAAGTGCAATGACGCTAATGAATTGTTAGCCAGTAGGCTCAGAGGGAATGGATATATAAATACTAACTTTTGTCTTATTTCGTCGTACCCCGCAAAGTTGACCGAGTTCTCTAGCCACTTGCTTAAAACAACTTGCAAGCCAGTTTGGCCGTTTATTTGAATTGTGGTTAAGAATTCAACAACATCGTGCGCGCCTACCAAAGAAAGTCTGGCGAAGACTAATATGAGAGATTGGATGAAAGTAGCGGTTTCGGCGGTAGCTAGTCGGTTAGCTACAGCCTGCAGAAGCTGTGGTAAGAAAGGACCGAGCCGCTCATGACCGGCCTTCTCAACAAGTTCAGCAGCGAGACCACCGACTTCAGAGGCTGCGTTGTCTTCAATCGCTGTTCCTAGAAGACGATCTATAATATAAAGGCAAACTTCTAAGCCTGATCTGTTGTTTTCGTCGTGATAGTTAAACATCTGCTCATGATCATGAGCCAACAAATACTTGACAGATTCGGCACCTGGCCGTAGAATCTCGCCGTCGTTACTCTCCATAAGCAGCCGTGTCAGCTTGGGTAGCGTGGCCGCCACGAAACCAGCAGGCAGCGGTTCCGAACCGTATTGTGTAAGTGAAGCCATCAACTCTGCGGCGAACTGTTGGAAAGGAATGATCAGTGGCCCATTCCGTCATGAGTCGAGCCCGCAACTTACAACAACTAGAGGATTGTTCGATGTTACGTCAGCAACGTTGAAGGCCCCGGTTAAGGAAGGAAGCACTTTTTGGCACAAAGCTTGGTACGCAGACGGATCAGACATAGTTTGTACAATGTCCTCAAAGGTCTCGCATATGAGCATTGTAACCTTGGAATACGTTAGTATGATGAGGGTTACTTCGGAGGAGAGCACGGCACTGTTCATTTAACATACCTGCCAGTTGTTCGCGCCGTGTTTTGCAATGAGAAATAGGAGGTCAAGGGCAGGCACATCGTTAGAAACCGATACTCTTTTGTCAATTTGGATGGCAGCTCGCAGCGTCTCCGCCAAAGTGACAAGTAGATCATCGGCCTCCTCGATCTCGGTCATATCCTGCGCCGAAATCCATTGATTGATGGCACTAACTATCTTTGCCTGAAGCTGAGTGTTGCCCGCGACACCACTAACATCACTACTTATAAATGCTTCAGTGGCCTTGATGCAGGCTGCTTGCACAAGTTCCGATTGTTCTGAGGTTATAGCATCTATCGTTCGGTCCATCAAGTTAGCGGCAATCCCACTGCATTGGGATAAGATGCCGGCAATCAAGTAACCCCTGGCCCGCAGCAGTGGTTCTTGGGGTTGATTGATGGCATGGTTGACAAGTTCTAGGTATGCCTGGCTTAGCTCTGGCGAGATAGTTTTGCCGCATTCCAGATAGTCTCTTAACAACATATTAAGCAGGTAGAGAGCGGCTTCCTGCCTTCTCCAGGATGCATTCTCCGTAAAAACAGATTTGGTATACGCGTATAGACCTTCCAATGCTTTCTGCTCCAGCCATTCGCCCAACTTGATTAAGAGATCACCGCAAGCGGTACGAGGGGTGTAGTTAGCACTGACGGATTGTTCCTCTGCCAGATACAGTGATACATCAATGTCCCAGAGTTGTTGCTCTTCCAGGATGATTTGACCATATGAGGTAGCTACTTTCGAAATGTCTAATAGCCACGGTGTCTCATGAGCACCCGCATGGGCGTTTAGCTGAGACTCCAATTCCTTACGGACCGGTGGTGCTTTCAAGCAGTGGTTTAGGAAGTCGAGCTCCTCTTGCACGAGAAAATCGAGCGTGTATGGAAGGCCATCTGCATCTTCAAGCCGTCCCTGAGCTTCGTTTTCAAGATACATCTGTTCATACGACGGTTCTAGAGCAGCCAGCTCCTGCCATATGGCCTGGAAGAAATGTGGCGTGTGAGGTAACAGCAGGTTGGGGAAGACGTTTCGAACTTTTAGGAGGCACTTGACGATCTGAAACTTGAGCGCAACTACACCATTCCATGACTCGGGTTGAGCGGTGGACTGGGGCTCGAGTTTGGGCAGTTGCGCTTTGAGCGTCTCCAAAAAGAAAGGAAACCAGCCTTTTAGGGCCTCCTCGGCAAATGCAGAGACTTCCTTGGGATGCTCATCCTTGACAGTATCCATAAGATCAAAGCAACCCCGGAAGATCGAAACGGCCAGAGCACGTAAGGCGGGTTTCCGACTCTCGTTCAAAGCGACATCGTAGACGACTTTGATGATGTCCTGGGCCATGGAGAAGAATTGGTCATCGCTTAAACTCTCTTCAACCAAGTCGCTCAGGACCTTAAGAGCACCGTGGAGCTGGTTGTCATTGCCGGTGGGGATTATGTTTAGAAGCGTAGGGAGAAGGATGGGCCATTGTTCGGGCCAGTCGACGTTAGCGATCTTGCCTACGACGAAGCTTGGTGGTAACGTCAGTGGAAGTGCATTGACAAGTGCATGCGCACAACGGACGCGAGTAAAGAAAGCACATCTCGGAAGAAGTGTTGGAAGCATGTGGTAGATGTCAGGCCAGGCATGAGGCGGTGAGAATTGGGGGGGTCGGTGGGGGGAAGGCAAGCCAGAGACAAGAAATGAACAGACAGGAGGCGCCATACCTTGCGGCTGTCTTGATCTTCCTGTCGCCCTCGAAGTTCAGGGCCAGATCCAGCACCAGCGGCCTGATCTGATCCTTGACCTCGTCGGCGATGGGGATCGTGGGGCCGTCATCGTTCTCGCCGCTCCAGTTGCTCTCGATGAACCTGCGAAGCGTAAACAGGGCGGCCTGGCGGATGTCTACCGCGACGGACGCGTGGCGGCCGATGTTGGCGAGAGACAGAGGAAAGGCGGGATCCGTCCGAGCGCGTTTCAAGTCGAGCTCGGCTTGGATCCTCGGACCTTCGGCAGCCAGCTGCGTGTTGGTGAGAATGTGGACAAGCTGGTCCTCCATGGTGGGCGACGCTCCAAGCTCCAAGCTCCAAGCTCCAGGTCGTGCAGGTGCACTGCAGTCGATTCGGACTCCGCTTTGCTCGGCTTGTTCGTTGGACGGGGTGTGAAGACGTTCGTGGGGAGAGAGGAGAGAGCAGACCTGCTGAACGGCACGTTCTCTCGAGATTAATTTTTTTGTCAATGGCCCCCTTGAGCTTGTTGGTGTTGTTGGCGGGGTGGTACCAGGACGTGTTTGGTAGAGGGGGGCCCAGTTCGGCGGGGCACGGGTAGCCTTAGGTACATAGGTGCCTGCCCACTTGCCCGCGACTTACGCCAATCTACCGAGGTATGTACTTACATGTGGTTATGCTCGACTTCTTCACGCGTTCAGTGCTTTCAATAAGGCTTACACGTGGGAAATTCAATATTATATTTAAAGGCGTCTCACTGCATGTGTAACTACACTCTCCTCTAAATCTTACGTGCGAATGATATGTGTGTGATCTTGAAGAGGCTAAGTACATTACCTGGAATTATCTAGGTGCCTTAGGTACCTACATGTAGGTACATCATTCATGCACCTGCACCTGTAACAATTATCACAAAGCATTCAATGTTAATACCTAATTCGGTATATATAGGTACAGGTAGATCGATTGTCCTTCCCTGTAATACTAAAAGTGCAGATGTCTGCCTCTACAGTACAAGTACCATTCTCTTACATGTCTTACCTACGTGATACTTCAAGAGTGAGCCAAGGAACAACCATATATCTAGCTCTGTCAATAGGAATTGCCCATCTTTGACTCTTGAACACCATTTTTCAACCCCATTGTTGTACGGGAGCGCGTGTACACTGGAGGCCACCTATGTTAGGCCAGGCGAACTATAACAGCGCTTCGTATTCGTATATTCACTTCACAGGTCCGAAGTTGTATTACATAGGCTTCGGGTGAGGGATAAATAGAATCTATTCCGACTTTTTGAGACATTGGCTAAACGCCGAAAGAAAGGCCTACTAGTAAGGCTGATGTGAATGCTGTATATACCCTCCAGGAGGTTAGGAGAGTCTTCTGGATAGGTAGGTAGTCAAGGGTTCATGCGATCACAGAATAAATCTCTCATATTGAGTGATTCCCACATTATCCCGAATCATCAAGTAGGACATCTTTTTAAGGCATATACCTCTGGGTAGTAGATATATTGGTAATAACATTGAAGGCAACTCAGCCATAGATGGATGCTGTGACTGACATGTGAATCTGGACTCTCTTCTACAAACCGATAGCGATAACAGATAAGATCAGTGTGGGGGTAAATGAGACTCCGAAACGTCACTGGCATCTTGGCACTTCCCCAGGCAACACTCCATACGCTAAGGTCTTACCTACCTGAAGCAGTAGGTAGCAGGGTTGGCAGGCAGTTGTAAGATACATGTAATACTGTAGCTCCAGGTCCAGGACTCAGCTGACCAATTCATCTCCTCGCCATCTTCAACCGTTGGCGGCGCAATCTATCTTCACTTTCACGTTGTACGATAATTCCAGCTTGGTTCCTGCATGATTTTGATTAGAAACTTGATCTAGCCACGTTCAGATCTCACATTATGAAGGCCTCTCTCCTCTCGTCGCTGCTTCTGCCAGCGGCAGTCAGTGCTCGATTCATCGAGGCCACCGAAGCCATCGAAGCGAATCGCATCCTACCCTATATCGATGCGCTTCTTGAAGAAGGATCTGCACCTTCCGTTGAGAAGTTCCTCATCGAGCTATCTCCTGGCGAGACCCGCTACGTGACCGAAGATGAGAAATGGGAGCTTCGCCGAGTAAGTCTTCCCGGCTTCCCCGAACACCATCTCGCCCGGAGCGGCCAACGAACCCGCGTTGCGCACGACTTGCTAACTTATACATATGATAGGCTGGGAAACAGTTCATGGATATTACCGAGAATGGCGACCTTGGCACGTTGAGAGCCTCGTCGCGACCCGCTGCCATCTTCCCTAAGAAAGTGAAGCTCCAAGACGACGTCAAACCCATGCTCGCCAATCTATCCACGACCCCGATGCAAGAGCATCTCGAGAAATTCACAAGCTTTCATACGCGCTATTACAAATCAGACTATGGCCGCCAGTCTTCTGAATGGCTACTCCAGACCGTTCAGAAGACCATCAAGGAGGCTGGTGCTGACGAATATGGTGTCAAAGCCGAGCACTTCAAGCATAGCTGGGGTCAGCATTCCATCATAGCAACGATCCCGGGCAAGTCAAAGTCGACCGTAGTCATTGGCGCACATCAAGACTCGATGAACATGTGGCTCCCGTCAGTCCTAGCGGCCCCCGGTGCCGACGACGACGGTTCCGGTACTGTGACTATTCTCGAGGCCTTCCGTGTTCTCCTATCGTCCGAAGACGTGATAAAAGGCAATGCCGAAAACACGATAGAGTTTCATTGGTACAGCGCGGAGGAAGGTGGCCTTCTCGGCAGCCAAGCTATCTTCTCACAGTACGAGAAGCAGGGCCGAGATGTTAAGGCAATGCTTCAACAAGACATGACCGGCTTCATCCAGAAGACTATCGACGCTGGGAAACCCGAAAGTGTCGGTGTTATCACTGACTTTGTTGATGCCGGTTTGACCGCCTTTATTGTAAGTGACGCCGAATATATTTTCGTGCTTTCGCCATCTTCAAGGATAAAGGGGCCTTCCTAGGCTAGAAGCAGGCCCTCTGGATCTCCTATCCTGCTGGATCGCCCCATAAATACCGCTTAAAATTGCACTAGCTAACGGCGCATATCGTATTATAGAAAAAGGTCATTGAGGAGTACTGCGACATTCCATAGGTGGAGACGAAATGCGGCTATGCGTGTTCTGACCACGCCTCGGCTTCGAAAGCAGGGTACCCGTCTGCTTTTGTGATCGAATCAGCTTTCCCCGACTCTGATGACCATATCCATAGCGCCGAGGATCTGATTAAATATCTTTCCTTCGTAAGTAACACGAAGTCCAGAATGACTGGGTCTTTTTTCCTCTTTGGAGAACGTTACTGATTCGTGACACTAAGAATCATATGCTTCAACATGCGAAAATGACTCTCGGCTTTGTTTACGAGCTCGGGTTCACAGATTTCAAAGAGCTCGAGGCTTCCGAAATTGGCGAGTTGTAGAAATTTAGCTAGACCCTTGAGCGAAGCGTTAACGCTGGTATATATATGTACATCAATGCGAGCCACTTGGGCACTGAAGGGCCAAGGCTTTGATTCTCTTCTTGATTTAGTTTGGCACATGCTGCGATGTGGGTAGGAGCTGTGCGAAAAGCTACGGCGTAATTGATTGCGTCATGGCTCGGCTCAGCGTGCCGGTCGTCAGTTTCCCCTAACGTATTTTGATCGTGCCGAGACCCGTCTTACTTTCGCACTTTCCTGCTTGATAGTCCTCAGTAACATACGGGTGACCTGCTATAATAGTTTAAGCTCTATTTCCCGTCATCCTTATCAATGTATACTGCATGTCACTCTTATTGCTAGTGATTCTGGCGACGTCAAAACAAGCCTTGTGCCAAGGAAACAAGCTTTTGATCGCCGTGCTAGTGCATCTCAGCTACCATGCCCATGTGTTCTAGAGTCGTGGGGTGCGCGGACGATGACCCTTCTATAGACTATGGGATCGTTGTTAGTTTCCAACGTATCCGCCGATTACAGCGTTATGACTACAATTCTTTCTTGGATCATTAGCACTCGAGGTAATTTCTTCACTCCTTTAAATTGTTTCTACCGCGCTCTGTTATTGTACGGCATAATACACTCTCAACCAGAGATTCATCAAGGAAAAGAAAGAAAATGTCAGGAAAACAGGAGGACGATGTGCATGAAGAGACGGTGATGAACTCAGGGCCGCATATCACGAATCGCCTCTTCGAATGGTGTCGCTCTGAGGAGAGCGTCTCATCAGTCTTGGCGACAAATCCACATTCGACCCCCAAAGAAATATGGCGGAAGCTCTTCCACGACGACGATCTTAGGAAGAGTGGGGAAGAATATAAATCAAATACGGAAATAGTTCCTCTCAAGGATGAAGAGTTGCAACGCGCGCGCACGTGTGGGAATTGGGGATCACGAGAGCCAACTGACCTATTCACAAGAGTACGTTTCCGCAGCTAAGGAATAAAACCTGCGTGGTTTGACTTCTCGAGAATTGAACATATGCTGACTTATAGATCAGCTCTATCATGATGCATTATGCACTCTTGAGGATAACCCAGCGCGTGGCGTCGTGAGTCCCTGCCTCATGGGCAGTAACGGGATGGTACCCTTGACGATCATCTCTGTGTAAGCGTTCCACGGCAGACAAGGGGACTATTTTCGACACTGACCTCTATAAGGATCCCAGATATCGTCCGTCACATGTCAAATCTAATTGTCCGGGCTGAGAAGGAGGTCTTCCTCGCCACAAACTTCTGGCAGAATGGTGTCGCATCCCGCTATATCACAAACGCTATTCGTGAACTCTCGCGGAGGGCCAAGGCTAGAGGAACACGTGTGGTTATGAAAATCATGTACGATCGCGGTAACCCCAAGCAAGTATTTGACCCGCACTATATCGTGCCCGAGAGCGAGTATACCGGGAATGCCGTAAACCTGCCACTGGCAAAGGAGATTCCCTATGTCGATCTACAAGTTATGAATTACCACCAGCCAGTCCTCGGTACATTCCATGCGAAATACATGGTAGTTGATCGCAGGATTGGTATCGTGCAGAGCAACAACATTCAGGACAATGACAACCTCGAGATGATGGTTCAGGTCGAGGGTCCAATTGTTGATTCTTTATATGACATGGCTATGATCAGCTGGCACAAGAAGCTGGATCCACCGCTTCCATCTCTTACCTCACCCGCAGTAGAGGCGAAGGATGGGACTAGCTCCCCTGCAAGCCATGCAGAGATCTTTTCATCGGCTGGCTCTATCAAAGGACATTCAGCTATTGTCGATCCATTGAAGATGCCACTGAGAAAGCCTTATGGGGTCGAAGCAACCAAAGTCGACAGCGGGCCTCCAGACACAAGTGAAAGAGGAAGCTCAACCCAAACATCAGGGACAGGGTTATCTGCGGCCCATCCTCAGAGTGATCCAAGCAACCTCGGAAATCCGGAGCAGGATTCGACTTTACCAGAGCACACAGCAGATGATTCTCACTACGATAGCATGCTCGCTGGCGAGGTGCTTCGCGTCCAGGGCGTCGTCTCTCCTAAAGTCGACGAAAGTGCAATGCAGGCCATAACGAGGCATCTTAATCACACCATAAACGTAGGATATCCGGGGAATGCGCCCGACTGCAAGCCGGAGGACGAGATGACGCCGTACATACCGCACCCGCCCCATGAACCTTTTCCAATAGCACTGGTGAACCGCGCACCGTACGGACAACCCAACCACAAGTCCGTGAGCAACCCGCAGAACGCGGCGTGGCTGTCGGCGCTGAGGAATGCGCAACGCAGCGTATTCATCCAAACCCCAACACTGAATGCTGCGCCTTTGATCCCGGCGATTGTCGCTGCTTGCGAGAGAGGCATAGACGTGTATTGCTACGTCTGTCTCGGATACAATGATGCGGTAAGTCTATGATCATTCGCGTGCCTCTAACCTACGCTTTGGCATTAACCCCCGAGGGCCAACTTAAAGCTTCCAATATTGATCAGTCAAGCTAACAATCGCAGGGTGAAATGCTTCCCATGCAGGGTGGCCACAACGACAAGATAGCAAACCAGCTATACACCACGCTCTCGCCGGCCGGGCGGCAGCGCCTTCACTGGTACTGGTATGTAGCGAAAGACCAGACGCGTCCAATACCGGCGGCGCAAAAGAAGCGCAGCTGCCACATCAAGTTGATGATCGTAGACGAATGCGTCGGCATCGTCGGGAGCGGAAACCAAGATACGCAGTCCTGGTTCCAGAGTCAGGAGGTGAACCTCCTCCTGGACAGTCCCCAGGTCTGCCGCGCGTGGATCGATGCTCTGAGACGCAATCAGAATACGGGCATCTATGGCGCGGTTGATCGTGCCGACGGCATCTGGAGGGACGAGCACGGAAAGGAGATTGAAGGTGCCACTGGTGTTGACGCTGGGCGGTTCAGCTGGGCCAAAGGAATTGTCGGGGCCGTTAAGAGGTTACAGGGGACAGGAGGCTTTTGAATAGGGCTTTGTTATAAGCCCAGTTATTGTTTAGCATAGGCACTTATTATCGGGTTTGAATTCTATTGTGCCTAATTATATGGCTTATCGTTTAATCGGACTAAATAGTATCTTTATATTGACTTGTAAAGTCGTCGTCAAGTTAGAGATTTCATTATAGTTTCTGGCACTTGTCTACTCCTTGTATTATTAGTTGTACACTTAGACAGGTAGATGAATGTAAATTTATTGCATACTTTGTGTTGTTTATAAACGCTTTGTTTGTTCGATTTAAGATACGTTGTATTTGTTAAAACAGCATCTTTAAATCAAAACAATATCGAGCTGCCAGACTGATACAAATAGCCAGCAATTTCTTATTTCTCTCTTCTTCGTTCCTCACAAACTACACCAAAAATTCTGCAAACTAACCATTCACAGCTAAACGCACGCATTCAATTACAAAAGTCACTATGTCTGCTCTGAACCCCATTCCGCTTACTGCTGAGGACACGGGCGATTTCCTACCCGACACCAACCTTCATGTCAAATACAGCCACGGCAAGCCTGTGGGGAAGAGAGAGCTGACTGCGAAGGTTTATAGTGAAGGTACTGGTACTACCTGGGCGCCGAATGCTCGCCCTCATCGCTTCTCTGAGAGCACTCTCATCCCACGCGATGTTCAGCACTGTACCTGCCCCAATCATGGTCCCAAGAGAAATACTAAGCAACAGCGAAACAATCTTGCTGACACTATCCGCGAGGGCAAATCCCTTTCCACTGAATGGCTAAGGCTTCTCGAGTAAACAAAAGATTTAGGAGGGATACCGATGGGCGCATGAGCCTCTTCTTTATCCATACATAGTCTAAACCAAAGATGATACAGTCATAGAAGACCCATAGAATAAATCCATAAGACTTACTATTGTGTCGCATTAAATATTACTTGTGATGTTAGGAATGTCATGTAAGCTCAGTGCAAGGGATAAATACGGAGGGGAATAGCGTAAAATATTAGTGAATATCGAGGTACAGCAACCTTGCATTGTTTTTTTTGGAAGACTCGGGCCACATACTTTTGGGATGAAATCATCCCTTCATTTTGCGATAGTACATGTCAAGCAGCACTAACATTGTAGTTGTCTCCAGCCTCCAAAGTATTTCTTGTGAAAGTATTGATCCAAGCAAAAACCTGCCGATGCCACTCGAGCGAGTTTTCTTCTTTCAAGACGTCAGGGCCTTCGTCAACAAAGGTCAAAAACTTCGCAGGTACGTCAAACGACTGTAAGTTGTTGTACGCGGCTAGACCCTCGCTGACGGGGTGAATGGGATCTCTTTCGTTGTGAATCACGAGCATTGGAGTCTTCCAATTCCGGAGAAGAGCCGCATGTGCTGGGTTGCAGCGGTGTAGGGTCACCGGATCTACCCCCAGCAGCGGCAATGCTCCAGTGTATTCACGGCAGTCACGGAGTTGCGACGACGGCACTATAGATTGAGTATTGAATATGCCGGCGTGGCAAACCATGGCTTTGAACTGTACGTAGAAGTTGTCAGTTGCAGATCCTTGACGAGCACGAGAAGCCACACTAGACTCACACGCCTAGCTAGAGGATGCCCTTGAATCCAATTGATCAAATAGCCACCGTACCCGGCCCCGGCAATGACGGCGTTGTCGACGTCGACTCCAGGAACGTTCCTAAGGCTGTAGAGACAGTTGACGATGTCATCGTACGGCCTACCACTCCAGTCGTCGTGAATAGCTTTAATCCTGTAAGTGAAGTATACTTCAGATGTTGGATATACACGAACCTGTAGCGAAGTCCTGCCCGTACCCAGTACTACCGGTGATATTAGGAAGCACAGCGACGTAGCCCTGCTCGGCCCATGCCGCAGCATTCCACTATCTTACCGTCAGACTGGACACTCTTCGTCTAAAGGAAGGATTATCTCCCTACCTTCGTGTCCCAAGCGTTCAGCCAAGCGTGAGTGGAAGCACCATCGTGCACCAAAATTGCCAGCGGGTACTTTTTGTTCTCGTCGAAATACCGAGGTTTCACTACCCATGCATGTACAACATAGTTACCACCGCCTTCGAAATAGATCTCGGAAATCTGCTTCGACGATAGCCCGAGTTTAGACCCATTGTCTGACACTGATGACAGCATGACGGGCCCGACAGATGGATCATGAGAGACGACCTGATAGAGGCAGCTTTCGACAAAGGTTGAGCTTGTCACTAATACTCTGCCGTCATCACTTTGTCCAAGTGGGTAATAAGCCGACACTGTTCCGTTCCGCAGCAGAAACCGAGGATACGCGTTGGGCAGAAGATCCAGATGATAGAGGCCGACTTGACCACAGTCTTCCGCTGTAATATAAACGGAATGACCGTCGGCAGAGAACCGAAAGCCCGTCGGAGTGAGGGCCCAAGGCTGCCCGGTGACCATGCTCAAGACGCTGACAGCGCTTTGTGACTCTGAAATATGATATACATAGATCTGCGGTGCCTCCCGATTTAATCTCTGACTTCGCAAGAAGGCTATGAGAGAGCCATCGGGGCTGAATTGAGGTAGGGTACAGATACCCTGATATCCTTCGCCATGTAGCTTGATCTTCAGTGGTGGTTCGACGGTTCCTCGTTCAAACGAATGCACCCGGATGAAATAGACATTGCTCATGTCACCCCAAGCTCGTTCTAGGTGCTCAAAGGTATCTGCAGCGATGACGATTCCATTTTTGCACAAATCATATTGGTCCTTTTCACAGATGCCCCTATCATCTGAGGGTAGATGTAGGTTGGTGGCTTCGAGGGCGTTATGTAGATCTCCAGAAATTCTCCAAGCACCGTCTTGCTTCGAGAGGATCGCGTACCAAATTGTATAAGCACGGCCTTCATTCTGTAAGTCTCCCTGGCGAAGAAGTTGTGGTTAGTTATATGGCCATTTGGAAAAGGTTCCACCGAATCATAGGCCAAGAAGCTTACATGTCGCAGCCGCGAGGAAGAGTATACTCTTCCGCTATGAACCTTCCTACTATCCGTGTTAAGAATCTTGCCATCCGCGTCTACGCATCCCAATATCGTGAATGCCAGCGTACCGTCACCAAGAGCTTTGGTCTTGAGGCAACACACGGGAGCTCGAATATGGCCAGCGACAGAAGGCTCGAGAGGAGAACTTTCAATGTTAATGGTGAGAAGAAACGTCACACCCATACCTCCGCTCTTAAGATATATTATTGTGTTGGTGCCATTACCAAGCCAAGTAGGCTCATAGGCCTGGTCATCGCGGAGAATGCAGCGGGACGCTCCTGTCGCAACCTCCAAGACGTAGAACGCTTTCCGAGTCTTCCCACCGATCTGATGCGCCGACTCGGTATATAGAGCGAGCGTTCCGTCGTCATTAGGTATCGCCGGTCCTCTTCGAGGAGCTGAGGTCAAGATCTCAGGGGTAAACTTGTCAACGATCATACTGAATAAGCCACATACAAACGCCGATACTACTCCAGTCGATCACGACGAGCAATCTACTTTCTGGCGACCCTGCAGCGTTTAACTAATGGTCTAGTGTCGATGGATTACGCGGTCTTGCGTACTCAGTCCAGGGGAAATATGGCAGCCTAGAGCATAGGATGCACAAACTCTTCTCCCCCCTTTACGCTTCCGAGGGATTCTTTTAGTCATATCTTCACTTAGGCTTGTATTCAGGCTTATAACTCGTGAACTGTTTCGCCAATTGGCCGTGTTGATGTATATGTTTCTACGATCTGGCTCGCCTTCAGAACTCAGTGGCAAATAGTATGAGTTGGACACGATGCTCTCAGCTGAGGGTTGCCCCACCATGATATATGTCGAGGTCGTCCTCAAACTAAGAAAAGTCGAGTGGACGTATAGTAAGGGTTTATCTTAGTAGTCTGCTTCTACCGTATTCGCCGTGTATTGAAATGATGAACTTAATGGTATGAAAGCTTCTTGAGCTGCGCCGCCTAGGTGATCTAGTTCATGGCTAGCACTAATAATAGGTGATATTGTACCTGTATAGATTGACGAAAAGTCCAACCCAGGATATATTGTCAATTGTCGTGCCACACGCGGCAGAAAACAATAGCCGACGACTGCACAGACAGTAGGTGCATAGTAATATGTTGGTGGTGATAGGCTCAAATGGAGCCATGGAGAGGAGACTGTTACACTGTGCTTCCCTTATGCGGTACCTGGGTAGGTACTTAGGTACCTATATGCGGCACTGGTGGCGTGCTTACCGGGTGTTTTATCTCCGATGCCGGGGCGCCTCAGGGCGAGAATACCCAACTCCACTATTTTTTTAATCCTACGTGCGTAGTAGAGGGACGGACCACAACCAGCCCGCGCGAACGGGAAGCGGGATGCGCAGCTGTTTGCGCTGACTTCAGCTGATTTTGCAGGATACTGTGTGTACGATGCTACCTCGATTGTTGACTCCATCATGATATTATTACCCCAATTCGAGTAATCGGCAGTCCTGTTATCTTGTTCACTCGCTTGCTCCCACCGGAATCAACCCGTTGGAGCTGCTCCGTCTATCGCTAAACGGGAGACAGAAAGAAAAGAGAAGAGAGGAGAGAGACAGGGAGAGAGGGAGCGCGGCCTGCCTGCAATACGCTCGGTCGTATGATTGCTGGTTGGCTGAAAAATACGTGCTTTTCTATGGCCAATCGTCCCGACAGATAATATAAAAAGCCGATTCCAATGGGCCGCCAAGTGTCTGTCTTCCTCTCTTTGCCTCTCGTTCTCGTGATCGCCGGGACAGTTAGCTCGAGAGAAGCGTGCTACTGCTGGAGATAACTGCCGTGCGTCTGCGCCCAGTTGATACCCAGGCGGCCTTCTTTGCTGGGCTCGGAGGGCAATCACCGGCCTTCCGGAGCGACCCGAAGTAAGCCATGAAGGACCATAACATCTCCAATCTGACTGGAACTGTGGCCGCGCCGGGTCTCCCGGCCCCTGCCGAACAGCAGACCGTCGAGATGCCCTCAAAACTGTCGCAGCCGTGGAACACGAAGAACCTGGGCCTCCGGCTCGGCGCCGATGCCGTGAGTGCGGCGTGCGCTGCGTCCATGATCGCGCCCCTCATATCTATCATTGACAGGTTTGTACTATGACTACTGCTGGTCCTGCGGTCCTTACTAGGAACTAACCTGATTGTCACTAAAACAGGTCTATCATGGAAAATGCGTCTGGCCGCAGCACCCTTGCAGAAAGCCTCAAGACCTCTTTACGCACTCTGTTCAGACGGCCCCACACGATGCTGTTCTCACGGCCGGTAGCGCTCATCTTTATGCTATACGGCGGCACGTACCTGACGGCGAACACCCTCGACACGGCGTCCTCGACGGTGCGCGGCAAGCCCGCGACGTACGTGTCTTCGGGCACGGACAAGTTCGTCGCGTCCTCGGCGGCCAACGTCGGGCTCTGCATCTACAAAGATCAGGTATACGTGAAGCTCTTCGGCCCGGGCGGGCCCCCGCGCCCCGTGCCGCTGCCCACCTATGCGCTCTTCGGGCTGCGCGACTGTCTGACCATCTTCGCGTCCTTCAACGTCCCGCCGCTGCTCGGCCCCGTCGTCTCCGAGCGCTTGAGCGCCGAGATGCGCCGGAGAGTCAGCGGCGAGACGATTGCTCAGTTTGCCGCGCCGGCCGCCGTCCAGCTGTTCTCGACGCCTATACATCTCCTCGGGCTGGACGTGTACAATCGCCCCGGCGGCGTCGGTGGTGTTTCGTGGGCTGATCGCTGGACGCTCATAAGAAAGAATTGGCTCATCAGTTGCGCGGCCAGGGTTTGCCGTATTGTTCCGGCGTTTGGACTTGGCGGCACGGTTAATATGAAGGTTCGGAGGAGTATGATGGACCGGCTCTCTTAGACGGAGGAATGATGATGATGCAATCATACTAGATTAACGTTGCTTGTACGAGACATAGAGAATTGTATACATTTGGGATATGGCGTTCGGCAAGCAGGTGGGCCATCTTTTTGTTAGATACCAGGGTTTCTCATGCAGACCGTATTTATTAGGCAATATTAACGGTCCTCAAAGATGGGAAGTTAGATTTGCGCTTCGGCGTATGTCGTGAAGACAGCTCTAAAATCTACGATATGATATGCGCGCTCGGTAACTCAAAGCAACTGATGATGATTCCCCTGTTGAAATGCTCAAATCATGCCATTGGCACTCAAAGCCTCAATAATCCTATCCGAATCCGTGGCCTGTCGTGACCGATGCCGGTGCTCGCCTGTGTCAATGAGATTCTCCCAGAACTTCAGACCTTCTAGACTCTCTTCTCGACATAAAACGCCTCTCTCTTCGGCCATCTCTAGTTCCTCTTCGGCCACGCCAATACTCCATCCAAATCGATCGGCCGTGTCATGAGCTGTAACTCCGCGCCCAAACATCTGCCAATCCCATGGCACGTCTCTATCAGGGGGGATTTCGTGTAGATCCCTGAGCCAGGCCAATATAGTTCTAATAGTGAAATCGTCTGTTCGGTCGCGACTCTGCACTACCATGACGCCGCTCTTAAACGTTCGTAATCGCACGGGGAGCTTTAATTTTTCCCACAGTCGAGCTGCTTTCTCAAAATCGTTGGGACTGACAAGCTCAACGCCTCCACGCGCCCTGTTAAACATAGCCCATAGATCTACTAGATTCATAATACCACCGGCTTTCTTCAGCACTCCCCGAGCATCATCTGTCAGGAATTCGGCTAGGTTCCTGGATAGCTCTGACAGGTAGAGATTTTCAGAACCTGAGCCGCTCCGACCGCCAACAATATCCTTGGTGGTAACAAGCCCCAGCTGACTTGCGGACTCGGCGAGCAAGGCGTTGGCCTCAGTGGTAGCGCTGTCTGTCCCATTCCCTACTTGTCGCGCAAAGGACTCTGCTAGAGCTACGATCTCTTTAGCTGATGCCATCAATGCCTCCAGGTCTTCGAAACTGCTGCCGATCATCCGCTCGTTGTTCTTCTGCCGATCCAAGCCCATTTGTTCTAGCCCCGCTATGCCTGCTACCTTCTTACGTCCGGAGCCCGAATCCGAGCGTGATATTGAATTCCCTTCGCCTCGTCCATTTACAGCGCTGCTGGTTGGAACCGGGGGTGCTTCGTGCAATAGCCATTTCCTCTGAGTCATCGCGCCCTTTAGTCTTTCAAAGAATATCTTTTCTCCGCCATTTCTAAACGATATCTTGACACTCTCGGGATTCTCCAGACCTGTAACGCCTCCCAGCGTTAGGGTCGGCCCAGGAGACTCGGTTCTCGGCATCTGTTGTGCCATAGCTGCCGGGACGTCCTTCGATATCAAAGGCGCACCGCATATTTCACAAGATAATAAAGAAGGGTGGTTAGAGAATGTGCATCGAGGGCACTGAAAGCCGTCGGTAGTGACAGAGTCAGGTTGGGGGGAGTTGATTTGCAACGAGGCAAGGCTGTCAATACTGTCGAGCCCGGACTTCGACTGCCGGCTCGCTACATTTGATATAGCAGCCTTCAGCACTTCGGTCAGAGATGGCTTGATGCCACAAGCCAGGCATGGCGGCAACGGTGTGTGGGCGGTTGCCGTGGTAGGGTCGAAGTTAGAGGGAACGGGGTTGGGAAAGCTACATATCGTGCAGACCCATGTCGCCGCACTCGCCTGGGAGTGATGAGAAGGTGGAGACCGTAGTAAAGAATCCGATGTTGGTAAAGGTGAGGAGGAGGAAGACGCCGCCGCCGCTCTCGCTCTCGACTGTAATGATGCGCGCTTCGCCGGCTTGGGGATCAGCGTCACCTTGGCCGAAGACTTGAGGAATCCCGCGTAGAACTCATAACGCTCGACATCGCGAAGGTCCAGAGCAACGGAATATTTCCTGGGCTGCTGGGCGTCGACGTAGCAAATGCGATGGGATGTCAAGTAGACTTGGCCGCATTGTTGATTGGGAAGCTTGTACTTGCTGCGAGTGCCGGAAGCACGAGATGGTTAGTTGCGGCCTTTGGGGGTGGCGCGAGGCACGTGCTTACCCCTCGTAGAGTCCTACATTGTCTTGTACAAACAGAAGCACCTCGTCAGGTAGATATGATGGTCGGAGGGCTGTCGTGAGATCTATTTGCTTCAGGAACATGATGGCAGCATGGGAGAAGGTAGAACAGGGGCCGCGGCGGGGGCGGGGCCTAAAAGATGGAGGTTTACCGTGATACTACCCCACTATAGGTGTCCATTACCACATGCATTAGGTAGGTATACTTATCCAGATATTTAGTGCACTACTGCCTACGGTAGCGAGCCCTAGTAGAGGTAAAGGAAAGCAAGAGGGTTTCCCGTCTCGGAGCCGGGAACCCCGGGTTTGGACCCGGAGCAACTTCTCCAGCATAACCGGCTCCTCCTCCGACACTAACTCCCGGTGATGTCTAATAAGACCTACTGTTCCTGTCCTTTACATGAGCTTCATCTGGCCCACGACGAACTTCAGTCAGCAACACACTCCTCTGAGATTGAATACTTAACTAAGTACACACCAGGCAGTTCGGGAGTACTGTACAGCTGAAGTTCGAGATCCACTGAAGCAACCGACCACTAATTATTGTACGTCCTGTACTGCAATTTAGGATACGCAAGGTACGCTCCTACGATACCTCACCGCTGTTGCAATCTAGCCCTTTTACTAAGCTGGGCTAGCATTGACGTATGTAGAATTATTAGAAGTATTTTCGCAAGACTTCAAAGCTGCTCACCCTATCCGGTTAACATGAGGAGAGCCCTTCGGCGTCGAGATTGGCTACAACTCCCCGTGCAAAGCAAGGAATGAAAGGGGACAGGATACAGACCTACCTCGCTGCTATCATTTTCATCTTCTCTTTTTCTCTCTCGCTCCAGTCTTCGTGCGACTAACTAATCGAGATAATGTAGATTACATATCAAAGCTTGGAGCAAGCTCCTTTTACTGTAGTATGAAACACAACCTCTGTCATCGCTTAACTGGCCAAATCTCCCATCAACACATTGTTATTGGAGGGATCAAGATCTCGCACAAGCCATATAAAGTGTATCCACCTACCCTTTTCACGAACCCCTAATGTTAGATGCCAAGATACAAATAAGTGCTCATCCTCAATCAGGCCCTGCACCGCTATGGCGATGAGGCCCCCTTGGCCTCCGTCAACGCCGACCTTGGCTTGTCCAGTACCCGCACTAATACTTCGTCCTATTTGTGGACTTTCAACAGACCGAGGCCGGAGATATTCTCGATCAGGATCCGTTGAATATTTCTACATATGAAAGGTAGAAGCTATCGGCTTCTTCGATATCATGACCCGATATAACTAGCTCTCCGCCGGTAGGACCCCCGTCGAGACAGCGTAGAAAGGAAGGTAATAATCAGTAGGCAACTAAGCGATGGCCTATATATACAATTACTCGGTCCGTCTGTTCGTTCATTGCCGCCTAAATGAAGACGTTAAAAGACACAGATCAATAGATACAATGTTTGCTGATTGAACCATGCCGATAATAGTGTCTCGTATAAAGATTACTGCCACCTTAGCGGCACTGGCTCAGCGAACTCGCGCTGCTAGCATATACGTATCGCCCACGGGCTCAGGTTCGGGAACCATTGACTCTCCTTATGGCCATTCAGATAGCGGTCAATGCAGCAAGTGCTGGTGATACGATCTACCTACGCGCTGGTACCTACTCGCCGACTACGAACATCCAGATCACGAAGAGCGGTACCGTGACTTCTCCCATTACTCTTCGGTCCTATAACAACGAAAAAGTCATTATTGATGGGGAGGCACTACCGGGGTGAGAGATGCTCCTTAAGACTATGCTATATTGTAGGGCGTTCTAATTCTTACCTCCTCGGTTGCAGTACACCCTACGGGCTCGATGAGGATCTGCCCAATGATGAACGAGGTATTCTTCATATTGAAGGCGGAAATTATTGGTACTTCTACGGTCTTGAGTAAGTGAACCAGCCCTAATTAATTGCTCGTCATGGAGAAGTATGATTCATGATTTTCGGCGGGCGTACTGACTAGATGGTAACTAGGCTGATCAATGGACCCTACGGTATCTATTCACGCGACTCCTCTCACAACTACTACGAACGTTTATCCACGGTTAGTTCAGGGAGTCATTTGTTCGCCCCTTTGGCAGCATTTAGGCCTCATCGCAGGCTTTTACTCTATGTGATAACTACTAACTTCAGCATGAAAATTAGCACGACAACTACGAGTCAGGATTCCAGCTTCAAGGGGATGCCGTGAACAATACAGTCATTTATCTAGACTCATACCTCAACCGCGACCCGCGGAAAAACGGAGAGAGCGCTGACGGATTCGCGTGCAAAGAGGGTGAGGGCGAAGGCAATTCAATCCGAAATTCTCGACTTTGGAACAACGTTGATGACGGTTTGGACCTATATGAGTTCGGATCGCCAGTGACAGTAAGTGTACTCTTTAAAATGTCCCTGAGCAGTTAACTACTAAAAAAAAGAGAAGCCTAACTTGATTGGTTTGATAGATCGAAGAAGCGTACGCTTGGGGCAACGGCTTCAATCGCTGGGGTTTCACCGACTTTGAAGGAGACGGCAATGGTTTCAAGCTCGGGATAACAGACAATCCGCCTGCGAATCACATCGTGCGGAATTCGATGGCGTTCTCGAATGCCAAGAAGGGCTTCATCGACAACGGGAATCCTGGTTCGCTGACATTTGAGCGGAACACGGCGTGGAATAACGGCGACAACGGCTTCAACATGCGCAGCTCGACGTTAACTCTTACGCAAAACAGTTAGTCTATTTTCTTATTGAATTCCCTCTTACGCGGTCTGCGCGCCCTATTACTCCCGCAGACTTTAGAAACAGGAGTTGAATTGCTATTTTGTCTCGTAACGACTAATATTTGCGAATAGTTGCGGCGGTGAATATGAACGCGCAAGTGAGTCTAGTTATATTAGGTTATATAACTCAGGTCTTTTAATTAAGTGATGTTATATAACCTAGGATTAGCCCCACTTAGCTATATTATAGTTAAAACCTTTTTAGATTTATTATAATAAATAGCTTTATATAGATATATATTATTTTTTAAGTTTTGCTTATTAGCTTTTTTTTTAGCGTATTAAGGCTATTTAGCGCTAATATATTTTTTATTTTATTATTAATGCTTACGCTATTTTTAATATAATAGCTAGCGATTATTTTAACGTTTTTATTTATTAAAATAGTTTAATTTAATATTAAAAAATAAGTTTTAAACCTAAAATTTTTTATGCCGACTTATAAATCTTTAATTAGATTTTTTCCGATAAAGCTTTTATTATTAATTTAATATTAAAATTTATTTAAAATTAATTAATATAGTTTAAAATATTATTAACTTATTATATTAAAAATAATATTATTATTATTAAAACAATAAATTATAATTAATAAAAAAAAAATATTTCGATTTTTAGTAAAATATTTTAAATATTTATTATATTATTATAATAATTTTATTATTTAAAACTTTTAAAAATAATATTTAAGTTTTTTAAAAATATATATTAAGCTAATTAATAAAACATAAAAAAATTATTTATTTTTATAATTTTAAAAAACGATTTATTTTTTAAGCTTTTTAAATTTATATTTATTTTTAAATTTTATTTTTTATTTTATTATTTTAATTAATTAATAAAAAATAAATATTTTTTAATATATAATAAATATTATTTAATAATAATTAATTATTATTAAATATTAAATAAATATTAATAAAACTATTATAGATTTTATATATATTTTAAAATATATATAATATACGCGGGGGTTCTTGATTTATAAATAATAATAAAATTATTAATAATTAGTTTATAAAAAAAGTTTTGCTAATATTATAATAAAACTAGGTTAGTGGTAGTTTTTATTATAAGTATATTTTAAGATTATAAATAGCCTTGTAAGGCTATTTATAAATATATTTAAAATTGCGTAAATCTTAGTTTTTTTCTTGTCGTAAAGTTTTTTCCTTAAATAAATAAATATATACACACATAGCCGAAATATAAATTTTTCCACTTTTATTATATTGATCAGCTTTTTTTTTTATTCATTTAATATAAATAAGTTATATTAAGTTATATTAATTAAAAGTCCGTGGCTTTTTTTTATATTAATGTTTTCGGTAAAGCTTAAAATATTAAACGCTTATTACTCTTTAAAGTATAACCACGGATCGAAAACCTATGTTTTAGTTAATATTTTTATAAAAAAAACAATAAAATATATATTATTAAAACATAGACCTTACCGCTTTTTTTTTACTTTTTATAATAAATTAATAAATATTATTATTTATTAATTATTAAAAAATCTTGTTAATAAGTTTATTTAAATTAAGCTTAAAATTATAAAAAATAAAATAAAATACTTAGCTAATATACGCCGATAAAAATAGTTTAATATAAAAAAAAAATATAAATAAATAATAAAAACTAATTAAATAATTTATATTAACTATATTAAAAATAATTATAAACTAACTTTTTTTTATTTATTTTATTATATTTTACTAGTTAACTTAATTATTTATAAAACCTTATATATATTTTTATATATTAAGCGGTCGAAACCTTTATTTTATTATATAAAAAAACAAAACAATACTTTCTTAAGGCTAATTATTAGCTTTAATATTGCTATATTTATAATTTTAAAAATCTTTATTATTTTTATTATTTTTTGCTTAAATAATAAATATTTAAGCTTTATTATAAATTTTTAATTTAATATAAAATACTTTTAAAACTTTAAATTATTATTAAATAATAATTTTTTTATAAAAACTATTTTTTTAATATTAACCTTTATTTTTAATTAATTAAAGGCTAAATTATTAATTAATTATTTTATTAATAAATCAAAAAAAAAAATATTATTATATTTATTAAACTTTTTTTAAATAGTTTTATTAAAAACGTTGGTAATAACGCTTATTATTTTTTATATTATTAGCTTTTTTATTTTTAATTTTATATTTAAACCTTAAAATCTTTTTAATAAAACCAAAGTTATAAAATAGCTTAAAAATATTAAGTAATTTTTTAAATTATATTGTTTATTTTAATTAAAATAAATTAATTAATTATTATATTAAATAAAAATAACTATCGAAAAATATATTATTTAGTATTTAATCGGCTATAATATAAACTAAAACAAAATAAAAAAGATTTTTAAAAAAAAATATAAAGCTAATAATTTTAAATAAACTTAATTAAAATAAAGTTAGCTTATTTAATTATTCGTTTAAAAATATATTTAATTTTAAAATTATATATAATTTTTCTTTTAATATATAATTTTAGTTATAAAACTAAAAAAAAAATTTTTTTTTATATTTAAGGATTTTTATTTATATAATTTAATTAAAATAATTTTAGTTAATTAACTCCGCTAAATTTTTATTTAATATTTTATAATTAAAAAAAAACTATATATTAAATTTTATAATAAAATTATAAATAAACTTAAAAAATAAATTAATATTAAAATATTTTTATTACCTTAAAAAAATGTTAATATATTTACACTAGCTATTAATATTTTTTATTAATCTTTAAATGTTTTTATATATTTTATTTAATAATTTATTTTTAAAAACTAGTTTATATTTTTATTTATAACCATAATATTATTTATTAATAATATTATAATAATATTTTTACTTTTAAAAATAAAATAAATAAACTTTATAATTAATTAATTAATTATATAAATATAAAACTTATTAATAAACTTTATTTAAATAATTAAAGCTATAAATAAACTTTTTCATTTATTAACCAATAAAACTTAATATTATACCTTGCTCGGCTAAGCTTTATAATAAAAAATTAATTAATATTTAAATTATAATTATAATAATTAATAAATAAACGTTTTTATTACTTAGGTTTAATAACCGAAGTTATATAATAAAAGCAATAAATAAAATAATAATAAATATAATAACTTTAAAAATAACTTAAGATATAATAATAAATATAATATAAAAAATAAATATAATTTTATTAATTATTATAAATATAAAGCTTATAATTATAAAATAAAAAATTATTTTTTATTAAAAAATATTAAACTTTATAATACTTTTTATTATATAAACAAAAAAAAAGCTTTATATATTAAATTACTTAATATACCACTTTATATATAATATTTAATAATAAACCGTAATAAAACTATAAAAAAAACAAATAAAAAAAGCTTTATTATATTAGCTTTATTTTAGATTTTTTATATATTTATAAACATTTTCTTTTTTACCGCTAAAGTTTTATATTTAATATTTTATAAATATAATTATTTAATAAAAAACCTTAATTTTAAATAAAAAATATTAAATATAAATATAAACAATATTATAAACAAAAAAAAATCACCGCTTATATAATTAATTTAATAAAAATTAATTAATATTATAAAACGATTTAACATTATTAATTAATTATTTAAACTAATTATTTTATTTTAAGTAAATTTTATCCACTTTATATAATAAAAAATAAATATCTTTTAATATAAAAACTATTTAAAGTTTAAATATATTAAATAAACTAAGTATTAAAAAAGTAAATAATTTATAGTTTTTAAGGCGATAAATAAAAAATATTTAAATAATTTATTAAAACTATTAATATTTATACTTATAAAAGTCTTTAATATTAACTTAACTATAAATATTATAGCTATAAAAAAATAACGCGTTAATAATAAAAATAACCTTAAAAAAATATTATTAAAAATATTATTTTATTAGCTTTAAAACCAGCTAATTAAACTATAAAAACAATTTAAAAAATATTAAAACTTATTAAAAAAATAAAATAACGTTAGGTTTTTTTAAACTAAATTTAAAACCTAGTAAAAATTAAAGTTAGATTTATATAAAAAAAGTTATTAAGTTTATTTTTTAACGCGTTATAATTATTATTTATATAAGCTTTTAAGCTAAAAAAAACTTTAAAAAAAAATAATATTCGATTTTAATATAATTAAACAACCTTTAAAATAAACGATTAATTAATTATAATAAAAAAAAAAAATAATTTAAAAATTTTAAATATTTTAATTAATAATATTTATATAAAGCTTTAAAAATTTATTTAAAAAATTTATTAATTTTTTAATATTAAAATAAATTTATTTTATATAAAAGATTATATAAAAAAAACGTTAAAACTTATTATATAAATTAAAAAGATTTTTTAAAATTTAATAATTATTAAGTTATTAAATATTAATATATAAACTAGTTTTATTATTAAAAACTATATTTAATAAAACTAAATCTTAATATTAAATATAGTTATAATATAAAATAATTATTTTATTAATAAAGTTATACTTTTTAATTAATATTTTAGTTTTATTATAAAACTTGTTTAAATAAAAAAAAAAAATATATTTTAAGTTTTTATATATATTATATTTAATAAAATAGTTGTTGTTTTTTTATTATTAAGTATAAACTTCTTTAATATAATTAATTATATATTATATTTTAAGAAAAAAATTTTTATAACTATTATTATTATTAATAATATTTAAATTATTATACCTGCGATTATATTAATTATTAAAAACTAATTATATAATAAAATTATATTATAAGCTATAAAAAACTAATAATTATTTATAATCGAAAAAACATTATAAATAATTATTAAAAGTTTTTTATTAATAATTAAATTTTATTATTATTTTATATTATATAAGTTATATTTAACGCAGTAAATAATTTTAATAATTAAGTTTTTATAAATAAATAAAAAAAAAGTTTATTAAAAAAAAAAAAAATTAATTATTAATATATAAAAAATAAAATTTATTTATTAAAACTTAAAAAAAAAAATATAATTATTAATATATTATTTAATAATAACGTTATATATAAGTTAATATTGTATATAAATCGATATCGCACTTTTTAGCACTTTTTATACGCCAACTTAAATAACTCGACTATAATATTTATAAATTAATTAAATTAATTAAAATCTTTTTTATTAAATATTTTTATTTTTATTTAATAAATTTACGTATTATATTTAAGCTTATTATAAATATTATAGCGTTATTAACTTATTTATACTTTTTTCGCTAAATAATTATTTTCGGCTTTATTATTTAATTTAACTACTTTATTATTTTTAAATTCCTATAAAATTTAAGTGTCGGCTATAATAAAAGGTTTTTTATTTTATAATTATTTATTTTTTATTTTATAACGTTTATTTAAAATATAATTAATTTTATAAAACGCTTTATTTTTTTAACGTAAAAAAATATTTTTATATATTAATTTTTATATAGCTTTTATAATTAAATTAATAAAATCTAAAATTTTAATTAGCGAGCTTATAAAATAATTTTTAATTTTAATTTTAATAAAAAATAATTACCGTTTAATTTTTAATATAATAATAAACATTTTTAAAACTTAAAATTAAAATAATAATTTAAAGCTTAAAAAAAATAATTTTTTTATTTCGCGAATATTTAACGTAAATATAACTTTATTTATATTTAAAAATATAATTTTAGCTGCTTTAAAACTTAATTAAATATTTTATTTAAAAAATATATATAAAAATATATATATAAAGCCCGCAAAAAAATTCTGCTTTTTAATATAAATTTAATAGCGCTATATTAAACTTTTAATATATTTATTATAACGCTATTTTAAAACGCTAAAAAAAATTAAATTAAAAAACTAAAGCTTATATAATAAATAAGCAAATATATAAAATATAATAATATTATTAATAATATAATAATTTTTAAATCGTATTAAATAATAGCTTTTATAATTATTTAAAATTAAAAAATAATAACTACTTTTAATTTAGCTTTAAATATAATTATTAAAATATTTTATTTAGCTAACGTTTATATTATTATTAATTTAACTATTATTTAAAAGGTTTATAATTTAATTTAGCAGTAAAATAATATCGCGATATTAAAATATAAAATAAATTTTGCCCGAAAAAATAATATATAATAATATTATTTAACTTTAAAAATTAATAGCCTAGTTTATAATAATTTATTTTTTATTTTTAAGCTTAGCTTATTTAAAATGTTTATATTTTTTAAAGCTTATAATAATTATTTTAATAATTATTTTATTTATTATAAACTTTATTTTATTAAAATTATAAATATTTTTAATTTATATATTAAATTTATCGATTATATTTTTTAAAAGCTTAAATTATTTATAATAATTTATAAAATTTTTATTAAAAGCTTGCTAATAATTAATTTAATAGTTATAACGCGTTTAAAGGTTAAATTATTATTATATAAAATTTAAAGCTTAATTAACGTTAACTTTTAATACGTTATATTTATATTAAAAAATATTAGCTATTTTTTAAATATAATAAAACTAAAGTAAAAATACTTGTATATTTAGCTTAAAAATATATTTAATAATTTTTTTTTTTTTTAATATTATTAAATTTTGTTTTATAATATTTATAATAAAAATAAATATATTATTATTAATTTTTTATTTTAATATATAATTATAAATATTATAAATATAAACAAGCTTATATAAAAAAAGTTTAAAATCGCGTTTTTTAGCTTAAATCGCTAGCTATAAATTAGCTTTTTTAAAATATTAAACTATTATATTATTATAAAATAATAAATAGCTAAAATAAAAAGATAAAAGGTTAATAAAAAGTATAATATTGACTTATGTGCGATATTAACTTGTGTGTGACGTTAATGGATCTATAAATTATAAAAATTCTAACGTGGTTCATAAGCGAGTCGGACATCTATACGAGTTAAACAGTTAGCTTGGCGTACCTCGTACGCTAACTTAATATATATAGATATTTTCTCCACTTTTAAATATTTCAGCTAATAAAAATCCTAAAAATGAACAAAAATATGTTTTCAAATTAGCTTTATTTAATATATTCAGAAATAATTTTTTTAAATTTTACCGATTTTTTTTAGCTAAGTTATATTAAGTTAAAAACTAGCGCTAAAAATACCCTTGTAAAATTATTTAACTTATTATAACTTAAGTAAATAATTTTATAAAAATCGGAAAAAATTATATTATTATAATTTAATAAAAATAATTTAATATAATAATTATATTTTATTTTTTTTATTTTTATTTAATTTAATAGCCAGGGTATAAAATAATAGATTTTTTTTTATACGCTAATTTTTTAACCCCTGGTTAATTATATTAAAAAAATTAAAAATATAAATATAAAATTAAAAAAAGAAATTTAATTATATTTATTATATAAATTTATTTTTTTTCATTTTTTAAAAGTTAGCTTTTTTAATTTAATAAGGGTATAAAAAAATGACCAGGGTATTTTATAAAGAATTTTATATAAGTTTTAAAAATAGAATTTACTTACGTAAGCATTTTTTAAAAAAATTAAAAAAATTATATTTAGAAATAAAATAAATTAAAGTTTATAAAACATATTTTTTTTAATTTTTAGCTCTTTTATTAAGCCGGATATTTTTAAGTAGAGTAAGTACCTTTATATATAAATTTAGCTTGCAAGGTACACCTAGGAAAATGTCCGACTCGCTTGAATGTTCGACTCGCTTGTGAACCACGTTATAGATTTATATTATATAACTTTTCTTTAAAAATATTAACGCTTAAGCGATTATCTAGTAAAAACTATTATATATATATTTTTTTAAGCTTATTTTACGACTAATAATAAAGTATATTTTGTAATAAAAACTTAATTAAATATTTTTTAAATATAAGTTAATATTATTTATTTTTAAGCAAATATTTTTTTTTAATTTTAATTTTATTTTTTTATATATTTTTATAATAATTATTATTTAAAAATAAAAAATTAATATTAATAAATTTAAAATATATTATTTTTTTATAAAATTAATTATTAATAAAAATAATTATATTAATTTTTATATTAATTTAATTTATTATATTTAACTTTTTATTTTTATTATTGTTTTTATTATAATTTATTTTATTATTTTTTTTATTTAGTTTATTATTTTTATTATTAAACTTTTATTAATAAATTTTATATTTTTTAACCGTATTAATTTATTAGCTATTATTATTAAAATATAATTTTAATTATTAAATTATTTTAGTTTATTATTTATAATATTATTTTTATAAATAAATTTTATTAAGCAATAATTTTTTAATTTTCGTTAAAAATAATATAAAGCTATTATTAATTTAATTTTATTTTTTTTAATTAAATTATTTTTAAATAATATAATAAATTTTATAAGCAATAAAAAAAGTTTTCGACTTATAACTAGGTTAAATTTAATATAAATTTTAAGAGATAATATTTATTAAGCTTTAAATTTAATATAAGTTTTAAAAAATAATATTTATTAAGCTTTATTTTATTAAAATATTTTAATAAGTTATACTTTAAATTTTATCGGTTAATTATATTAACTACTTTAATAATTATTATAATAGTTTTTATTTTTTCGATAATAAAAAAAAAAAACTTTTTTATTTATTTATTATTAAATTAATTATATAATATAATAATTATATATAAAATAATAAATAATATATTATTAAAATATTATAATTATTTAAAAAATATTATTAATTTTAAAATATTTAATTATATTTATATATTATTAAATAAATTAAATAAAATCGACTAAAAATAAAAATAAATTTAAAGTTAATAATATATTTTTATTATTATAAAAATAATTAAAAAATTTAAAAATTTAATTTAACAATTTATTATTAAACTTATAATATATTTTTTAAAATAAAATTTATAATATAATTTAATTTTAATTTAAACTCGACCATTATTTATTTATTTATTTTTATAACTTATATTATAAATATAATAACGTTTAAATTTTATAGCTTTAATTATAAATAATAATTTTTTTAGCTTTTTTTAAGCTTAATTAATAATAATAAATAATAAAGCTCCGGTTAAATATTTTTAATTATTTAATAAATTTAAAAATTTTTTAGTTTTTTATAATTTTTTAATTTATTATAATTTTTCGGTTTTTTATAAATTTTTATTTTTTTATTATAATTTTTTTATTTAAATAATATAAAAAATAATATAACCGTTATTAAACCGTTTTATTTTTTAATTATATACATTTTAAAATATATAAATTAATATAAATTTAATAAATTATTTTAATATTAATTAATAAAAATTATAACTTTTATAATATAATATTTATTTTAATAATTAATAATATTATAATTTTAATAATAAAATTTTATTAAAGTTTAAATTTTTTAAATATTATAATATAATTTTAATTATATAATATATTAATAAATTAAATTTATTAATTATAAATTTTAATAATATTATAGTTTTTTAAAAATTTAAAATAAATATATTATTTAACTTTTAATTTTTAAGCGTTATTTAATTTAAAAGTTTTAATAATAATATAAAGCTTAAAGTTATTATTAATTTAATTAAAACTAAAAAATTACTGCTTTAATAATTTTAAAAAAATAAACTTAAAATAATAAAGCTTATAAATTAAAAAATATATAATTTCGTTAATAAATTTTTAAAATTAATTAAAAAATATATTAACTTTAAAGTTTATTATTATTATAAAATAAACGGTATTAATAAAAATTATATCGCTTATTAAATATATAATAACTTTAATAAAAATTTTAAACTTTTAATTAAATTAAAACGATTATATAATATAATTTAAAATTTTTAAAAATAAATAAATATTAATAAGTTTTTAGTTTATAAATAATAATATTAAATAAATAAAGTTTATAAAAATTAAAAAAAATATATTATTAAACTTAAAACTTTTATTAAAAAAAATAATAATTATCGTAGTAATTATAATAATAATAGTTTTAATTATAATAAAAATTATTTTAAAAACGGTTTATTTTTATTTATAAATATTATATATATATTTATTAATTTTTTTAAGTTTATATATAATTTTTTTAAACTATTAAAATTAATTAATAATAAAA